>CM060902.1:650894949-652144949 GCA_030737815.1 Allium fistulosum | reverse complement strand
AGGATACTGCAAGGGATACTCCACAACCTGACCGTGTACATCATACGCTCTAAACGAATGAGGTGGTGGGTCGAAAGTAGGAGGCTGCGTGTACTGAGATGATGTAGGCTCAAAGGTGGCAGCCGGTAGTGGAACTCTACCAGAAGAGGTACGTGGCCCCAATATGATCGGAGTTCAAACCCCGAATATAATCAGGCAAAGCGTAAGCACGTGGGGCTACTCGAGCCCAATATGAATCAAAGTCTCCCAGAACTGTAAATGGCTCACCATCCACCCATCCCGCTCCCCTCATCGCATGAATATAAGCTGGTCCAACCCGAATATCACCATACATATCATCCCATGGTAGCGGATCTGATGGAATGCGAACTATACCGTACAACTGTAGCCAACACCAATCCCCTAAATACCATATGAATGGACATGTAGCAACCTGAAAGCAAATCCTACGTCGCGACATGGATAAATGAAAAGTGAGTGGATGGTCAGGACCGGGCTCTAGGAACTGTAAGTACTAATCCCATGGACGAATGATAATGTTACCACGCCGCCTCATATCCATCTGCTGTCTAGCCTCCATCAACTCATTGTGCACGCCTTGTGCAACACGGGACAAATGCATAGGAGGACCCCAACGATGCAATCTAGGAAAGTAAATATAAGGTGTGGAATTCGCCTCTACAATAAGTCAGGGGTGCATATTGGCAGTATACTCGTAGTACCAAAATGGAAGAATGTACCAAAAGCCATACATCTATCTAGACTGCTGAAGCGCATATGTATCTAATGCTACGTACAAATAACCAATAATAGCAGTACCGTAATCATATATGTGTAGTCCATCCACATCTACTAACCCAGCCAGAAAACCAAGTCTAATAGTACCCTTATTGTTACTAAAAAATGTAGACCCAAAAAGGTATAGTATGAATGCACGGATAACGGGAGTGTGCATATCCTCAACGGCCATGTACTCTACTATATAACGCTGCAAACAGGGGAGAGTAACAGCTCCTCCTCTAACCTCCTCATCGGCCATAGTCGGTAAATAAGCTGAATATGACTCGAACTCCTCAAACGAACTATCAAATGGAACAGGGAGACGGTCAGGTCGACCAACCTCTATACCAGTGAGCATATAAAAATCTAGAGGAGTCAGTCCTAGCTCAAAATCAGGAAAATGAAATGTGTGAGTGGTAGGCCACCATCTCTCGGTAAGGGCCTCTACCAGACAACGATCTACATGTGCAAATCTAGGTAAAGCAAGAAATTCACCAAAAGGTGATGCATGTAGCCTATCCAAAATCGGCTCCGGTAACTGATCAAAATATTCAGACATACACCTATACCAACTACCTCGCATCGCTACGTGACAAACCTAAATATATGATTATGTAATGTTAAAGTAAATAAGGAATTATTATACATTTATATTTACATGGTCGTTCATTAAGCAATAAATAAATAAACGTATACCTGTGGCATCGCTATAGCTGCAGTAAGTCGATGCGAAATAGTAGGGGGCAAGTCGTGCAAAGATCGAAGATCGTCTGGAGTCACGGTAGCATCGGGAGGGACATGAACAGGTCCGATATTGGCATCTGTCGTATATCGAACGGTACGTCTACCAGTTTTGACCGGACGGGGCGGCATTTGGACGCGAAGTTAATTTGAAAATGGGGGTTGAGAAGAGGCAAGAATGAAAGGAAATGGGGAAAATGCGCCTGATATAGGCGCATTAACCAGGCGCCTGTTGAACAGGCGCCTGGTCACCAGGCGCCTGTTCAACAGGCGCCTGCCCTCATTTCTGTTGTAGAAATGAGGGCTCCAACATTTTGGAGTGCGGAAAATCGAATTTCCGCACTCCAAACTGTTGGAGATGCTCTAAGGCACCAAGATTCTCTTATCAGGTCGCTAACGATCCATATCTTGGATCGCTAGCGACCCATGAAGTTGCATGTACTTTTCCCCAAACTTGCACTGCGACATCTGCCTACTATTTCAAGATATACCAAGAAGCTATGAAGGAAAATTCGATCTGTTAAGACAATCAGCTGTGGTCCTTACCTGAACTAAGTAAGCAGTAGCATAACCTGCGAGACTCTAACATAATTACTTGTAATTCAACAAGCAGACTAAAAGCTAGAAATTCCAGGGCACACCTTATTTCCAACGAAGACTACTCTGGAGGCAAATGTTATCCGGGTTTTTAAATCGCCAAGATCTAAGAGAAAACCGGATGACTTGATGGAGTCGGAATGGCTCAGAACTCAACCAAAAGAGCTAAAGTGACAAGTTAAAGAGAGCCAAGTCGCAAAAGCAACAACTGAGTTTGACTAAACCAAGAGATAAGCATCCGTCCAGTCCAATCCTAAATACAACTAGCAAGTAAATCGTCATCAAAACAAAGTGACGTGCAACGAGACTACACGAAAAATGTCGATATGTGGCAATGAGAGCATTCCAGACATCAAAGTCCAGAAATAGTCTAAGTGCATGGATCGTCAGCGATCCATATGACATCATAGCTTACTATGGCACGTGGGGAGCAAGGAAAGCTTTGAAGACAAGGTGCAAAATATGATAAGTGTATAGATCGCTAACGATCCATAAACCCTGGATCGCCAACGATCCATACACCATGGATCTCCAGCGATCCATACGTAACCATGGAATACTTGTGACCTAGCATAGTAAAGAAGTGGAAGAAGGAGCTGAGTAACTAGCATGCACCCGAGCTAATTCTATGATCGCTAACGATCCATAGAATATATATCGCTAGCGATCCATGGCTTTGGCTTGGGTTGCGAGCTAAACATCATTGCATCTTCCCGTGTCCATTTACAAGCAGTTAGTGAACAGGCCTAGCCTAGAAGCTCTCCGATCTCTATAAATACCATCCTACCTGCAACATAAAGGAGAGCTTTTCTGACTGGTTATTGAAACTCTGCTGGAAACTTTCTTCACTCTTCACCTCCCTCGCCACAATCTCCAAAGGGATTCAATGTGATTCTCCAGCGGATTCTAACCATGGAGATCTAGTCTAGCTACGGATAGTCAAAAGCCTTACAATCAAACACTTCTTGTAACAGCAATCAATCTATAATAAAACTATAAAGCGGACATAGGTTTCATTAACAGCCAAACCACTATAAAGATCTATTGTCTTCTTCCTTTTTTGGCTCTTTTCTACCTTTATTGTTTATATTATTGCTCTATAAGAACAAGACTAGTGTTTTCACACTCAAACCAGGGTGTCGGTCCATTTTTTGGGTTAACAGTAATGTTTAATATTTGCAGTTTCAATTGAAAGATCATGTTGGTTTGTGTTCATATTACGTATGTTTCATTTTCTTCATGTACTATACATGATGCATTCATCCAATAATTCTGGCATTATTCATACTGATATGTAGAAAATGATACCGACATCATTTGCAGATACAAAAACCACCGTAGGATTTGCTGCCTTTGATATAATGATGTGCAAACTACTTGTATGTTCCTTTGCGTCATGGCATTTATTACTCACATATATAGGCAGGTATAATTTCATTGTACCGGTATACATAGGGTATTCTAGAACCGTAACTTTTTTCTAGACGAAATATTTTTATTCTTTTTGAATTCTTTTCTTATTGATTCTATTTTCTCGTTTTTGTCCATTGATGTAACTAATGTACATATACGAAAATAATGGACAGACTTGACAATCCATGTTTTTCAATATTTTACAAAGTCTTGGAAAATAATCACGTGTTTTTCAAGCGATTCATCAAAAGCACTTTTGTTCACTCCATGTATAATCAAAACATTTGTTTTTGTCTACATATAATAAAACATAATATTTGTTGTGCGGTCAACACTCATGCAATCTATAACATCTAGGTTATTTTTTATAATAGTGCAAGTAAAACAGACAAGATATTTCTATTCAAACACCAAAAATTACTTTACCTACACTTATATTTTAAAATTAATTTTAGATTGAAATTGTCCTTCTTATTCTTTTATCCATTGAATTAAAACCTTAAGTTGTATAGAAACAAAAAAAACTTTAATAATTTTAATTACAAATTTCATTGTAAGCTTGAAATAGAATAGAATAAACGAGATGTTAAATTATCTTTTCTTTTCTTTCTTCTTTCAAATCAACAAAATTAAGATAATGATTAGTGAAATTGATATTGGTATTCTCCCAAATCAAGGACTAATATGAATTAAAAAACATAACCTTTATCAAAGCATATAAATTTAATTTGTTATGTTGTATTTAGATTTGAGAGCCTTGTTTTAATTAAGATCGAAAAAAATGAGAAAAGGCAAGGAATTTATTTTTTTTGAAAAGTACAGGCAGTGTAACAACCCACATTTTCGACCTTCAAAAGTCGACACTAATACATCCACTGTGTTCATGTGTCGAGCATCCAAGTGCTAGAAAAATAGGTTGTTGGGGAAAAGAAAGAAAAGACAGAACCAAATCTCATATCGTGACAAATAATATATAAAATATAGCAGATCTATGAAAGAAAACTATACTATACATACATCAATTAGAGTAAACTAACCCTTCATTGACCTAAATAGTTATAACATTCTGTCCATACAAATGCTGAAAAATACAAACAACAAATGCAGAGGAAATAAAACATACGTGAGTACGTCTTAGAGGCATCTAGCTCGTCTTCTGAAGCTCCAAAGCATCCATAACTAAATCTGAAAATATTCTTGGCCTGACCGGAGCATTATTAGAAAATAACGCGGATCAGTCTGGTAAACCATTGTGAGAAACATAACTCAAATATATTTTATTATTATAAAGCTTTTCGAAAATAAAGGTATCTCGTAAGAGCATGCCGCACATAAACACACAGGGAGTTTTTACCTTATGATAACCAAACCATTTTATAGGAAATCATGTGATAATATAATAATATCTACGGTTTAAAGTAAATATTGAATCATAGTTGAAACGGTTACATTAATTACATTGCAGCATATTAGGTATACAACTAAGTCCGAAAGGTATTTATTGGAGAATGGATTCCATAAAATGACAGGACTATAGGGGTATCGCATATCACAATACATCTCTAGTAAATATACCGATGGCGTCACATGGACCCTTTGCCAACACAAGACCGGCTTACCCTACACTAGATAATACCAAATATGTCATCACCTCGGTTGCTTGGCGGCCTTTTTCCGAGAGCTCTCATACACTTACCAAATCCATAAATAGTGATCCAGAAGGGTGATGCCCATACGCTGTGCAACCCAAATAACCTTGTGGTATATCCTCTGTTTTAGTCATTACCAGCTGTAAGGCTTGAGACTATGTTTTACCTCTTTAGCAAATCCCACTTGGAATGCTAACACTACCCTCTAAGCAACAATGCAATGCCAACTTTTGTCCATACAAGTTGTTTAGAGTATGAACAAACCAAGGGCACTATTTTTACTACATCCTTTTTGGAATCACCCTCAGTATTAGTAGCAAGTAGCCTTTGCACTTCAAAGAAATCCATCTTCGATTCCATCATCTTCAAGATGTCTCACATTTGAATGCTTATGCTAGTTCAAAGTGGTTTTCGGATAGTATATCTGATCCAGGTCTCTTAAAAATGATAAACGATGGTTTTAAGAACCGGTTAAGATTTGATAGTCGGTTATTTAACCATCAAATGATCAAACAATTCAACTAGAGATATAATCGCATACGGAAACCAACTCCTGTTAAGCACATAAGCAACCGCTAACCTCTTTAATTAAATCTTTTCATTGATTAAAACCACTTTTTACATATTTGTATTAAAACACCTTTCCCAAAAGATATATTCATAAACCTTCTTTACACTTTCAATACTTGAAAAAATACCGATATACTAATCTCAATTGTATAAGTATGCTCACAAAACATTTCACTTTCAAACTTAAATTTTTTTCCATATACTTATACCAATAATATAAGTATAATCACAAAACACTACATTTTTATCACATAGAAAATGTAGTTTTTTGTTATCTCAATGGTATGAGTATATTCACAAATCTTAAGAAAGGTTTCACTTCCAAAGCCATTTTTATTTGAGTTGAAACAAATGTCATTTAAACATTGGTAACAATTACCCAAAAACACTTTTGGTGTAAGTAAATGGGTCATATAAAAATTAGACCACCATCTTACCACCACTTTTTGATTTCAAACTGTATTATCCCTCGATTAACAATGAAATCAGACAAGTTAGAAAACTATCTTTGCCACGATACACATTCTTAATTTTCAAGATAGTCTCTTAGTTATCAAGATGGAGATGAGTTTCCATACCTCAGAATTTGATGTTAAGTATAAAAAGAATAATTTTCATACGAGCATAATTTAAAAACATCATTTATAAATATCAAACCTCATTCCTTTTCACTACTAGAACAACAGTCATTTCCGATGGTCGCTAGCCGTCGGAAAAGGCATCGCTATGGCATATGTGCCTTCCTTCGGTTGGTGACGATATCGACAACTATTTGGCGATGGCTACTCACAGCACTTTTCGATGGTTTTGTGATGGTTTTTGGTGCCCATGTGGTGTCCAAACGTTTCTTAGAGCCATCAAAAACTGTCGCGAACCGTTGGAAATCTTCCATCGCCAGCCATTGGAACCGTCGAAAATCTGGACATTTTTTTTATTCCTGTAGCCATTCGATTCCTGTACTAAACATACATATCAAAACTCAATTTCACGTACATCCAACATCCAATATCCAAACTCAAGCAACACATAATCATCTTATATTCAATATCAACTCAATCCCTACCAATTCTATATTTAAAACAAAAAAAAACAATACATTAAATAATCAACATCCAACATCCAATATATACAATCAACATCCAACATGTCAAAACAAATCAATATATCATCCAACATAGCATCAAAATGTATCAAACATATCCAAATAAATAAATTTCGAAATGTCCAAATATAAGCGCAAATTAACATACCCATCAAGACTCATCGTTCGCTTCGGAACCACCCGACGAAGGAAACAACCCATGCCGCTGCACTCAGCCAAGTGATGATTCAACTACGCCATCTCCGCAGCACTACATTGGTCTTTCTCCTACAGCTCCGCGATCTCTTCTTTGTCCCAAGCTTTTTGATATGCTTTCAACGAGGACCTAGCCTGTAGATAATCAAGAGATATGTCAAAAAATCAGTAATGTATTTTAGTGGCTGGTGTAAATTAAGAAGGAACAATGAGTAAAGCACAATCATTTGTTAAAACATTGCTGATATATTTTTTCTATGAATTTTTTTCTTCTGATTATAGGTTTAAACTTATAAGTTAGTAAATTTTTAGAAATTACCGCTTGATTCCCAAAGCCATGGAGCCTATTTCACGATGTGGGTTTCATGGACTAAAAAATCGCGTCCTCCTCATTAGTGGTCAATGAATCCTGTCCCGATCCCTCCAAAATCTATGCTTATGCTTCTGAAAATTTTTCTACAATGGAAAATAAAATATAATTGAAATTCATACATGTAACGACCCGCTATTTTGGACTATTCGCATCCGCACATGTCGGACTTGAATGATTCAAAATACTGAACTGTTAATTTAAATTTGGCAAAACTGAACATATACAGTAAATAAATAATTACAGATCACAGACACAGAGTAATAAATGCAGTGGAAACAAAAGATAGTAGTTCATGAAGATACTATATACATATCAGAGTAAAATAAGGTACAATAGAAGTCTTGAATACAATAGTCAAATACAATATCAGAATACATCACTGGAATCAACTGAATATCTAAAAGCTGGATAGATAGATGGATCTCCAAGCGAAGCTCCAACTCCAAAGGTGAGTCTTGAATACTGGTACACTCAGTCTGACCCGAGCCTAAAGCAAAAACACAAGACACTCGAGTCAGGATTAACATTCTTATATCAATAAATCCAACTCAAGTGAAATAACAATTGAAATACAAGTAACTAAAAGGATGTTTGGAATAACCATCCTTTAAGGATCCGTTAAACTATCTACTATGTAATAGTATACGGTAAATAGATAATGCCTATCAGTAATATAAAGTATCAAGATAGTGTTAGGGCGTTACCATTATTCCCCTTAACACATTTTATATAAGCGTTATAGTCTATACAGCACTGTAAACTCCACCGTAAACTAGTGGGATATCAGGGAGTACTCCATAGGTATAACACAAAATAAATCGTAGTGGTCGCGTATATAGGGATACAAGTATGACAAGGCACATGACGCCATACTCAAGGTAGTGAAACTACCATTTGCCTGATCCGGACTGGTGAGAACGCATTGCCGCAGCGATCGCAACACCGCGAAACAACACTCCTAAAATTTTAAGGGTGCACCAATCGACAACAACAAGTAATAAGTAGTTTCCGAAGAAGTGTGTTCGCTCGAGGTAGCTAACCCCATTTGGCCCGGCACGGCTCCTGTTTTAGTCATTTCCAATTTGATACAAGTGTCAAGGCTATCCATTATCGTTCTCTTTCTTCAGTCATCACGTACATCATTCCAACCACTTCATTCTGGATCACACTCCGCGTATAGTTATTAAAGTGGTTTTCGGTTTAGACAGTGAGTATGTCCCTAACCGATTCCGGTCTCTTTAATAACTTTCGTAAATATTACACCGATTGGTCGTTTAATATATTTCAAAAGCAATCAAATTCAATTTAAATTAAAATTTGTAAATCAACATTTCATTTGTCTTTCTAAACCAATTTCCATAATTTACGTTTCAAAACTTCCAAATTACCATTTCAAAATCTTATAATACAATTTCAATTTCTTTTTTTTAAAACCATTCAAATTTGATTCACGTTCGTATATAAGTTTCATTCCGAAATCATTTAAATTAAATCAATTTAACATTCAAATAAATTTAAATTCCTTGGTCGATTTCATTCAATATTCATTAAGTAAATTTGTCATTCAAAACGATTTCAATTTAATTGACGATTCATTTAATCACTTACTTAAGTCCGACTTCATTATACCAAAACTTCAAATTGAATTAAATTAGATTCGTCAAATCAACTCTTTAAATTACAAGTCTTACATTAATTTCAATAAATCACATTTTTTCTTGTTAAAGAAAATCAATTACATTTATTCATTTACTTAGTTACAATTTCAAAGCT
The DNA here is from genome assembly GCA_030737815.1 of Allium fistulosum. Taxonomy (NCBI): domain Eukaryota; kingdom Viridiplantae; phylum Streptophyta; class Magnoliopsida; order Asparagales; family Amaryllidaceae; genus Allium; species Allium fistulosum. The sequence continues at coordinate 652,135,756 of CM060902.1, read as the reverse complement.
CAGTTAATACTGAAACTTAGTTTCACTTATTCAAGAAGTTCAATTTCGCTTATTAAAGAATTCAATTTATTTAATTATTAAATAATTCAATCTTATTTAATTATTAAATAATCTCAAAACTTAATTATTAAATAATTTCAAATTTAATTATTAATAATTTCAAATTTTAAAACAACGTTCTTTCATCAACTACTATGTTAATATTTTGATTCAGATTTTTAAATATTAACCTTTCCTTTCATTAGAATTCAAATTCCAACTTCATTTCAGAAACTTATCATTTATTCAAATAAAATCTTTATTTTATTTTTAAATCAAATCATTGACCAATCGAGTTTTATTTAATTCTTTATCCTAAGTCAAAGTTTATTTGGGTATTTATTATTTCAACCTGATTCCATTACAATTCAAAAATCAAAGCATAGCAAAGGGAACTTGCAGTGTGATAACTGGGATGGTGTCAAAGTAAATAAACAAGCAATAGCAAACATCAACAACAATCCAATAGTACATTCAAATAATCCCGAAATAATCGTATTAATTCACATTGTTGTTTGTGCAAATTAATATAATTATTTATAGAATCTACACTATCATTTCATGTAGATTAAAGATTATTACACTAATCTTTATACGGTTCTTCACTAGGTATCTATTATTCAATTTCATACAACATCAATTTAAGCAACAAACATTTAAATGGTTTAAAGTGTATTTTGAACAAATTTCTATGTGTCAATTAATTCAACATTTAAAGGGTCATATTATGCAAATGTCCTCTGATCGATTTTAACATATCTCAAGTCTAACTATCCTACGTCAATTTCAATTTCAAATTATTATCATTTTCTACATTTACAATTTAACGTCCAATGTCAAAAATCAAACAATCAATCATCAACCAAAACTGGATTATCATCGTATAAATAACAGATAATGGTGTCAGATGTCACAGGTGAACTGATACAGGTAATAGCATATATAACAGTGAAATTAACTAACAGTAGCATATTTCAATCGTCGTTTCAATTGAAATCAAATTTAATGAATAAAAGAATATTAATCGTGAGTGATTGCTCACCTTTCGAGCTAGAGAGGATTTGATGGTGAAATCGAGTTACGAAATCCAAGCACGAATCTCAAAGCAAAGTAAGATTGGCACAAGTCGACGATCAAAGCTGATAAAGAGGAATAAACGAATTCAAATCAAAACAGGATCGACGAAGGTGACTGAAATAAGTGGTCTTATATATATAACTATACATAACCATAAATCACAAAAAAAAATTATATATTTTAAATTATATATATGGTTTCCAAAATCATTATTTCAAATTAAATTTAATAAATTAAAGTCCAACATATATATATATATATATATATAAATTTTGAATCGATACATTAAAACATAAAAGTTTTTTTTCTCTATAATTTAATATTATATAAATATATTTTACTTCGCTTGAAAAATCATATACGGTTAATAAAACTTACATTTACAAAATAAGGCTTATATATAAATTTAAACAAACCCAAAACTGTTATATAGTTATCAAAACATATTATCAAAAACCAAACATATATGTATGACTCTCGAACAGCTGTACTTCATATAATATGCTCTATATAATATAAATAGCTCACACATCCCCAACATATAAATGTAACTAACCCTGTTCCAAAAATATAACATACTTTAAAATATCCACTTGCTGCTCAAATAGACAACATGCGTGAAATAAATTTATTTCTCAAAATTTAAATAGCTATCAACTTAAAACATAATAATAATAATAATAATAATAATAATAATAATAATAGTAATAATGACCAAATGAAAATACTCAAACTATACACTGTCATATTTAAGTAAAATTTTATTATAAAACAAACATACACTTATATAGTCAAACATTGTACTTGTATTTCTTCTATAACAAGTATACAACTTCATATGATAAATACAAACAGAGCTTATCAATGTATAATTTCCTCTTTACTGACTAATATAAAATAATATCTTTCAACGTTTCGAGACTAAGCAATCGCTGCAAATATACATATAGGATAAAATAACAATATGAGTATAATACTTTTAAAATAAAATATACTAAGCACAATAAACGCATCAATATAATATAAATGTAGCTCATATATTTAAACTTCCAAACCCAAAATAAATATGTACGCATGCATTATGCTTCTCTTGCCCAGACTAAACACACGCAAGCTAATAGAAATATATACAGACTTTATACTTTATAAATAAACTAATTAACATATATATAACATATATATGTACTCACTTTCAAAATGCAACAAAGGAGGAAGACACGTCTGTCAGGTTGCGGTGTGATGCTCGGCTAGAGATTGTAACGACCCGTATTTTTACGGATCGACATGTTCGTCAAAATCTGGAATTTTAGCACTTTCATGTCATTTCAGATTTTTAGGCAGATTTGTCTAAGTCCTAGGTCGTACGCGACCTAAGGGTTGTTGGCAACTTAGAGAAGGTCTGCGACTTAAGAAAATGTTGTGAGCGACCTAAGTTTTGTTAAGTGTTAGGTCGGCTGGGAAAGTTAGCGACCTAGTAGTTGCCGAGTTAGCGACCTAGTAGTTGCCGAGTTAGCGACCTAGTAGTTGCCGAGTTAGCGACCTAGTGGTTCCGTGTTAGCGACCTAGTGGTTCTGAGTTAGCGACCTAGTGGTTCTGAGTTAGCGACCTAGTGGTTCTGAGTTAGCGACCTAGTGGTTCTGAGTTAGCGACCTAGTGGTTCTGAGTTAGCGACCTAGTGGTTCTTAGTTAGCGACCTAGTGGTTCCGTGTTGGCGACCTAAGGAGTTAACAAGTTGGCGACCTAAGGAGTTAACAAGTTGGCGACCTAAGGAGTTAACAAGTTGGCGACCTAAGGAGTTAACAAGTTGGCGACCTAAGGAGTTAACAAGTTGGCGACCTTAGGAGTTAGGCTATGTGTTAGGTCGTAACACTGTTAGGTCGTATGTTGTGTTAGGTCGCGTAGGTTGCTAAGTTGTTAGGTCGCTAGGATAGTTCAAGTGTTAGGTCGCGTGTTGTTTTAGGTCGACTTGTGTTAGGTCGCAACCCAACTGAGTCTTAGGTAGTTAAGTCGTTAGGTTGTTAGGTCGCTGGGTTTCCTAAGTGTTAGGTCGCAAAGGAGTTAAGTCGTACATCTGTTAGGTCGGAGGGGCTTAGGTCGGAGAGGCTTAGGTCGGAGAGGCTTAGGTCGGAAGCGACTTAGGGAGATAGCCAGATTTCGACTTAAGGACAGATTTCAGCTATAAATAGGAGGGGTTGTTCTCACTTTTTGGGATCCGGATTTTTGAAGCGACGAAGTGCTGCCATTTTGAGAGCTCAACTTCTACACTTCTTCACTTCTTTTCTCCACTCTAATCTAGTGCTTCCATCCATCCAAATCGAAGATCAAGATTGAAGATTCAAGAGCTTAGATTGAAGATCTTCATCTTTTCAAGAAAGATTTCATCGTTTGAAGTGAGATCTTGTCGGATCTAGCTTAGTTCTTCGCTGTCCAGATCTGAAGTTGATATCTTTTGGATTGTTTAGGTGATTTGGTGAGTGGTGATTATCTCTCACATGGATCCAAAGGAGTATATCGGATTGTTGGCTCGTTTTGGTGTTAAAATAGAGATTTCCATGCATTTTCTTCATCCTATGTGTAGATCCATATAGATCCATTGTTCATGATGATGTTACATCCATTTTATCATATGTTAACCTATGCAAGTTCATTCATCAAGTTTGTAGAGATATAATCCATGTTTTCATGCTTATTGGACTTTCAACTCTTAAATTACGAAAATGCCATTATTGTTATAATTGTCTACTTAGATCATATTTGAATGCTTGATTGCTTGGATTGATGTTTGATTTGATTGCTTGTTATGAACTAGATGATTGATGATTAGATTTAGATCGAAGATGATTCAAAAGCTAAGGGAAAGGCTCTTGAATTGGAAAAGCTGCTCGTGGCATATGTAGCAGGATGATGAAGCTCTTATGCATAGATTTGATGATGCGAAGTTGAGATGGGGCTTTGCGAGGATGTAATGAAGCGAGGCATCATATGATGAAGACTTGGTCTAATCCAGACGGGATCATTCCAAGCATGTTGATAACTCGGTGATATGATTCGAGTTGAGGATAATGAATGGATATGAGAATAGTCGTCGAGGAGGATGACTAGGAGGCTTGGATAGCATCGTTGTTGAAGGTTCTAGCATGCTCTAAGCAAGGGTATGTTTGGGCAGATTCGATAGTCCCAACGGCCAACTATTGATGGTCGAGTACTCTGGGCAGATTCGATAGTCCTAGGCACGGGCTGCGACGACGTGCGGGAGTTATGTCTAGAACCGGGGTTTTCATTAGCCCTTGACGGACGGCTGAAAGAATGTGCCGGTCATTCAATTAACGGTGATATCGAAGCAATGATAACAGTGATAGCCAGAGTCATGGATGTTTGGTTGTATCGTCATTCGGACTCAAGAGCGGTATTTTCTGGGTGCTTATCTGATTTAGGCCTTGGTACTTGGAAAACATCGCCCTTGACTCGAGTGATAGTAGCTTTACTTTAAAATTGTATGCTCTGCTATGTTTACTTCTGCTTAGTGTGTGTCTGGGGGCTATCACTGTAGAATGAGGTTGGAGTGGGAGGGTTGTATTCCTATTCCTTTTCCTTTATGCTCTTTTGGTATGCTGTTAGTTAATTTACTGCTCATTAAGACTGTTGTCTGACTCAAGGCTTTATGTTTTAATTCTTATTGCCTTGGGCTGTTCGTCCATTTTGGGACGGGCAGACTAGGTAGCAGGTGACAGGTGCTGTTCTCTTCTCACGATGCTGATATCGAAGACGAGCTAGAGGGTTGCATATTATCTTCTTATATGTACTGGATATTCCGCTGTTTTGTATTCTCTGAGAGATATGTAGTGAGGCTGGATGTATTGATTATGTGGATGCTTGTATTCAACTATTATGGAGTTTTATATGATGTCATTTTGTTCTGTAAAGCTTCACTATACATATGTTCTATTGTATTTTGTCCATGCACTGTGAGTAATACGATAGATTCTTTTGTTTTAAATCTTACCTTGACAATCGTCCATGGTCGCCTGGCACACTTTACAGCGCTATATCTCAAGATTCTGTGCAGGGGTCATGGGCGGTCGTCACATTTGGTATCAGAGCATTGGTTAATCGATTTTACCCAACGCTCGCTGAAGTAACTACGTATGAGAGACGTAATTGTATTTTGATGGATGATTACTATATATAATATAGTAGCTTAGTAGGGTTTGAGTCCTTTATGCAGTTGTTTCTCTAGATGTTCTAATCATTCCTTTTTATAGATATTGAGAATGAGTCGAAGGGGGAGACCAGCTGCTAGGGAAGGCCGTGCTACTGAAGAGACTGCTGATTATGCAGCCATGTTTGAAGCTATGATGACTTCGATCATGAGGAGGATACCAGTTCCGGGGGCGGCAGTAGATGTTGGAGTTCAAGTCCAAACTCCGAAACCAGTGGATTTTGCTAAGCTGTGCAAGGATTATACTGCTCTTGGAGGGAAGGTTTTCTTGGGAACAGAATCTACCATTGAGGTCCAGAGGTGGATAGATGCTTGTAGAAGGATCTTTGGTGATTTGGGAATTGATGATGCAACTAAGAGGAAGTTGGCATCGAGGCAGCTTCAAGGGAGAGCCTCTGATTGGTGGAACTCTATTACCATCGATACTGCGGAGGAAGAGATTACTTGGGAGCAATTCCAAGCTAGATTTGAAGCTAAGTTCATTTCTACAGCTCAGAAGTCTGTTCTGTTCAAGAAGTTCATGGAGCTCAAGCAAGGTGGAAGATCAGTTCTTGAGTATGTTTCTGAGTTCGAAGCTTTGTCCAAGTATGCCCGGTCGTATGTTGAATCTGCTTATCAGAAGAATGAGAAGTTTGTGACCGGCTTGGATAGCTATCTTGGGAGACAGTTGGTGGATCATTTGGACGATTCATTTGAGAAGCTTGTGGAAAAAGCTCTTAGGCATGAGAGTCTGTTTCCTAAGGAAGGACCTGTTGTTGCTGTTACCAAGGGAGAATCTAAACCACAGCAGGGTGGAAACCAGAAGAGGAAGCAGCAGCAGCAGAAGGGTAAGGATGGCCAGAAGAAGCCGAAAGGCGAGGTGACTTGCTACAATTGTCAGCAGAAGGGCCATTTGTCTAAGGATTGTAAGAATCCGAAGGCACCGATGAAGTGTCACAACTGTGACAAGCCGGGGCATTTCAGGAAGAATTGTCCAGAACCAAGGAAGGACAGGCAGATTGTGCAAGCCTATGCTTTGGGGGCTGTTCCGTCGTCTTCGAAAGCTCCTACTGCTGAAGAGAAGGGAAAGAGTGTGGTTGTTCAAGGTACTCTTTTCCTATGTGGTGTTCCAGTTAGAGTTCTGTTTGATACTGGAGCGTCGCATTCGTTTGTTTGTAATGAACTCGTTGGCCGGTTAGGTTTGACACCGGATATTGTTGATAGGCCATTGGTTGTGACTAATCCAGTTGGGGGTTCGTCTTGTTTGTGTATGTTATGCCGTGGTCTAGTTGTGTCGAGTCATGGTTGCTCTTTTGTTTGTGATTGCTTTGTTCTGAACTTTGCGGGGTTCGGAATTATTTTGGGTATGGACTGGCTTAGGAAGTATGCGGCTAAGGTTGATTGCGAAAGGTTGGAAGTGACAGTCGAGAATGTGGAGGGGCGAAAGATTGTGATACGATGTAAGCATGAAGAAGGCGTCTTCATGAGCTTCATGTATTCGCTAGTTGTTCCACGGGATGGACTGTCATCAGTGCCGATCGCTAATGGATTCGAGGATGTCTTTGACGAAGTCAAAGGGTTGCCGCCGCATAGAGAGATCGAGTTTCGAATAGATCTAGTTGAAGGAGCCAGACCTGTTGTGATGCCTCTTAGGCGGATGGCGCCTAGGGAACAGCAGGAGTTGAGGGTGCAAGTTGATGACCTTTTACAGAAAGGATTCATTCGGCGTAGTGTGTCCGAATGGGGTGCACCAGTTGTGTTTGCAACCAAGGCAGATGGGTCGTTGAGATTGTGTGTGGATTATCGTGAGCTGAATAAGGTGACTAAGAAGAACAAGTATCCATTGCCGAGAATAGATGACTTGTTTGATCAGCTCCACGAGGCTAAGGTGTTTTCTCAAATGGATTTGGCAACGGGATTTCACCAGTTGAGAGTGGCTAAGGATAGTGTGCCGAAGACTGCTTTTAGGACACCATCCGGGTTCTTTGAGTGGCTGGTAATGCCGTTTGGATTGACTAACGCGCCAGCATATTTTGTGGATCTTATGAATAGAGTGTTCAGAGATCAGTTGAACAAGTTCGTACTTGTGTTCGTGGATGATATTCTGATTTATTCCAGAACGGAAGAAGAGCACAAGACGCACTTGCGTATTGTTTTGGAAATCTTACGGAAACATCAGCTGAAGGCTAAGTTTTCGAAGTGTCACTTCTGGAAGAGTGAAGTGAGGTTCTTAGGCCATGTGATTTCTGGAAGTGGAATAGCGGTTGATCCCGCTAAGGTGGCAGCAATCCAGGATTGGGTTAGACCTAAGAATGCATCTGATATGAGAAGTTTTCTTGGATTAGCAGGATATTATCGACGGTTTATCAAAGACTTCTCCAAAGTAGCTGCTCCATTAACAGGATTGACGAAGAAGAACCAAGTGTTCAGTTGGGATGCTAAGTGTGAGCAAGCTTTCGGAATCCTGAAAGAGCGATTGACGAGTGCTCCTGTTTTGACTATTCCTAGTGGGAATGATGAGATGGTGGTTTACACCGACGCATGTGGTACTGGACTTGGAGCAGTGCTGATGCAGAAGGATAAAGTTGTTGCATATGCTAGCCGACAACTGAAGCCGCATGAAAGGAATTACCCAACTCATGATTTGGAATTGGCGGCGATTGTATTTGCTCTGAAGATGTGGAGACATTATCTGTTGGGAGTTCGATTCGAGTTGTTTACGGATCACAAGTCGTTGAAGTATCTTTTCTCCCAAAAGGATTTGAATCTTCGGCAGCAACGTTGGCTAGAGTTTTTGGCATCGTATGATTTTGGTATAGCTTATACTCCGGGAAAAGGTAACGCAGTAGCAGATGCGTTAAGTCGAAGACATGCAGGATTGGGAGCCATGTTTTCAGAATGGAAGAGTCTCGAGTATTTAGCTGGATTTGACTTCAGGCCTAGATGCGAATTGGAACCTGAGATGTTGGCAAACTTATCGATAAGACCCACTCTCGTGGAAAGGATTGGCGAGGGCCAAAAGCGAGATGATAAGCTTGTCAAGATTATCCGTGAATTGGAATCTGGATTGGATCCAGAAAAGGATAAAGGATTCGAGGTCGATCGAGAGGGTTGGCTTCGGAAGCAAGGACGACTAGTTGTTCCCGATATAGATGAGTTGAGGAGTGAAGTTCTGAAGGAAAGTCATCACTCGAGGTTGACAATTCATCCAGGTGGAAATAAGATGTATCGGGATATGAAGAGAACCTACTATTGGGAAGGCATGAAGAAGGATGTTGGAGATTTCATTTCCAAGTGTATGAATTGCCAGTTGGTTAAAGCCGAACAGAAGAAGCCAAGTGGATTGCTTCAGCCCTTAGAAGTTCCTACATGGAAGTGGGAACAAGTGTCGATGGATTTTATTGATGGATTGCCTAGAACCAGAACGGGAAATGAAGGAATTTGGGTCATTGTGGATCGTCTGACAAAGAGTGCATGATTCATTCCTGTTCGATCGACTAGGACCGCATCAAAGTTGGCTGAGTTGTATGTTAAGTGGATAGTTCGTTTCCATGGTATTCCGAGGAGTATAGTGAGCGATCGAGATCCATTGTTCACTAGTGGATTTTGGAAGAGCTTCCAGGAAGTTTTGGGAACCGAGTTGTGTTTGAGTACAGCTTATCATCCCCAAACAGATGGTCAGACCGAGAGAGTCAACCGAGTTTTGGAAGATCTTCTTAGAGCTTGTGTTTTGGATTTCGGAGGATCATGGGAAGATCACCTTCATTTGGTGGAGTTTGCATACAACAACAGTTACCAGTCAAGCATTGGTATGGCACCGTATGAGGCATTGTATGGAAGACCGTGTAACTCTCCGACATGTTGGATAGAGACAGGAGAAAAGCTGATGCTTGGGCCATAGATGATTCGACAGACTTCGGATTGCATAGAGATCATTCGGCAATGAATGAAGGCAGCCCAAGACCGTCAGAAGAGTTATGCCGATAAGCGTCGTAAGGATTTAGAATTCGACATTGGAGATATGGTTTTTGTGAAGATTTCTCCTCTGAAGAATGTTATTCGATTCGGGAAGAAAGGAAAATTAACTCCGAGATTTGTTGGACCATTCCCGATCATCGAGCGAATTGGAAAGCTCGCTTACAGATTGGAGTTACCAGAGAAGATGTCGAGTGTGCACAACGTTTTTCACGTATCATATCTACGGAAGTATGTGCACGATTCGAATACAGTGGTTTCTGCTGATAGCTGTGAAGACTTAGAAGTTGATCCAGTCGATAGAAGACCTCGTAAGCCGCTTCGTGTTGTTGAAACTGACACGAAACAGCTTAGGAGGAAGGTGGTTAAGTTGCTCAAGATACAATGGAGTGATGATGATAACGACTGTACGTGGGAGGTGGAAGAGAGGATGAAGGCAGCTCATCCTGAACTCTTCAAGGTATGGCCCTAAGGTGTCGTGTCATCTCGCGATATTGTAACTTGTTCTAAGTTTTAGAATTCTGTACGCTAAGTTAGAATTGGATGCATGGTTTGTTGATTGTTATGGATGGTAGGCGTACAGAATAGTTTTGATTGCTTGGAATTTCGGGGGCGAAATTTCTAAGGGGGAGAGAATGTAACGACCCGTATTTTTACGGATCGACATGTTCGTCAAAATCTGGAATTTTAGCACTTTCATGTCATTTCAGATTTTTAGGCAGATTTGTCTAAGTCCTAGGTCGTACGCGACCTAAGGGTTGTTGGCAACTTAGAGAAGGTCTGCGACTTAAGAAAATGTTGTGAGCGACCTAAGTTTTGTTAAGTGTTAGGTCGGCTGGGAAAGTTAGCGACCTAGTAGTTGCCGAGTTAGCGACCTAGTAGTTGCCGAGTTAGCGACCTAGTAGTTGCCGAGTTAGCGACCTAGTGGTTCCGTGTTAGCGACCTAGTGGTTCTGAGTTAGCGACCTAGTGGTTCTGAGTTAGCGACCTAGTGGTTCTGAGTTAGCGACCTAGTGGTTCTGAGTTAGCGACCTAGTGGTTCTGAGTTAGCGACCTAGTGGTTCCGTGTTGGCGACCTAAGGAGTTAACAAGTTGGCGACCTAAGGAGTTAACAAGTTGGCGACCTAAGGAGTTAACAAGTTGGCGACCTAAGGAGTTAACAAGTTGGCGACCTAAGGAGTTAACAAGTTGGCGACCTTAGGAGTTAGGCTATGTGTTAGGTCGTAACACTGTTAGGTCGTATGTTGTGTTAGGTCGCGTAGGTTGCTAAGTTGTTAGGTCGCTAGGATAGTTCAAGTGTTAGGTCGCGTGTTGTTTTAGGTCGACTTGTGTTAGGTCGCAACCCAACTGAGTCTTAGGTAGTTAAGTCGTTAGGTTGTTAGGTCGCTGGGTTTCCTAAGTGTTAGGTCGCAAAGGAGTTAAGTCGTACATCTGTTAGGTCGGAGGGGCTTAGGTCGGAGAGGCTTAGGTCGGAGAGGCTTAGGTCGGAAGCGACTTAGGGAGATAGCCAGATTTCGACTTAAGGACAGATTTCAGCTATAAATAGGAGGGGTTGTTCTCACTTTTTGGGATCCGGATTTTTGAAGCGACGAAGTGCTGCCATTTTGAGAGCTCAACTTCTACACTTCTTCACTTCTTTTCTCCACTCTAATCTAGTGCTTCCATCCATCCAAATCGAAGATCAAGATTGAAGATTCAAGAGCTTAGATTGAAGATCTTCATCTTTTCAAGAAAGATTTCATCGTTTGAAGTGAGATCTTGTCGGATCTAGCTTAGTTCTTCGCTGTCCAGATCTGAAGTTGATATCTTTTGGATTGTTTAGGTGATTTGGTGAGTGGTGATTATCTCTCACATGGATCCAAAGGAGTATATCGGATTGTTGGCTCGTTTTGGTGTTAAAATAGAGATTTCCATGCATTTTCTTCATCCTATGTGTAGATCCATATAGATCCATTGTTCATGATGATGTTACATCCATTTTATCATATGTTAACCTATGCAAGTTCATTCATCAAGTTTGTAGAGATATAATCCATGTTTTCATGCTTATTGGACTTTCAACTCTTAAATTACGAAAATGCCATTATTGTTATAATTGTCTACTTAGATCATATTTGAATGCTTGATTGCTTGGATTGATGTTTGATTTGATTGCTTGTTATGAACTAGATGATTGATGATTAGATTTAGATCGAAGATGATTCAAAAGCTAAGGGAAAGGCTCTTGAATTGGAAAAGCTGCTCGTGGCATATGTAGCGGGATGATGAAGCTCTTATGCATAGATTTGATGATGCGAAGTTGAGATGGGGCTTTGCGAGGATGTAATGAAGCGAGGCATCATATGATGAAGACTTGGTCTAATCCAGACGGGATCATTCCAAGCATGTTGATAACTCGGTGATATGATTCGAGTTGAGGATAATGAATGGATATGAGAATAGTCGTCGAGGAGGATGACTAGGAGGCTTGGATAGCATCGTTGTTGAAGGTTCTAGCATGCTCTAAGAAAGGGTATGTTTGGGCAGATTCGATAGTCCCAACGGCCAACTATTGATGGTCGAGTACTCTGGGCAGATTCGATAGTCCTAGGCACGGGCTGCGACGACGTGCGGGAGTTATGTCTAGAACCGGGGTTTTCATTAGCCCTTGACGGACGGCTGAAAGAATGTGCCGGTCATTCAATTAACGGTGATATCGAAGCAATGATAACAGTGATAGCCAGAGTCATGGATGTTTGGTTGTATCGTCATTCGGACTCAAGAGCGGTATTTTCTGGGTGCTTATCTGATTTAGGCCTTGGTACTTGGAAAACATCGCCCTTGACTCGAGTGATAGTAGCTTTACTTTAAAATTGTATGCTCTGCTATGTTTACTTCTGCTTAGTGTGTGTCTGGGGGCTATCACTGTAGAATGAGGTTGGAGTGGGAGGGTTGTATTCCTATTCCTTTTCCTTTATGCTCTTTTGGTATGCTGTTAGTTAATTTACTGCTCACTAAGACTGTTGTCTGACTCAAGGCTTTATGTTTTAATTCTTATTGCCTTGGGCTGTTCGTCCATTTTGGGACGGGCAGACTAGGTAGCAGGTGACAGGTGCTGTTCTCTTCTCACGATGCTGATATCGAAGACGAGCTAGAGGGTTGCATATTATCTTCTTATATGTACTGGATATTCCGCTGTTTTGTATTCTCTGAGAGATATGTAGTGAGGCTGGATGTATTGATTATGTGGATGCTTGTATTCAACTATTATGGAGTTTTATATGATGTCATTTTGTTCTGTAAAGCTTCACTATACATATGTTCTATTGTATTTTGTCCATGCGCTGTGAGTAATACGATAGATTCTTTTGTTTTAAATCTTACCTTGACAATCGTCCATGGTCGCCTGGCACACTTTACAGCGCTATATCTCAAGATTCTGTGCAGGGGTCATGGGCGGTCGTCACAGAGATGCTCGAAGCGGGTTCGGCTGTAGAAGCGAATGAGGTGGATGTTGTGATCGGTGGAGAAGATAAAGTGATGGATCGAAACCGGATCTGGTCGTGGCGGAGTGATGCAAGCAAGGGCAAGAGGCGGAGGTGCGAAGGTGGAGGCGGAATAGGAGGTGGCGCCGATGTGAACTGCCACGTGGGGTATGGTTGTTGCAGGCTTCTGTCCTTGAGGGGAAGAGGAAAGTGGAGCAGTGGTTCGGTGCAGCTTTGGCAGTTGGAGGTGGATCGACTACTTAGGCTGGTGGTGTCGATGATAAGGCGGTGAGAAAGTGGGGCGGGTTTCGACGGTGGCAAGGAAGCTTGTTCGGTCATTGGTGATGCATCAGTGGGTGGGTTCAGGCGAGGAGGAGGCATGGAGGAGATGCTAGCTTTTGATGAAAGGGGTGATGGTGTACAGGGTTGGAAGGTGGAATAAAATGGAATGGGAGAGTGCGTGAGTAGTTGGATCCAGAAACATATACTTACATTTTTTCCCCAAAGTAACAGAGAACTAAAATGCAAAGCAAAATGAATTGAACCAGTGGAAACAAAAGGTCATGCACGAATTTTGTGATAATAAATGTGAATGGTTGTTTGTTGGGAGATTAAAAAGTTAATCATCCATTGGAATTTTACACGGTTGTTACCCAAGAGGCAATAGAATTCAAACGTTCAACGGTACCGATACAAATGACGATTTCGCAGTTTCCGTGGCGAACCGGACTCCAAAGTACAAAAGTGAATATACCGCAGAGATCAGCACGATGAGACTATCAAAACGGTATAAAATTATCAGTGGGACGATCGAATTATAAAATCCGAATTTTCTACCAATGGAAAATGCAGCAAAAACGCAGAAAAATAAGATCGACGGAGCTAAAGAAGTCCGAATTTGGAAAAACGAAAAATGACGTCTTGCTAAGAAGACGATATAAAAATTTTCTATATAAAAATATTAGGTTTCGAAAACATTTTATTTCCATCAATTCCTAACTGGTTTAATTGAAATAAATTTACGCGTGAAAATAAACTTCATATTTTCGGATGAAAATTTACCGGTTGCCATGTTTAACTAGACGCATTTCAAATATTAATTTTTCATTTTTTTTATATTTCAAAATTTTATTGTTTACAATTTCTCAAAATTTCAATTAAATATATTAATAAAACAAATAAAAATTATCGAAATTTTATGGGTCGTTACACTCTCCCCCACTCAAAACTTTTCGTCCCCGAAAAGGAAGGAGGTAGGAGAATAGAAACAAACAGAAGAAAATAGACTTGAATTACAAAATAAACAATTAATCTAGACCATATAAATTTCAATTTAAATTAATTTATATTTAAAAATTGACTTTAAACTCAAGAAATTTCATTGACTTGGTTTATTTCCAATTTATCATTGTTTGTTACAAAATTTATTTCAACAACAATTTATTTTATTAATCCATTTATTACTCGACTAACTTAGTATTCTATTTATCTCTATTAATCATTTTATAATTAAACTTTAAATGTATAACATTTATTATAAGCACTCAAATTCTTATTTATAAAGACCTTCTATAATTGTCCAATTATCTTAAATTAACAATTTCAAAGGTCATAAATTTGAATGGACATTTATTATAATCATATTTTATTCAACAAATTTAAATTTTTCTTTACTCCAAATGATTATTAATTAATTCTACTTAATATATCTTATCACATATATTAAGTATATTTACATTTATTATAACTACTCAAATTTGTTTCAAATTCCTTTGATATCCTTTCCTACTGTATAATATTCAATTACATAGTTAACTTTTGAAATTTAGGTAAGTTATATTGTATGCAAATAGAGTATTATAAAGGTAAATTTCTAATTCAATTCTCTCAAGTTTAAATATTAATTCAAAATTTTGGTTTCATTTATAATTGAAATCATCTTTTACCCCGATTTTAAGAACTAAATATCCGATTAACTCCAAACAATTTAGAGATAATTATATACATACAATATATCCAAGTCAAATCTAAATCAAATACTAATATATGTGTATATAAATATTTTTAAATCAAATCATACTTTAGAAATTCAAATCAAATTCATTTCAAAACAAAAGTGTAGCAAGCTACTGATGGTCTCTCCACTTCGAAACTCGAAAATGAATGTCGATGATGCGGCCGCCATCACCAAAATTATTTTCCAGCGACAAAGAGAAGAGCACTGATTTCAACATTTAAAATTTCTTTGGAATAATTTCTATTTGAAAATATTTTAAATACTATATACTTTAAAACTTTCAAATCAAGATTTGAAATCATCGGAAATTTAAATTCTCAGTTTCTTGATTTAAATTCATTACAATTTTCAAATAAATTATAAACCATGTTTTTATTTCAATTATTTATATGTGAGACAAAAGCCAATGGTTTAGGTGACATATTTAAAATCCAATATTATTTATTAACAAACAATTCCATTAACTATCAAAATTCAGAAATCATACTTATATATATAATATAATTATTCAAAATTTATTTTATTTACCAAATTTAAAAATAATATTGTGTCAATTTGCTCTGTTCAAGCGTTTTGGAAGTTCTATCGATAGCGTTGATCAGATGAATCGATCGAAAACCCAAATCAACAATAACAACTCAAACAACACAATATCTAAAACATTTAAATATAAATTTACAAATACTCTATACAAGAATAAATTTAAAAGCAAGGACAGAGATTCAAATTTGATTAATTCAATCAAAGAAAATTTTGATTTGAGAATAAGTTGGAACGAAAGATAAGATGATTATTTAACCGAATAAGGAAATAGATAATCTTATATAGATTGCGGGCAACCATAACCGGGTCGACCGTGACTTCAAGAATAAGATCGATGTGGAATTCTGAGGTAAATCGACATTTGATCTCAAGAGATAGAATTCGGAATAACCAAAGATGTCAGCATCTAAACCGAGGATATATAAATCTCCGGTGAATCGATTCTATCGTAAAAGAGTTTCACCCCTTTACAAATCAATTTGAGATTGGCGGGACCGCCAACTCATTATAAAGAACATTCGAAGTGGAGTTATGTGATACTCCAATATTCAGAAGAATACGGATAGTGAGGGACAAGAATGAATTTTGGAACTGAGGGAACGTTCCAAATTCAAAGAAAATCGAGTCGAAAAGGAAGAGATTCAAACTCGAATGAAAGTGATTCTGTAAATACATTTACCATATATGCTAAGTTTTGCCTAGAGCTACCAAAGCTCCGATACCAACTGTAACGACCCGCTATTTTGGACTATTCGCATCCGCACATGTCGGACTTGAATGATTCAAAATACCGAATTGTTAATTTAAATTTGACAAAACTGAACATATACAGTAAATAAATAATCACAGATCACAGACACAGAGTAATAAATGCGGCGGAAACAAAAGATAGTAGTTCATGAAGCTACTATATACATATCAGAGTAAAATAAGGTACAATAGAAGTCCCGAATACAATAGTCAAATACAATATCAGAATACATCACTGGAATCAACTGAATATCTGAAAGCTGGATAGATAGCTGGATCTCCAAGCGAAGCTCCAACTCCATAGGTGAGTCTCGAATACTGGTACACTCAGTCTGACCCGAGCGTAAAGCAAAAACACAAGACACTCGATTCAGGATTAACATTCTTATATCAATAAATCCAACTCAAGTGAAATAACAATTGAAATACAAGTAACTCAAAGAATGTTTGGAATAACCATCCTTTAAGGATCCGTTAAACTATATACTATGTAATAGTGTACGGTAAATAGATAACGCCTATCAGTAATATAAAGTATCAAGATAGTGTTAAGGCGTTACCATTATTCCCCTTAACACATTTTATATAAGCGTTATTGTCTATACAGCACTGTAAACTCCACCGTAAACTAGTGGGATATCAGGGAGTACTCCATAGGTATAACACAAAATAAATCGTAGTGATCGCGTATATAGGGATAGAAGTATGACAAGCCACATGAGGCAATACCCAAGGTAGTGAAACTACCGTTTGCCTGATCCGGACTGGTGAGAACGCATCGCCGCAGCGATCGCAACACTGCGAAACAACACTCCCAAAATTTCGAGGGTGCACCAATCGACAACAACAAGTAATAAGTAGTTTCCGAAGAAGTGTGTTCGCTCGAGGTAGCTAACCCCATTTGGCCCGGCACAGCTCCTGTTTTAGTCATTTCCAATTTGACACAAGTGTCAAGGCTATCCATTATCGTTCTCTTTCTTCAGTCATCACGTACATCATTCCAACCACTTCATTCTGGATCACACTCCGCGTATAGTTATTAAAGTGGTTTTCGGTTTAGACAGTGAGTATGTCCCTAACCGATTCCGGTCTCTTTAATAACTTTCGTAATAATTACACCGATTGGTCGTTTAATATATTTCAAAAGCAATCAAATTCAATTTAAATTTAAATTTGTAAATCAACATTTCATTTGTCTTTCTAAACCAATTTCCATAATTTACGTTTCAAAACTTCCAAATTACCATTTCAAAATCTTATAATACAATTTCAATTTCTTTTTTTTTAAACCATTCAAATTTTGATTCACGGTCGTATATAAGTTTCATTCCGAAATCATTTAAATTAATTTAATTTAACATTCAAATAAATTTAAATTCCTTAGTCGATTTCATTCAATATTCATTAAGTAAATTTGTCGTTCAAAACGATTTCAATTTAATTGACGATTCATTTAATCACTTACTTAAGTCCGACTTAGTTATACCAAAACTTCAAATTGAATTAAATTCGATTCGTCAAATCAACTCTTTAAATTACAAGTCTTACTTTAATTTCAATAAAACACATTTTTTCTTGTTAAAGAAAATCAATTACACTTATTCATTTACTTAGTTACAATTTCAAAGCTCAGTTAATACTGAAACTTAGTTTCACTTATTCAAGAAGTTCAATTTCGCTTATTAAAGAATTCAATTTATTTAATTATTAAATAATTCAATCTTATTTAATTATTAAATAATTTCAAAACTTAATTATTAAATAATTTCAAATTTAATTATTAATAATTTCAAATTTTTAAACAACGTTCTTTCATCAACTACTATGTTAATATTTTGATTCAGATTTTTAAATATTAACCTTTCCTTTTATTAGAATTCAAATTCCAACTTCGTTTCAGAAACTTATCATTTATTCAAATAAAATCTTTATTTTATTTTTAAATCAAATCATTGACCAATCGAGTTTTATTTAATTCTCTATCCTAAGTCAAAGTTTATTTGGGTATTTATCATTTCAACCCGATTCCATTACAATTCAAAAATCAAAGCATAGCAAAAGGTACTTGCAGTGTGATAACTGGGATGGTGTCAAAGTAAATAAACAAGCAATAGCAAACATCAACAATAATCCAATAGTACATTCAAATAATCCCGAAATAATCGTATTAATTCACATTGTTGTTTGTGCAAATTAATGTAATTATTTCTAGAATCTACACTATCATTTCATGTAGATTAAAGATTATTACACTAATCTTTATACGGTTCTTCACTTGGTATCTATTATTCGATTTCATACAACATCAATTTAAGCAACAAACGTTTAAATGGTTTAAAGTGTATTTTGAAAAAATTTCTACGTCTCTATTAATTCAGCATTTAAAGGGTCATATTATGCAAATGTCCTCTAATCGATTTTAACATATCTCAAGTCTAACTATCCTATGCCAATTTCAATTTCAAATTATTATCATTTTCTACATTAACAATTTAACGTCCAATGTCAAAAATCAAACAATCAATCATCAACCAAAACTGGATTATCATCGTATAAATAACAAATAATGGTGTCAGATGTCACAGTGTGATGACCGCCCATGACCCCTGCACCGAACATAGACATAGTGCGTTGTAAAGTGTGTTAGGCAGCCATGGACGATTGCCAAGGTAAAGTTAAAACAGCAGAATCTATCGTATTACTCACAGCGTAGGGATAAAATACAATAGAGAACATATATAGTGAAGCTTCACAAAATAGAATCTCATCAATTGAGCTTCATAATAGTTGAATACAAGCATCTGAATAGTCAATACAACAAGCCTCACTACATATCACTCAGAGAATTATACAAGCAGCGGAACATTCAATACATATAGTAAGAAATAATATGCAAGCCTCCAGCTCGTCTTCGTCATCAGCATCGTTGGAAACTAAGAACAGCACCTGTCACCTGCTACCTATTATGCCCATCCCAAAACGGATGAACAACCCAAGGCAATAAGAGTTAAACATAAAGCCTTGAGTCAGACAACAGTCTTAGTGAGCGGTAAATTAACTAACAACATACCAAAAGAGCATAAAGGTAAAAGGAATAGGAACCCAACCCTCCCACTCCACCTCTTTCTACAGTGATAGCCTCCCAGACACACTAAGCAGAAGTAAACATAGCAAAGCAGACATTTAAAGTAAAGCAATTATCACTCGAGTCAAGGGCGATGTTTTCCAAGCACAAACCCCCAAGGCCTAAACCAAGATCAGATAAGCACCCAGAAAATATTGCTCTTGAGACCGAATGACGATACAACCAAACATCCATGACTCTGGCTATCACTGTTATCATTGCTTCGATATCACCGTTAATTGAATGACCGGCACATTCTTTCAGCCGTCCGTCAAGGGCTAATGGTAACCCCGGTTCTAGACAGAACTCCGCACGTCGTCGCAGCCCATGCCTAGGACTATCGAATCTGCCCAGAGTACACGACTACCAACTGTAGCCGTTTGGGACAATCGAATCTGCCCAGCGTACTCTTGCTTTGAGTCTGCTAGAACCTTCAACAACGATGAAATCTCAGCCTTCTAGTCATCCTCCTCGACAACCATTCTCATACTAGCTCAAGCGCCTCTCGAGCTCCCATTATCCTCAACTCGAACCATTTCACCGAGTTACCAACATGCTTGGAGTGATCCCGTCTGGATTAAACCAAGGCTATCTCATATCATGCTTCGCTTCATCTCATCATAGCAAAGCCACATCCCAACATCATCATCAAGTCTATCCATATGAGCTTCATCATCCGCCACATATGCCACGAGCAGCTTTTCCCATTTAAGAGCCTTTCCCTTAGCTTTTGAATCATCTTCGACCAACTTGTCCAAATCAAATCATCAATCAACTAATTTATAACAATCAATCAAGTCAATCATTAATCCAAGCAATCAATCATTCAAATATGATCTAATAAACAATTTATAACAATAATGGCAATCTTGTAAATAAAGAGTCCAAATCTAACAAGCATGAATCATGAGCAATATCTCTACAACTTGATGAATGAACTTGCATAGATTAACATGTAGTAAAATGGATGGCAAATCATCAGGTATAATAGATCTACACTTAAGTTTACGAAAATGCATGAAAATCACTATTTTAACACCAAATCAAACCACCAATCCGACATACTCCTTTGGATCCGTGTGAGAGATAACTACCACTCACCAAATCACCTAAACACCTTAAAAACAACACACTTCAGATCTGGACAGCGAAGAATCTAACTTGATCCGCCAAAATTCCGTTTTAAACGATGAAATTCCTCTTCGATGGATGAAAATCTTCAATCTAGGCCCTTTGATCTTTGATTTGATCTTCGATTTGGATGAAAGGAATCACAAGATTAGAGTGGAGAAAAGAAGTGAAGAAGTATAGAACTCGAGCTCTCAAAATAGCAGCACTTCGTCGCTTCAAAATCCGGATCCCAAAAATGAAGAAGAACCCGCATATTTATAGGCAGTTTTCCCCCTTAAGTCGTCCGCCCCCCTTAGGTTGTCCACGACTCATGAAATCCCACGACTTAGCAGACCTGCGACTTAACTTCCTAAGCCCTTGCGCGACTTAATACATACGCGCGACCTAGCGACCTACCGCATATGCACTTCCACGACCTAAGACTCAACACTAATGCACGACCTACGACTTAAGCCTTTGCGCGACTTAACACCCTACGACTTAACTCTTAGCGACTTAACACTACACGACCTAACAACTTAACTAGAATATGACTTAACATCTATGCGACCTAACGACTCAACCCACTTATCTCCTTAACTCGTCCACGACCTAACCTTCTTAGGTCGTTAACTCACTTAGTTCCTTAGGTCGCTAACTCCTAGGTCGTTGCCACTAATTCTTAAGTCACCAACTCTTTTAAGTCGCCATCTCCTTAAGTCGTTAACCCGCTTAACCCCCTAGGTCGCTAAACTCTTAAGTCGTCTACCCTATAAGTCGCCCACTCCTTGAGTCGTCTACCCTTCTTAAGTCGCCAACTTGGTTAAGTCGCTAACCCATAAATCGCCTACTTCCTTGGGTCGCTCCAACCTCTTAAGTCGTTCACCCGACCTAACCTTCCCCACGACCTAAGCCACCACACAACTCAACTTCCAAATGACTTAAGCTACAACATGGCTTAACTTCTACACGACTTAAGCTCTAGTCGACCTAAACTCTGAACGACTTAACAATACTAATAATATAATAACAACTGTTTTACGATGTTTCGATCTGTAAAAATACGGGTCGTTACCCCCGAAATTCCAAACAAACAAGAGCAATCAAAAACTATTCCGCATGCCTACCATCCATAGCAATCAACAAACCATGCGTCCAATTCTAGCCTAGCATGCAGAATTCTAAAACTAGAACAAGTTTCAATGTCATGAGATGACACGACACCTTATGGCCATACCTTGAAGAGTTCAGGATGAGCTACCTTCATCCTCTCTTCCACCTCCCATGTACAGTCGTTATCATCATCACTCCATTGTATCTTGAGCAACTTAACTACTTTCCTCCTAAGCTGTTTCGTGTCAGTTTCCACATCACGAAGCAGCTTACGAGGTCTCTTATCGACTGGATCAATCTCGAAATCTTCACAGCTATCTGCAGAAACTACTGTATTCGAATCGTGCACATACTTCTGTAGATACGATACATGAAAAACATTGTGCACACCCGACATCTTTTCTGGTAACTCCAATTTATAGGCGAGCTTTCCAATTCGCTCGATGATCGGAAATGGTCCAACAAATCTCGGAGTCAATTTTCCTTTCTTCCCGAACCGAATAACATTCTTCAGTAGAGAAATCTTCACAAAAACCATATCACCTACATCGAATTCCAAACCCTTACGACGCTTATCGGCATAACTTTTCTGTTGGTCTTGGGCTGCCTTCATTCGTTGCCGAATGATCTCTATGCAGTCTGAAGTCTGTCGAATCATTTCTAGCCCAAGTATCAACTTTTCTCCTATTTCTAACCAACATGTCGAAGAGTTACACGGTCTTCTATACAATGCTTCATACGGTGCCATACCAATGCTTGACTGGTAACTGTTATTATACGAAAATTCTACCAAATGAAGGTGATCTTCCCATGATCCTCCGAAATCTAAAACACAAGCTCTAAGGAGATCTTCCAAAACTCGGTTGACTCTCTCGGTCTGACCATTTGTTTGGGGATGATAAGCTATACTCAAACACAGTTCAGTTCCCAAAACTTCCTGGAAGCTCTTCCAAAATCCACTAGTGAACAATGGGTCTCGATCGCTCACTATACTCCTCAGAATACCATGGAATCGAACTATCCATACAGCTCAGCCAATTTCGATGCAGTCCTAGTTGATCGAACAGGAATGAATCTTGCACTCTTGGTCAAACGATCTACGATGATCCAAATCCCCTCATTTCCCGCTTTTGTTCTAGGTATCCCATCAATAAAATCCATCGATACTTGCTCCCACTTCCATGTAGGAACTTGTAATGACTGAAGCAATCCACTTGGGCTTCTTCTGCTCGGCTTTTACCAACTGGCAGTTTATGCATTTGGAAATAAAACTTCCAACATCCTTCTTCATACCTTCCCAGTAATAGGTTCTCTTCATATCCCGATACATCTTATTTCCACCTGGATGAATTGTCAACTTCGAGTGATGACTTTCCTTCAAAACTTCTTTTCTCAATTCATCTATATCGGGAACAACTAGTCATCCTTGCTTCCGAAGCCAACCCTCTCGATCGACCTCGAATCCTTTATCCTTTTCTGGGTCCAATCCAGATTCCAAATCATGAATGATCTTGACAAGCCTATCGTCTCGCTTTTAGCTCTCGCCAATTCTTTCCACAAGAGTAGGTCTTATCGATAAGTTTGCCAACATCTCAGGTTCCAATTCACATTTGGGCCTGAAGTCAAATCCAGCCAAATACTCGAGACTCTTCCATTCTGAAAACATAGCTCCCAATCTTGCATGTCTTCGACTTAACGCATCTGCCACTGCATTACCCTTTCCCGGAGTATAGGCTATACTAAAATCATATGATGCCAAAAACTCTAGCCATCGTTGCTGTCGAAGGTTCAAATCCTTTTGGGAGGAAAGATACTTCAACGACTTATGATCTATAAACAACTCGAATCGAACTCCCAATAGGTGATGTCTCCACATCTTCAGAGCAAATACAATCGCCGCTAACTCCAAATCATGAGTCGGGTAATTCCTTTCATGCGGCTTTAGTTGTCGACTCGCATACGCAACAACTTTACCCTTCTGCATCAGCACTACTCCAAGTCCAGTACCACATGCGTCAGTATAAACCACCATCTCATCATTTCCACTTGGAATAGACAAAACAGGAGCACTTGTCAATCGCTCTTTCAGGATTCCGAAAGCTTGCTCACAATTAGCATCCCATCTGAATACTTGATTCTTTTTCATCAATCCTGTTAATGGTGCAGCTATCTTGGAAAAGTCTTTAATAAATCGACGATAGTACCCTGCTAATCCAAGAAAACTTCTCACCTCAGACGCATTCTTAGGTCTAACCCAATCCTGGATTGCTGCTATCTTGGCGGGATCAACCGCTATTCCGCTTCCAGAGAAAATATGGCCTAAGAACCTCACTTCACTCTTCCAGAAGTGACACTTCGAAAACTTAGCCTTCAGCTGATGTTTCCGTAAGATTTCCAAAACAATATGCAAGTGCGTCTTGTGCTCTTCTTTAGTTCTGGAATAAATCAAAATATCATCCATGAACACTAGCACGAACTTGTTCAACTGATCTCTGAACACTCTATTCATAAGATCCACAAAATATGCTGGTGCATTGGTCAATCCAAACGGCATTACCAGCCACTCAAAGAAACCGTATGGTGTCCTGAAAGCAGTCTTCGGCACACTATCCTTAGCCACTCTTAACTGGTGAAATCCCGTTGCCAAATCCATCTGCGAAAACACCTTAGCTTCGTGAAGCTGATTAAACAAGTCATCTATTCTCGGCAATGGATACTTGTTCTTCTTAGTTACCTTATTCAGCTCACAATAATCCACACACAACCTCAACGATCCATCCGCTTTGGGTACAAACACAACTGGTGCACACCATTCGGACACACTACGCCGAATGAATGCTTTCTGTAAAAGATCATCAACTTGCACCCTCAACTCTTGCTGCTCCATAGGCGCCATCCGCCTAAGAGGCATCACAATAGGTCTGGCTCCCTCAACTAGATCGATACGAAACTCGATTTCCCTATGCGGTGGTAACCCTTTGACCTCATCAAAGACATCCTCAAATCCATTAGCGATTGGTACCGATGACAGTCCATCCCATGGAACAACCAGCGAATACATGAAGCTCGTGAAGACGCCTTCCTCATGCTTACATCGTATCACAACCTTTCGCCCCTCCACATTCTCGACTGTTACCTCCAACCTTTCACAATCAACCTTTGCCGCATACTTCCTAAGCCAGTCCATACCCAAAATAATTCCGAACCCCGCGAAGTTCAGAACAAAACAATCACAAACAAAAGAGCAATCATGACTCGATATAACCAAACCACGACATAGCATGCACAGGCAGGACAAACCCCCAACTGGATTAGTCACAACCAATGGTTTATCAACAATATCCGGTTCCAAACCCAACCGGCCTACAAGTTCATTACAAACAAAAGAATGCGACGCTCCAGTATTGAACAACACTCTAACTGGAACACCACAAATGGAAAGAGTACCTAGAACCACCACACTCTTCCCTGGTTATAGCAACAACAGATCCTTCTTTAGGAAACAGATTCTCGTGCCTGAGAGCCTTCTCTACAAGCTTCTCAAATGGATCGTCCAGATGATCCACCAACTGCCTCCCAAGATAAATGTCCAAGCCTGTCACAAACTTCTCGTTCTTCTGATAAGGAGATTCAATATACGACCGGGCATACTTGGACAAAGCCTCAAACTCAGAAACATACTCAAGAACTGATCTCCCACCCTGCTTGAGCTCCACAAACTTCTTGAACAAAACAGATTTCTGAGCTGTAGAAAAGAACTTAGCTTCAAATCTGGCTTGGAATTGCTCCCAAGTAATTTCTTCCTCCGGAGTATCAATGGTGATAGAGTTCCACCAGTCAGAAGCTCTCCCTTGAAGCTGTCTTGATGCGAGCTTCCTTTTAGTTGCATCCTCAATTCCCAAGTCACCAAAGATTCTTCTACAAGCATCTATCCATCTCTGGACTTCAATGGTTGACTTTGTTCCCAAGAAAACTTTCCCTCCAAGAGCAGTGTAATCTTTACACAGCTTAGCAAAATCCACCGGTTTTGGAGTTTGAACTTGAACTCCAACATCTACTGATGGCCCCGAAGCTGGCATCCTTCTCATGATCGAAGTCATCATAGCTTCGAACATAGCAGAATAATCAGCAGCCCCCTTAGCGTCACGTCCTTCCCTAGCAGCTGGTCTCCCTCTCCGACTCATTCTCAATATCTAAAAAAGGAATGATTAATACACCTTGAGAACAACTGCATAAAGGATTCAAATCCTTCTAAGCTACTATATTTTATATAGTAATCATCCATCAAAATACAATTACGTCTCTCATACATAGTTACGTCAGCGAGCGTTGGGTAAAATCGATTAACCAAAGCTCTGATACCAAATGTGACGACCGCCCATGACCCCTGCACCGAACATAGACATAGTGCGCTGTAAAGTGTGCCAGGCACCCATGGACGATTGCCAAGGTAAAGTTAAAACAGCAGAATCTATTGTATTACTCACAGCGCAGGGATAAAATACAATAGAGAACATATATAGTGAAGCTTCACAAAATAGAATCTCATCAATTGAGCTTCATAATAGTTGAATACAAGCATCTGAATAGTCAATACAACAAGCCTCACTACATATCACTCAGAGAATTATACAAGCAGCGGAACATTCAATACATATAGTAAGAAATAATATGCAAGCCTCCAGCTCGTCTTCGTCATCGGCATCGTTGGAAACTAAGAACAGCACCTGTCACCTGCTACCTAGTCTTCCCATCCCAAAACGGATGAACAGCCCAAGGCAATAAGAGTTAAACATAAAGCCTTGAGTCAGACAACAGTTTTAGTGAGCGGTAAATTAACTAACAACATACCAAAAGAGCATAAAGGTAAAAGGAATAGGAACCCAACCCTCCCACTCCACCTCTTTCTACAGTGATAGCCTCCCAGACACACTAAGCAGAAGTAAACATAGCAAAGCAGACATTTAAAGTAAAGCAATTATCACTCGAGTCAAGGGCGATGTTTTCCAAGCACAAACCCCCAAGGCCTAAACCAAGATCAGATAAGCACCCAGAAAATATCGCTCTTGAGACCGAATGACGATACAACCAAACATCCATGACTCTGGCTATCACTGTTATCATTGCTTCGATATCACCGTTAATTGAATGACCGGCACATTCTTTCAGCCGTCCGTCAAGGGCTAATGGTAACCCCGGTTCTAGACAGAACTCCGCACGTCGTCGCAGCCCGTGCCTAGGACTATCGAATCTGCCCAGAGTACACGACTACCAACTGTAGCCGTTTGGGACAATCGAATCTGCCCAGCGTACTCTTGCTTTGAGCCTGCTAGAACCTTCAACAACGATGAAATCTCAGCCTTCTAGTCATCCTCCTCGACAACCATTCTCATACTAGCTCAAGCGCCTCTCGAGCTCCCATTATCCTCAACTCGAACCATTTCACCGAGTTACCAACATGCTTGGAGTGATCCCGTCTGGATTAAACCAAGGCTATCTCATATCATGCTTCGCTTCATCTCATCATAGCAAAGCCACATCCCAACATCATCATCAAGTCTATCCATATGAGCTTCATCATCCGACACATATGCCACGAGCAGCTTTTCCCATTCAAGAGCCTTTCCCTTAGCTTTTGAATCATCTTCGACCAACTTTTCCAAATCAAATCATCAATCAACTAATTTATAACAATCAATCAAGTCAATCATTAATCCAAGTAATCAATCATTCAAATATGATCTAATAAACAATTTATAACAATAATGGCAATCTTGTAAATAAAGAGTCCAAATCTAACAAGCATGAATCATGAGCAATATCTCTACAACTTGATGAATGAACTTGCATAGATTAACATGTAGTAAAATGGATGGCAAATAATCAGGTATAATAGATCTACATTTAAGTTTACGAAAATGCATGAAAATCACTATTTTTAACACCAAATCAAACCACCAATCCGATATACTCCTTTGGATCCGTGTGAGAGATAACCACCACTCACCAAATCACCTAAACACCTTAAAAACAACACACTTCAGATCTGGATAGCGAAGAATCTAACTTGATCCGCCAAAATTCCGCTTCAAACGATGAAATTCCTCTTCGATGGATGAAAATCTTCAATCTATGCCCTTTGATCTTCGATTTGATCTTCGATTTGATCTTCGATTTGGATGCAAGGAATCACAAGATTAGAGTGGAGAAAAGAAGTGAAGAATTATAGAACTCGAGTTCTCAAAATAGCAGCACTTCGTCGCTTCAAAATCCGGATCCCAAAAATGAAGAAGAACCCGCATATTTATAGGCAGTTTTCCCCCTTAAGTCGTCCGCCCCCCTTAGGTCGTCCACGACTCATGGAACCCCACGACTTAGCAGACCTGCGACTTAACTTCCTAAGCCCTTGCGCGACTTAATACATACGCGCGACCTACCGCATATGCACTTCCACGACCTAAAAATGTCACGACCTAAGACTCAACACTAATGCGCGACCTACGACTTAAGCCTTTGCGCGACTTAACACCCTACGACTTAACTCTTAGCGACTTAACACTACATGACCTAACAACTTAACTAGAATACGACTTAACATCTATGCGACCTAACGACTCAACCCACTTATCTCCTTAACTCGTCCACGACCTAACCTTCTTAGGTCATTAACTCACTTAGTTCCTTAGGTCGCTAACTCCTAGGTCGTTGCCGCTAATTCTTAAGTCGCCAACTCTTTTAAGTCGCCATCTCCTTAAGTCGTTAACCCGCTTAACCCCCTAGGTCGCTAAACTCTTAAGTCGTCTACCCTATAAGTCGCCCACTCCTTGAGTCGTCTACCCTTCTTAAGTCGCCAACCTGGTTAAGTCGCTAACCCATAAATCGCCCACTTCCTTGGGTCGCTCCAACCTCTTAAGTCGTTCACCCGACCTAACCTTCCCCACGACCTAAGCCACCACACGACTCAACTTCCAAACGACATAAGCTACAACATGGCTTAACTTCTACACGACTTAAGCTCTAGTCGACCTAAACTCTGAACGACTTAACAATACTAATAATATAATAACAACTGTTTTACGATGTTTCGATCTGTAAAAATACGGGTCGTTACACACAGGTTGTAACGATACGGATTTTTCGTGTTCGAAAATCGACATCCATACTTTACATCGTACTCGAATGCCATAGATTCGACCGTTCAAATCCGAGTCGCCGGAGCTTATAACACAGCGGAAGAAAAAGAATAATACGTTGATATACAATATCTGTTACAACAGAATGATACAATGAATATCAATATACATCCGAGATATGATAAAGGAAATAGCAGCGGAATAAATAACTCTAAAATAGTCTTCAGGAGAGAACTCCAGCAGTAGCTCGTACTCCCAATAAAAATGCACAAAGATAAGCAAGTGTAGTCCATATCCAAAGACTGAACTAGCTCCAGAAAATCTACTAACCTTGACTATTTGAAAAACCCAACTCTAGACTGCCCGTGTAGAAAATTTTTGAGCACCCAGAGTTTAGGAAAGAAACAATAAACTCCGGATCAGTCATGGGACTGGTGTGAGCAACAAAAAAACAGTTTATCTTTAAAACAAATAGTAAGAGAATTTTAAAGTAAATTCACAATGCTTTTAGAAAATGAAACTACCATAAGACCTCCCGCCACACACACAATGCAAACGCAGAATTGGAGGAGATTTCTTCTTATGATAGTCAAACATGCTTGATACGCAGATTCTTTTCAATATTATTTTTATAAGTGCAAAGTGCAGAAAACTATTCGAAAGTATAATATAAATCTTAGCCAGCATAGACATTCCGAACTATGCCTACTATAGCTACCATCTAAATAGTGGTGACCACCATAAGTAAATGGCAGGTTCTACAACTAATACCGTACACAGTTCGTATTGGAAGATGGATTTCCAACAAATGGTCAGGCCAAGGAACTTCCCATTGCCACATAAGTACGCCTCTGGAAGGACGACCCGAGAACCTAACCGGATCTCTGCCAACACAAGGCTGGGTTACCCCTAACTGGGTAACTACTGACATGAGTATGCCATCCACAGGTTGTAACCAACCTTTATCCGAGGCCCCAGCAACAAATCACAAAGTAAGAAATATATATATTTGCGACATCCACATAAGTTAAGTATCTCGGCTCCATACCATGATACCACTTCTATCCAGAAGGAAATGCACATACCCTAAGGGGCGCTACCCCCAATAACATTGCCGCATCTTTCCTGTTTTGACCATTCCGGGGTGTGAGGTTCGACGAAGTCTCATCCACAAAGCCATGCTTTGGGTCAACAGATGATCAAAGTAATGATCACAAAGATAAATGATCAAACAAATGATCATATCACAATTGATCAAACAATGATCATCACACAGCAACACTCAGCATGTCACATTACCAAATTAGGAATATATCGCTGATAAACTTCAACTACATAGCCTCTGAGCTCGTACGTCCCAGAGAAGGGTGTTAAGCTAAGAGAATAAATTCTCCGCCACCAAGCAGAAATGTATTTGAAAGAAATCAGCTTTATATCTCAAAAGTAATGTCAGACACGTATCCATACAAGTCTGTTCCGGGTTCGAACAGAACCGAAGGCACTTCCAAAGAAGCCCTTTCAATTCCGGGTATTCACAATCCCGATTGGACTTCCCATCACTTAGGGAATCTCTATACCGGGCGCTACTCGGTGCAGAGACAATCGATAGGTCATCCTATCGCTCTCGCAAATACCCGGTCTTCACCACCGGTCTTCAAATGCTATCCATATACGACGTATCACTTATTCGGAATGGGTTATGTGACACAAAGGTCCTCTCCCGGCTAAACCGAATAACGAGCGCAATTAAAAATCATATGGATGCTAGGGTCTCAGTTAAATCACAGCTTAAAGCCCAAACTTTTCATTCGAATGGTTAAAACAATTTACCATTTCCAATCTTTTAAACAAAAAGATTCATTTCAAAAACTTTCAATGGTTTTAAACAATTTCCACACTTTTAATCTTTTATACAAAAAGATTCAATTCACAAAAGTTCACCCCGTTCACAAAGATTCATTCATGGATTTCAAAAAAATTTCCATTTCAATTGAATTAACTCGTTAAATCTTTAAGTCAAGATTTAACTTATAGCTTTCAAAACTAGTTTTCAAAGATTCATTCATAGCCTTTCAAAACAATTCTATTTCAAGTTGGATTAACTCATCCGGTCTTTGAATCAAAGACTCATTTCATAGTTTTCAAAACATTTCAATTCTATTTCAAACTTGAAACCGTTTAACACAATTTGGAAATCCTTTCTTAAAATGAAAGCTATTATTATTTGAAAACAAGCAGTTTTCGTTTCGGAAAAATCCAGTTATATTTACACGAGTTTAAACCCTTGAATTAAAATTCAAATTCCCAAATCAATATCTTTAAAATGGTTTAACCCATATATAACTTGTACAACGTTTTTAATCCCTAGTTTCAAATCATAGAATTCAATTTCAAACTTGAATTCAAATTTAAATCAAATTATTTAAATTTTCAAAACTCGATTAAGTTATTCAAAATAACTTTTATCTTCGAAATTCCATTTCAAAAGCTTTTCAATTTAAAACCAAATTTCCAATTTCAAAATCAACTGAAATTAAAATTTCAATTACAAAAAAAAACATTTAATTTAAATCATATGTGACTTAACCGATTCCCATGTGAAATCCATTTTTGTGTGTGTAAAAGTGTGGTCCAGGGGTTTCACACACAATAGTGCAACATCATTCAAACATCACAAATCAGAATACAGAAATATAGTTGATAAGCGGTATTAACTATAATGCTTATCGTTCATTCACAGATCACAGATATATATATCGCAGATAATCGATTACATTCATCTCAGATAAATAAATTATAGATCACAACACAAATCAGGGTATATCAGGGAATATCAACAATTCGACCATTCAGTCAAGTCCAAACATTCACAAGTAAAATTTTATTAATCCTTTGATTAATTACCCTAAGTAATGAATTTTTTTTATTACTTCCCTTAAGTAATTTACTTTCAATTACTTTCATTTAGTAATTACCCCTAATTAATTAAGTAATTACTTATCCTTAATTAATTTAACCAATTAATTATCTTAATTTAATTGTCCTTAATTAATTAACTTTAATTACTTTCCTTAATTAATTAATCTTAATTAATTACTTACCCTCTAAGTAATCTCTTTAATTAATTAACCCTATTAATTAATTATGCTTTAATTAATCACCTTGATCATAAATTAATTTCTTTTAATTAAGTAATTATCTTTAAGTAATTAATTTCCTTTAATTAATAAACCCCTTTAATTGATTACATTAAGTAATTAATCTTTTAATTACTTTATTAATTAAATCATTAATCATCAAAACCTTAATCATCTTTAAGGTAATCATTATCTTAATTAATCACTTAATTAAATAATTTTATTTTGAAAACAATTCCATATTAATTCAATTAATTAACCTAATATAAAATTTTCAAAACAAAAACAAATTAAATTTTCGAACCATATGACTTTAAAATTTTATTAAAAACTTGTTAACTAACTTGCGTTTTCTTTTAAACTTGTTATTTTGCTTTATTTTAAACTGGATATCATAACAAGAGAAACCCGAGCTTAACCCATCATTTCCCCAAGCCAAGCCCCGTGTATTCCTCACATCATCTCGACTTCGAGAAAAACTCCAGTCGACTCGAGCTCGTCACGAGCAAAAATGCTTCTTCCCAAAACATCACAAATCCAGACATAAGTGCACACGCGTGCACATGCACCGTTGACCGCCACCGTTCTGATCGAGACGCCACCCACCACCAAGTCGACGATGACCATCTCGTCATGAATGATCACCCAGAACCACGAATTTCCCCGTAAATCAAAATCTGGCCTTTCGTTCGAAACTGAAACTCGAACCCATTGAACGAGAATGCCTCGCCGTCGCGTCACAGACCACCGGAGATCACGAAATTCTGGCCACACGATCGTCGCCTCAACCTCTACCATCTCCCCAAACCTGATAGCACTCGATCAACCACACGTGCCGTGGTGATCAATTCATCAAACCCATCAAAAACTAGGGTTCCAGAAAGAATTCTGCCACCGCTGCCTCCTTGTTGCAATGTATCGCCATTCAATATTTTTCCGAGCTTCACTGATCACTCCTCTACCCACTAGCAGAAACACGACGCCTCCGGCCCTCTAGATCGACCGAGACAACTCGAAATGCTTAAATCGGATAAACTCAAACTACTCTTAAATGCTCATTCTAAAATTTTTTAATTTTGTTTTAAAAATCATATTGAAGTACAAGAATTCAGTATATATTACTGAATTCGTAAATTAAAAGGTTTGGATTTTAACTGGTTTAAAGCTTTGCTCAAGCATTTGGTTTCCAGAGACATTAATAAGTTGTTTTAACTAGAACAAATTTTAAAATTAAATTCATGAACAAACAAACCATTTTGGTTTGTATTTTCAAATCCTAATTGTGATTAGAACAAGGATAAACATTTGTTTTGCACATATGGTCTGGGAAAACAATCAGAGGCATCCCAAATTTGTACAGGATGCATACATCCACACATTCACATAAAAACATATGAGCAATTTACCACATAAACATTTTTCCAGTTATACATAAGCAACTAGTTCAGTTCAAAAAGAATGTTACTCACCTTCTAGATCATGGTTTCAGAGCTTTCAAATGGAAGTTAAAGCCTTTTTGAAATTTGCAAACTGAAGCTTTTCTTGATCCTCTGGTTTTGAGGTGAAGTGTTGAATTTGTTTGTAGTTGAATTTTTTTTGTTTGAATTCTTAAGTGATTCGTGCTTTATATTTTCTCAGTTTTGAAAATGAATGAAACTGAGGTAAAGAAGGTTGATATATAAAAGAAATAAGTTGTACAGGTATGGCTGTAGATGTATTAGGGGTATGGTGATGTTATATTTTTTTGTACCAGTGATTTTTTTTCTTTTTCTTATTAAACAAGATCTCGCTTGATATGATACAATGTAGTGTGCTATAAAATCATGCCTAAATTGCCTTGTACAAAATACATATTTATTTGTACAAAGATATTGTATGTAGATATTTCTTTTTCCTTTGTTTGCTTTCATATATACACACTTGTTTCATTTTATTCATCTTTATACTTATATTTTTGTTTTTTTACTTTTTGTTTGTAACAACCTGTAATATCCCGGAAATTTATGGACAATATCAATTTAATAATCTGTTTAAATAATTAAATTGATTTGTTAATCTTTGATAAAAAAATTTGAATTGGTAAATAATCTAATTAAATAATTATTTAATTAGTGGAATGTATCTTTTAAAAACCAATAAAATGATTTCTATTTATAATGTATATATATAAGTATATATATTGTAAATAGATTAGCTTTGGGTTGAAATATAATAAATAAATAAAATCTTGTTTTTAAATTTCTAATATATATATATATATTGATAGTTTGGAGATTTGGATTTATTTAATATTAGATTTTCAAAGCTATTTAAACAAATAACAAATATGGTTTTAAATAAGATTAATAATAAGGTTATTTTATTTTCTTTTTTAGATATTGCTTAATAAATAAGATTTAAGAGTATATATATATATATATGTAAATTTAAAATACAATATTAATAGTGTATTGTTTTATTTATAGATATAAATAGACTTTAATAAAATAAGATTGTTATTTTCAAATTAAATGCGTAGTTATATATGTATGTATATAAATTGACTTTAAATTGGATTTTAAATATAATTTGAGTTTGAATGTAAATTAGTTTTGAAATTCAAAGATAGATATTTAAATATTTGGATTTTAAAATATATGTATAAACTTTTACTTATAAACATAATTGGTTTTATTTTCTTTAAAATACTTTATATATATATATATATATAGGTAAGTAACTAATAAATTAAGTAAAAGATTTATTTACATTTAAAATAAATATAAAATAAATAAAAGACAAGTGTAATAAAATTAAGACACCTAAATAACATGTGTTAAGTAATGGATTAACAATGAGACAAGTGTCATTTAAATTTGTTTTTCTTTTATTTTTATTAAATCATTTTTCAGCCTATATATAAACATATGCTTCTCATCTTTTTTTCGTTGGCTATTCTTTCAAAACTAAAGAAATTTCAGCCTGAAAACAAGTATACTCAGAAACTAAAACTATAGCTCCAACAAATTCTCAAAACAAAATTCCCAGAAAACAAATCTGTAATCAAAAAACTCCTTAAACCATAATCTCAAAACAAAATCCTCAAAACAATAATCTATAATCAAATCTTCCTCATAAAACAGAGATTTATCAATCCTCTGAAAAGCTTCTTCTTCAAACTGTAATTTATTTTAAAAAGCATAAGACTGTAACCATTTCTTCAATCTGAAAACAAAAGACTGCATCTTCTTCAAAGTCTGGAATCAAGCCTGCAATTTCTTCAAATCTGGAAACAAGCAATAACCTGGAATCTAAAGCATTATCTCAACAAGATAATGACGTGCATGCCAGTTTCTAAAAGCCAACATTCAAGTTAAAAGATTTTAAAGTTTCAAAGGCAATTCCAGTTTTAAAAGAAATAAAATTCAAAAGCTTTTTCAAATTGAAGCTGGAAGCTCTGTTCTCTGCTTTTAAAATTGGTGAGTAACATCTTTAAAATAACTTAATTTGACTCTGATTTCCTGTTAAGTTCTGAATAAAAGATGGATGCATGTGAGTATTTATAGGTAATTCTGCATATATATATTGAATGTATATTATGTGTGCAAGTTGTTTCTTTTAAAACATATATGTTCAAGTTTAAGCAAGATTTGGTCAAATTCTTTTTCTCTTGATCCAATCTATTGTTTTTGGTTTAAGTATTAACAGAATATGTTTGTTAGATCATAGGATAGGCTTAAACTTGTAATCAAGTTAAAATAAACATTTCATGTCTCTGGAAAACTCAGTACAACAGTGCAAAAACATTTATGTTAAATTTCAATTATATTAATTCACTGATCTAAATATATAATCTGGAAGCTTATTCAAAATCATGATTTTTAGAAGAGAAATCATAATTTTTAGATTTGGATTAGATGAGAAATGTCAGGTTGATCAGAAATTGTATTTTGGGTAGTTTCTGATGATCTCATTTGTTTGGAGGGTTGTGGTTCATTCTGGGGGGAAAGGAACTATCAGTGAGTAAGGAAAAAATATTAGATGATCGTATAGATGATCGTGGCGATAGTGGTTGGACGATTGAGTCTCTAAACCTAGTTTTACTGGGCTACGGTTTTTGTTTGGGTTCGATTTCACTTGTTGATCGAGTTGCCAGGGGTTTTGGGTATTGAAAGATGGTGAGTTGACGAGGACTTCACCAGAGTTTCAATGGCGATGGTGGTCGGAGGAGGGAATGCGAGTCGTTGACAAGTTTGGGTCTGTTCCAGGTTGTGATCGAGATTTCTCGAATTCGATTGAGGTGGTTGTTCGTGGTTCTGGAGGTCACGATCGTGAGGGGTGGTCGAAGTCGATATGCCGAAGTTGGGAGTGATGGTCGGAGGCGATCAACTCGCGTGTGCACGTGAATAAGTGTAAGGCGTATCAGTGTTTTAGTTTGGGTATAGCAGAGGAATGACACTCGAGTATTTCTCGAGTTTATAGCATGAGCAACTCGAAGCATGAGGGTTTTATCTCGGGTAATTTTGAGATAGGCTCGGGTAGGCTTTTGGTTTCAGTTTAAAAGCTGACAGGGTTTAAATTTTAAATTGAAGTTTAAAATGTTAAGCAGGATTTAAAGCAAAGTTTAAATCAAAAATTTTAAAGTATGGATTCAATTTAATTTGTATCCTAGTTGGGATAAAATAATTTTATAAATTATAATGTTTAAACAAATTTAAATGTTTTAAAGTATATTTTAAAAAGGTTTTGAATTTAAATAAATTAAATGTTAAGTGTTCTTTAACATTTGGGTTTAAAAAGAGTTTGTAAAATTTGATTTAAATTTGGTTAAAGTTGAATTTGAAATGTATTTTAAACCTTTAATTTGAAATAAGAGAAAAGGAAGATTTAAAGTAAAGGATTTCAAAACCTTTTGTAAATGATAATTAAAATGTTAATACTTTAATTTAGAGATTTAATGATTTAGGATTCATTAAATTATTGAGATGATTAAAGAATAATTTAATAATTTAATTAATTAATGGTTTAGTGTTAATTAATTAAATAATTTGGATTATAAGGTGATTAATTAAGAATTAAGGATCATTTATTTAAATAAGTATAGATTATTAACAAATGATTTAAGGATTAATTAAGCAATTAATTAAGTAATTGGAAATTAATAAATTAGTAATTAATAATAGACGATTAAGGATTAATTACTTGAAGTAATTAAAGAATTATTAATAATTAATGAGGGATCATTAATTAGGGATTATTAAATAAGTAATAAACGGGATTAATTTTGATAATCAATTAGATTAATTAACAATGAAAATCTTTTATGAAATGGGTTAAGTATAATTACTTAATGGAAGTAATTAAGGTAATTAATTACTTAAGGTAATTAATTAAATAAATTTGATTAAGTTAAATTAATTAATTAAATTAATTTAAGATAATCATTTAGAGATATGATAAATATAATTACTTAAATGTAATTAGTGAAGTGGAATTACTTAGGAAAGTAATTAAAGTTAATTAGTGGATGTAATTAACTAAAGATGGTTTAATGAAAGTAATTTGAGTTTAATTACTTTGAAAAATTAATCAAGGGATTAATTAAAAGATAATTAATTAAGAAGTAATTAATTTATGGAAGAGTAATTAAGGGTAGTTAATTACTAAATGTGATAAATCAAAGGTGATTAATAAATGTGGTTTAATTAAGAATTAATTATTAAATATAATTAATTTAAATGATGTAATTAAGGATTGGTTAATTAAAATTAATTAATCAATAATAAAGGATTAAAGTAATTAATTAATTAATGAAGTAATTTAAGATTAATTACTGAATGGTTTAAGATAATTAATTTATGAAATTAATTAAGTATTAATTACTTAAAGTAATTAAAGGATTATTAATCAGGAATGATTAACTTAGATGGATACTTAGAGTAATGATTAATTAATTGGTTTAATTAATAATTAATTAAGCAGGATTTATAGGATGAAGTAATTAATTTAATTCACTTTAAATTAATTAGAGATGATAAATCATTACTTAAGAATGGATGAATGATATTGAATGCTTTGCATTGTTGATATCTCTGATAAGAGATGTGCTGATCTATGATATAGATGTTTGGTTGGATTGAAATGATAATATGAATTATCTGTTTGGATGATAATATGGATTATCTATTGTAAATTATCTATCTGTGTGTAGTATAGATAAGAATTGAATTGTTTTAACCTTTAAAACAACTTGGCCTTAAAAGATACGTTTTGGATTTCGATGAGACCGGGATCGGGTTTCCGTATATCGGATTTCCAGGTCTGGAGACCCGAATACCACATCGATCCAAATTAACGATAGGTCGTGAATCTCAAGTGAAGATGAAGATTCAGAGTGCAAGAGTTATTTTCGTTAACTCTGAGGGTGATTCCAAAACGAGTGTAACGAGATAATGCCTTCGGTTTCGTTCGAACCCGGAACGAACTTATATGGATTGAATGCTTTCAGCACATCGTCAGGCGGACGATGAGCATTCTAAGTGATATGTTCTGATTAAAGGTAATCGTAACCTCAAGCCTCATCAACCGGGAATGGCTAAAACAGGGGAGGTGCAGCAAGGCTTCGTGGGTAGCACCCACTGAGAGCAAGATAGATCCCTGTCTAGAGGTCCCTTTTCTTTTATTCGGCTTAGTGTGTGGTTGGTCGCGCCAACTACGGGATTGTCTTGTTCGGAATTATCCAGTAAGGGATGGTTCCGGCTTTGTGTTGCAGAGGAGCGGGCGTACTCCTTGGTACGGTGATCTAGGCCACGTACTGTGATGGGCGGTACCCCAGTAGCCCTGCCATTGTATGGAATCCAAACTCCAATAAGTGCCGTACGTATTAGTTGTGCCCAACTATGTTGGAATGTGAGATGTAAGCATTTCAGCTATTTCTATATTTTACTTGAAAACCCTAGACCCTATTATAATAAAATCAGATTTCCTATCAAATGTTTTGGTTAGCGTAAGGTAAAAACTTACCCATGTTTATTTGTGGGGAGTCTTACATGATACCTTTTCTTTCTAAAGGTTTTGAAGTTAAGCAAGTTTAACCTGTTACTCACACCAGACCCATGTCTGACCCAAGTGTTTATTTCTGTTTTATAAACTCTTGGGTACTCAAATTTTTACGAGTAGCCAAGGGATTCAGGTTTAGCTTTGACGAATATTCTGGAGGAGCAATGGAGCAGAAGGCTTCGGCGTTCGTAGATATAGTAGTTCCGCTGTGTTTGTATCTCTGTAGTGTATTGAGTTGTAATGTCTAGACAGATGTTTATAACTGTCTAGTATGTGTTGTATAGTTGTGTAAACTCTGATATGTGTTGTATACTATGTAATAGTTTGTGTTATTAATATAATTTATTCGTTCCGCTGTGTGAGATTCTGACGTTGTTTCTTTTCTCTTCTCTTCTTTTCTCTTTCTATCCCTTTCTTTCTTCATAATGATCCGACTTTCGGGGCATAGGAAGTCGGGTCGTTACAATTGGTATCAGAGCATAGGTTGAGCGAATACCTAAGCTATTGGTTAAGTGAATATCAGAACACTAGGTTGAGTGAATACCTAGGTTCGGAAGGATTGTTCATTAGAGATAGGATCTGTAGCAACCTGTTTGAGTCTGAGTGTATATATATACGAGAGCGCGTATTTGTTAGTTATATAAAATGGTTTTATATTGTGTTAATTGATCGGTTGAGTGGTATATGGATTCTGGTCAATACGAGTAGCTAACGTTATTGATAGGGATCTCTAAACACTTGACCAGGCCAACGGACACAATATTGTTTTAAAGAGGTAGATGAAATAATTCTACCCAGATATAATTTCTATATAAACAGTATCATTTTAAAAATATATGGTATTAGTAATGATTGGTTGAGATGATAATAATTTATCATCAAGGATTAGGAGTCTGAGTGTTGAGGTTGGAAGTGTATCTGTCGAGACTGTAGACCTAATACCGTCTCGAGTGAACTTTGCAATTGTGAAGATTTCATCGATCTTTGAAGAAAACCTGTTAAGGTTCGGAGTTCATCTTTGAAGTTTGGATGGGTAGAGTTGGATCTGTCGGAGAACAGAAGCGAGTGATGGTATCTCAGGTAATAGTAGTTGTGTGATGAGACGCAGTGACTATGGATGTTCCCGAAGATGTTTTCTTTGGAACAAGTTGTGGAAGTGTGTCTGCTTTGGTGTTGTGGCTGAGTTCACCATGGTGTTTGTGTTGGTTTGGGTCCGAGTTTCTCGAAGAGCTTTGGTTAGGAAATCTTTGGCATCTGTGGCAGCAGTGCAGCTCGGAGTGTTCTTTGTGTTGGCAGAAAGTTTTTGGCTGAGCAGTTTTCTGAAGGAGTTCAGAAGCAGCAGAGAGGATCCATTTCTTCGATGGATTGGATAGTTAAGTATAAGCTGTTCTGATTGGTAAAGAGAGAACAGTTTTCTTTGCAGTTAGGCTGGGTTGATCGCAAAAGTGACTTGCGATTGCTGAGTGTTCTCTTGAGTTATCTGAGATTTTCTGGGATGTGTTGTCCAGCTTATGCTTGTGTTCTTCATCAGCATTCTACTCCAGATCAGAGTGGTACAGTAGAAGCAGTTTGGGAGTGCATTTCTGGATAGAAGAAGTAAGTTTGGAATCTACTGATGGAGTAGAGTTGTGTTTTGGATTATGGGTAGATCTTGGAGAGATCATTCTATTGAGTTATCTTTGGTCCTGTTTGTTTCAAGAAGCATCAGCGAAGGTTGAGTTGATCAGGAAGGATTTGGTTGTTGAGTCAGACTCGTCTGTAGTCTGATATTCTGTTTAGTTTTGTAAATCTAGATAAGTAGGAGCTCTATAGCTTAGTATTGTTTGTTTGGATTGTTTGTAGAGCGAGTATCCCGGTATATATACTTGGGGAAACTCGAGGAAATTCTATTCAGAATTTTTCGCTGGATAGTTAGAATTGTTTGTTTGGATGATTGGTTGCTATGATTGTTAGCATATGGATGATAATACATCCTTGTGATTTAAAAAGATTATTAAATTACCTTTGTTTTAAATTTCGGGGACGAAATTATTTTAAGGGGGAAGGAATGTAATATCCCGGAAATTTATGGACAATATCAATTTAATAATCTGTTTAAATAATTAAATTGATTTGTTAATCTTTGATAAAAAAATTTGAATTGGTAAATAATCTAATTAAATAATTATTTAATTAGTGGAATGTATCTTTTAAAAACCAATAAAATGATTTCTATTTATAATGTATATATATAAGTATATATATTGTAAATAGATTAGCTTTGGGTTGAAATATAATAAATAAATAAAATCTTGTTTTTAAATTTCTAATATATATATATATTGATAGTTTGGAGATTTGGATTTATTTAATATTAGATTTTCAAAGCTATTTAAACAAATAACAAATATGGTTTTAAATAAGATTAATAATAAGGTTATTTTATTTTCTTTTTTAGATATTGCTTAATAAATAAGATTTAAGAGTATATATATATATGTAAATTTAAAATACAATATTAATAGTGTATTGTTTTATTTATAGATATAAATAGACTTTAATAAAATAAGATTGTTATTTTCAAATTAAATGCGTAGTTATATATGTATGTATATAAATTGACTTTAAATTGGATTTTAAATATAATTTGAGTTTGAATGTAAATTAGTTTTGAAATTCAAAGATAGATATTTAAATATTTGGATTTTAAAATATATGTATAAACTTTTACTTATAAACATAATTGGTTTTATTTTCTTTAAAATACTTTATATATATATATAGGTAAGTAACTAATAAATTAAGTAAAAGATTTATTTACATTTAAAATAAATAAAAGACAAGTGTAATAAAATTAAGACACCTAAATAACATGTGTTAAGTAATGGATTAACAATGAGACAAGTGTCATTTAAATTTGTTTTTCTTTTATTTTTATTAAATCATTTTTCAGCCTATATATAAACATATGCTTCTCATCTTTTTTTCGTTGGCTATTCTTTCAAAACTAAAGAAATTTCAGCCTGAAAACAAGTATACTCAGAAACTAAAACTATAGCTCCAACAAATTCTCAAAACAAAATTCCCAGAAAACAAATCTGTAATCAAAAAACTCCTCAAACCATAATCTCAAAACAAAATCCTCAAAACAATAATCTATAATCAAATCTTCCTCATAAAACAGAGATTTATCAATCCTCTGAAAAGCTTCTTCTTCAAACTGTAATTTATTTTAAAAAGCATAAGACTGTAACCATTTCTTCAATCTGAAAACAAAAGACTGCATCTTCTTCAAAGTCTGGAATCAAGCCTGCAATTTCTTCAAATCTGGAAACAAGCAATAACCTGGAATCTAAAGCATTATCTCAACAAGATAATGATGTGCATGCCAGTTTCTAAAAGCCAACATTCAAGTTAAAAGATTTTAAAGTTTCAAAGGCAATTCCAGTTTTAAAAGAAATAAAATTCAAAAGCTTTTTCAAATTGAAGCTGGAAGCTCTGTTCTCTGCTTTTAAAATTGGTGAGTAACATCTTTAAAATAACTTAATTTGACTCTGATTTCCTGTTAAGTTCTGAATAAAAGATGGATGCATGTGAGTATTTATAGGTAATTCTGCATATATGTATTGAATGTATATTATGTGTGCAAGTTGTTTCTTTTAAAACATATATGTTCAAGTTTAAGCAAGATTTGGTCAAATTCTTTTTCTCTTGATCCAATCTATTGTTTTTGGTTTAAGTATTAACAGAATATGTTTGTTAGATCATAGGATAGGCTTAAACTTGTAATCAAGTTAAAATAAACATTTCATGTCTCTGGAAAACTCAGTACAACAGTGCAAAAACATTTATGTTAAATTTCAATTATATTAATTCACTGATCTAAATATATAATCTGGAAGCTTATTCAAAATCATGATTTTTAGAAGAGAAATCATAATTTTTAGATTTGGATTAGATGAGAAATGTCAGGTTGATCAGAAATTGTATTTTGGGTAGTTTCTGATGATCTCATTTGTCTGGAGGGTTGTGGTTCATTCTGGGGGGAAAGGAACTATCAGTGAGTAAGGAAAAAATATTAGATGATCGTATAGATGATCGTGGCGATAGTGGTTGGACGATTGAGTCTCTAAACCTAGTTTTACTGGGCTACGGTTTTTGTTTGGGTTCGATTTCACTTGTTGATCGAGTTGCCAGGGGTTTTGGGTATTGAAAGATGGTGAGTTGACGAGGACTTCACCAGAGTTTCAATGGCGATGGTGGTCGGAGGAGGGAATGCGAGTCGTTGACAAGTTTGGGTCTGTTCCAGGTTGTGATCGAGATTTCTCGAATTCGATTGAGGTGGTTGTTCGTGGTTCTGGAGGTCACGATCGTGAGGGGTGGTCGAAGTCGATATGCCGAAGTTGGGAGTGATGGTCGGAGGCGATCAACTCGCGTGTGCACGTGAATAAGTGTAAGGCGTATTAGTGTTTTAGTTTGGGTATAGCAGAGGAATGACACTCGAGTATTTCTCGAGTTTATAGCGTGAGCAACTCGAAGCATGAGGGTTTTATCTCGGGTAATTTTGAGATGGGCTCGGGTAGGCTTTTGGTTTCAGTTTAAAAGCTGACAGGGTTTAAATTTTAAATTGAAGTTTAAAATGTTAAGCAGGATTTAAAGCAAAGTTTAAATCAAAAATTTTAAAGTATGGATTCAATTTAATTTGTATCCTAGTTGGGATAAAATAATTTTATAAATTATAATGTTTAAACAAATTTAAATGTTTTAAAGTATATTTTAAAAAGGTTTTGAATTTAAATAAATTAAATGTTAAGTGTTCTTTAACATTTGGGTTTAAAAAGAGTTTGTAAAATTTGATTTAAATTTGGTTAAAGTTGAATTTGAAATGTATTTTAAACCTTTAATTTGAAATAAGAGAAAAGGAAGATTTAAAGTAAAGGATTTCAAAACCTTTTGTAAATGATAATTAGAATGTTAATACTTTAATTTAGAGATTTAATGATTTAGGATTCATTAAATTATTGAGATGATTAAAGAATAATTTAATAATTTAATTAATTAATGGTTTAGTGTTAATTAATTAAATAATTTGGATTATAAGGTGATTAATTAAGAATTAAGGATCATTTATTTAAATAAGTATAGATTATTAACAAATGATTATGAATTAA
Organism: Allium fistulosum; assembly: GCA_030737815.1. NCBI lineage: Eukaryota > Viridiplantae > Streptophyta > Magnoliopsida > Asparagales > Amaryllidaceae > Allium > Allium fistulosum. The sequence goes on along the minus strand of CM060902.1, from coordinate 652,091,889 downwards.
TTAATCAAGTGATTTAAGGATTAATTAAGCAATTAATTAAGTAATTGGAAATTAATAAATTAGTAATTAATAATAGACGATTAAGGATTAATTACTTGAAGTAATTAAAGAATTATTAATAATTAATGAGGGATCATTAATTAGGGATTATTAAATAAGTAATAAACGGGATTAATTTTGATAATCAATTAGATTAATTAACAATGAAAATCTTTTATGAAATGGGTTAAGTATAATTACTTAATGGAAGTAATTAAGGTAATTAATTACTTAAGGTAATTAATTAAATAAATTTGATTAAGTTAAATTAATTAATTAAATTAATTTAAGATAATCATTTAGAGATATGATAAATATAATTACTTAAATGTAATTAGTGAAGTGGAATTACTTAGGAAAGTAATTAAAGTTAATTAGTGGATGTAATTAACTAAAGATGGTTTAATGAAAGTAATTTGAGTTTAATTACTTTGAATAATTAATCAAGGGATTAATTAAAAGATAATTAATTAAGAAGTAATTAATTTATGGAAGAGTAATTAAGGGTAGTTAATTACTAAATGTGATAAATCAAAGGTGATTAATAAATGTGGTTTAATTAAGAATTAATTATTAAATATAATTAATTTAAATGATGTAATTAAGGATTGGTTAATTAAAATTAATTAATCAATAATAAAGGATTAAAGTAATTAATTAATTAATGAAGTAATTTAAGATTAATTACTGAATGGTTTAAGATAATTAATTTATGAAATTAATTAAGTATTAATTACTTAAAGTAATTAAAGGATTATTAATCAGGAATGATTAACTTAGATGGATACTTAGAGTAATGATTAATTAATTGGTTTAATTAATAATTAATTAAGCAGGATTTATAGGATGAAGTAATTAATTTAATTCACTTTAAATTAATTAGAGATGATAAATCATTACTTAAGAATGGATGAATGATATTGAATGCTTTGCATTGTTGATATCTCTGATAAGAGATGTGCTGATCTATGATATAGATGTTTGGTTGGATTGAAATGATAATATGAATTATCTGTTTGGATGATAATATGGATTATCTATTGTAAATTATCTATCTGTGTGTAGTATAGATAAGAATTGAATTGTTTTAACCTTTAAAACAACTTGGCCTTAAAAGATACGTTTTGGATTTCGATGAGACCGGGATCGGGTTTCCGTATACCGGATTTCCAGGTCTGGAGACCCGAATACCACATCGATCCAAATTAACGATAGGTCGTGAATCTCAAGTGAAGATGAAGATTCAGAGTGCAAGAGTTATTGTCGTTAACTCTGAGGGTGATTCCAAAACGAGTGTAACGAGATAATGCCTTCGGTTTCGTTCGAACCCGGAACGAACTTATATGGATTGAATGCTTTCAGCACATCGTCAGGCGGACGATGAGCATTCTAAGTGATATGTTCTAATTAAAGGTAATCGTAACCTCAAGCCTCATCAACCGGGAATGGCTAAAACAGGGGAGGTGCAGCAAGGCTTCGTGGGTAGCACCCACTGAGAGCAAGATAGATCCCTGTCTAGAGGTCCCTTTTCTTTTATTCGGCTTAGTGTGTGGTTGGTCGCGCCAACTACGGGATTGTCTTGTTCGGAATTATCCAGTAAGGGATGGTTCCGGCTTTGTGTTGCAGAGGAGCGGGCGTACTCCTCGGTACGGTGATCTAGGCCACGTACTGTGACGGGCGGTACCCCAGTAGCCCTGCCATTGTATGGAATCCAAACTCCAATAAGTGCCGTACGTATTAGTTGTGCCCAACTATGTTGGAATGTGAGATGTAAGCATTTCAGCTATTTCTATATTTTACTTGAAAACCCTAGACCCTATTATAATAAAATCAGATTTCCTATCAAATGTTTTGGTTAGCGTAAGGTAAAAACTTACCCATGTTTATTTGTGGGGAGTCTTACGTGATACCTTTTCTTTCTAAAGGTTTTGAAGTTAAGCAAGTTTAACCTGTTACTCACACCAGACCCATGTCTGACCCAAGTGTTTATTTCTGTTTTATAAACTCTTGGGTACTCAAATTTTTACGAGTAGCCAAGGGATTCAGGTTTAGCTTTGACGAATATTCTGGAGGAGCAATGGAGCAGAAGGCTTCGGCGTTCGTAGATATAGTAGTTCCGCTGTGTTTGTATCTCTGTAGTGTATTGAGTTGTAATGTCTAGACAGATGTTTATAACTGTCTAGTATGTGTTGTATAGTTGTGTAAACTCTGATATGTGTTGTATACTATGTAATAGTTTGTGTTATTAATATAATTTATTCGTTCCGCTGTGTGAGATTCTGACGTTGTTTCTTTTCTCTTCTCTTCTTTTCTCTTTCTATCCCTTTCTTTCTTCATAATGATCCGACTTTCAGGGCATAGGAAGTCGGGTCGTTACACAACCCGAGTTTTTCTAACACGAAAAACCGGACCATTTGGGTAAAAAGAAGAGGTAGAAGAAGAAAAATAGAAAACAACAACAGAATCTCACATACGCAGTGGAATAAAATATAATAGGTAATAACAGATCTTTACACAAAAAGAAATCTATTTCTGTTTACATATACATCATCCAAATACATCATCAGAGTACATCACATCAATATCATACAACTGGACAGTAATCATAACTTGTCCTCACAATCTGAATACACAGCGGAATATATAACTCAAATACGAAAGTACGTATCGCCATCCAGCTCCATAGCATCATTTCCTGTAATCTATAATACTCGGTCTGACCCGAGCATCATATAAAACAATACCCGAGTCAGTCTGGAATACCAGCGTGAGAAAATCACACTCAATTGATTATTAAAGTTTCAAAAATCCTTTAAAAATAAAAAGCATCTCGTAAGACCACGCCACAAATAAACATGTCGGGTTTTTACCTTACGATAGCTAAAACACTTTTTATAAAATCCTCTGATATTATAATGGTGTCTATTCACAAATACTTATTAAAATAGCTGAAATTGTTACATTATTAAATTCCAGCATACTAGCCACAAAAGTGGGTAATACAAACAAATACCGTACAAGGCACGTAGGAAGAATGGATTTCCAACGAATGACTAGGCACTGGGGTACCACCTATCACAGTACGTGGCCTAGATCACAGTACCGAGGAGTACGCCCGCTCCCCTGCAACACAAGGCCGGAACCATCCCTTACTGGATGATCCCGAATAAAATCACCCCACGGTTGGGATCAGCAACCGCACCACTAAGCCGAAATAAAAAGGGACATCTAGACAGGGATGACCTTACCCTCCAGTGGGAGCTACCCACGAAGCCTTGCTGCATAACCCCTGATTTTCAGTCATTCCCGGTTGATGAGGTTCGAGGCTAAACGATACCTTTTAGAGAACATATCCCTTAGAATGCCCATCGTCCGCTGACGATGTTTCGCAAGCATTCGTCCATACAAGTCCGTCCTGGGTTTGAACGGAACCGAAGGCACTACTCCTACTACATCCATTTTTGGAAATATCCTCAGGATTAGTAGCGACTAGCCCTTGCACTTCACTGCTCCATCTTCGACTCCGAAATCGTTACACGAAACGTACAAACCGGATCGAAGTGGTATTCGAGTCTCCAGACCTAGAATCCCGGTATACGGAAACTCGATCCCGGTCTCTTCGAAACGATCAGCGCATTTGACCAATATTGATAGTCGGTTATTTAACTATCAATTAACATCCACAAGCAACCATCACACAATTAAATAATTTCCCACATTATTTATTTGCCCAAATATCTTTCCAAGATATATTTCCGAATTTTCAAAACTCATTTGAAAACAATTTCAAAACAGTTTCCGCTTACGGAATACATTTCCAAATATTTATTTCCTCTGAAACACCAAGTACAAAACACTTAGATTTTAAAATAATCTTAAAACACTTTACTATAAATATACTTAATAATATTGAAATTTTAAAAAAACTACTTTAATACCTTAATAAAATATATACTTAAGAAATATTTAAAATGAAACCACTTTACAAATATAAACTAAATTTCTCTTTTTAAAATATAATACCAAATCACTTTTATATAATTACTACAATAATAGATCTTTGAAAATACTACTTTAGGCTTTAACATTTAGAAATAATAGATTCTCTAAAATATGCTTTTTAAACCATATTAAAACTTTTAACTTATATTTAAAATTGCTTTGGAAAAACATACTTGGCTATCCAGATAAATACACTTCTCTTCACATCTTTTAATAATAAATCAACATTTATTTTTAAACCAATTCATATTCCTTTTATAAATTTCCACCTTGAATTTTATATTTCAAATATCCTCTGATATTCCATTTTACTTTATAAACCCAGTTTATATCTCCAAAATCTCATTTCTCTTTAAATTTCAAATCCCAAAATATTTAAATCAAATTTATAATTGATTTTCCAATTTATTTTACTTTGAAATAAATTTCTTTACTTAATCCATTTATTTCCAAATTCATTAACTTCCAGATTTTATTTCTCATTATGATTTAAAATCTTTAAACCGAAACACAAGTTTCAGATTTCCCAAATTCCTTCTCTTTTTAATTACATTTAAACATTGAATTAAAATAAATTTTTATCCCTTTAAATAACATCACATAAGTCTTCTTTAAATTCAACATTTCTCTATTTATTCAAAATTCCTCTTTTCCATATTTAATTTATTCGAATTCACTAGAATTACTTAACTTAATTTTACTCTTTTATATTTTTCCAAAAATCCAATTCAATTGCTTTTGATAACTCATTATACTGGGAATTTCAATCCAACCAGATTATCCAATATAAATTATCACAGGATAACAACATTCATATCACAGAATATTTAAACAAAAATTAAATATTTTGAGGAATCCAGTTGGATCCCTCCAACCTGTTTCCCTGCATCCACAGACGTTAGCACAATACCAATTCCACTTCAAGGTGGAATATCGCGGTATATGGGTTTATAAAATATCATCCGCTATTATGCGGCGCATAGGGTCTCATCCGCTATAAAATGCGGGAATATCAACAACTCCAATATATACATATGCCAATATGTATATATTGCTATATACTACTATATATATATATAGTATCACATCAAACCAAATCAATCATTCAACCAATTATTTAAATTTAACCAATTAAATTTAAATTATAATTTAACTGAGTGAGATTAACTCACCTTCGGTTTTGTTGCACAACCCACTTCTTCCTCAACTTGATTCCTTGTGATTATTGACCTTGTATAAATATTATATGGTTTGTTAATATTTGAAATAAATCCGGATAATTTATTTTCATTTAACAAATCCAATTAACTAATGTCGTACCTTTTACTAATTATCTTCCCTTTTCGAAATCACTTAAAACTAGAATAAATTAAGTAAGTTAATCAAACAAGTAAATCACCTTAATTCCAATTTCAACCCAACTAGTAAGTTTTAAAACACATATATTCATCTGTCAAATTTTAAACTAAAAATTATTCCTAGGTTTCAGGAAAACTAATTTTACATGATGTATTAGTATCTGAGATACTTTACATTGATTTTCCATTTAATAATTTAAGTTGTCCGACAAATTAATTTCTGTTTTACCTTTCTATTTAACTATGCTATCCATACATATCCTTCTTAAAATTATTCAAAAACCCAAAGCTACAGGAAATACCTTACTGGAAAACAAGAACGGTCCCTCTACCACGAACACCATCGAACGGTGATTCTTCCCTTGTCGAGCTCGACTTCGATTCGATTCTTAGGCAGGCCTGAGCTCGACTTCTGACACCCCACGAAACCCTCCCCAAACTGAACTGCGGCCACTACTCCAGTCAACCCCAAAATCACGAATGAAAAGTGCCAGCGGCCTCGCAAACCCCAATGCGATCGACCCCCTTGCTTGACTTGAACAGTAGCCTCGCGAATCACCACCCTCAGAACGAACTCGCAAACGAACAACCCAACCTCGGCCTTCACGGCACGCTAAGCCCTCCTCTTCTCACCATCGCGACCCGCGATTCATTCACACCTTGCCCACGTGCCTCGCTTGGATCGCCTCATCAGCTCGAGCGCCCCCAATAACAAGAAGCCTTCGTCTATCGCTCAAGCTCGAGCTCTCGTGCAGGCGATACAAGACTTTGAAACGATCTCGAATTACAGAGGAAAAGACGAAGTGGAGGTTAAGCCGTTTCCCTTTTTTTTTTAGTTTCCGAACGAAATTAAATTCGATTCGTTTGTACTGGGAGAATGGAAGGGAGGGGATGCGATTTGAGGAGGGAGAACAGATCTGATTTTTGATTTTCGATTGCCCCCTCTTTTTTCTTTTCTTTTCTGATTTCCTGGATTATGGATTCGAGAGGAAGATAGGTGATTTCATTTTTACCTTTACTGTGAAGTGTTCGGTTGAAAACAAAAAGGTGAGGACGCGTGTTCTACCAGTTGAACACGTGTTTAAATTAATATACGAATCCACATCTAATTACTTAGGCAAGAAGAGAACGTTGCCAGGAAGGACACATGCTCTGAATTTCTATACGTTTATATACCGTATGCTTACACAACAACTCCAAACGTTCCGAAATTTAAAATCCGATAATAATACAATATTACGGATCCAATGGAACTGGTTTCGCTGAATTCCGAGACTGTGCCTCGGACGGCTATTTTTAAATTTAATTTCAACGATATATTTTTAAAACTGAACAAAACTCTTTTAAAATTCCATTTTAAAAGTTCTATCATCTTCAGTATTAACAATATAAATTTTCTGAACCTTTGAACTATTTTTAACAGGCTTAAAATCAAGATTCAATATTTTACCCAATCTCGATAATTAAATTTAATAATTAATTATCCAAATAAATACTGTATATTTGAAATTAAAGTTAAAATTTAACCTTCGTATATTTAAAATAAATTAAATATTCACATTTCAATTATACAAAAATTCCGGGTCGTCACATTATTTGTGCTTGAATATATTTTCATTTGTTTCTTTGTTTTTTTCTTTCTTTTTTTTATTACCTGCATAACCTTCTTTACTTGTTTTCCAGTTCACACTTACTTCATTTGTTTTGTTGACTTAGGCTGAAAAGATGCTAGTAAGTACTTTTGTTTATTTTTTTCCTTGTCTTCATAATTTAATGTGTATTTTCTTTTTGTCTTTACAATATTACTTTATGGTGATATAAATCAATTTTCTATTTCTAACTTATATTTTTGTTATTAGTTTTACTTTACACAATTCATCTTATCTTCATTTGTTTGTGCTTGAATATACATTTGCTTTGATTATTTTGTTTGTTAATATTTGTTCTACGATGTTAAGGTTTATTTACTTACTTTATTTTTTTTATAAAACTATATATATATATTCATTTCAAAATATAGATGAATTTCTAGATTTTATTTTGTTGTTAAATCTTATCTAATTTATTTATTTTATAGTTATCTTATATATATTATTATTTCCAGTTTAACATCTATTATCATTTAACTCTAATACTAATTATTTTATTTTTGAAATTCAAATTGACATCAATTCTAAATTTTTAAATCAATTTATTTATTTATTTTTATACTTGTGTCCAAAGTATATATATTATTTATTTTTCAAAATCATTTATTTAAGATTTTATTTCAATCCATATGACTTAATATATTTTCGATTTGAATTGGGGAAACTCGCTTCCATTTATAATTAATTTTATAATTTTTATTCAAAAATTCATTTAATTATCAATTTAAATTTAATTAAAATATAGGGTCGTTACAAACTTCCCCCCTTAAAAGAATTTCGTCCTCGAAATTACACAGGGAGACACAAAGATAGATGGAGAATATTTCATCAAATCAAACTGAATATTTATTCTGCATTTGGCTTACCAAATCAGAATATCAAAAACGAATCTATTTTAACACTTCACAAGATATTCGGGTTATCCAGATCTACGAAGTATGTAGGGGCATCGGTCAGTTCGAAAAGATAACTAACCGTTCGTAGAATATATCGAGACCCAAACAATAGATAAATGGATTAAATCTTCCAAAATTTCCAAACATCAGATATGGATTCCAAACTCAAATCGGAATACTTATACTTTGGGGTATATATAACTTGTACCTCTTCGGACTTTGATATACCCAAGAAATTTCAATAAAATTTCAAATTTGGTTTTAAACAAAATCGTTTTATCGATACAATTCAAATTTAGCTTCATATTCTATTAATCAATTTAAATCAATTTAAAATTTCCAATTTAAAATTTCAATTCCATATTTCCAATTCATTAAAGTTTAAAAATGAAAAGCTGATAAGAAAACAATGGAGATACTAAGTAAGGATTTTCTACAACGATTCGTAGAACCATCATCACACCGAAACTTCTTCTTGTAGCTGGTACGAAGAAATCAAAAGAATTTTGGAAACGAATCAAAGAAGATTGATAGAGAAAACTATTTCGACTATTGCAGAGTATTGACCATTTATAGTGGTACTTCCCTGTCCCCTATCTCGTTCTCTTCTTGCACTCATACTTATTATCAGTAGATAGTAAGAGAATTTACTGAGGCATACGAACAGATATCTTAGGGATTACTCATTCTAGGGTTTACTTCACCCTATCTCTAATGAGCTACTTAATGTGTTATACTCCTGAGCTAAAGTTTCAACCTTCAGCTCTGATACCAAATGAAACCATACGGATTTTTCGCGTTCAAAAATCGACATCCATACTTTACATCGTACTCGAATGCCATAGATTCGACCGTTCAAATCCGAGTCGCCAGAGCTTATAACACAATTAAGTAAATAACACAGCGGAAGAAAAAGAATAATACATTGATATACAATATCTGTTACAACAGAATGATACAATGAATATCAATATACATCCGAGATATGATAAAGGAAAAAGTAGCGGAATAAATAACTCTAAAATAGTCTTCAAGAGAGAACTCCAGTAGTAGCTCGTACTCCCAATAACAATGCACAAAGATAAGCAAGTGTAGTCCATATCCAAAGACTGAACTAGCTCCAGAAAATCTACTAACCTTGACTATCTGAAAAACCCAACTCTATACTGCTCGTGTAGAAAATTTTTGAGCACCCAGAGTTTAGGAAAGAAACAATAAACTCCGGATCAGTAATGGGACTGGTGTGAGCAACAAAAAAATAGTTTATCTTTAAAATAAATAGCAAGAGAATTTTAAAGTAAATTCACAATGCTTTTAGAAAATGAAACTACCAAAAGACCTCCCGCCACACACACAATGCAAACGCAAAATTGGAGGAGATTTCTTCTTATGATAGTCAAACATGCTTGATACGTAGATTCTTATCAATATTATTTTTATAAGTGCAAAGTGCAGAAAACTTTTCGAAAGTATAATATAAATCTGAGCCAGCATAGACATTCCGAACTATGCCTACTATAGCTACCATCTAAACAGTGGTGACCACCATAAGTAAATGGCAGGTTCTACAACTAATACCGTACACAGTTCGTATTGGAAGATGGATTTCCAACAAATGGTCAGGCCAAGTAACTTCCCATTGCCACATAGGTACGCCTTTGGAAGGACGCCCCAAGAACCTAACCGGATCTCTGCCAACACAAGGCCGGGTTACCCCTAACTGGGTAACTACTGACATGAGTATGCCATCCCCCGGTTGTAACCAACCTTTATCCGGGGCCCCAACAACAAATCAAAAAGTAAGATATATATATATTTGCGACATCCACATAAGTTAAGTATCTGGGCTCCATACCATGATACCACTTCTATCCAGAAGGAATGCACATACACTAAGGGGCGCTACCCCCAATAACCTTGCCGCAACTTTCCTGTTTTGACCATTCCGGGGTGTGAGGTTCGACGAAGTCTCGTCCACAAAGCTATGCTTTGGCACAAAGCCATGCTTTGGGTCAACAGATGATCAAAGTAATGATCACAAAGATAAATGATCAAACAAATGATCATATCACAAATGATCAAACAATGATCATCACACAGCAAAACTCAGCATGTCACATTACCAAATTGGGAATATATCGCTGATAACCTTTAACTACATAGCCTATGAGCTCGTACTTCCCAGAGAAGGGTGTTAAGCTAAGAGAATAAATTCTCCGCCACCAAGCAGAAATGTATTTGAAAGAAATCAGCTTTATATCTCAAAATGTAATGTCAGACACGTATCCATACAAGTCTGTTCCGGGTTCGAACAGAACCGAAGGCACTTCCAAAGAAGTCCTTGCAATTCCGGGTATTCACAATCCCGATCGGACTTCCCATCACTTAGGGAATCTTTATACCGGGCGCAACTCGGTGCAGAGACAATCGATAGATCATCCTATCGCTCTCGCAAATACCCGGTCTTCACCATCGGTCTTCAAATGCTATCAATATACGACGTATCACTTATTCGGAATGGGTTATGTGACACAAAGGTCCTCTCCTGGCTAAACCGAATAACGAGCGCAATTAAAAATCATATGGATACTGGTGTCTCAGTTAAATCATAGCTTAAAGCCCAAACTTTTCATTCGAATGGTTAAAACAATTTACCATTTCCAATCTTTTAAACAAAAAGATTCATTTCAAAAACCTTCAATGGTTTTAAACAATTTCCACACTTTTAATCTTTTAAACAAAAAGATTCAGTTCACAAAAGTTCACCCCGTTCACAAAGATTCATTCATGGATTTCAAAACAATTTCCATTTTAATTGAATTAACTCGTTAAATCTTTAAGTCAAGATTTAACTTATAGCTTTCAAAACTAGTTTCCAAAGATTCATTCATAGCCTTTCAAAACAATTCTATTTCAAGTTGGATTAACTCATCCGGTCTTCGAATCAAAGACTCATTTCATAGTTTTCAAAACATTTCAATTCTATTTCAAACTTGAAATCGTTCAACACAATTTGGAAATCCTTTCTTAAAATGAAAGCTATTATTATTTGAAAACAAGTAGTTTTCGTTTCGGGAAAATCCAGTTATATTTACACGAGTTAAAACCCTTGAATTAAAATTCAAATTCCCAAATCAATATCTTTAAAATGGTTTAACCCATATATAACTTGTACAGCATTTTTAATCCCTAGTTTCAAATCATAAAATTCAATTTCAAACTTGAATTCAATTTTAAATCAAATTATTTAAAATTTCAAAACTCGATTAAGTTATTCAAAATAACTTTTATCTTTGAAATTCCATTTCAAAAGCTTTTCACTTTAAAACCAAATTTCCAATTTCAAAATCAATTGAACTTTCAGAAAAAACATTAAATTTAAATCATCTGTGACTTAACCGATTCCCACGTGAAATCCATATTTGTGTGTGTAAAAGTGTGGTCCAGGGGTTTCACACACAATAGTGCAACATCATTCAATCATCACAAATCAGAATACAGAAATATAGTTGATAAGCGGTATTAACTATAATGCTTATCGTTCATTCATAGATCACAGATATATATATCGCAGATAATCAATTACATTCATCTCAGATAAATAAATTACAGATCACAACACAAATCAGGGTATATTAGGGAATATCAACAATTCGACCATTCAGTCAAGTCCAAACATTCACAAGTAAAATTTTATTAATCCTTTGATTAATTAGCCTAAGTAATGATTTTTTTATTACTTCCCTTAAGTAATTTACTTTCAATTACTTTCATTTAGTAATTACCCCTATTTAATTAAGTAATTACTTATCCTTAATTAATTTAACCAATTAATTATCTTAATTTAATTGTCCTTAATTAATTAACTTTAATTACTTTCCTTAATTAATTAATCTTAATTAATTACTTACCCTCTAATTGATCTCTTTAATTAATTAACCCTATTAATTAATTATGCTTTAATTAATCACCTTGATCATAAATTAATTACTTCTAATTAAGTAATTATCTTTAAGCAATTAATTTCCTTTTATTAATAAACCCCTTTAATTGATTACATTAAGTAATTAATCTTTTAATTACTTTATTAATTAAATCATTAATCATCAAAACCTTAATCATCTTTAAGGTAATCATTATGTTAATTAATCACTTAATTAAATCATTTTATTTTGAAAACAATTCCATATTAATTCAATTAATTAACCTAATATAAAATTTTCAAAACAAAAACAAATTAAATTTTCGAACCATATGACTTTAAAAATTTATTAAAAACTTGTTAACTAACTTGCGTTTTCTTTTAAACTTGTTATTTTGCTTTATTTTAAACTGGATATCATAACAAGAGAAACCCGAGCTTAACCCATCATTTCCCCGAGCCAAGCCCCGTGTATTCCTCACATCATCTCGACTTCGAGAAAAACTCTCGTCGACTCGAGCTCGTCACGAGCAAAAATGCTTCTTCCCCAAAGATCACAAATCCAGACATAAGTGCACACGCATGCACATGCACCGTTGACCGCCACCGTGCTGATCGGGACGCCACCCACCACTAAGTCGACGACGACCATCTCGTCACGAATGATCACCCAGAACCACGAATTTCCCCATAAATCAAAATCTGGCCTTTAGTTCGAAACTGAAACTCGAACCCATTGAATGAGAACGCCTCGCCGTCGCGTCACAGACCACCGGAGATCACGAAATTCTGGCCACACGATCGTCGCCTCAACCTCTACCATCTCCCCAAACCTGATAGCACTCGATCAACCACACGTGCCGTGGTGATCAATTCATCAAACCCATCAAAAACTAGGGTTCTAGAAAGAATTCTGCCACTGCTGCCTCCTTGATGCAATGTATCGCCATTCAATATTTTTCCGAGCTTCACTGATCACTCCTCTACCCACTAGAAGAAACACGACGCCTCCGGCCCTCTAGATCGACCGAGACAACTCGAAATGCTTAAATCAGATAAACTCAGACTGCTCTTAAATGCTCATTCTAAAAAATTTAAATTTTGTTTTAAAAATCATATTGAAGTATAAGAATTCAGTATATATTACTGAATTCGTAAATTAAATGGTTTGGATTTTAACTGGTTTAAAGCTTTGCTCAAGCATTTGGTTTCCAGAGACATTAATAAGTTGTTTTAACTAGAACAAATTTTTAAAATTAAATTCATGAACAAACAAACCATTTTGGTTTGTATTTTCAAATCCTAATTGTGATTAAAACAAGGATAAACATTTTTTTTGCACATATGGTCTGGGAAAACAATCAGAGGCATCCCAAATTTGTACAGGATGCATACATCCACACATTCACATAAAAACATATGAGCAATTTACCACATAAACATTTTTCCAGTTATACATAAGCAACTAGTTCAGTTCAAAAAGAATGTCACTCACCTTCTAGATCATGGTTTCAGAGCTTTCAAATGGAAGTTAAAGCCTTTTTGAAATTTGCAAACTGAAGCTTTTCTTGATCCTCTGGTTTTGAGCTGAAGTGTTGAATTTGTTTGCAGTTGAATTTTTTTGTTTGAATTCTTAAGTGATTCGTGCTTTATATTTTCTCAGTTTTGAAAATGAATGAAACTGAGGTAAAGAAGGTTGATATATAAAAGAAATAAGTTGTACAGGTATGGCTGTAGATGTATTAGGGGTATGGTGATGTTATATTTTTTTGTACCAGTGATTTTTTTTCTTTTTCTTATTAAACAAGATCTCGCTTGATATGATACAATGTAGTGTGCTATAAAATCATGCCTAAATTGCCTTGTACAAAATACATATTTATTTGTACAAAGATATTGTATGTAGATATTTCTTTTTCCTTTGTTTGCTTTCATATATACACACTTGTTTCATTTTATTCATCTTTATACTTATATTTTGTTTGTTTTACTTTTTGTTTGTGCTTGAATATATTTTCATTTGTTTCTTTGTTTTTTTCTTTCTTTTTTTTTCTTACCTGCATAACCTTCTTTACTTGTTTTCCAGTTCACACTTACTTCATTTGTTTTGTTGACTTAGGCTGAGAAGATGCTAGTAAGTACTTTTGTTTATTTTTTTTCCTTGTCTTTATAATTTAATGTGTATTTTCTTTTTGTCTTTACAATATTACTTTATGGTGATATAAATCAATTTTCTATTTCTAACTTATATTTTTGTTATTAGTTTTACTTTACACAATTCATCTTATCTTCATTTGTTTGTACTGGAATATACATTTGCTTTGATTATTTTGTTTGTTAATATTTGTTCTACGATGTTAAGGTTTATTTACTTATTTAATTTTTTTTATAAAACTATATATATATTCATTTCAAAATATAGATGAATTTCTAGATTTTATTTTATTGTTAAATCTTATCTAATTTATTTATTTATAGTTATCTTATATATATTATTATTTCCAGTTTAACATCTATTATCATTTAACTCTAATACTAATTAGTTTATTTTTAAAATTCAAATTGACATCAATTCTAAATTTTTTAATCAATTTATTTATTTATTTATTTTTATACTTGTGTCCAAAGTATATATATTATTTATTTTTTAAAATAATTTATTTAAGATTTTATTTCAATCCATATGACTTAATATATTTTCGATTTGAATCGGGGAAACTCGCTTCCATTTATAATTAATTTTACAATTTTTATTCAAAAATTCATTTAATTATCAATTTAAATTTAATTAAAATCTAGGGTCGTTACATCACAGGTGAACTGATACAGGTAATAGCATATATAATAGTAAAATTAACTAACAGCAGCATATTTCAATCATCGTTTCAATTGAAATCAAATTTAATAAATAAAAGAACATTAATCGTGAGTGATTGCTCACCTTTCGAGGCTAGAGAGGATTTGATGGTGAAATCGAGCTACGAAATCCAAGCACGAATCTCAAAGCAAAGTAAGATTGGCACAAGTCGACGATCAAAGCTGATAAAGAGGAATAGATGAATTCAAATCAAAACAGGATCGACGAAGGTGACTGAAATAAGTGGTCTTCTATATATAACTATACATAACCATAAATCACAATTTTTTTTATATATTTTAAATTATATATATGGTTTCCAAAATCATTATTTCAAATTAAATTTAATAAATTAAATTCCTACATATATATATAATTTTTTTTGAATAAATACATTAAAACTTAAAAGTTTTTTTCTCTCTATAATTTAATATTATATAAATATATTTTACTTCGCTTGAAAAATCATATACGGTTAATAAAACTTACATTTACAAAATAAGGCTTATATATAAATTTAAACAAACCCAAAACTGTTATATATTTATCAAAACATATTATCAAAAACCAAACATATATATGTATGACTCTCGAACAGCTGTACTTCATATAATATGCTTTATATAATATAAATAGCTCACACATCCCCAACATATAAATGTAACTAACCCTGTTCCAAAAATGTAACATACTTTAAAATATCCACTTGCTGCTCAAATAGACAACATGCGTGAAATAAATTTATTTCTCAAAATTTAAATAGCTATCAACTTAAAACTTAATAATAATAATAATAATAATAATGACCAAATGAAAATACTCAAACTATACACTGTCATATTTAAGTCAAATATTATTATAAAACAAACATACACTTATATAGTCAAACACTGTACTTGTATTTCTGCTATAACAAGCATACAACTTCATATGATAAATACAAACAGAGCTTATCAATGTATAATTTCCTCTTTACTGACTAATATAAAATAATATCTTTCAACGTTTCGAGACTAAGCAATCGCTGCAAATATAAATATAGGATAAAATAACAATATGAGTATAATACTTTTAAAATAAAATATACTAATCACAATAAACGCATCAATATAATATAAATGTAGCTCATATATTTAAACTTCCAAACCCAAAATAAATATGTACGCATGCATTATGCTTCTCTTGCCCAGACTAAACACACGCAAGCTAATAGAAATATATACAGACTTTATACTTTATAAATAAACTAATTAACATATATATAACATATATATGTACTCACTTTCAAAATGCAACAAAGGAGGAAGACACATCTGTCAGGTTGCGGTGTGATGCTCGGCCAGAGATGCTCGAAGCGGGTTCGGCTGTAGAAGCGAATGAGGTGGATGTTGTGATCGGTGGAGAAGATAAAGTGATGGATCGAAACCGGATCTGGTTGTGGAGGAGTGATGCAAGCAAGGGCGAGAGGCGGAGGTGCGAAGGTGGAGGCAGAACAGGAGGTGGCGCCGATGTGAACTGCCACGTGGGTTATGGTTGTTGTAGGTTGCTGTCCTTGAGGGGAAGAGGAAAGTGGAGCAGTGGTTCGGTGTGGCTTTGGCAGTTGGAGGTGGATCGGCTACTTAGGCTGGTGGTGTTGATGATAAGGCGGTGAGAAAGTGGGGCGGGTTTCGACGGTGCCAGGGAAGCTTGTTCGGTCATTGGTGATGCATCAGTGGGTGGGTTCAGGCGAGGAGGAGGCATGGAGGAGATGCTAGCTTTTGATGAAAGGGGTGATGGTGTACAGGGTTGGAAGGTGGAATAAAATGGAATGGGAGAGTGCGTGAGTAGTTGGATCCAGAAACTTATACTTACATTTTTTTTTCCAAGTAACAGAGAACTAAAATGCAAAGCAAAATGAATTGAACCAGTGGAAACAAAAGGTCATGCACGAATTTTGTGATAATAAATGTGAATGGCTGTTTCTTGGGAGATTAAAAAGTTAATCATCCATTGGAATTTTACATGGTTGTTACCCAAGAGGCAATAGAATTCAAACGTTCAACGGTATTGATACAAATGACGATTTCGTAGTTTCCGTGGCGAATCGGACTCCAAAGTACAAAAGTGAATATACCGCAGAGATCAGCACGATGAGATGATCAAAACAGTATAAAATAGGGCTGTCAATGGGTACCCGAAAAATCCGATATCCGTCCGAATCCGTATCCGAAAATATGAAAAATATCCGTTATCCGAAAAGCGAATACGGATATCCGATATCCGAAAAGCTTTTCGGATACGGATATGGTTATAGTGGTATCCGTATCCGAAAAATATCCGTCCGATTAACTGATGTATATTTATATAATTTAAAATAGGAAAATAGGGCTATGAGTGTTTAACTTTTGAATATTTTTGGATACATATACATATATTAGTATAAAACAATGTTTTATCACCATATTTTTTATTTCTTTGTTTTTTTATAAACAGTAGTACAAAAAATGTTTTATGTTGATCTAAATTTTTTCGTTTATACCTTTAAATTTATCAATTATTGGCGGAGCGGATAAATATCCGATATCCGTCCGTATCCGAAAATTAAGCAGATACGGATATCCGATATCCGAAAATTAAACGGATACGGATATCCGATATCCGAAAATGATTTCGGATACGGATACGGATATGGCACTATCCGTATCCGAAAGCATCCGTTGACAGCCCTAGTATAAAATTATCAGTGGCACGATCGAATTATAAAATCCGAATTTTCTACCAATGGAAAATGCAGCAAAAACGCAGAAAAATAAGATCGACGGAGCTAAAGAAGTCCAAATTTGGAAAAACGAAAAATGACGTCTTGCTAAGAAGACGATTTAAAATTTTTCTATATAAAAATATTAGGTTTCGAAAACATTTTATTTCCATCAATTCCTAACTGATTTAATTGAAATAAATTTACGCGTGAAAATAAACTTCATATTTTCGGATGAAAAATTACCGGTTGCTATGTTTAACTAGACGCATTTCAAATATTAATTTTTAATTTTTTTTATATTTCAAAATTTTATTGTTTACAATTTCGCAAAATTTCAATTAAATATATTAATAAAACAAATAAAAATTATCAAAATTTTACGGGTCGTTACAATACAACATTATTTTAATTATTCTTTATAGCTAATTAATTAAATTGATCAATAATAACTTTTAATTTAAAATATGCTTACATAGGATTCACTTGCTTTATTGTCACTTCATGTGTACGATGTTGAGCCATCTTTGTTGTTTACTTGATGGCATGAGTATGAGAAAATACATCAATATAGGAGATGGGCCGCCACGCTCTCTTTCCTGAAATAATTAGTACGTATTATTGTTATTTAGAACCAAATTGAGAGAATGACGATAATGCATCCGCACATAAACTAAGTCTAACATTACGGCCCTCTGCTGCAAAAGCATGATATGTCTTATCAAAAGCTTCCATGCTTCTCCATCAGCTAGGTGTGTTAACGTATCTTCTTTTTGTGTTCTCACACTGTGTCATCTCATATGATGCGCGGTTATAGAGGATGCGTATAATAGTTGAAGCCTAGGAGTTAGAGGTAAGTAATGCATACGCTTGTATGGAACTTCCTTTCCTTTTTTTTCTTGGTTTGTATCTTTCCTCGTTACATATTCTATAATTACTCGGAGTGATGTCTTCTTTCCAAAACAACATGAAACCATTTAAACATGTATCTAATTTTTGATACGGCAAACCAAAACAAGACATAAGTTTTTCACTTCATAATGATTTTCACACATCAAACTGTTGGGAAGCATATGCCATTTTGCGGCTTGTACAACAGCTGTAAATCTGGCTTTTGTGAAGTTGTATTTTGATTTCATAGCACTATATTCTACAGTTACTGATAATTGGGTACCGTTTGTGCAACCATCCCAAAGAGGTTTCTTAGCAGCATCTAGTAAATCATAGATTTTTATTTGCTCCAATATTTGGTTCTTCTTCGACATTAACATCATCATCATCAACTTTGAAAGTAAGGAACATCGATCGAGTTGCATTTTCAACCATATCTTCTATAGGATTCATCGTAACAATTTCATTACTCATCTCCTCCTTTCAATGTATAGGATTAGATGCTACAAGTTCTTCATGATGATCCGATGCAAGATAAATCAGCACGAAACCGTATTGGTGCAAATGGACTTTAACCATATCTGGCGTCAAATGCTTCAATAATTTGCATCTCTTTATGGACATTTCTCTGTCGTTTCCATTATTACTTAAAGTGAATTCAATAAATACGTTTACACCATTATAAAAAAGTTCCCTTATTGAGCCTCTCATTTCCCTTCAAGGATGATACATCCATGTCCGATCAACAAAATAATCGACCATTTTTCCTATTTATAAAAAATGATAGAGATTAAAAAAGTATTAATCATTTTATGGATTGACATTTTATTTTTCAAAACATTTTTTAAATAATATTCATTTATGTATTTTAGGGATTAACACAAATTATGAATAGAATATTAAATTTTTAGTTTATTGTTTTCTATTTTGATGGCCGCTCATCCTACTTTCCATTATAAACACAGTAGTAATTACATTTTTTTAAATCAATTCATTTTAAACGATTTAACAAAATTTCGGCAGCACTTCCCCTTTGTTTTCTGTATCGTACACAAATGTGTATATACAGGGAACAAAAAGGAAGTGCTATCAAAATTTTGTAAACCACTTTAACTAAAACGATTTTCAAAATGTAACTACTTTATTTTGTTTGTAACTTGTCTAATACAGGGACAAATCCAATAAATATTGTACCAGATGAATATGGATGTCCATTTTATGACAAAAACGAATATCCATCAACGATCATGTACAATACCAGACGGGGTCAAAAACTCTCTAAGGGATATTAATTATATACATAACATATATTAGCATATATAATTTGTTTATGCATTGTAATGTTTTAATAATTATATAATATATAGTTTTTTTTCCATTTTTTATAAAACCTTATATGTTTTCAATTATAACAAATTATGGATATAATATTATATTTCAAAAAAATAAACTTCATATAGTCTCATTTATTTATTAATCTTATTGGACTCGACATCCAAGCAAACTAGATTTTTTATACAAACTATCAACTGATAATTAATTTTCAATAATAATATATGAACTGACATTGAGATTTTAGCACACAAATTAAAACTAAATCGTATCACTAATTCGACATATGAACCAATTAACCTAAGTTTAGCCATAATTATATTTTAATTATCGGATTTACAAACTTATAACCGTAATTAGCATATCACAATCAATCAACGTACTATTGCAAACACTCAAGAGGGTAGTATCGTCAAATAAACCTACAAATTAACACTAATTTGACATATTAGGGAAATTGGAGTAAGAAAAAAAAACCTCTTTTCGTTGAAATTGAAGTGTTGGAGGCCGGAGAGAAGAAATTGAAGATGTTTCTGGTGGTGGCGGACGATGTACAGCAGTGGCGGCCGGAGGTGGGCAAATTTGGGGTAAGAAGGAGTGTTTGGGTTGTGATTTGGAGGAAGGAGATGGAATGAAATTGCTCTTGGCTGATTCAGGTAAATCCTGACATACATCGTTTTCGACGGCTGCTGACAGCATCTTTTCGATGGTTTTCGACAGCAAAAGTTCGGTTATTATAGAATTTCCATGGCAAAACCATAGTGTCGGAAAGAGCCGTTGGCATCCGTCGCAACCTTCCGCCGCGATACAGTAATTCTAGTAGTGTGTATAGAAACTCCTTTTTATAAATATCTTTTATATTCACAAACTCAATTTATAAATCTTCTTTATAAAATATCATTTATAAATCTCCTTTTATAAAATATCAAAATATAACTATAAAACTCTTTTTTATAAATTTCAAAGTATAACTATAAAACTCCTATTATAAACCTTTAAATATATGATCTCATATATTTATCACAAATCTTCAATGCCGGAATAGAATCAAATACTTTCCATAAAAAGGATTATTCCCAATATTACTATGAATTCACAAATGTGATTTACTATCCCAATTTATA
Source organism: Allium fistulosum (assembly GCA_030737815.1). Taxonomy (NCBI): domain Eukaryota; kingdom Viridiplantae; phylum Streptophyta; class Magnoliopsida; order Asparagales; family Amaryllidaceae; genus Allium; species Allium fistulosum. Next base: position 652,071,082 of record CM060902.1, on the reverse strand, counting down.
AAAAAAGATATTAGTTTCCCTTTTATATAAGATATCATTTATAATTCCATTTTTTTATTTATAAAATACCCTTTATAAAACTATTTTTTATTCATAAAATAATATTTATAAATCTATCCTTTTATATAATATATTATTTAAGACATTTCACAAATATTTATTCTGAAATATTTCTATCTCTGTTTAAAACAAAATCATTTTATTTTAAAATATACTTTTTGCTTTAAAATAAACACTCGTTATTATATTAACTTTTCAATAAAGATAACCACTTCTCGAAATACTTTTACAGCATTCCTATATAAATTAGAAATAAATATCAAAAGGTTGAAATAAAATAAATAAGTTTAAAAAAACATTTTTAAATAACATGCTATAGAAAATTTCTAGAATCACATTTAAAAATCATCATCTGAATCAAATTTTTTTTCAAATCAAACAGAAAACCATAGTATTTCAAAATACTAAAATGAGGCCCAGAGTTACCATAACACTTAACCCATGTTATTATTACCTTTATTACTAAATAATTCAACTTTTGACATATATCAATGTCACATCTAATATGGCCAACTGCCAAACTTTTAGGTTCAACAATTTATATAAAATAAGTATATAACTGATTGAAATCAATAGGTATATAAGTGAAATTTAAAATTACAATGGCGAGAAATCCAGGTTTCCCTACAAAATTCTCTGTATTTCATTTTAAATGTCATTCGCTTTTCAAAATGGAAAATTTGACCAAACAAACCAAAAAATCATTCAAATACAAATAGTAATTAATATATATTATATATCATTATAGTATTTATTCAAAGGTGAGATAACTCACTGGTATTCTAGTTGACGCTTAAGCATTATGGTTTGAACTGAAATCGAACGTTCGATTTTAGCACAAAATTCCACTTGCTCCAAACTCGACGAAACCAATTTCAATACGTAGATATCGCTCTTACAAGCGCAATGAAAAAGACCATGTCTCGATTGGACCTTATATGAGAAAGTTATTCAATTTATAAGATTTTGGAGTTAATTAATATAACTTAATCGCTTAATTACACTTATATTGATTACCCATCCTTAATCTATCTCCTCCACCAAACCAGAACTTCATGTACACGCATATATATGCATTGCTGTGCACAAATTCCACCACTTCTCCTTCTGCATGTGACGTAATCACCAACAGATTCCTCCAACAAATTTCACTACGTTAGTGCTCCATGTTTCACCCAAAAACTCCATGCTCGATCATCTCAAAAACATCACCACTGGAAGCACAAACCCAATGTACCCCTGTTAATCGGTTATTTGACCCGGCAACGAGAGCCTCGGCATAGAGTTCCCATTCGGCATGCAAAGCCATCGCTCGGCGTAGAGCCTCGATCGGCACAGAGCCTCGCTCGGCAAACGTCGTTCAGCCACGATAGCGCATAGTTCCTAGTTTGGCCAAATGTGGTCCGGCTTGTCTCGTCCGGCATGTCTCGTTCGGCTTGCATGGAATGGTGCGCAAAAGTCACTCTCCACGGGCCGAAGTATCTCACTCCTAGGCCCAAGAGGGAAGTCCAACCCATCTTCGTCTATAAATAGAGGGGCAGGGGCATAGTGAAATAGACCTTTTTTCAAGAACACTGGGGAGACTCTGTCGCTTTGAAGAATCCCTCTTTTTAGTTAAAACTTGTATTCAAGTCATTAATATACGGATTATATCTGTATTCAACTACTTGTGAAAGCAATAAAGATCAAAACTCAAAGTGGACGTAGGCAGTTACGTCGAACCACTATAAATCTGGTGTTCTCGTTTTTGTTGTTCTTTTGGCATTGAATTACACTATTTTCCAGTTCTAATTTATCTTATTCATTAATCTCTCTACACAATCTTTCTCAATGAGGTTAATGACCAATTTTGGTGCTAACACTTTGGTGCTTCCACTGAGAATTGATTTCTCAGCTTGATTGGATCTCATCGTCTACTAGTGGATTTCCATATTCGCGAGATAGATCCAGTTGTTTACTAGGAAACTTCCTATTCTACTCAGATTTGAAAGAAATCTAAAGGAAGCTGATAGCCGTAGTCAGAGAAACCAAGTCTACGCAAGACCGCTCTAGAAAAAGTCTATGCCGAGCGATATATGCTAAATGGCATCCAGGCCGGGCCACTCCAGCTCCATGCCGAGCCACTCCAACTCCATGCCGATCCACTCCAGCTCCAGGCCGAGCCACTCCAGCTCCATGCCGAGCCGCTCCAGCTCCAGGTCGAGCCACTCCAGGCCGAGCCACTTTATGCCAAATGACCCAGTGTATGCCGAGCAGAACCATGCCGAACGACGCAGTGTATGCCGAGAACCATGCCGAACGACTCAGTGTATGCCGAGCAGAACCATGCCGAACGACTCAGTGTATGCCGAGCAGATCCATGCCGAACGACCCAGTGTATGCCGAGCAGAACCATGCCGAACGACTCGGTGTATGCCGAGCAGAACCATGCCGAACGACCCAGTGTATGCCGAGCAGAACCATGTCGAACGACCCAGTGTATGCCGAGTAGAACCATGCCGAACGACGCAGTGTATGCCGAGCAGAACCATGCCGAACGACGCAGTGTATGCCGAGCGACCCAGTGTATGCCGATCCCTCTCTCAAAAAACAATTTGACCGGTCCCTATTCCAAAAAAATATGGATCGGGTACGACCCCTATTTTTAAAAAATATATAATTTCGGGTACGACCCAAATTTCTGAAAAAGAGGCGGGAGATCCCCACGAACCCTAGCCGCAGCGCAGTGCCTCCGGATAGTGAATTCAAAACTCAACTTAATAAAGGAACATTCTATCCACTTCCCTGACATCACATGATCGACCAGGACATAGAGGATCTAGCGGTAGCTTATGAACGACATCAAGGGAACGGACAAGCAACCGCTATTCAAACGATACTCCCAAAGGTTGGAGAACATAGATGATATGACTCTAGCAAACGCCAAGATGACTCCAAGCACCATTCTTCACTGACCCAGCACTTCGAATTTAGTGACTCCAAGCAAACCAGTGTTTGGCTCTAAGCAATTTATTCCAAATACTAACAAGGATATCATATTGATTGTGTTTGAGGAGAGTCGACCTCTAAATATATTTTGGCAGCTAGTTAGCTAAAGATCCTCCTACGACTATGGATCGTTTCTTTTACAAAATGAATCAGAACCAAAGTGAGGAGGAGTGGAGCAGACTAGGAAAAATAACAATGCAGGCCCGTCGGCTAAGGACACTGATTCTAGTGGACAAAAGCAAGATCTTAAAATTCGACTCATATGCTCTTTGGTAAATTCAACCGATAGCCTCTACTTGGAAGCTCACGACTCAGAGTGGTACTGAAAACCAACCTCGAGAGAGTCCACCAAGGTCCAAAGAAATCAGGGGAATGTTGTATATTCCAAGAAGCACATTGATCCTAACACCAGCGATTACAAACACCTCCAAGGTGTGATCGAAAATTTTTTTCTAAAAGGAAAGCTTCAATCGTACGTGCAACCCTTCTAGAAGGGCGAGCTAGGAAATATGGATGCCCATCAATAAAGAACTCTAATTAATAATTGAACCGTTGGTAGTCGACATCCCGCTAGAAGGGTTAGGGGCAAAGTTGAAAAGCACATAGTGGAGCTCTACTTATCAACGAGATTTATACCAATCTTCTTCAGATTATTTCTATTTCAATTTCAATTGTGCTTTAAATTATGACCGACTTAAACTAAACTTCTTCCAAAACAATGCAAGTGACCAAGTACTAAGAGTTGGCCACCAACCAATCCACACAAACCTTAATCGGATTTGTGGAGTTTCATCAAGACGAGCATGATTCGATCGCTCATCATCAACCATGCGCCTTTGATTTAGGGCCAAGGACTAGAGATTGAAAAGATTATCATGGTCAGAGACCAACACTAAGCCAATATGATCGACCATCCATTCATCGACCTCCACATTTGCCTTGGAGACCTAAACAAGGCTTGCAATGAATGTGGCCCGATCATCCAATCCTCCGGTCATAAAGTAAAGTTCGATAAAATACATATCCCTCTCATGGAGCTCAGCGATGCTGGGATCTAACTAAAGCAGACAAGATTCGATCATCTACACATCAAATCCTACCTTGAACACAAAAGGTGGTTTGAAAGCCCGACTTGAAGTAGCTGTGATAAACTGCCTACTCGTTAACCATCGCTCTCGATACATGGACGCGACTGCACCTTGAAACATATGCAACTTACTTTGTCTACCTAGTAACCCATCATCCTCGTTTTCTAGAAAGATATACGAAGCAAATTGTGTGAGACTTGATTATCCAACCCCAGCATGGATGTGATCCAACCATCTGTCATATACCTCCTTCCTTGACTAGATTGGAAGAGCTATAACCACCTAGTGGACGAGAATCGACCGTCCATTTTTAAAGTTTCATCCTTGATGCTGGGGGCAGAGTCCCATTCCATGAGAAAACGTGGTTTGATCGTTCATTTGACAACATTATCCTAGATACGGTTAATGAAATACAAATCAAACGGGTGGAAATACAACTGCTCTCCATAAAAATCTATAAGTCCTTGAAGCAGACAAGAGTACTCTGAGTCCCCAGAGCGCGGACTAGAGTATAAACGACTTCATAAAAATCTCTGTCCCTAAAGCGGACTAGAGTACTCTGAGTCCTTAGAGCGCGGACTAGAGTATAAACGACTTGAGAAAAATCTCTACGTCCCTGAAGCGGACAAGAGTACTCTGAGTCCCCAGAGCGCGGACTAGAGTATAAACGACTTCAGAAAAATCTCTAAGTCCCTGAAGCGGACTAGAGTACTCTGAGTCCCCAGAGCACGGACTAGAGTATAAACGACTTCATAAAAATCTCTAAGTCCCTAAAGCGGACTAGAGTACTCTGAGTCCTCAGAGCGCAGACTAGAGTATAAACGACTTCATAAAAATCTCTAAGTCCCTGAAGCGGACTAGAGTACTCTGAGTCCCCAGAGCGCGGACTAGAGTATAAATGACTTCATAAAAATCTCTACGTCCCTGATGCGGACTAGAGTACTCTAAGTCCCCAGAGCGCGGACTAGAGTATAAATGACTTCAGAAAAATCTCTATGTCCCTGAAGCGGACTAGAGTACTCTGAGTCCCCAGAGCGCGGACTAGAGTATAAACGACTTCAGGAAAATCTCTATGTCCCTGAAGAGGACTAGAGTACTCTGAGTCCCCAGATCGTGGACTAGATTATAAACGACTTGAGAAAAATCTCTACGTCCCTGATGTGGACTAGAGTACTCTGAGTCCCCAGAGCGCGGACTAGAGTATAAACGACTTCAGAAAAATCTCTATGTCCCTGAAGTGGACTAGAGTACTCTGAGTCCCCAAAGCGTGGACTAGAGTATAAACGACTTGAGAAAAATCTCTACGTCCCTGATGCAGACTAGAGTACTTTGAGTCCCCAGAGCGCGGACTAGAGTATAAACGACTTCAGAAAAATCGCTATGTCCTTGAAGCGGACTAGAGTACTCTGAGTCCCCAGAGCGCGGACTAGAGTATAAACGACTTCAGGAAAATCTCTATGTCCCTGAAGCGGACTAGAGTACTCTGAGTCCCCAAAGCACGGACTAAAGTATAAACAACTTGGGAAAAATCTCTACATCCCTGATGCGGACTAGAGTACTCTGAGTCCCCAGAGCGTGGACTAGAGTATAAACGACTTCAGAAAAATCTCCATGTCCCTGAAGTGGACTAGAGTACTCTGAGTCCCCAGAGCGTGGACTAGAGTATAAACGACTTGAGAAAAATCTCTATGTCCCTGATGCGGACTAGAGTACTCTGAGTCCCCCGAGCGCGGACTAGAGTATAAACGACTTCAGAAAAATCTCTATGTCCCTGAAGTGGACTAGAGTACTCTGAGTCCCTAGAGCGCGGACTAGAGTATAACCGACTTGAGAAAAATCTCTGTCCTTGAAGCGTACTAGAGTACTCTGAGTCCCCAGAGCGCAGACTAGAGTATAAATGACTTGGGAAAAATCTCTACGTCCCTGAAGTGGACTAGAGTACTCTGAGTCCCCAGATCGAGGACTAGAGTATAAACGACTTTAGAAAAATCTCTAAGTCCCTGAAGCGGACTAGAGTACTCTGAGTCCCCAGAGCGCGAACTAGAGCATAAATGACTTGAGAAAAATCTCTATGTCCCTGAAGCGGACTAGAGTACTCTGAGTCCCCAGAGCGTGGACCAGAATATAAATGACTTCAGAAAAATCTCTAATTCCCTGAAGCGGACTAGAGTATAAACGGCTTGAGAAAAATCTCTAAGTTCCTAAAGCAGACTAGAGTACTCTGAGTCCCCGGAGCGTGAACTAGAGTATAAATGACTTAACAAAAATCTCTACGTCCCGAACTGTGGACTAGAGCATAAACCATTCGACAAATCTCTACGTCCCCGGAGCATGGACCGAAGCATGAACACAAATTGGGCACGAGCCGACCGGGGGAAGAATAACTCTAAGTCACTAGAATGCAGAGTGGCGTATAAACTTTGATAAATAGGAGAGTGGATTCCGACAGTTCTCTATTCTGCAAACTTCGGCCTAAAATCGACGGGAGGAGTGTAAACTCGCTAGGGATGGAGTTTGACCATCCGACTTGTGGCCTGGCCAAATCAATGTATGAAGCAAGAGTACAAATCACTAAAAGCTTAATACGATAGCTCATTGTAGCTCTAGTTTGGCGTTCTTTACAACTTAAAGCAACAACTACAAGGAAACCTCAATACAAAGCCAATCAGAACGACATCCAAAGCTACGAACAACCGACTATATCATACCTCAGATCGATGGTCAATATCGATCTACACCAAGCACATACGAATGTGATTTGAATGTTCCTTGAAAAACTTTGATACCAGAGTGTGGAAAGGAGAGTAAACCATGAAGACTTGATCATTAATTCTCCAGCACCCTTCTTCGATCCATCAGGAGGAGTATGAAACTGGATGAGCATGACCCGATTGCTCTTGAGGCAACTTTACCCCAAGATCTGATTACAGAACATGAACCAAAGTGGACGTGGCTGACCGTCCAATATCCAGCTTACGCCCATAAACTGACGACGCATCGGAGTATTCCCCTTGGAATGAAAAACCACAATACAATCCAGGATAGGCGAGACTCAACCTTTCATCACTTGACATGATCCCACAATTCAAGGGGAAAGAGAGTAAAGCTAAAGAGGGCATGGTTGGCCTTCCTACTTATCGGTATATACCCCAGGCTTGGGGGCATGAGTGATAAGTAGGATGAATGTGAACCGACTATTCACCGATCAACTCTATGTTTTTGGAATTTAGGTGGGAATATAAACATAGCTAGGGCGAGACTCAACCATCCACGCAGCACATTTGTCAACCCAAGACTAGGAGCAGAAGCGTGATCATCCAAAGACTAGCTACTATAGCTCAATATTGAAACTTATATATAGTGCTTACAATTACTCAAGGCTACGACCAAAAGAATGCCTAGAGATAGAATCATTAAATCGATGCCAAAGCTCGTGGGCAACTGACTGTCACTCCAACCCGAAGGGCGAATGAAGGATCATGAATGCATTGAATAGAAAATGTGTTACTCGAATGTACAAGAAAATTCAAACTCATAGCAAGATCCAGCTATGCAGTTACACGCTACTCGAAGCTGACCCCTACTCGACATTTCCTTCAACGTGCTTTTAAGCTTGATCTTTGGCCATTTGCAGATAATCAGTTAGAGCATTCAGAGCCCTTCATTATTAGACTTAACAACTTATGACAAGACTCTAGGATTCGACCAGAGTAACCATCAACATTGACCGTCCCAACTATATTTCACATTGAATGGTATGCAAAATAGTTACATCTAAACTCAAAGAACCCGGGATTGCGCCCACTAAGTTGACAGTCGACATTACAGCCAGCCATGGCGACCCTTTCCGGGTGCTGAATACCGGATCACAGCTCAGTGCAAGGATGATAAAAGAATTAGTTGGATTTTTCTGAATAAATGATGATATGTTCCCTTGGACCCATTCTGCCATGCGTGTGTGATTTCACCGACTATCGCGAGCCATGCATTGGATACCGACCCGAAGCTACAAAAGCTAGCACAATGTCTATTGATTTCATCATGAAATCTCCACTCTTACTTTTAGGCTCGCCCCATCAATGTCTATGCCTACCAGCCTTTACGACAGGGCATACAATAACCTGAGACGTCTGAAAGACTACATAAATAGAATATCGAACTAAGCCAATTCGATATCACTTATTTCCTTCGAAGGGCTATCCAAGGAAAGAAATTAGCAGACCTCATACTCGAATTCACTGCATCAGAAGACTACTCGACGAGTAGTAAAGAGCCAACCAACAGATGAAAAATGCACGCGGATGGAGCATCCAGTGATCAGTGTTATGGCGTAGAAGTCATGTTAATGACTCTTGAGGAACGATCGATCTCCTACGTCCTGAAACTCGATTTCCCTATAACAAACAACGATGCTTAGTATGAAGCCTCAACCGCCAGCCTCAAACTTGCTAGAGGACTTGGAGTGGAAATTTTATATATCTTTTGTGATTCCTGATTAGTAGTATGCAAAGTTAAGGAAGTTGATCTTGCTAGAGGGCATTGTCTTGCTCCTTATCTCGACCAGGTCCAAGAGCTACTAGCCGACTTCACGTATTACATCATTACACACATCCTCAGCGATCGAAATGAAAAGATTCAAGTCACTTGCCATGTTGGCCAGTTTCAGGGACGCGCAACGGACATACTTTGTTTCGATTGAAATACTTAATATTCCAAGCATTAACGGATAGAGATCGGCTAGATCTTGGAGACAGAGACAGAAAAGGGGTCATGGTTGACTCCCATCAAAGACTATCTACAATGAAAAATTCTTACTGAATGGAGGAATAGAAATCCTCCTCAAAGCTTCATGTCAAATCATCCAAGAAGAAGTCATGTGTAGAAACAAGTTTATCCATTCCCATGCTTTGGTATATCGCCCATAATGATATCAAATTAGTCTTAAGCAAAGTATATGAAGAAGAATGCGCCGAGTACATCAGGGGGCAAACTCTAACAAAGAAAATACTCCGCTATGGGTATTACTAGCCAACTATCAATCAAGATGCGGTTGATCATGCTAGACAATGCGATGAGTGCGAGATGTTTGCAAAAGATATGGGAACCCCGCCGATGGAAATTACTCAAATGGCTAGTCCGTAGCCGTTTGCCACTTGGGGGTATTGACATCATCGTCTTCTTTCCGATCCTAAAGGTAGCGTGAAATACGCTATCATAGCGGTTGAGATTACTTTACCAAATGGGCAGATGAAGAACTTTAAATCACGACCAAGATGAAGAAAATAATCAACTTCATTGTCGTTAATGTCATCTGTCCTTATGACCTTCCATGATCCATTATAATTGGTTGAAGCTATGAAAAAAATCATCATAAAGTCTATTCTGAAGAGAGGTTTGGAAAAGGCTAGAGGTAAATGAGTGTATGAACTCTCAACAACATTATGGGCTTGTAGAACTACCCATGAGTTCGCAACTGGCCATACTCCATTCGCCCTTACTTATGGCTCCAAGGCCATCATCTATGTAGAACTTGAAGTCCCCTCTCATCGAGTGGCCGATGACAACCGATATTACAAAAAAAAATATAAACAAGGAATTGCAATTGTTTGCAATTAAACTAGAAGGAATTGGTGATAACTCACGAAAGTATAAAACGCGTCCAGGAGCCAATGGCAAGAACCTGTACCTGAATGTGCACGTTTATAGTCATAAAATTCGACTTCTTGAAATCAACAGAATTTAGATTTTTACATAGGGTTATTAAGAAAAGACTGGATTAGATAACCGAAGTTTACTAGCCCTAAAATACCAGAAACAGATGGCCACTGATGAACTGCAATCCTGAATTTATACTATTGGAAATCGACCAAGCGTTGGGACGAACAAAGAAGGATACGACACTTTAGGAGGATAAAATTGAAGAATAATGACTATTCAGAAAATATGATGGATTTCTTTCTGGAGACTCTAACTTGCTTCGATTCAAAGCACGTCATATATGCAACAAGACGTACTTTGGGGGGCAAATGTTAACCGGTTATTTGACCTGGTAACGAGAGGCTTGGCACAGAGTTCCCATTCGGCATGTAAAGCCATCGCTCAGCGTAGAGCCTCGATCGGCACAGAGCCTCACTCGGCAAACATCGTTCAGCCATGATAGCGCATAGTTCCTAGTTTGGGCAAATGTGGTCCGGCTTGTCTCATCCGGCATGTCTCGTTCGGCTTGCATGGAACGGTGTGTAGAAGTCACTCTCCATGGGCCGAAGTATCTCACTCCTAGGCCCAAGAGGGAAGTCCAACCCATCTTCGTCTATAAATAGAGGGGCAGGGGCACAGTGAAATGGACCTTTTTTCAAGAACACTGGGGAGACTCTGCCGCTTAAAAGACTCCCTCTTTTTAGTTAAAACTTGCAATCAAGTCATTAATATACGCATTGTATCTGTATTCAACTACTTGTGAAAGCAAAAAAGATCAAAACTCAAAGTGGACATAGGCAATTACGCCGAACCACTATAAATCTGGTGTTCTCGTTTTTGTTGTTCTTTTGGCATTGAATTACACTATTTTCCAGTTCTAGTTTATCTTATTCATTAATCTCTCTACATAATCTTTCTCAATGAGGTTAGTGACCAATTTTGGTGCTAACAACCCCAAAATGTCGCATCAACTTAGAAGCAACCACACGTCTCCAATCCACTTCCTCGAGTGTCTCTCACCTCCACTAAGCCAACACCAGCGGCAATTTCCTCCACCTCCAACCATGACATTTGAAATCTAAAACCCTAGCTAGGCCTCTTTAAGTTGATCAATGTCAAACATGACCGTATGCAACAAAATGCCTATAATTTGATTTTTATTTTTGAAGGTCGCTTTTGTTTCTTTTGTTTAATAGGAAATTGAAAATGAAAAGAGAAAGAGGAAAAATCAAGTGCGTTGATTTTTGCTAAGTGTTCGGTTATACTTATCTTGTGATTTCTGGTGTGTCGCCGCATAGAATTTCATTCGCGTACAAACCGCGAATGACAAAACAGAAATACGATCACATAGAAAAATACGACACAATCTCAAAACAACAATACACTGGTTATTGTAAGGGGGAATTAATTTAAAGGACAAAAATTTGTATATTTTTAGCCTCAAGGACACGGCCTCAATATTTTAACCACAAGGACAAACATTTTCCTAAAAATTATTCATAAGGACAAACATTCTTTCAAAATTTATTCATAAGGACAAACATTCTTTCAAAACTGCTACCTAACTAAAAACAGATACTTAAAAACTGCTACCGATAACTACAAACTAATACCTATAAACTGTAAAAACTGATATCTAAAAAAAGTTGTCCTTCAGGCCAAAATACTGAAGGTCCGTCCTTGAGGCTAAAATACTGAGAAATTTTGTCCTTTACAATAATTTCCTGTTATTGTAATATCCTAGAATTTATCGTTTTGCTTAATTTTGAATATTTAATTAATTTTAAATATTTAATTATTCGTTTTTTAAAAATAAAATAACTTATATTCAACTATAGGCGTTACTTAAATATTTGAATTTTTAATTAATTTTTAATTAAATAGATTTAATAACCTTATTCAACTCCATTTAGTTAATAAATAATAATAGTGAACTCATTTCGTAAATTTATTTACAGTAATAAATGGTTCGAATAAATAATAAGGAAATCAATTGTTATTAAAACGACTTGGTTTTTATTGACGTATTTTTAAATGAACATATAGGATCTTTCCATAATTTTTAATTGGAAAAATATAAAATTATCGTTTGACATAATTCTTCGGCAAATGGTATTTTTGAAGTTTTACAAAATAAGATAACTAGTGTATTTTATGGTTGTTTAGAGATCGTGTCGCATTTTTTTGCACGATCGTATTTTTATTCTGTCATTTGCGGTTCATATGCGGATGGAATTCGGTATAGCGAGATGCCAGAAATTGCGAAATAAACTATGTTAAACACTTAGAGTATTCAACACACTTTTACTTTTCCATATTCTGTTCTCTCTTGTTCATTTTCTATTTCTTGTACCATGAGAAAATAAACATCTTCCATGCAAAAAAATAAAAAAGAAAGATTTACTCAGTGAAAAAATGCAAAACAAGAATCTCTGAACTCGTATTGACTAGATCCATAGATCAATATGTTGGAAATTGGGTGCAATCAAGTTTGGTTGGGTTTGACTAGTTCGACCTGAACTAGGGTTTCGAATCTAGGATGATTTAGGCATCGATGGACTCGAAGGTTGTCATTGCATTTCTCATGCCATAGTGCTCCTACCCACTAAGTTTTGTCACCTCCAACCATCGATTGTGGAAAGCGTCAGTTAGGGTTGCCTGTGACATTACCCCAGGTCACATGTTTAGTGCAACCGAGCTTGTTATTTTTAGGTACAGAGCATAGAGTGCGTGAAGGGAAGTTTGTTGGGGAGTTGGTGGTGGATTTTATGGAGAGATGAGGGAGAGAAGGAGAAAGGAAGGGTTGGACATGGTTTTGGTGTATGCATATCATCTACATGAGATATGGTTTATGGAGGGAAGAAGTATAAGTGGTAATTAATTAGATTGATTAAGTAATTTGTAACGACCCGCAAAATTTAATGGTTTTAAAAGTATATTTAACTGGAAATTTGTGAAATTTTAAACAATAAAATTTGAAATTAAAAATTTATTATTTGGAATACGTCTATTTTAATATAGCAACTGGTAAATTTTCATCTGATAATATTGAAGTTTATTTTCCTGTGAAATTTCATTTCAAATCAAACTGGTTAATAACAGTGAATTTAAAAGTTTTCCGAAACCAAAATATGTCAATAGGAGAAAATTTATTCAGATCATTCTGAATCAGACTGCGAAATTCGTTTTTTCAAATTTGGACTTCTACTGCTCCGTTTATCTTAATTCTGGCAAAATAGCAGCATTTCCGGTACCGATTATCGACTTTTGATCGGATGATCGTGCCACTAATATCTGTGTATCGTTTTGATCGTCTCGTCGTACTGATCTCCACGGTATATTCAACTCTGCATTTTGAGGTCCGGTACACGATGGAAACAATAAACTCTTCGTGTAACGGTACCAAAATCTTAACTTTATATTTTACTTTACGTTTCAATTTTGAAACGTGATGCTCAAGCAATAATAATTTGCTTTTATTATTCAGCTCAATCCCATCCCATAACCGTTCGAAAAGAAATAAAACGTTTGTATACGTTTTATTTAGTAGGCAACCGTTCACCTTAAACCTTTGTAACTTCATCCGCTTTTCCATTGCATTTCATTTTTTTTTTCCTGCAACCCAGTTCGTATCCCATCTTCTTTCTTTCTCATCTCAAATTTACCTTCTTCTCTCCAGATCCATCGCCTACCTCTTTGCCTTTTTGCCTGTTCACTTGGAAAACAAGATCTAACTTTTATATACAGAGCTAAAGTTGTAAATTTGTGCAACCAGCCCATTCTTCTTCATTTCTTTCTGTTGCTATCTTGTTTATGGAGATTCTCCTTCCACCTCCTCCCTAGCCCGCATGCTGCTTCCCTGGCCTTCCTTTCGATCACCCTCTCCCTCTTGAAGCCGCTCACCTTCACCGTCCACTACTCGCAAATGTCACATCACCCAACATCTCCACAGCCAAGGCTTTCAGCCTTCAATCTCTGTCGAACTACCAGCCTCGATCCAAGCTTCTCCCTAGATCCACGTCAACTCATCCCATGCTTCCCCCTCTTCGCACCCTCCCCTACCCAGTCCTTCACGTCTTCCCATCCACACCCCGACAACACCACAAACCACCACTCGGCCTTAGCCTCCTTCTCGGAAGCCCGCATAGTCCTCCCTTCCCTCCGTGCCCTGCCTTCGCCACAACATGGCCATCCCACGACAGTAGTCTTCTCGCCACCCAGCTTCCACCTTTGCGCCTTCTCTACTCCACGTGATCGGCCGTGAGCCACCTCAACCGAGCGCTGGCCTTCCCTCCTCCTTCCATCTGTAAGCCTAGATCTCATTTTTTTCTGTATATTTAGTTTATATATATATATATGTAAGTTGCTATGTATATAGGTATATACTAGTATATAGGTTTCGACTCTTATGTTATGAATCTGTAGTTATAAAAGTTATATTAGTTTAGTCTGCATATATATTCGAACAAGTTATATATATATGATATTGATTTGCGCGTGTAGATGTTCTATACGTTATTAAGAGCTGTTGCTTTTAGGTGTATATATTATATTGTTTGTTTGTTTTAAGTATAATATACATATATATGTGACTTACTATTGTAATATGCATGCATATAGGTACTGTATAACTATATCTTCTGTTAGATATAAAAGTTTATAAACTATATATATATTTGAAAATACGTAACAGTTTATAAAAGTTCAATTGTTTTGCATGTGAGTCTATGGTCTGCATACTGTATATTAAGCTATATTAGTCATATATATATATGTTATCTCATTTCACATAAGTTTGTATATAACTAAAGTCATATAGGTTGTGTCAAAAGCTTTATACTTATTAATATTCATATATGATATGTGTACGGTATATTATTTATGTTAGTTTAATTCATATAATCTGTTCCAGTCAGTATATTATTTTATAAAGCAAGGTATATAGGCACATTTGTTCACATCTAGTATAGATCCGGTTGTTGAAATATTATGTTAGTTCATATATGGGTAGTTTTAAAGTTGCAATTATTGTTATTTATATGTGTATATATATAGGTTTTGAAAGTTATTTGTTTATTTTAAATTATAAGTTGCATATGATTTAATAATAACCTATATATATATGAGTATTTATTTCAGAATGATATAATGTCTATATGTTTGATTTATATATATATATATATGTTTACATATAAGATTGGTATATATAATATGTCGGTTCATTTACATTGTTTAAGGTTGGTCACATATATAATATCTTATATAAATATATAGATTTTCCAAAATCTTTGTTTGTGTCCAATTTAAATTAGAATATATTTGCTTGCAATTATTATATATATCATTGTTGCTTCTATCTAGTTGATTTCTGATTTGTTATCATCAATATCTATTCATCAGCTTCGTTGTCGATTCGAGTTCAATCTTGCCTTGTTTTGAGATTCGTGCCTGGATTCGTAACTCATTTTTGTCAAATCTATCTAACCTCAAAAGGTGAGCAACCACTCACGATTAACATTCTTTTATTTATTAAATTTGATTTCAATTGAAACGACAATTGAAATATGCTATTGTAGTTATTTAAATTGTTATATATGCTATTATCTGTAACTGTTCACCTGTGGGATATGACACCATATCCTGCTGTTTATATTATATAGTTATTGATGATATATCTATACCTGTTATATTATTTCTATATCTGTTATCACTCTGCAAGTTCCCTGTTAGTATAGAAATCACTATGGGTTGAAATGATACATACCCGAACGGACTTTAGAATAGGAGAAAATCGTTATGGGTTGAAATGATAGACCCAAGCGATTTTCATTTGAATTGAAATTGGGATTACGGGTTGAATTGATTCTACCCGTATATATTTAAATTTCGGATTGAAATGATAAATATTCGTATCACTTAACCATATGATAGATATATATACAGACACCGTTGGTCCACATATATAAATATTTTGAAAATAAATTCTATGGTTTGGAAAGAAATATATGGTTTTAATAAATGTTGAGCCTTAAATTATTATATATAAATGGTAATGATATATATATATATATATTAAATAATGATATTTAATTTAATTAGGATGGATTTAATACATAATATGTTTAAGTATAAAATTTATATTTCAAAATAGATTTTTGGTAATAATTTTAATAAGTTAAGGTTGGGAAGATAATTTGAATTTAGTTGAAATTTTATTTATTAAAGAATTTTATTAAATTAAACCAATGTGAAACTTATTGAAATTGAGATTTAAGATATGATTTATAACTGGGGTTTAATTTAAGTAATTTAAATAATATTTCTTGTTTAAATAAATTTAAGGAAATATTTAGTAAAAATGTAATTTAAGGCTAGTTAAATGATATTGAATTTATTAAGTGAATATTCCCTGATTAAATAATAATAAAGTTAAATTAAGTGCTATATGAAACTGTTAAATTTAACTTTGAAAATGTTGAATATTAAAGCCTTAAATATATTGAAAATTTAAATGGTATATTTAGAACTGAATTGATGAATTGAGCTTTGAATAAATTTGAATTTGGAATTTTTGAATCGATTTGTGAGACTTGAGGAAATTATAAATACTTTACTTTATAAATTATTTAATGAACATACACTATTTTGGAAATAGATATATTTGAAATGAAGATGATATTTTGATTTTGAAGTAAATAAATTTAAAATGACCACGGTGTCATAGTGTATATTCCCACCTTGTAGATAGTTCTACAGATCCTTAGAGGATGGTTATCCCAAACATCCTTTAAGTTACTTGTATTTCAGTTGATATTTCACTTGAGTTGGATTTATTGATATAAGAATGTTAATCCTGACTCGAGTGTTTTGTGTTTTGCTTTACGCTCGGGTCAGACCGAGTGATACAGCATTTGAGACTCACCTTTGGAGTTTGGAGCTTCCTTTGGAGATCCAATTATCGCCTCAGCTTTCAGCTCTTCTAGTTGATTTGTTCAGAGAAGTCATCTATTCGTACTGAAGACTTCATTGTATTTGAGATATTCTGTTGTATTTTATTTTCAACTCTGATGTTTATATAGTAGCTTCATGAACTACTATTTTATCTATTCCGCTGCGCATTATTGTATTGCTCTGTGTCTGTGTATCTGTGATTGATTTATTTACTACATATGCTGAGTTTTGCCAAATTTAAATTAACAATCTAACATTTTGAATTATTCAAGTCTGACATGTGTGGATTTATTGTCGATTTGAATGGTCCAAAACAGC
Organism: Allium fistulosum; assembly: GCA_030737815.1. Lineage (NCBI taxonomy): Eukaryota > Viridiplantae > Streptophyta > Magnoliopsida > Asparagales > Amaryllidaceae > Allium > Allium fistulosum. The sequence continues at coordinate 652,053,980 of CM060902.1, read as the reverse complement.
GGGTCGTTACAGTTGGTATCAGAGCTTTGGCTCTAGGCAAAACTTAGCGTATATTGTAAATTTATTTACAGAATCACTTTCATTTGAGTTTAACCTCTTCCTTTTGACTCGATTTCCTTTGAACTTTGGAACGTTCCCTACGGTTCCAAAATTCATTCTTGTCTCTCTCTATCGGTATTCTTTTGATTCTGGAGTATCCCATAACTCCACTTGGAATAATCTCTATAAGAACAGGCGATCCCGCCGATCTTTGAAGGTTTTGTAAAGGGGTGGAACTCCTTTACAATCGACATTGATTCACAGGAGATTTATATATCCCTCGGTTTTGATGTTGCCATCTCTTGTTATGTCGAATTCTATCTCTGGCGATCGAATGTCGATTTGCCTCAGAATTCTGCACTGATCTTATTTTGAAATCACGGTTGACCGGTTAAGGTCACTCGCGATTTATATAAGTATATCCCTTATTTTTTTTGTAATTGATTATCTCATTTTCGTTCGAACTTATCTTCGAATCAGAATCCAATTTGATTAGAGTACCTCTAATTTGAATATCTATCTTTGTTTTGAAATCCATTCTTGAATCATCCTTTTGAAAAATCGGGTTTATTCGTATTTTGGAAATTGTTTTATATATCGAAATTCTTATAAGTATGATTATATTCTATATATAAAAGTGAAATGTTTTCGATAAAGATTATATACCCTTTTTAAAATAAGAATTTGAATTTTTGAAAGGTTTTGAAATTTTGAAGTTATATAAGAAATTGATTTATATAAAAATGATTTATAACTAAAGGATTTTAAATTTGAAATTCGAGAATTGAACTCCGGTATTTTGAAATTGGTTTTAAGATTTTGAAATATATAATAATAATATGATTTAAAAGTATTTTCCGAATAAGAATGTTTCAAATGATTTTAATAAGTTTCGAATGATTACAAAGAAATTTCAAAAGAAGTTGAGAAAATAGAAGTCCAGAACTCACTTATGTCGCTGGAAAATAATTTCGGTGATGAGTGCACGCATCATCGACATTGATTTTCGAGTTTCAGAATGGGGGATAGGCCACTTGAGTAGCTTCGCTACGTGAGTGATTTTATGAAACCAATTTTGATTTCAAAGTTCGAAGTATGATTGGATATTCGAAAAATATATGTATATATATATATTTGAAATGATTTGAAGTAAGCCGGTATTCAGTCCTTGAGTTTCGGATTTGAAACCTATCTTTTGAAATTGATTTACTGATTTATTGTTGATTTCCAACTCTTGAATTTGAAAATGATTTCTTCAACTATTTTGAAGGTTCGAGCACTTCCAAATCAAGGTTAACTTTTCAAAGCTAAGAAATTTTGAAAAGTATTTTGATAAAGTATATAAGTTTGTTTTGAATGTTTAAGTATGAAGTAATATGATTTAAATAAGTTGAAACTGTTTAGTTAAGTAAAAGAATAAGGAAATTTTAAATTTTCTAATATGAAATTTAGATTTGAAATGTCTTGAGAGAAGGGTGTTAAGCTAAGAGAATAAATTCTCCGCCACCAGCAGATATATATTTAATAGAGATCAATTGCTATGTCATCAATTCACAATGTTAGACATGCAATCCAAATCATCATCTGAAATTCAAAGCTCAACTTATATTGTCTTTGATGTCGAAGTTAAACTCAATTTTAACTTAACGATTCAATCTTTTTGAAAAATTTCAAATTGAACAAATTGTTCAAATTCTCATTTAACTTTTCAACTTCGACTTCAAAAATGAATTTCAAATCATTTATTCCTTACGGAATATATTCACAACATTTCATATTTGGAAAAACATTTCCATACTTATTTAAAAATAAGTAATTCACAAATCCATTTTATTTTCAACATTTGAAAATATTCGATATACTTTAATCAAAATTAAGTATATATTTCATCTTTAAGGAAATCATTCTCTTTCACATATTTATTTGAGTCAAAACGAATGTTACGTAAAACATCGTTACGACAACTCAAAATCACTAGTATAGGGATTCGAAATTTAGATAGATGTATAAACCCCAATACTATACAAAACATTTCCTTTCGGAAATCATTTACTATAACAACAGTGTTATAGTCCATCATTTCCTTTTATTCGAAAAAGTCTATTTCAACAATGAATGTTGAAATCTATGGTTTCGATATTCAATGCCTTTTGAAAACATCTTTAAAACAATTAACTTCGTTTTAAAATATCACTTTCCCAAAACATGTCCATTTTATTCAATAATATATTCACGGTCCAAAATTGTGAATATACTTCATTTAACAAGCTATAAGAATTTACTTATCAAAATAAGTCAGTTTCGAATTTATACACAACATTATACATTTTATTCCTATTCATAAAGACTTCAATTTATAAAAATTGCTTTATTAACCCATTCCTTTATAACCCAATTTTATATCAGAATTTTAATTTACAAGTAAATTACTTATAAATTCTTTTATTTCTCAACTTCGATTCATTTTATAACTTCACAATCTTAATTCTGTAATTTCCATTCACTTATGAAATCCATTAAATATTTCACTTTTAACACTTATACAATCCCAATATTTTATCAACACTTTCAAATCTTCAATTTAAACCGTTTATAATAATTCAAAAATTCCAATTTAAACTATTATATAAATTTATCAGTTTTCCATTTCCAAAATAATCTACTAGTTCTTTAGTAAATCATTCATCGACTTGATTTTCAATTTAATCGCATTTGATTCATTCACATTGGATTTTTTACTAACATTCATTCATATCCAATTAGTTCACATTCACTAATTTATATTCGAGTTAGTTTGCTTTCAATTCAAATCAAATTTGATTCTATTTAAATTTACTTATCTTTCAATTTGAATTCAATTTACATAGCTTCCAATTTCCATTAATTCAATTTCATTAATACTTAATGAATTTCCATACGATCAACTAGCAACCAATGCACATTCAACTTAACCAAATTTATTTACTTTGCTTACATTCAATTTGGTTTAACACACTTAATTTCAATTGGTTTATATTCTAATTCAGATTGAATTTTTATACTCACCATATTCACTAATTCACTTTTACAATTAAAGCTGAATTTCCTTTATATAACTCAAATTCATATTCATTACTTCACTTGATTAATTCATTTTGATATCAAATTCAATTTGATTCAATATTACTTAAGCCATGTTTCATTTTATCTCTACTTGCATTTATTTTCACTATACAACTTAAGTTCGCCTCAAATTTATTTGAAATTCTATTTTATTTAACTTTTACTAAAGTCAAATTCATATCACATTCCAAAATTCAGATTTTGTTTTACTTAACAAAACTGTTTAACCATTTAACAACTGGTTTGATTCAAATTTTCTCATTTTATAAGTTAAACAACTTATTAATTTAAACTTTCTAATTCATATCATATAATCACTTATCTTTCAAGTTTGACTTTCCATCTCAATAATTTATCAAATCCAGTTCAATTTATTTAACTTCCTTTAGTTAAATTTCAAATCCATTCATTTATTAATGCTAATTCAATTCAATTTAACTTTTCTTAAGTTAAAAATCTTTATTTTCAAAAACAATTTTATACTTCTTTGGATTTGAAAAACGTTCTCTTTTTTAAAGTGTTTCTAGTAACTATTCATATTAAACATCATAAACTAAGCTTTGTGTAAACCAAAGCTCTGATACCACTCTGTAACATTCCCCCTTTTGACCGCCTCCAGTCGGTAATTAAACCAACTTGAAACGTTCAAAAAGACGAATTGTTATTTAGTTTATAAGGTTTAAACAGAATCAGCCACAGAAACACAGAATAATAACAATGAATTAAAAACAAATGAATCTTTATTTCAATACTATAAATCTTTTTTTTTTACATCAGAGTTTATACAATTTAATACTGATACAGCTGAATATCTTAAAATACAATTTTCTCGAAATAAATGATTCTTTACTCTCTCTCTCTAACTTCGCTGCTCGAAAATCTTCAAGCTGTAAAATACTCGGTCTGACCCGAGTATTATATTCAAAAGAAAATAATACACAGGTCAGTCTAATTCAAACCAGTTTTTAGTGCATATAAGCAGTAATAATTTAAATAGACGACAGTCATAATAATTCCCGTCTATCCGACTCTTTTAACAAAGAAATCGGATAACGAAAATTTTAACACTAAACAGTGAAACAATAAATCAGCAGATTTAAATCATCAACAGAGATAAACAGTGTTATTGGCTGCCGTACACGCACGCGTGTACGGCCTCGCCAATATGGTATAAAAGATCAATGCATCACGAGCAAAAGAAAAAAAAATCAATTCAAAACTGTCGAGTTGGGTGGCTGCAGTGCACGCACGCATGCACTGCCTCGCCAAAATTTCAGATGTACTCCCGATGCAACAAGTAGTCAAACATCATCAAGGACCAGGCTCAAAATCTGATTTAATGCCGAAGTAATATAGAATATGTACATATCTATACACATGCCTGGCTACATGATTATCAAAGTGCAGACTACACCTAAGTGAAGATCACAAAGTCAATGCAAACTAGAAATGAGACAGTAGACATTCACGTACACTAAATCATGAACAAGGACATAGCAGGTGAAGTGCAACAAGAACCAGATGAAAAAAATGCTCAAGTGGATCAAGTAAACAATTCGAGTTGATACAAATATCACAAGTGTCAGTGCAACTGGACAACAAAACAGACTCAACAGATATCACAAGAGATACAAGTGAAGCTACAACATGAAGTAGTGGAACTTAAAGGAATGCGACCAGACCAACTCGAGTACATCAACTACAACTATCAAATGAAACAGGGTATATATAAGGTATGCAAGGGCTCAAGTGAACAATGTGTATGCAACCAGACAGAGTCAAGATCAAGGTTACAGAAAGCATGCACTACCAGACCAGTGACATGATGAAGCACTGCAAACACAAATGAGCGAGAAACATACAATGTTTAAAACAAAAACAATTATTGTAATGGTGGCTCGGAATAAAACAAGGCACAAGTATATGAAAACTGACATAAAAAAATATATATACAGGTAGTTTAGGGACAGAGTATACATTAATAACTAATTTGATTTGTATATAAAAAAAATCACTTCAATAAATTGTTAAACTTATATCTACAATTCTTATATGTAATATCTGTAGCTTATGCCTCAAAACAGTTAAATAACAAAATAGAAAAACTTGTTTAACTAGTTAATGTGAAACATTGCAAAGTGAAATACTTGTTTGTATACACAAATACATAAAGGAACTAGAGGTGTCATCTGAATCATATTAGAAAATAGAATGCATAGACTGGGCTACAACCAGAATATAAGCAAGATATACAAACAGAATTAAAACTTACAGTATACAACCCACTACATTCAGTAATAGGGTGACGAGGGAACAAAGTAACAAGAATTCATGTATAAGAGTGCAATAAAAAAAAACATATATATACAGTGGCAGCAGACAAACATACGTGAAGACCACAGTAGTAACTATACAGAGCTCAGTGCAACAGAATGGAATTCAAATTGCAAGACTGTAGTGAGTGCAGACACACAAGCAACTACAAGACCAACAACAAATGCAACCGAGTACAATGGATTATGGCAACCCAGTAATGAATGTTTGAAGAAGTGCATACAACAATACCAAAATCATGAAGCATTTACTCAAAATCCAAGCAGTGGTCAAGGGATGCAATCAGACAGTACAAGCATATGAGAATAATCAGTAACTACAAAGTGAAATGGAGCTCAAGAAATGAAATCAAACCAGACACTCGACCAAATCATATGAACAAATCCCAGAGAACATAAAGTCGAAGTGTTTTAAAACCAAACAGTCAAGCCGTGGTCATCTTACAAGAATTATCATCATCGAAGTATTTTAAAACCAAGCATTATCGAGTATATGCATTTGAATCAGCCAAGGAAAAATCGAAATCATCTATACAATATCGAGTGGCAAAGAAGCAAGTTTCAGAATTCACGAAACAGAAAAAAAAGAAAATATAAAGTTCGCATCTTTATTTTGAAAACTGTCCAAGGTCAAGGATTTAAAAATAGGAAAGTTTTAAATGCCGTGAGAATCAAACAAAATCACTTTTATCAATTCAAATTGCCAAATGAAGTCACCAGAGTTTTATATCCAGCAACTTCGAACGACAGAGCAAAACAATTGACAAATTCCAAAATTTTATACGAATGAAACCATAAAATTTAAACCCTAATTCAAATTTGAGATGAGAATCAGATGTGAGTAAATTAAATTACTCACCTTAGTACGAAGCGCATATCGAAGCAAAGATGAACGGAGACGAAGCCCTAGTTGAAGACGAGCGATATCGAAGGATCGAACGAACGCCGAGGCCCTTTCCAGCGACGCCAATACGAAGGTCTCGAAGCCCCAATTCAAAGCGACAAAGAATCAAAGAGCCAAAGCCCTAATTTTCCAGATCGAACGAGACGAGATCAAAGCCGCCATTTTTTTTCGATTGCTTTAGGTTTACGAATGAAATGAGAAAGGGATCGGGTATAGGGTTTTAAACGAAATGAATGGGCCGAGATAAAATTTTAAAGCCCAAAACCCTTTAACAATTTTTTTCTTGTTTTCTTCCAAAAGGATTCTAACCGATTCAAAAATTCCAACAACAATTTTTATTAAACGAATTCCAATTCGAATCGAAGCTCCTATAAGCAATTAACTAGCAGAGAAATCGTTTAACGATGATATCTAATCGATGCAAAAATCCCGGTTATTACAGAAATTTAAATTGAATCCGAATAGATTTCTACGCGTTTATACGTCGTATATTCACAAAACAACTCTAATAAATACGAAATTTGAAATCCGGTAATAATTCGATATTACGGACCCAATAAAACTGGTTTCGTCAAATTCCGAGACTGTCCCTCGGAAGGTTATTTTTTAAATTCAATTCAAACAATACAATTTCAAAATTGAACAAATCGCTTTTAAAATCAATTCTGAAGCTTCTATTATCTCCAGTATTATCAATATGAATTTTCTAAGCCTTTAAATTATTTTTAACCGGCATAATATTGAAGATTCAAATTTTATTCAACTTTCAATAGATTAAATTCAAAAATTAAATCGCCAATTCATTCTGATAATTTGAAATTCAAGTCAAATCATCATTCAAATATTTAAAATTAATTAAATATTCTCAATTTTAATTGTTCAAAATTCAGGGTCGTTACAAACTCCCCTCCTTAAAAACTTTTCGTCCACGAAAAGGAAAAGTTGTTAAAATTTCATCGATATTTATACTCTAGTAAAAATTTTCTAAGCTTAAAACTTAATACAAATAAATGAATATAGGATTCATTTCATTTGTTTAATCTCACTAGTTTTGTTTATCTTCTCTTTTGTTCATTGATTTCCTAAAATCAAAACACAAAAGTCTTTTATCAACATTTTTTAATTTAAAACTCAGATTCAAACTTAAAATTCTTCACGTTAGAGATTTATATAATATATCTCTTCCAAAGCTGTGGACTTTCAAAACATTTCAAAGATCCTCTTCCTTAGTTTATTAGGTAGGAATTTTTGTAATTCTACTTTCAAATCATTGATTTGTCATTTACAGTTTGAAAATACTTGCTAACTCGAAATTTAACAAGTCCATCTTCGTTCTCACAGACATTAGGCATACGCTGGCCAGGCGCAGGTCTAAAAATCTCCAAGTACTAAATATACTTGCTTCAATTTCCAGTGAAAATACTTTTAAAAATTCTTTTAAAAATGGATATGGAAAGCACGTTCCCCCATGGATTACAGTTCCACCCGGCGGTTACGCTACTATCCCAGTAGAGTCGCTTGTGGCTGTAGATTTCTCATCTCTTAAATTCCGCCATGGTTGTCGCCATAGATCGCGGTCCACACGGCGGTTACGCTACTATCCCAGTAGAATCGCTTGTAACCGTAGGCATCTCGCCCCTCGAATTTCGCTTGGCATTTAGATTGCAGTTTACTCGGCGGTTACGCCACTATCCCAGTGGATTCGCTTGTAACTGTGGGCATCTCGCCCCTCAAATTACGCTAACATACATCATAATCAACATGATCCCATCACGAGGGATTCTAGTCCAAATGGACATTCCAACTTATGGAAAATTCTACGTAGCTACGAATTTCAAATGGACACTCTTCACGAGTTCCAATACCTTCTCCAATAATAAATGGAAGGTACTTTTCCATATCCTCAGTTTAGAAAACATAATACTATACATATATAGTACTTCATTTCACATTTCGTACATATCATATCCATGTAAACATACATAAGATTTCCATAACGATGTCTTTATAAACTAACGGTTTCAAATTTACCGCATTCATATATATAAGTTCTAAAAACTTACATATCTCATATTCATAACAAAATAGAGGATTTCAAAATTTCCCTCTAAGTCGATTTGGAAATTTAAGGTTATCTCAAACCTAATTCATATTCATAATTCCATTCATTATCGACTTTCACATTCAATTTGGATTTCACGCTTACATCGTCAATTCTCAACACAGAATTGATGTCTATCGATATATAACCTTTGAGCTCGTACGTCTCAGAGAAGGGTGTTAAGCTAAGAGAATAAATTCTCCGCCACCAGTAGATATATGTTTAATAGAGATCAATTGCTATGTCATCAATTCACAATGTTAGACATGCAATCCAAATCATCATCTGAAATTCAAAGCTCAACTTATATTGTCTTTGATGTCGAAGTTAAACTCAATTTTAACTTAACGATTCAATCTTTTTGAAAAATTTCAAATTGAACAAATTGTTCAAATTCTCATTTAACTTTTCAACTTCGACTTCAAAAATGAATTTCAAATCATTTATTCCTTACGGAATATATTCACAACATTTCATATTTGGAAAAACATTTCCATACTTATTTAAAAATAAGTAATTCACAAATCCATTTTATTTTCAACATTTGAAAATATTCGATATACTTTAATCAAAATTAAGTATATATTTCATCTTTAAGGAAATCATTCTCTTTCACATATTTATTTGAGTCAAAACGAATGTTACGTAAAACATCGTTACGACAACTCAAAATCACTAGTATAGGGATTCGAAATTTAGATAGATGTATAAACCACAATACTATACAAAACATTTCCTTTCGGAAATCATTTACTATAACAACGGTGTTATAGTCCATCATTTCCTTTTATTCGAAAACGTCTATTTCAACAATGAATGTTGAAATCTATGGTTTCGATATTCAATGCCTTTTGAAAACATCTTTAAAACAATTAACTTCGTTTTAAAATATCACTTTCCCAAAACATGTCCATTTTATTCAATAATATATTCACGGTCCAAAATTGTGAATATACTTCATTTAACAAGCTATAAGAATTTACTTATCAAAATAAGTCAGTTTCGAATTTATACACAACGTTATACATTCTATTCCTATTCATAAAGACTTCAATTTATAAAAATTGCTTTATTAACCCATTCCTTTATAACCCAATTTTATATCAGAATTTTAATTTACAAGTAAATTACTTATAAATTCTTTTATTTCGCAACTTCGATTCATTTTATAACTTCACAATCTTAATTCTGTAATTTCCATTCACTTATGAAATCCATTAAATATTTCACTTTTAACACTTATACAATCCCAATATTTTATCAACACTTTCAAATCTTCAATTTAAACCGTTTATAATAATTCAAAAATTCCAATTTAAACTATTATATAAATTTATCAGTTTTCCATTTCCAAAATAATCTACTAGTTCTTTAGTAAATCATTCATCGACTTGATTTTCAATTTAATCGCATTTGATTCATTCACATTGGATTTTTACTAACATTCATTCATATCCAATTAGTTCACATTCACTAATTTATATTCGAGTTAGTTTGCTTTCAATTCAAATCAAATTTGATTCTATTTAAATTTACTTATCTTTCAATTTGAATTCAATTTACATAGCTTCCAATTTCCATTAATTCAATTTCATTAATACTTAATGAATTTCCATACGATCAACTAGCAACCAATGCACATTCAACTTAACCAAATTTATTTACTTTGCTTACATTCAATTTGGTTTAACACACTTAATTTCAATTGGTTTATATTCTAATTCAGATTGAATTTTTATACTCACCATATTCACTAATTCACTTTTACAATTAAAGCTGAATTTCCTTTATATAACTCAAATTCATATTCATTACTTCACTTGATTAATTCATTTTGATATCAAATTCAATTTGATTCAATATTACTTAAGCCATGTTTCATTTTATCTCTACTTGCATTTATTTTCACTATACAACTTAAGTTCGCCTCAAATTTATTTGAAATTCTATTTTATTTAACTTTTACTAAAGTCAAATTCATATCACATTCCAAAATTCAGATTTTGTTTTACTTAACAAAACTGTTTAACCATTTAACAACTGGTTTGATTCAAATTTTCTCATTTTATAAGTTAAACAACTTATTAATTTAAACTTTCTAATTCATATCATATAATCACTTATCTTTCAAGTTTGACTTTCCATCTCAATAATTTATCAAATCCAGTTCAATTTATTTAACTTCCTTTAGTTAAATTTCAAATCCATTCATTTATTAATGCTAATTCAATTCAATTTAACTTTTCTTAAGTTAAAAATCTTTATTTTCAAAAACAATTTTATACTTCTTTGGATTTGAAAAACGTTCTCTTTTTAAAAGTGTTTCTAGTAACTATTCATATTAAACATCATAAACTAAGCTTTGTGTAAACCAAAGCTCTGATACCACTCTGTAACATTCCCCCTTTTGACCGCCTCCAGTCGGTAATTAAACCAACTTGAAACGTTCAAAAAGACGAATTGTTATTTAGTTTATAAGGTTTAAACAGAATCAACCACAGAAACACAGAATAATAACAATGAATTAAAAACAAATGAATCTTTATTTCAATAATATAAATCTTTTTTTTTTACATCAGATTTTATACAATTTAATACTGATACAGCTGAATATCTTAAAATACATTTTTCTCGAAATAAATGATTCTTTACTCTCTCTCTCTAACTTCGCTGCTCGAAAATCTTCAAGCTGTAAAATACTCGGTCTGACCCGAGTATTATATTCAAAAGAAAATAATACACAGGTCAGTCTAATTCAAACCAGTTTTTAGTGCATATAAGCAGTAATAATTTAAATAGACGACAGTCATAATAATTCCCGTCTATCCGACTCTTTTAACAAAGAAATCGGATAACGAAAATTTTAACACTAAACAGTGTTAAACAATAAATCAGCAGATTTAAATCATCAACAGAGATAAACAGTGTTATTGGCTGCCGTACACGCACGCGTGTACGGCCTCGCCAATATGGTATAAAAGATCAATGCATCACGAGCAAAAGAAAAAAAAATCAATTCAAAACTGTCGAGTTGGGTGGCTGCAGTGCACGCACGCGTGCACTGCCTCGCCAAAATTTCAGATGTACTCTCGATGCAACAAGTAGTCAAACATCATCAAGGACCAGGCTCAAAATCTGATTTAATGCCGAAGTAATATAGAATATGTACATATCTATACACATGCCTGGCTACATGATTATCAAAGTGCAGACTACACCTAAGTGAAGATCACAAAGTCAATGCAAACTAGAAATGAGACAGTAGACATTCACGTACACTAAATCATGAACAAGGACATAGCAGGTGAAGTGCAACAAGAACCAGATGAAAAAATGCTCAAGTGGATCAAGTAAACAATTCGAGTTGATACAAATATCACAAGTGTCAGTGCAACTGGACAACAAAACAGACTCAACAGATATCACAAGAGATACAAGTGAAGCTACAACATGAAGCAGTGGAACTTAAAGGAATGCGACCAGACCAACTCGAGTACATCAACTACAACTATCAAATGAAACAGGGTATATATAAGGTATGCAAGGGCTCAAGTGAACAATGTGTATGCAACCAGACAGAGTCAAGATCAAGGTTACAGAAAGCATGCACTACCAGACCAGTGACATGATGAAGCGGTGCAAACACAAATGAGCGAGAAACATACAATGTTTAAAACAAAAACAATTATTGTAATGGTGGCTCGGAATAAAACAAGGCACAAGTATATGAAAACTGACATAAAAAAATATATATACAGGTAGTTTAGGGACAGAGTATACATTAATAACTAATTTGATTTGTATATAAAAAAAATCACTTCAATAAATTGTTAAACTTATATCTACAATTCTTATATGTAATATCTGTAGCTTATGCCTCAAAACAGTTAAATAACAAAATAGAAAAACTTGTTTAACTAGTTAATGTGAAACATTGCAAAGTGAAATACTTGTTTGTATACACAAATACATAAAGGAACTAGAGGTGTCATCTGAATCATATTAGAAAATAGAATGCATAGACTGGGCTACAACCAGAATATAAGCAAGATATACAAACAGAATTAAAACTTACAGTATACAACCCACTACATTCAGTAATAGGGTGACGAGGGAACAAAGTAACAAGAATTCATGTATAAGAGTGCAATAAAAAAAAACATATATATACAGTGGCAGCAGACAAACATACGTGAAGACCACAGTAGTAACTACACAGAGCTCAGTGCAACAGAATGGAATGCAAATTGCAAGACTATAGTGAGTGCAGACACACAAGCAACTACAAGACCAACAACAAATGCAACCGAGTACAATGGATTATGGCAACCCAGTAATGAATGTTTGAAGAAGTGCATACAACAATACCAAAATCATGAAGCATTTACTCAAAATCCAAGCAGTGGTCAAGGGATGCAATCAGACAGTACAAGCATATGAGAATAATCAGTAACTACAAAGTGAAATGGAGCTCAAGAAATGAAATCAAACCAGACACTCGACCAAATCATATGAACAAATCCCAGAGAACATAAAGTCGAAGTGTTTTAAAACCAAACAGTCAAGCCGTGGTCATCTTACAAGAATTATCATCATCGAAGTATTTTAAAACCAAGCATTATCGAGTATATGCATTTGAATCAGCCAAGGAAAAATCGAAATCATCTATACAATATCGAGTGGCAAAGAAGCAAGTTTCAGAATTCACGAAACAGAAAAAAAAGAAAATATAAAGTTCGCATCTTTATTTTGAAAACTGTCCAAGGTCAAGGATTTAAAAATAGGAAAGTTTTAAATGCCGTGAGAATCAAACAAAATCACTTTTATCAATTCAAATTGCCAAATGAAGTCACCAGAGTTTTATATCCAGCAACTTCGAACGGCAGAGCAAAACAATTGACAAATTCCAAAATTTTATACGAATGAAACCACAAAATTTAAACCCTAATTCAAATTTGAGATGAGAATCAGATGTGAGTAAATTAAATTACTCACCTTAGTACGAAGCGCATATCGAAGCAAAGATGAACGGAGACGAAGCCCTAGTTGAAGACGAGCGATATCGAAGGATCGAACGAACGCCGAGGCCCTTTCCAGCGACGCCAATACGAAGGTCTCGAAGCCCCAATTCAAAGCGACAAAGAATCAAAGAGCCAAAGCCCTAATTTTCCAGATCGAACGAGACGAGATCAAAGCCGCCATTTTTTTTCGATTGCTTTAGGTTTACGAATGAAATGAGAAAGGGATCGGGTATAGGGTTTTAAACGAAATGAATGGGCCGAGATAAAATTTTAAAGCCCAAAACCCTTTAACAATTTTTTTCTTGTTTTCTTCCAAAAGGATTCTAACCGATTCAAAAATTCCAACAACAATTTTTATTAAACGAATTCCAATTCGAATCGAAGCTCCTATAAGCAATTAACTAGCAGAGAAATCGTTTAACGATGATATCTAATCGATGCAAAAATCCCGGTTATTACAGAAATTTAAATTGAATCCGAATAGATTTCTACGCGTTTATACGTCGTATATTCACAAAACAACTCTGATAAATACGAAATTTGAAATCCGGTAATAATTCGATATTACGGACCCAATAAAACTGGTTTCGTCAAATTCCGAGACTGTCCCTCGGAAGGTTATTTTTTAAATTCAATTCAAACAATACAATTTCAAAATTGAACAAATCGCTTTTAAAATCAATTCTGAAGCTTCTATTATCTCCAGTATTATCAATATGAATTTTCTAAGCCTTTAAATTATTTTTAACCGGCTTAATATTGAAGATTCAAATTTTATTCAACTTTCAATAGATTAAATTCAAAAATTAAATCGCCAATTCATTCTGATAATTTGAAATTCAAGTCAAATCATCATTCAAATATTTAAAATTAATTAAATATTCTCAATTTTAATTGTTCAAAATTCAAGGTCGTTACAGAAACTTTAAAACTAAAGATATTTAAATTGAGAAGAAATAATTTGGTGGGATTGTATATGATTTTGAAACTGAACTGATATTGAAACAAATTGAAATTTGAGAACCTTATTTTTTACTAAATACCTGATTTGGGAGTTATCGAACTTATATAAAATTGATTTGTATGAGTATGAAATTGATTCGAAAACTATGGATTTGAAAAGGGTACTCAATTTGAAAAGTGAAATCTTATATAATTAAAGTCTATATAAGTGTGATTTGATATACTTTTGATTTTGGAAAAGTATTTGATTTGAAAATTAATCTTATATATAATGGATTTTATATAAGTACGATATTTGAAAGTGATTTGAAAAGGTACTATATGATACATATTTTCGAAGTAAAGATATGGAAAATGCCTTCTGCTTGATATCCGATTTGTGGCCACATCTTGGATTCATTCTATCGATATTATTCTCTCTGATTTTTGGTTTTCCGGATATGATACTCGAGTGTCCTTCGAATTCCATGGCGTTACCCATGGTCTTATTTTTCTCTCGTGACTGCATAGTGCAACTGTGTGATGCCCCACCTCTATGCTCATAATAACAAAGAGTATTAAAAGAAATACTGTCTATTATTACGAAGAATAAGGCTGGATAGGAGCGACCATCCGTAATTGGCCTTACACTAATATTGGTTATCTCGATAGGAGTGGTATATACTTTTTCTTATTCATCTTATTTATTTACTCCCATCGACACACCCAATTATCAGTATAAAACAAACTACGATGGTTCATACTAGTTTAGGACATTAGATATAACGATAACACAGATAATATAAATGCGGAACACAGATAAAAACAAAAGTCTCAGATATATATAACTGATGTCAGTTAATACATAGTTGACACTATACATATGATACAACTATAACTGTCGACTCTAGAAGTTATATATACAAGTACATTATCGACTAATATACATGAATACATATCGTTCTATACAATGACACGACTACTACAAAATGACACTGACAGCTTCAGACGATGTGAAAAGTCTTCATATCCTGAACAGCAACTCAAAGAAGAAAATCTACAACCTGAAATACTCGGGTCTGACCCGAGTATTATATTCAAAAGAAAATAATACCCAGGTCAGTCTAATTCAAACCAGTTTATTAGTGCATAGGCAGCAATAATAATCAATCTCAAATAGATGACAGTCACAGAAAGCTCGTATACCCAACTTCTCGATAAGAGAACCGGATAACGGCAGATATAACACTAAACAATGTTAATCCACAAAACAGAAATCCAAAGCAGTTTAAACAATTGAAATGTCAATTTAAAAACATCAATGCTAATTGGCTGCAGTACACGCTAACGTGTACTGTGTAACGACCCGGAATTTTCGAACCCGAAAATTACAGATAGTTAGGAGAAAAAGAAAAGAGATAGAAGAAAGAAACAGAAAGAAGAAAGAAGAACAGAAAACACAACATCTCACATTCGCAGCGGATTAAATATAATAACAAATAATAGCATTTATACAAAGAAAACCTGTATTTGTTAATTACATTTTTATACATCAGAGTTACAACATTCACAAATATACTAGACAGTTAGAATTAACATGTCTCGGACAACTAAAATATATCACAGCGGAATACACTCCATACGTTCCTGCCATCCAGCTCGCCTCCTGAGCTCCAGAACGTCCTTACCTGGAAATCTGTAATACTCGGTCTGACCCGAGCATTACCACAAAGTAACACCCGAGTCAGGCTGGAAACCAGCGTGAGTAAACCCATATAATTTGAAATACTAAGTTATAAAACTTATTTAAACCCAGGGTAACTCGTATCTTCTACGAGTTCTTACTTATTATATTCAAACAATTATTTCACAAAATAATATCTAAGTACCGTTACTTAGTTTCAAGGGTCCAGATTACTCAATTTATTTCATCCCAGCCTATTCGATTTACAAATCAAATCTATAAAGAATTATAGATTACAAATCGAAGTGGTTTCGGGTATATTTCTGATACCCGATCCCGGTCTCTTCGAATCAAATGTCATTCTTTAATCAAGATGTTTTAAGTTAAACAATTTAATTTAAATTCAGGATATCACATTCACATAGCAATTCTATCTCAGATAGATAACTTACATTATCACAGTTCATCCAAAGCATCTCATATCACAGAGCATCACAAATCACATATCAGAGATATCAAATAAATCCATGGCATTCAATTCAGGTTTATCATTTTTAAGCAAGATTTATCACTTCTAAAATTAATTTAATTCATCTCTAATTGAATTAATTGTAAATCTTTAATCACCTAGATTACCTTTACTTAACCTTAATCAATTACAAACCAATTAATTAATCATCTTTTAATTATCCATCTTAATTAATCATCCTTGATTAATTATACTTAAATTACATTAAGTAAATAGCCTTTAATTAATTCACCAATTAATTATTCTTAACCATTCATAGTAATTAACCTTTAATCACTCTCATTAATTAATGATCCTTAATTAATTACATTAATTAACCAACCCTTTAATTATTTCCATTAATTAATTTACTCTATTAATTAATGAAACTTAATTACAAATTAAGTACTTCTTAATTACTAGTTAATCAATCTCTAATTACTTAATTAACTACTCCCTAGCTAATTACTAAACAAATCAATCTTAATTACTTGATTAATTAATTCTTAATTGCAACTTAATTACTCAATTAGTTAATCTCTATTCTTAATTAATAATTAATAATTCTTTATTACAATTAATTAACCTTTAATTAATTTATTTATAATCCTTAATTATTTATTAATCAAATCAATTAACTACTCTTAATTAATTACTTAATTAATCCTTAACAACTAATTAAATTAATTATATTTAATTCCCTTTATTAAACTAATTAATCTCATGACAATATAACCTTAATCATCTTAAGATAATACCTTAATCCTCATTAAGACTTTAAAGCATTTTAACATTTTAATTAGCTTAACCTAATTAAATCATTAATTTAATTTTAGAATAAATAATCATTTATCTAAAAAAAATTTATGGTAAACAAACTTAACTTCTTTAAAAATCATTTTATAAAAGAAGTTTAAGATACAAATTTCAAAAATAAATTGATTTAAAAACATTTTAAAACTGCTTATCACAGCCGCTTGGAGTCAAACCGAAGATCCCTCGGGTCCATCCCCGAGTCACTCGCGAGCCACTCACGCGAAATCACTTTACTTCTAGTCACAAACGCGACATTCTCGAGCCTGACCCGTGAAGAGTGCTTCTTCCCCAAACTACAACCCAACTCCAGATACACGAAGAAACTCGTACACGCGTGCACATGTACAGGAATTCCAATTACCTTCGATCAAATCTCCGACCACCACCAAGTCGCCGTTCCTCCCCTCAGTCACCATAAACAACCAGGTCATCTAAACGATCACGAAATCAAATTCGAACTATGCTATCACTTCCAGGAACACAGATCATGGATGAAATCATCTCGCTCCGATGATTTGGACCATTAGATATTACGAGTCTCCGCCCGAAGCTTCGCCACGAACCCTAGTCTCGTTTCCCTTAAGTCCGGTCCACCTCGAATCACTACCGACGAAGAAATCGACCTGACAACATCCTCGACCAAAAACAGCCTCTAAACCCTACTTCATCGTCTTTCAGCCACCACGATCAACTATAAATGCTTCGAGCATTTTTCCCGAGTTTCCCCGGCCTCCACCTTCCTTCAGCCATGACCATGACTTACCCAAACTCGCCGTTCGTCAGAATTTGCCAAGAAACCAATTTTCGTTCATCTATCAATTTCTTTCAAAATACTTACTTAAAAATCCTGATTTTATCTTTAAAAATCATAGTTTTTAAATACGAATCAGATGATAAAAGCAAAAACCAAGATTTAACCAATTAATTTCTGACAAAATTTTGATTTCCACTGTTCTTCTTCTTCCCAGTTAAATTACTTGCTAATTACACATATAAATATTTTTAAAAATAGAATTTAGTTATTACAAACATATTTTCTTCAACCATCATAATCTAATATAGTTTATACGAAGAGGAATTTAGCTTTGAGTAAGTTTTTGGTCTGTTGAACACTAAGCAGAGACATGCCTATCTATCACAGAGACATGCACACATACATTTCATCCATGCAAAACATAATTAAAATATTACTACCATTAAATCTTACATGCAAATTGTAAATAAGAAGATTTAAGCTTTAGAAAAGAAGTTTACTCACCATTTTTTTTTTACAGAGGAACCAGGATTTGAAAACTGGAAACAGATTTCTTTGATCTGATCTGCTATGTTTTTAGTTGAGATAAACTTGTATCTTTGCTTGAATTTGAACTTGAATTGAATCTTGAATCTTCTTGCTTTGGAACAGAGATGATCAAGGTTTTGAAAACTGAGATGATGATGCTTTGATTGCTTTTGATTAATCTCGGGTTGAAGAAAAGTACAGGCTTTGGTTTTTAAATTCTTGAAAATGATTTATAGGTTACTGAATTTGATTAATTTCTGGTTTGAGGAAAATTAGATTACAGATTTGTTTTGAGTTATAGGATTGAGTCTTCCTTAGCTTTTGAATTTGAAGAATAGAAAAAGAATTGAAGAGAGGAATTAGATAGATATATAGGCTACATTATGATTTATTAAAAATAAAAGAAAACTAAAATTAAAAATGACACTTGTCTTTCTTCTCACTTAATCATCTAACACTTGTTAATAAGGAGATTTATAATTTAACACATGTTATTTGATTATCTAATATGTTAACACTTGTCTCATGATTTAATTAGTTATATTTTTAAATGTTAATGAAAGATTAATACATAATCAAGCTTAATGAATTAGCTAATTTGTATTTATATGTAAAAATAATCTTAAAAGAAATAAAAGCCAAATTCAAATTAAACTTTTGAAATCCAAATTAAAGTCAACTTATTCAATTTTAAAATGATAACTTCATTTTCTTATTTTAATTCTTTTTATATTTATATGGAAAATAATACATTATTAATATGGTTTGAAAATAATAATTTTAACAATTTTAAATGATTTATAAAAGAGATCATAAATCACTATTATTATTAAATGAATTAAAACCATATGCCAATTTTTTAATTTAAACTTATATATAAAATTTCCAAATCATAGATTATCTATAATATATATACAAGTATTATCAAACCAATACTTATTCATATATATATATATATATATATATATTTCCATTACCAGAAATTTTATTTAACTTATAAATTTAGTTAATTAATCAGTTACAAATATTACAAAAATCCGGGTTATCACATTCCTCCCCCCTTTAAATCTTTTCGTCCTCGAAAAGGAACGAAGCAAGAATTTTTATTACAATGTTAATTATTAGTTAAATTATTCCTTAGATATTTTAACTCTTAACTTTTTATTTAAATTTTTCAAAACATTTTAAAATTTACATAATATTATAAAAATACTTTTTATAACTCGATGTCTCAACCAGTCTATCCTTGTTCTCACAGAAATTCGGTCATACGTTGATCAGGCGTAAGACTGAAAATCTATCAGTACTTGGTAAACTCGTTTTCGACATCCAGTGAAAATACTTTGAAAATAATTTTATTGAAAATATCGGAAACATTTTGAAATTGAGGAAATATCTTTGGTGAGAATGCTCTGGAAATCATCACCCCCATCCATGGTCACAGTTACATCACGGGTTACGTTGCCATCGCAGCAAAAGTCCATGTAACTGATTACACCACAGAACCCACAACAGATCGCAGTTACATTCCAGGGTTACGTTGCCATCACAGCAAAAGTCCATGTAACTGTTGGCTCTCAGCGGCACACACGATTTCGCTGTCAAAATGAAACTTCTCCCACATAGGTCGCAGTCTACCGATATAAAATCAAACGCAGACTGTTGGCTCTCAGCGGCACAAACGACTTTCGCTATGTTACCATAGTGTCACAGTCTACCGATATAAAATCAAACGTAGACAGTTGGCTCTCAGCGGCACACATGACTTTCGCTATGGTCTGCAGTAGATCGCAGTGACATTGAGTTAAATTGTTGTCACAGCATAACTCAAATGCCTCTGTGGGCACCAGCCCCTCGACTTTCGCTACACAAATAATCCTCAGGAACTAGTTTTGTCCGGACTCCTCACAAGATCAACTTTAGAATCCCCCCTTGGGGTTCAAGGCAGTACCACCCAGTGGCACTCCTGAGAAGTTCATTTCAAGGGAGCGCCTTTTTCCCCAGAGCTATACTCAAAACATTTTATACTATATACTTATAGTATCTTCAAATCATACCCTTTATGATTTATCAAAATCTCCTTTACACAAAATCGATTACCAAAAATCGATAATTCTCAAACTAGGCTTTCCAAAATCCCAAAATTGATTTTTCCAAAAATCAAAAAGCCTTTTTAGAAATCCATAGGTTCCCAAAACCTTTTCCAAAATCATTCCCATAAAATCATTTATATATATATAATATATATAACTTTTAAAAATCTTTGGATCATTTCAAACTTGTATAAAACTTCTTTTATACTTCAAATATTTCAAAACTCTTTTCTTCTGGCAATGGATTCAACAAGGGAATATTTATCTTATATAACAAAGATATATAACTTTGTTTATTCCAAATCAAATATTCAAATTTGATTACTCTTTTATAAAGTTATTAACCATATCACCTTTCTATAAAATGAGTTCTAATCACAGAAATATTCAACTCCATTATATTTCACAAATATACTTTTCATTTCAAAACCATTTCAAATTCCTTATCCACAAATTTCAATATCAATTTCATCCAAACTTGTACGATGTACACATATCATCCGTACGCAATATCAATCTGATCGCTCTTCGATCACACAATTTCTCTTCCGAACTAGTATCGTCCACCCGACTCCCTAGTGCGGACTCAGATCTGGTTTCTTGATCAGAAACCGTCATTCTCCTTGCATAGTCACAACTGTGATAGAGAATATCTAGAACCAATCAAAAATCCGTATCCAGGTTCGCCGTCGAAAATCGAGCGAAAAATCCCAACTCGGATCGATAATACTATCTCGAAATTCTGTGCTCGAATCTGGATCAAATCACTATGTGAATAGAATAATATACGTACATCCTACGTATTTATCTTTATTGGTTATTAGCCAAATCAACTCTCTTTTCTATACACATTTCCTTTAATTCCATTTACTTATTCTCAATTGCTTCCATTTTCAATTGAGTTATTACTTCAATTACAACAGTTTGAACTCTGACCAATTTAAATTTAAAAATAGCTTGAAAAAGTTTTAAAATAGATAAGTAGTTGAAAAATAGTTATTAGTTTGTAAAATAGCTGTAAAATAGTTAAGTATTATAAAATAGTTAGGTAATTGCAAAATAGTTTTTAAAATAGTGATTAGATATAAGTAACTGAAAAATAGTAATTAGTTTATAAATCAGTTTCAAAATAGTTAAATAGTTCCAAAATAATTGTAAAATAAGTATAAGATAGTTTGGGGTTTAAGAAGAAGATTATATAGTAAATAGTTTGGAAAAATATATTTGTATTAAAACAATTTATTTTGAAAATAATCCAAAGCCAAACTGTTTAATTTCCCAATCTCCATTTCCAATTAATTTCCCATTAATTCAATTTAAATTTCCACTTCCATTTAAATTGACTCAATACTTCAATTTCCATTGAATTTAATTCAATCCCAATTCAAGTTGAATTAATCTTAATTCCTTTCCAAATTCAAATCAAATTCCATTTGATTTTAAACATATTCACTTTAATTACAATTTCAAGTTATTCAAACTAATTTCAAATTGAATCCACTTAAATTTCAATTCATTTCAATTTCTATATGAATTAATCCCAATTCCCATTTGAATTTTGAACTTATTCAATCTTCAATTTTTATTTTAAATTAATCCATTTCAAATTTTCCATTTGAATTTTAAACTTATTTATCTTAAATCACAATTCCCATTTATTCAAATCAAATTCAGTTTGAACTAATTCAATTTAAATCTCAATTTTAAACTATCTCGAATTATATAAATTCGAGTTAAAATTGATTTAATTCCTTAAATCACAATTCCCTTACTTTTAAATTAACTCAACCTTTATTTTTTTATTTTAACAAATTAAATCTTTAAACCATTTAATTCTGAATTCAAATTTCAAAATTCCATTTTAAAATTATCTTTACTTAACTTATTACAAAGTTCAAATAAGAATTCAAAAACAATTTAATCTTTAGATTCTAATTTATTATCCATTTCAATTTCTAGATCTCAAACCCATTTTGAGATCATTCATAACTCCCATTTAAATTAACCATTTAACTACCCAAGTTAAATTTAAATTTCATCTTGAAATTTCCAATTCAAGTTATTCATTCAAACTTATTTAACTTCCTCCAAGTTAAATTAAATTTACTTAATCCGGTCAACTTTACACAATTTGAATTCCCATTCAAATTTTAAACTTCAGATTAATAAACTTTCCCCTTTAAGTTTAAAAACTTACTACACTTTGGGTTTCACATCACATCCCAAGGAAAATTTAAAACTCAACCTTAGAGTTTATTTCCAAATATAGATATTTATTTCCTTTACACACCAAGTTATACCTTAAATTTTTAAATCATTCTTGGTTTTTAATTTCAAATAGATTCCTTTAAAATAATTTCAAGTTTCCTCGATTTAGATTTAAAACTTCACAATTTTAAATTATCTTCAATTCCAATTTATAAGTCATATTCACCTAAAAGTTTACTTCCCTAAACATTTCATTTTGCTTAATCATTAACAACATTTCATTTTCAAACACAACAACCATTTATGGTAATAACCAAGATTATCATATCTGGAAACCAATTCATTATTATCTTTATTCTGATAACACTTATACAAATTCTAGATTTTGATTTCAGTTTGAATTCATTTCAACCTTATCTTCATTAAATTTTAATTTGGTTGTATTTCTATTACCACTTAATTTAATTCCAATATTTTAACAACCAATTACCTTAATATTTATTAAAAAGAAATATTGCTTTATATATAATCTTATATAAAAATAATTTGAAATCTTTATATATGAAAATAACAAATACGCTCTCATATATATATATATACTCAACTCATTCTAGGGTACCATTGACCCTATCTTTAATGAGTAATCCCAACAGAGCCAAGGTTCTTGCTTAACCTTCAGCTCTGATACCAACTGTAACGACCCGGAATTTTCGAACCCGAAAATTCCAGATAGTTAGGAGAAAAAGAAAAGAGATAGAAGAAAGAAACAGAAAGAAGAAAGAAGAACAGAAAACACAACATCTCACATTCGCAGCGGATTAAATATAATAACAAATAATAGCATTTATACAAAGAAAACCTGTATTTGTTAATTACATTTTTATACATCAGAGTTACAACATTCACAAATATACTAGACAGTTAGAATTAACATGTCTCGGACAACTAAAATATATCACAGCGGAATACACTCCATACGTTCCTGCCATCCAGCTCGCCTCCTGAGCTCCAGAACGTCCTTACCTGGAAATCTGTAATACTCGGTCTGACCCGAGCATTACCACAAAGTAACACCCGAGTCAGGCTGGAAACCAGCGTGAGTAAACCCATATAATTTGAAATACTAAGTTATAAAACTTATTTAAACCCAGGGTAACTCGTATCTTCTACGAGTTCTTACTTATTATATTCAAACAATTATTTCACAAAATAATATCTAAGTACCGTTACTTAGTTTCAAGGGTCCAGATTACTCAATTTATTTCATCCCAGCCTATTCGATTTACAAATCAAATCTATAAAGAATTATAGATTACAAATCGAAGTGGTTTCGGGTATATTTCTGATACCCGATCCCGGTCTCTTCGAATCAAATGTCATTCTTTAATCAAGATGTTTTAAGTTAAACAATTTAATTTAAATTCAGGATATCACATTCACATAGCAATTCTATCTCAGATAGATAACTTACATTATCACAGTTCATCCAAAGCATCTCATATCACAGAGCATCACAAATCACATATCAGAGATATCAAATAAATCCATGGCATTCAATTCAGGTTTATCATTTTTAAGCAAGATTTATCACTTCTAAAATTAATTTAATTCATCTCTAATTGAATTAATTGTAAATCTTTAATCACCTAGATTACCTTTACTTAACCTTAATCAATTACAAACCAATTAATTAATCATCTTTTAATTATCCATCTTAATTAATCATCCTTGATTAATTATACTTAAATTACATTAAGTAAATAGCCTTTAATTAATTCACCAATTAATTATTCTTAACCATTCATAGTAATTAACCTTTAATCACTCTCATTAATTAATGATCCTTAATTAATTACATTAATTAACCAACCCTTTAATTATTTCCATTAATTAATTTACTCTATTAATTAATGAAACTTAATTACAAATTAAGTACTTCTTAATTACTAGTTAATCAATCTCTAATTACTTAATTAACTACTCCCTAGCTAATTACTAAACAAATCAATCTTAATTACTTGATTAATTAATTCTTAATTGCAACTTAATTACTCAATTAGTTAATCTCTATTCTTAATTAATAATTAATAATTCTTTATTACAATTAATTAACCTTTAATTAATTAATTTATAATCCTTAATTATTTATTAATCAAATCAATTAACTACTCTTAATTAATTACTTAATTAATCCTTAACAACTAATTAAATTAATTATATTTAATTCCCTTTATTAAACTAATTAATCTCATGACAATATAACCTTAATCATCTTAAGATAATACCTTAATCCTCATTAAGACTTTAAAGCATTTTAACATTTTAATTAGCTTATCCTAATTAAATCATTAATTTAATTTTAGAATAAATAATCATTTATCTAAAAAAAATTTATGGTAAACAAACTTAACTTCTTTAAAAATCATTTTATAAAAGAAGTTTAAGATACAAATTTCAAAAATAAATTGATTTAAAAACATTTTAAAACTGCTTATCACAGCCGCTTGGAGTCAAACCGAAGATCCCTCGGGTCCATCCCCGAGTCACTCGCGAGCCACTCACGCGAAATCACTTTACTTCTAGTCACAAACGCGACATTCTCGAGCCTGACTCGTGAAGAGTGCTTCTTCCCCAAACTACAACCCAACTCCAGATACACGAAGAAACTCGTACACGCGTGCACATGTACAGGAATTCCAATTACCTTCGATCAAATCTCCGACCACCACCAAGTCGCCGTTCCTCCCCTCAGTCACCATAAACAACCAGGTCATCTAAACGATCACGAAATCAAATTCGAACTATGCTATCACTTCCAGGAACACAGATCATGGATGAAATCATCTCGCTCCGATGATTTGGACCATCAGATATTACGAGTCTCCGCCCGAAGCTTCGCCACGAACCCTAGTCTCGTTTCCCTTAAGTCCGGTCCACCTCGAATCACTACCGACGAAGAAATCGACCTGACAACATCCTCGACCAAAAACAGCCTCTAAACCCTACTTCATCGTCTTTCAGCCACCACGATCAACTATAAATGCTTCGAGCATTTTTCCCGAGTTTCCCCGGCCTCCACCTTCCTTCAGCCATGACCATGACTTACCCAAACTCGCCGTTCGTCAGAATTTGCCAAGAAACCAATTTTCGTTCATCTATCAATTTCTTTCAAAATACTTACTTAAAAATCCTGATTTTATCTTTAAAAATCATAGTTTTTAAATACGAATCAGATGATAAAAGCAAAAACCAAGATTTAACCAATTAATTTCTGACAAAATTTTGATTTCCACCGTTCTTCTTCTTCCCAGTTAAATTACTTGCTAATTACACATATAAATATTTTTAAAAATAGAATTTAGTTATTACAAACATATTTTCTTCAACCATCATAATCTAATATAGTTTATACGAAGAGGAATTTAGCTTTGAGTAAGTTTTTGGTCTGTTGAACACTAAGCAGAGACATGCCTATCTATCACAGAGACATGCACACATACATTTCATCCATGCAAAACATAATTAAAATATTACTACCATTAAATCTTACATGCAAATTGTAAATAAGAAGATTTAAGCTTTAGAAAAGAAGTTTACTCACCATTTTTTTTTTACAGAGGAACCAGGATTTGAAAACTGGAAACAGATTTCTTTGATCTGATCTGCTATGTTTTTAGTTGAGATAAACTTGTATCTTTGCTTGAATTTGAACTTGAATTGAATCTTGAATCTTCTTGCTTTGGAACAGAGATGATCAAGGTTTTGAAAACTGAGATGATGATGCTTTGATTGCTTTTGATTAATCTCGGGTTGAAGAAAAGTACAGGCTTTGGTTTTTAAATTCTTGAAAATGATTTATAGGTTACTGAATTTGATTAATTTCTGGTTTGAGGAAAATTAGATTACAGATTTGTTTTGAGTTATAGGATTGAGTCTTCCTTAGCTTTTGAATTTGAAGAATAGAAAAAGAATTGAAGAGAGGAATTAGATAGATATATAGGCTACATTATGATTTATTAAAAATAAAATAAAACTAAAATTAAAAATGACACTTGTCTTTCTTCTCACTTAATCATCTAACACTTGTTAATAAGGAGATTTATAATTTAACACATGTTATTTGATTATCTAATATGTTAACACTTGTCTCATGATTTAATTAGTTATATTTTTAAATGTTAATGAAAGATTAATACATAATCAAGCTTAATGAATTAGCTAATTTGTATTTATATGTAAAAATAATCTTAAAAGAAATAAAAGCCAAATTCAAATTAAACTTTTGAAATCCAAATTAAAGTCAACTTATTCAATTTTAAAATGATAACTTCATTTTCTTATTTTAATTCTTTTTATATTTATATGGAAAATAATACATTATTAATATGGTTTGAAAATAATAATTTTAACAATTTTAAATGATTTATAAAAGAGATCATAAATCACTATTATTATTAAATGAATTAAAACCATATGCCAATTTTTTAATTTAAACTTATATATAAAATTTCCAAATCATAGATTATCTATAATATATATACAAGTATTATCAAACCAATACTTATTCATATATATATATATATATATATATATATTTCCATTACCAGAAATTTTATTTAACTTATAAATTTAGTTAATTAATCAGTTACAAATATTACAAAAATCCGGGTTATCACATACTGCCTCGCCAATACAGCCTACGAATTACGCAATAGGTCGATGAATCAAGAACAAAAGAAATATCGATTAAAATCTGTCAATTCAGTGTGGCTGCAGTGCACGCACGCGTGCACTGCCTCGCCACAACAGAATATAAAGTCACCACAACTCCAAGTACTAACAGTAATTAATACATCGAGAAATCAAAATATCTAACCCAGATTGGTCAGAAGTAAACAGACTCAAAAGATATCACAAGAGATACGAGTGAAGCCACAAGATAAGCTTCAACAAGCATAGGAACACGAACAGCTAAAGACAGTAACAAGAATGGGCAGACATGACTCAACATGTATGAATGGTCTCAACGTCAAAGATAGAGAGGCCAAGAATGAAACTGCACATGCCTCAATTAACAACTACATGGAACTGGAGCTTGCAACTTAAATAGAAAATGCACGTGAACATCATGGCAACAATTCAAGGCAACATAGCACAAGTATACAAGAGCAACAATGCACTGTACAGTCGAGTGAAGGCTAGCACATCAAAGTGCAACAAAATGATGAAGTTCCAAATCACACAAGTTCAGTGACTCAGAGTTCAAATAATACCCAAGGCATGTTAACCATGGTCAGAAAACAACACGCAAGTGTGCACAGACAACAGTCAAATGAATGACTGTCTCGACCCCCAAAACTCAAAACCAGAGACAAACAAAATCAAAACCAATAGCAGTGTATAAACTCCAGGCTACGATATGCACAGACTCAAGTAAAACAGTAAATAGATGTACATAGGGAACTCAAACAAAAGTTCAGACTAAAACAAGATTACATCTCATGCTAATGCCTACTCGAACACACATGTGTACAGTATCCAGAGCAAGCTCGGATGAACAAAACGATTGTGATAAACACAATGATGTAGAAAAAGGAAACAATGAGCAACTGACCACAGTACAAAGGTTATAGCAATGGACTTGACCAGTGAACCAAAAATGCCAGCAAAGCCAAAATTGAACAAGTCAGGAAACAGATAATCAATACTTCAAAGTTCAAAGGGGATACAACTGCAACCATGATCAGGTGATGACCATATTCAAGTAAAGACAACAGGCAACTTAAAATGACATAGCACTGGAACTCAACAAACCCAACAACATGGCATGTTAGTGTCAAATGAAAGAATGATACAAGATTAAATGAAGACTGTAAATTCAGGTCAATAGCTGATCAAGTGAGTCAGGATGACCAGAAAACAGTGGAAACCTGATGATCAAGTATAACAGAATTGAAACATCACTGATACACTATCCAAGTTCAATACCGAAATGTCGAGCGCAACAGCGCTACAAAGAAGACAACTGTAGAGAAGTCACAAAGAAGATCCAAAATCAAACAGATACAACTATACATGTATGCACATATATATATATATGCATACACATACATATCCATCGCAGATAAAACATGTAACAACCCTGTATTTTTCAAATATTTTTAAATTGATTTTTCCAGATTCAAAAGCTTTATTTATGAAAAAGAATAAATTTTGTTATTTTAAGTATAAACTTTGATTTTGATGTGGATTAGAATTCCAAATATGACTAAATTTAATATTTCCAGAAAATGTGAATTTTGGTCAACAGTCAAACTTTTACTTTTAAATTTAAAATTTTAAATATTTGAAATTATAAATTTTATCTTTTATTATGAAAATAGATGTAGTAACTTGAATACTGCTTTTCGTTTCGCTGAAAACGGAGTTAAACTGTAAAAGTTATGTACATTTCAACTTTGAGTATAATTTGTTTATTTAACAATTTTGTCTATTTTAAAAGATATAAATTTTATTTTTCTTTGTTATGTTTTATTTTAATTGGGTTAATACTTTATTTTGAGCATATTTTTATCTTTTAATATTTTTAAAAATGATCATATAATTTTTCTAAAGTACACTTGAATTTATTCAAATTTATAAAGCCTGATTATGTATTTATTGCCATTTTCTTTATTTAAATTCTATTTAATTTAAAATTTAATTATTTCTTTTACTTGAAAATGTTTTAAAAATAATTTTTATTTCAAATTTTGGTTTAGAATATTTTTAAAGTAAATCAAATAATTTTTCAAAGCCATTGGTTATTTTTCTGTAATTTCTAAACACTGTTTGCAATTTTTGAGCAATTTCTGTAATTCTTTTTCCATTTCTTTTGAATTTAAATATTTATTTTTATTTCCTACTACTTTTTTTCAGTTGTAAATAACATTTCTGAGTTTATTTTGTTTATTTAAAATAAAATAAAAAAGGAGAAAAGGAAATGCCAAAGGTTTTAAAAATTGCAAAAACTTAAGGCTTTTCATCTCCTGGTCTCTTCATTTTCTTTTGGCTTTTCCTCTCCTTTCTTTTGGCCGTACACTTCTTACCTCTAACCATGTATTCTCTCCAGCAATTCACGTGAAAATCTATCTCTCCACTCCAAAAACTCACGGCTATATCAAATTTGAGAAAAAAATTGCAATTCTAATGGCTTCTCTTTTCTACTTTCTTCCTCTTCTTTTATTGATTTTGTCTTTGCTCCTCTTATGCTTTGCTCAGCTATAACCCACCTTCATCTCCACCATCCTCTCCACCATCACCAGCCACAGCAACCACCACCCCACCTCTGACCACCACCTCAAGCCGTGCCATCCAATTGAAGCCATCACCACAAAATCAATGCAAAACTCCACAAAAAAAATTGCCTAGCCTAACCATAAACTCCACTATCTCCTTCATATCTTGACTTGGCCACACCCCTAGCTCCACCACCACCCACCTACACCACCTCTAGACATCACTTCAGATCTGACCACACCTGAAGTAGGTAGGGCCGAGCCCAAAACTTGGCATAACCGAGCCAAATGTTGCGTAAACCACTCTATTTTGCCTTGAACCCATGTATGCTTCATATTGTAACTCTTCCACCACCTTCATCAACTTGTAACCTGACCTATATGACACCATACCTGACCTAAAAACACATCATGGCTGAGCACCTGATCCCCTATGGTCAAGCATTTGAATGGTAAAGGCAAAGTCTTGTCTTTATTGCTTTGTATTTCAATTTGTTCGATATTGTTTTGGTTAACATTCATATGTTATATTGTCTTGCTTATTGTTATTGCAAGATCATATCTTGGTTCTCTTCATTCAAATCAAAGGTCATGCTATATCGTGCTTGTTGTGCTTTCTGGAATTTATTCCGTGTGTTTTGATCGCTAATCTCCAGCTTTAACAGGTGAGTTATTCTCACCAGACAATATGTACCTATATAACTAGTAAATTGACACCCTGTGAATCTGTAGAAATATATTATCATGTTATATATGCCTATATTATTATCATATGATGTTCACACCTGTTATTACACCTGTTATATCATATGTTACTGTTATTTAATGTTATTCTGTTATTTATATCTGTTATCACCATTGCAAGTTCCCTGTAGACTAGAATCACTATGGGTTGAAATGATACATACCCGAACGGACTTTAGAATAGGGAAAAATCGTTATGGGCTGAAATGATAGGCCTGAATGGTTTTTATTTAATTTATTTTAACTTGGGATTGCGGGTTTGAAATGATAGAACCCGGATTTTTCTTTTTAAACTGCGGATTGAAATGATACATATCCGTATCACTTGACCTAAGTTAGAAAATTATATACAGGCCCGTGGTTATTTTATAAAGTGTTTTGAATATTTTTAAGTATTTTAAAAATTATAAATTTATGAAATTTGATTTAATTAGATTTTGAAATGTTTTAAAATAAAGAAATTATGTTTTTTTTTCATATGTTAAAAATGTAATTAATGAATGGTTTAACTGGATTTTTGAAATATAACTTAAGTTGGAAATTTGGAATTTTGGTTAAAAATGATATTTAAGTTTATGAATAAAAATGGAAATTTAATTATATTTGGAAAATGGTAAAGATGATAATTTGATTTAAATTTTAATTTAAGTGATTTATTAAAGTATTATTGATTTTTCTATTAATTTAAGTGGTTAAATAAATGAATGTTTAAAAGTGATCTTTTAAAATATAACTTGACTTGGAAATGTGAAATTTGGGTTTAATTAAAGTTTAAGTTAATTAAATAAAATTGGAAATTTAGTTAAATTTGTTAAATGGTAATTTAAATTTGAAGTGTTAAGTTATTTGTTGAAATGTGAAGAATTGGAAACTTTTACACTAAAATTTATTAAGTAAATTGTTGAAAATTGGATTTAATTATAGGAAATTTATTGTGAAAAAGATACATGTTAAATGATATGTAAATGAACATTTTAAATGTTAAATTATGATTTTTAAAATGTTTAAAGAGTTTAAAATTAAGTTATTTAATTGCTGGAAATACACTAAAAAGCTGGAAATCACTTTTAATAGCATTCAGAAATGCTATGGTTCTGAATTACACTAAAAATTGAATAAAAGGGCTACTACGGCATTTCTGAAATGCTGCAGTTGCTGTAGTTGAACTTATAGGCTAATATTGAACCCAGGTCTATTATAGCATTCTCTGGAAATGCTATAATGGTCTGCAGTCTTTGCTGAAACCAAATTTAACTCTTGTTTTGAAATCTGAACTACCGCAGCACTTCTGAAATGCTGTCTTTTCTGTTTTGAACTATAATTCAACTAAAACTGAGTTTTAACAGCAGTTTTAAGTGCTGTCTTTGCTGAATTAAAAATGTTTTCAAATATAACTTATAGCAGTTGTTTTTAAATGCTGTGAAATGCTGAAATTTTAATAATTAGGGTTTTTGACTTAGTAAACGAACTCAGAATGGTTTGAAACTTTGAAAATTGAATACTTGATTTGAAAGTATAATAATTACACTTTTAAAAGGGTTAAATGAATTATTTTGATTGAAATATAAACTATTTAAAGATGATTTGAAATGACAATAAATGAACGATATCTTTGAATATAAAAGGTATTTAAAGTTGAATATTTGGATTTGAACTGATAGGATATTTTATTATATTAAAATGATTTGAAGTGAAGTTTTGTAAGGATATGATATTTTATTATATTAAAATGATTTGAAATGAAGATTTGGAAAGATTGATATTTGATATATTAAAATGATTTGAAATGAAGTTTTGGAAAGATATGATATTTTGATATATTGAAATGATTTGAAATGAAGTTTTGAAATGATATGGTATTTTAAATATAAGGAAATGGTTTGGAATTGATTTAATCTTTAATTTGATAAATATATGGTTTTGAAATGATATTTTATTTTGAAGTAAAGTATTGTTTTAAAAGTTATAACCACGGGTTATAATAACGATTGGTTGTTAAAGAGACCGGGATCGGATATGGACATACTCTCTGTCTTACCGAAAACCACTTTGGCAACCGTGTACGCGGTGGAGATTCCAGAATGAAGTAGGATGGTGGCGACGATCCTAAGGTATATACGTGGACCCAACTCCCGTGAGTTGGCATAAGGTGGCTAAAACAGGAGCGATTGACGGACCAATGAGGTAGCACCTCTGATCGGACACACTTCTTCGATACCATTCTATTACTTGTGATTGATTTGGTGCGCACCCTTGATTTGGGAGTGTTGTTCGAGGTGGGCGGTAGTGGCTGCTATGCGTCACCACCAGTCCGGATGCGTAATTGGTATATCTACCCTGGCATTGCCTAGTTGTGCCGTGTCACCTACCATATCGAGCTTTACTACGATTATGATTTTAAGATCCGACCGCGTTAAGGTTCTCCATCCCCTTAACGCTATTTTCCGATATGATTATACTTTACTTATTTAGACACTACTGTATATAGCGTATATTACTACATAGTAGATAGTTTAACGGATCCTTAGAGGATGGGCGGTCCCAAGCATCTTCTAAGTTACTTGTACCCTTATTACAGTTCGCTTGAGTTGGTTTACATTATATAAGTATATATTGTCCTGACTCGAGTGTTTTGTGTTTTGCTTTACGCTCGGGTCAGCCTGAGTTATTCACAGATTTGGATTTCCACTCTCTTGGAGATTTGAATCGCTGGAGATTATCTGCTTGTCATGTCCTATCTATTCCAGTTCCGTTGTTCTACTCAGCTTGTACTTGGTTATTTTATTGAGACTTTTGTTGTACTCTATTTCTTCTGTTGTATCTTATGTAACTCTGATATATTTATATAGTAGCTTCATGAACTACTATTTCTTTTACTTCCGCTGCATTATTTTACTCTGTGTCTGTGATCTGTGATTATATTTATTTACTGTATATTCTGAGATTTGCCAAATTTTATTTACAACGCGGTATTTTGAGCAATTCAACTCCGGCATGAGTGTCTACCTATACACTTATAATGGATGCGAATGGTTGAAAATATCGGGTCGTTACAGTTGGTATCGGAGCTTTGGCTTTGAGGCAAAACTCAGCATATGGAGTAGATTTATTTACAGAATCACTTTCGTTCGAGTTTGAATCTTTTCCTCTTGATTCGAATTTCCTTTGAATTTTTGGAATGTTCCCTGCGGTTCCAAAATTCATTCTTGTCCCTCACTATTCATCTTCTTTTGATTCTGGAGTATTCCAAAACTCCACTTCTAATGATCTTTATAGTGAATTGGCGGTCTCGCCAATATTCTAATTTTCTTGTAAAAGGGTGAAACTCCTTTACAATTAGCATCGATTCACCAGAGATTTATATTTATCCTTGGTTTAGATGCTAATATCTTTTGTTATTCCAAACTCTATCTCTTGAGATCGGATGTAGATTTACCACAGAAAAATCCACATTTTGATCTTATTCATTAAGTCACGGTTGACCCGGTTAAGGTTGCCCGTGATTTATCTAAGCTTATCCATCTTCCTATTTTGTTATTAAATCATCTTGTCTTTGTTTCCAAAATATCTCCAAACATTTTTAATTGTACTAGTAAATCTATGTTTTGTTTTATATTGTGTTGTTTGAGTTGTTAATGTTGATTTGGGTTTCCGATCGATTCGTCTGATCAACGCTATTGATAGGATTTCTAAAACACTTTGACAGAACAAACTGACACAATATTATTTTAAAATTTGGTTTATGAAATAAATTTGGATATATAATTTTATGGAACTTAATAAATTGATTTAAATTGATAATTTGAAATGATAATACTTGATTTATCATTTATTGTTCTACAAATGAATTTATAAATAGTTGTTTATAAATTTATTTGGGAACTGAAATGAATTTAAACAAGAAAGTTAAAGAATTTAATTTCCGATGGTTTCAAACCTTGTGTTTAAAATTTTTAAAAGGATATTATTTAAAGTATTTTGAATAAAAATTTGTCTCTAAAGAATTTTAAAGTTTAAAAATTTAGTGCTCTTCTCTTTGTCGCTGGAAAATAATTTCGGTGATGACTGCAGCATCATCGACGTTCATTTTCGAGTTTCGAAGTGAAGAGACTGTTCTGTAGTCTTGCTACAGCTTTGTTTTGGAAAATCTAATTGATTTGAATTTCTAAATATGACTGGATTATAATATATATAGATATATGATTTAAATTTGATTTGACATATTATATACATATATTTATTTATCTCTTAGTGGTTTGAAGGGAATCGGAAATTTAATTCTTACATTTTATCTTAAAGAATAATTTCAGTTATAAGAAGAAAATAAAAATTTGAATAAATGATTCAAACTTGAGATAATTGAATTGGAAAGTTTTACTTGTATAACACACAATTTAATTCCAATATAACTTACCTAAATTACACAGAAGTTGAATATGAAATTGGATAATATACAATATAGAAAGGATTTTTATAAATAAAATTTGAGTGGTTATAATAAATGTTATACACTTAAATTTTAGTTATAAAAGATTAACAGAGGTAAATATTGAAAAAGGAATCTAAAGAGATTTTATTTAAATAACTTAATAATCAAATTGATTTAATATGGAACCTTAAGTCTAACCTAGAAATTTTAATAAAGGTTATTTCCTGAAATGAATATGTTGTATAATAAATAATGTATCTTTGAATAGATAAAATAAAATACATTTGAATTAGACATTTTGTAATAAAGTTATTTAACTTGAATTCATAGTTTAATTGATGTCTAAATGAATAAATGTGTAAAGAAATTTGATTGTTATATTTGCTATATAAATATTTTATTTATGAAATAGATATGTCTTGAAAAATGAGTAATTATGATTTAAAGAGTTAAAATGTATTTTAACATCACTAAAATTTGATAATTGAGAATTTGGTTTCCAAATGGAATAATAAGTGTAACTTATTAAAGGAATATCTATTTATGAAATGGGTATTTTAAATAAAGAGTTAGGCTATGTGTTAAATTAAGAGTTAAGTAAAATAGTGAAATTTTGACTTAATAAACGAAGTATAGTTTAATTTAGATATTCTATTTATAAAAGTTTGTTTTAATAAGTCATAAGTTAAATGATATCCAAATGAATATTTTTGAAATTGAACTGATTTGAAATACTAATATATCTACTGTAGCATTTTATAAGTGCTGCTATTTTGAAAAGACAATGTTTTGGAAATTTTTATAATTAAATGAACTTAGAAATGTTACAACTTTAAAATGAATATTATTTGACCTTGAATTAAAATGGTTTAAATGAAGATTTTTTTTTTTTGGTGTTATGATTTTCTAAGTATTATGTTTTTTTTTAAAGAATAACTTTTCCAAAGTGTTATGATTTTAGTAGTGTGATTTCCAAATGATAAACATCCCTAAATTGTTATGATTTCAAAGCATTATGGTTTTAAATTTATTATCTTGTTTTGTTTTTCCAAACTATCTTTTGGTTGTCCTTATTTCTCTTATCTTGTTACAGAATGGGAAGGCTATTGCTTATACCAGTCTATTTAGAAATCATTCTGTAATCTTTGATAATCTTTGTTACTCATCTGGATCTGAACACTGTTTTTCCATTCATAGACCGTTGGTCAAGTGAAAAGGGAGATTCAGACTCTAGAGGATCTTTTTCGTGCTTATATTCTTGATTTGATCAACTCCATCTTGTTAAACTTACCTATAACAATAGTTATCAGGTGTAATTCCAATCTTCTTATCATCTTGTCTTAATTCTATTTCATTCTATCTTTTTCTGTGCTTTCCCGTACCTCGTTCCTTTTCGGGGACGAAAAGTTTTGAGTGGGGGAGAGTGTAACAACCCTGTATTTTTCAAATATTTTTAAATTGATTTTTCCAGATTCAAAAGCTTTATTTATGAAAAAGAATAAATTTTGTTATTTTAAGTATAAACTTTGATTTTGATGTGGATTAGAATTCCAAATATGACTAAATTTAATATTTCCAGAAAATGTGAATTTTGGTCAACAGTCAAACTTTTACTTTTAAATTTAAAATTTTAAATATTTGAAATTATAAATTTTATCTTTTATTATGAAAATAGATGTAGTAACTTGAATACTGCTTTTCGTTTCGCTGAAAACGGAGTTAAACTGTAAAAGTTATGTACATTTCAACTTTGAGTATAATTTGTTTATTTAACAATTTTGTCTATTTTAAAAGATATAAATTTTATTTTTCTTTGTTATGTTTTATTTTAATTGGGTTAATACTTTATTTTGAGCATATTTTTATCTTTTAATATTTTTAAAAATGATCATATAATTTTTCTAAAGTACACTTGAATTTATTCAAATTTATAAAGCCTGATTATGTATTTATTGCCATTTTCTTCATTTAAATTCTATTTAATTTAAAATTTAATTATTTCTTTTACTTGAAAATGTTTTAAAAATAATTTTTATTTCAAATTTTGGTTTAGAATATTTTTAAAGTAAATCAAATAATTTTTCAAAGCCATTGGTTATTTTTCTGTAATTTCTAAACACTGTTTGCAATTTTTGAGCAATTTCTGTAATTCTTTTTCCATTTCTTTTGAATTTAAATATTTATTTTTATTTCCTACTACTTTTTTTCAGTTGTAAATAACATTTCTGAGTTTATTTTGTTTATTTAAAATAAAATAAAAAAGGAGAAAAGGAAATGCCAAAGGTTTTAAAAATTGCAAAAACTTAAGGCTTTTCATCTCCTGGTCTCTTCATTTTCTTTTGGCTTTTCCTCTCCTTTCTTTTGGCCGTACACTTCTTACCTCTAACCATGTATTCTCTCCAGCAATTCACGTGAAAATCTATCTCTCCACTCCAAAAACTCACGGCTATATCAAATTTGAGAAAAAAATTGCAATTCTAATGGCTTCTCTTTTCTACTTTCTTCCTCTTCTTTTATTGATTTTGTCTTTGCTCCTCTTATGCTTTGCTCAGCTATAACCCACCTTCATCTCCACCATCCTCTCCACCATCACCAGCCACAGCAACCACCACCCCACCTCTGACCACCACCTCAAGCCGTGCCATCCAATTGAAGCCATCACCACAAAATCAATGCAAAACTCCACAAAAAAAATTGCCTAGCCTAACCATAAACTCCACTATCTCCTTCATATCTTGACTTGGCCACACCCCTAGCTCCACCACCACCCACCTACACCACCTCTAGACATCACTTCAGATCTGACCACACCTGAAGTAGGTAGGGCCGAGCCCAAAACTTGGCATAACCGAGCCAAATGTTGCGTAAACCACTCTATTTTGCCTTGAACCCATGTATGCTTCATATTGTAACTCTTCCACCACCTTCATCAACTTGTAACCTGACCTATATGACACCATACCTGACCTAAAAACACATCATGGCTGAGCACCTGATCCCCTATGGTCAAGCATTTGAATGGTAAAGGCAAAGTCTTGTCTTTATTGCTTTGTATTTCAATTTGTTCGATATTGTTTTGGTTAACATTCATATGTTATATTGTCTTGCTTATTGTTATTGCAAGATCATATCTTGGTTCTCTTCATTCAAATCAAAGGTCATGCTATATCGTGCTTGTTGTGCTTTCTGGAATTTATTCCGTGTGTTTTGATCGCTAATCTCCAGCTTTAACAGGTGAGTTATTCTCACCAGACAATATGTACCTATATAACTAGTAAATTGACACCCTGTGAATCTGTAGAAATATATTATCATGTTATATATGCCTATATTATTATCATATGATGTTCACACCTGTTATTACACCTGTTATATCATATGTTACTGTTATTTAATGTTATTCTGTTATTTATATCTGTTATCACCATTGCAAGTTCCCTGTAGACTAGAATCACTATGGGTTGAAATGATACATACCCGAACGGACTTTAGAATAGGAAAAAATCGTTATGGGCTGAAATGATAGGCCTGAATGGTTTTTATTTAATTTATTTTAACTTGGGATTGCGGGTTTGAAATGATAGAACCCGGATTTTTCTTTTTAAACTGCGGATTGAAATGATACATATCCGTATCACTTGACCTAAGTTAGAAAATTATATACAGGCCCGTGGTTATTTTATAAAGTGTTTTGAATATTTTTAAGTATTTTAAAAATTATAAATTTATGAAATTTGATTTAATTAGATTTTGAAATGTTTTAAAATAAAGAAATTATGTTTTTTTTTCATATGTTAAAAATGTAATTAATGAATGGTTTAACTGGATTTTTGAAATATAACTTAAGTTGGAAATTTGGAATTTTGGTTAAAAATGATATTTAAGTTTATGAATAAAAATGGAAATTTAATTATATTTGGAAAATGGTAAAGATGATAATTTGATTTAAATTTTAATTTAAGTGATTTATTAAAGTATTATTGATTTTTCTATTAATTTAAGTGGTTAAATAAATGAATGTTTAAAAGTGATCTTTTAAAATATAACTTGACTTGGAAATGTGAAATTTGGGTTTAATTAAAGTTTAAGTTAATTAAATAAAATTGGAAATTTAGTTAAATTTGTTAAATGGTAATTTAAATTTGAAGTGTTAAGTTATTTGTTGAAATGTGAAGAATTGGAAACTTTTACACTAAAATTTATTAAGTAAATTGTTGAAAATTGGATTTAATTATAGGAAATT
The DNA here is from genome assembly GCA_030737815.1 of Allium fistulosum. Classification (NCBI taxonomy): domain Eukaryota; kingdom Viridiplantae; phylum Streptophyta; class Magnoliopsida; order Asparagales; family Amaryllidaceae; genus Allium; species Allium fistulosum. The sequence goes on along the minus strand of CM060902.1, from coordinate 652,014,254 downwards.
TATTGTGAAAAAGATACATGTTAAATGATATGTAAATGAACATTTTAAATGTTAAATTATGATTTTTAAAATGTTTAAAGAGTTTAAAATTAAGTTATTTAATTGCTGGAAATACACTAAAAAGCTGGAAATCACTTTTAATAGCATTCAGAAATGCTATGGTTCTGAATTACACTAAAAATTGAATAAAAGGGCTACTACGGCATTTCTGAAATGCTGCAGTTGCTGTAGTTGAACTTATAGGCTAATATTGAACCCAGGTCTATTATAGCATTCTCTGGAAATGCTATAATGGTCTGCAGTCTTTGCTGAAACCAAATTTAACTCTTGTTTTGAAATCTGAACTACCGCAGCACTTCTGAAATGCTGTCTTTTCTGTTTTGAACTATAATTCAACTAAAACTGAGTTTTAACAGCAGTTTTAAGTGCTGTCTTTGCTGAATTAAAAATGTTTTCAAATATAACTTATAGCAGTTGTTTTTAAATGCTGTGAAATGCTGAAATTTTAATAATTAGGGTTTTTGACTTAGTAAACGAACTCAGAATGGTTTGAAACTTTGAAAATTGAATACTTGATTTGAAAGTATAATAATTACACTTTTAAAAGGGTTAAATGAATTATTTTGATTGAAATATAAACTATTTAAAGATGATTTGAAATGACAATAAATGAACGATATCTTTGAATATAAAAGGTATTTAAAGTTGAATATTTGGATTTGAACTGATAGGATATTTTATTATATTAAAATGATTTGAAGTGAAGTTTTGTAAGGATATGATATTTTATTATATTAAAATGATTTGAAATGAAGATTTGGAAAGATTGATATTTGATATATTAAAATGATTTGAAATGAAGTTTTGGAAAGATATGATATTTTGATATATTGAAATGATTTGAAATGAAGTTTTGAAATGATATGGTATTTTAAATATAAGGAAATGGTTTGGAATTGATTTAATCTTTAATTTGATAAATATATGGTTTTGAAATGATATTTTATTTTGAAGTAAAGTATTGTTTTAAAAGTTATAACCACGGGTTATAATAACGATTGGTTGTTAAAGAGACCGGGATCGGATATGGACATACTCTCTGTCTTACCGAAAACCACTTTGGCAACCGTGTACGCGGTGGAGATTCCAGAATGAAGTAGGATGGTGGCGACGATCCTAAGGTATTTACGTGGACCCAACTCCCGTGAGTTGGCATAAGGTGGCTAAAACAGGAGCGATTGACGGACCAATGAGGTAGCACCTCTGATCGGACACACTTCTTCGATACCATTCTATTACTTGTGATTGATTTGGTGCGCACCCTTGATTTGGGAGTGTTGTTCGAGGTGGGCGGTAGTGGCTGCTATGCGTCACCACCAGTCCGGATGCGTAATTGGTATATCTACCCTGGCATTGCCTAGTTGTGCCGTGTCACCTACCATATCGAGCTTTACTACGATTATGATTTTAAGATCCGACCGCGTTAAGGTTCTCCATCCCCTTAACGCTATTTTCCGATATGATTATACTTTACTTATTTAGACACTACTGTATATAGCGTATATTACTACATAGTAGATAGTTTAACGGATCCTTAGAGGATGGGCGGTCCCAAGCATCTTCTAAGTTACTTGTACCCTTATTACAGTTCGCTTGAGTTGGTTTACATTATATAAGTATATATTGTCCTGACTCGAGTGTTTTGTGTTTTGCTTTACGCTCGGGTCAGCCTGAGTTATTCACAGATTTGGATTTCCACTCTCTTGGAGATTTGAATCGCTGGAGATTATCTGCTTGTCATGTCCTATCTATTCCAGTTCCGTTGTTCTACTCAGCTTGTACTTGGTTATTTTATTGAGACTTTTGTTGTACTCTATTTCTTCTGTTGTATCTTATGTAACTCTGATATATTTATATAGTAGCTTCATGAACTACTATTTCTTTTACTTCCGCTGCATTATTTTACTCTGTGTCTGTGATCTGTGATTATATTTATTTACTGTATATTCTGAGATTTGCCAAATTTTATTTACAACGCGGTATTTTGAGCAATTCAACTCCGGCATGAGTGTCTACCTATACACTTATAATGGATGCGAATGGTTGAAAATATCGGGTCGTTACAAAACAGTACCAAAGATCAAAATAGTTCAAGTAATACAAATCAAAGACCCAGGCTACATAATCCAACTGAAATTGTCACGAAGACCAACTAGATTCGACAGAGCATAATTTCTTAACATCAGTGGCAAGGCCACCAAAGATTCAACTTGCAGAGGAATAGTTTAAAGCATAGCCGAAGACAAAATAAATCTATTACCAAGTCAGGGAATTTCAAACAAGGATCAAACTGCCGAGACAAAGTCAAGCAACCAATCAAACACAATTTCAGATGCCGTGATGACCAAGACAGCAACCACGATAATCGAACAACTCGAAATCGACATCGTGATGGCCAAGGAATCATCGTCATAGCAGGGTCAAAACGAGTTCAAAATCATGAAACAACTGTCTCAACTCAAACTGCAGTAAAAAGGGCAATTCAATGCCGAAGCAAAAGTGATGGCCAAAGCCAACAAAGCACAGTGAAGTGAAGTCGAGAGTATCACTTAAATCAAATAGCCCAAAAATCACAATTTTAAACAAGACAGAAATCATCATTAACAACTAAAGTCGAACGAAATAAGCACAGTCGAAATTCTCATAACCACAGCGCTTATCAACATCGAACGAAAACCAAATGCCAAGATAGATAATATCGAATCAAAGATCGAATTGCAGAAGCATAATAACGAGAAGGAATTAGATGTGAGCAATTTAAAATTACTCACCTTTGTCAGAAGCGGTCGCGAGCGAGAAGAGGAGTACGAAGCCCTAATCTTTGCAGATCGAAGGAGGAACGAACGAGGCTGAAACTCTAATTCCAGACGAGCCCTAGATTTCGAAAGCCCTAATTGGTTTTCTCGCCGCCATTTTTTTTCGTTCGTTTGATTTTTAGGGTTCGAAGAGAAAATGAGTAAGGGGAAGGAACGGGCATAGGCCTTTATCTCAATATCTAAAGAAATGGGCTGAATTTCTTTAAAAAGGGAAATGTTTACTAAAGCCCGTATATCCTTAAAGAAAATTTCAAAAGAATTCCAACTTGATTAGATTTCCAATATCAATCTGTTGACAATTATAATCGTCTAACGACGATATCCAATATTTACAAAATCTCGGGTTGTTACAGACTCCCCTCCTTAAAGAAATTGCGTCCACGCAATCATAGGGAATAAATGGATAAAAGGTAACAACCAAAAGAGCATGGCAATGTCGAATGTATAAGCAAAGCAAGTGTCAGCGGGGAAGTGTTAGATAAGAAGTCAAAAAGGTTCGACTGCTGCAAATCAAAAGAATCAACCTCGTGGGAATCAGGGATCAAAATCAGACGACTAACAAAAGCAAGAAAAATCGAGTTCCAGCAACTAAAAGAGAAGGAAAAACAGAGCAGAAATCCCATACAGAGCACGAATTGAATGTGAGTAAATCAAATTACTCACCTGAATCGCCCGAGAAAAAGACGAAGCTCAAATCTCAAAAGTCGCAAATATTCAATCATCAAAAACGATAATTGAATTTTCAAATCGCAAATATTTACTTATCTCAAACGATAATCAGAAGACAAAACAAATATCTGATTATCTCATACGATAGTCAGAAAACAAATATTCAATTATCAAAAACGATAATCAAATTTCTCAAATCAACACATATTCGATTATCACAAACGATAATCAAATTTCAAATTCAACAAATATTTAATTATCTAGAGCGATAATTAAATTCGAAATCAGCAAATATTTAATTATCTAAAGCGATAATTAAATCTCAAAGCAACAATTATTTAATTATCAAAAGCGATAATTGAATCTCAAATCAGCAAATATTTAATTATCAAAAGCGATAATTAAATCTCAAATCAGCAAATATTTAATTATCTAAAGCGATAATTAAATCTCAAATCAGCAAATATTTAATTATCAAAAGCGATAATTAAATCTCAAATCAACAAATATTTAATTATCTAAAGCGATAATTAAATCTCAAATCAGCAAATATTTAATTATCAAAAGCGATAATTAAATCTCAAATCATCAAATATTTAATTATCTAAAGCGATAATTAAATCTCAAATCAGCAATTATTTAATTATCTAAAGCGATAATTAAATCTCAAATCATCAAATATTTAATTATCTAAAGCGATAATTAAATCTCAAATCAGCAATTATTTAATTATCAAAAGCGATAATTAGAAACAACAAATATCTGATTATCAAAAACGATAATCAGAACTCATATCAACAAATATCTAATTATCACAAGCGATAATTAGAAACAACAAATATCCGATTATCAAAAATGATAATCAGAACTCATATCAACAAATATCTAATTATCACAAGCGATAATTAGAAACAACAAATATCCGATTATCAAAAACGATAATCAGAACTCATATCAACAAATATCTAATTATCACAAGTGACAATTAGAAACAACAAATATCCGATTATCAAAAACGATAATCAGAACTCATATCAACAAATATCCAATTACCTGCAGATAATTGGAAGCAACAAATATCTAGAAATCAATTAAGAAGACTAGAAAATCAACATAAAAGCTTGGATCGATCCCATCAGATGGCGAGTTTTTAATTCGCCGCACGTGCATCTCAAAGTGGCCGAAGCCTACCAAGTACTCAACATAATTTTGGCGCCCATCAGATTGACCCGAAGGTTCGTAGAGTGACCCGAAGGTCTAGTACTGGTATTTGACCCGAAGGTCCATCATATGACCCGAAGGTCCATCATATGACCCGAAGGTCCATCATAGTGGCTCGAAAGCACACGAAAGCATCAAATATTTCAATTAACGAGTCCGGAATTAACCGAAATAGCAAACGCACATGTCCCATACCACGTGTTTTACTAAATCGTTTGATTCTCTTCATCGTTTCCTTGAAAGTGTAAAATTCATCAAAATCATCAAAACAATAGATATTCAATTAACGAGTCCGGAATTAACCGAAATAGTAAAAGTGTGGTTCCATACTCCGCACTTTTGCTAAATCGTTTAAATCTCTTCATCGTTTCCTTGAAAGTGCAAAATTGTGTATTTTGCAAAAATACACTTTACATTCTCAAACGGACAAGTCCGGAATTAAGCGAATCAGTAAAAGAAAGGGGTCATAGTCCTCGATTTTGCTGAAACGTTTAAATCGCTTCCTCATTCTTTTGAAAGCGCAAACTGTTAAAATTCGTGAAAGCAATTTTATTTATTTTGCAAAAATAACAATTCACATTCTCAACTGGACAAGTCCGGAGTTAAGCGAAACAGTAAAAGAAAGGGGTCATAATCCTCGATTTTGCTGAATTGTTTAAGTCGTTTTCTCATCCTTTTGAAAACGTAACTGTTAAAAATTTATAAAACAATTTTCATTTTTAAAACGAGTTTCCAAACACGTGATTAAAGCAGCAATATTAGTAACAATTTCGATAAGGAAATTGTGCTTCTCAAAATACCGTAAAAACGGTCACAAATCAGTATTGCGGAATAACCGCTTGAAAACCCACTTTTAAAACTTGACGGTTACTGAAGCCGAAGCGACAGAAATTTTAAAACGTCAAAATCACATCAAAACAATTTACATCAAAATGTAATATCAGTGAATTTTCATTCATCAAAATGCCACAAAACACCGTACTTCAAAATTAGCATTGATGTAAAATCCCGTTGTAAAAATAACGGCAACAAAATACGTTTCATAACCAAGCATCGGTTCAACGTAAAATAAATGCAATAACGTGCAATTTAAATTTTTGCACGTACTACAAAATGAACAAGGAATCATTCAAATGTATCTTCAATGAAGATAATTTAAAACAGCAAAAATCTAATCAATAGATGATTAGTACAAAAGAAAGCCAGCGGAAATTTCAACAAAAATCACATATCTGCAATTTCTTCGAATCCTCAATTCGGATTCGAAGTTCTCAAAGAAACAAAATAATTACAGCTATGTAAACAACAAATGAAATTCATATCAATTTCGTATTTTGATTTTTAAATCAAAAAGATTATCAGTTGTACTCAGCGAAGACAGTTTCACTGTTTCCGCTGCGCACTCTGATAAACAGAACACAAATCAATCAAATCATCAGAACACAATTTCACTATTATTTTTAAATAAAGTTATTTAAAAATTTCATCCAAATTTCAAAAATTTAGTTTTGACTCAAATCACAGATAAAACATCGACTAATAGTTGTAACATATGTTCTATCCAAGTTATGTTTTATATTATGTCCATAAACCCCAAGCTCTGATACCAACTGTGACGCCCCACCTCTATGCTCATAATAACAAAGAGTATTAAAAGAAATACTGTCTATTATTACGAAGAATAAGGCTGGATAGGAGCGACCATCCGTAATTGGCCTTACACTAATATTGGTTATCTCGATAGGAGTGGTATATACTTTTTCTTTTTCATCTTATTTATTTACTCCCATCGACACACCCAATTATCAGTATAAAACAAACTACGATGGTTCATACTAGTTTAGGACATTAGATATAACGATAACACAGATAATATAAATGCGGAACACAGATAAAAACAAAAGTCTCAGATATATATAACTGATGTCAGTTAATACATAGTTGACACTATACATATGATACAACTATAACTGTCGACTCTAGAAGTTATATATACAAGTACATTATCGACTAATATACATGAATACATATCGTTCTATACAATGACACGACTACTACAAAATGACACTGACAGCTTCAGACGATGTGAAAAGTCTTCATATCCTGAACAGCAACTCAAAGAAGAAAATCTACAACCTGAAATACTCGGGTCTGACCCGAGTATTATATTCAAAAGAAAATAATACCCAGGTCAGTCTAATTCAAACCAGTTTATTAGTGCATAGGCAGCAATAATAATCAATCTCAAATAGATGACAGTCACAGAAAGCTCGTATACCCAACTTCTCGATAAGAGAACCGGATAACGGCAGATATAACACTAAACAATGTTAATCCACAAAACAGAAATCCAAAGCAGTTTAAACAATTGAAATGTCAATTTAAAAACATCAATGCTAATTGGCTGCAGTACACGCTAACGTGTACTGCCTCGCCAATACAGCCTACGAATTACGCAACAGGTCGATGAATCAAGAACAAAAGAAATATCGATTAAAATCTGTCAATTCAGTGTGGCTGCAGTGCACGCACGCGTGCACTGCCTCGCCACAACAGAATATAAAGTCACCACAACTCCAAGTACTAACAGTAATTAATACGTCGAGAAATCAAAATATCTAACCCAGATTGGTCAGAAGTAAACAGACTCAAAAGATATCACAAGAGATACGAGTGAAGCCACAAGATAAGCTTCAACAAGCATAGGAACACGAACAGCTAAAGACAGTAACAAGAATGGGCAGACATGACTCAACATGTATGAATGGTCTCAACGTCAAAGATAGAGAGGCCAAGAATGAAACTGCACATGCCTCAATTAACAACTACATGGAACTGGAGCTTGCAACTTAAATAGAAAATGCACGTGAACATCATGGCAACAATTCAAGGCAACATAGCACAAGTATACAAGAGCAACAATGCACTGTACAGTCGAGTGAAGGCTAGCACATCAAAGTGCAACAAAATGATGAAGTTCCAAATCACACAAGTTCAGTGACTCAGAGTTCAAATAATACCCAAGGCATGTTAACCATGGTCAGAAAACAACACGCAAGTGTGCACAGACAACAGTCAAATGAATGACTGTCTCGACCCCCAAAACTCAAAACCAGAGACAAACAAAATCAAAACCAATAGCAGTGTATAAACTCCAGGCTACGATATGCACAGACTCAAGTAAAACAGTAAATAGATGTACATAGGGAACTCAAACAAAAGTTCAGACTAAAACAAGATTACATCTCATGCTAATGCCTACTCGAACACACATGTGTACAGTATCCAGAGCAAGCTCGGATGAACAAAACGATTGTGATAAACACAATGATGTAGAAAAAGGAAACAATGAGCAACTGACCACAGTACAAAGGTTATAGCAATGGACTTGACCAGTGAACCAAAAATGCCAGCAAAGCCAAAATTGAACAAGTCAGGAAACAGATAATCAATACTTCAAAGTTCAAAGGGGATACAACTGCAACCATGATCAGGTGATGACCATATTCAAGTAAAGACTACAGGCAACTTAAAATGACATAGCACTGGAACTCAACAAACCCAACAACATGGCATGTTAGTGTCAAATGAAAGAATGATACAAGATTAAATGAAGACTGTAAATTCAGGTCAATAGCTGATCAAGTGAGTCAGGATGACCAGAAAACAGTGGAAACCTGATGATCAAGTATAACAGAATTGAAACATCACTGATACACTATCCAAGTTCAATACCGAAATGTCGAGCGCAACAGCGCTACAAAGAAGACAACTGTAGAGAAGTCACAAAGAAGATCCAAAGTCAAACAGATACAACTATACATGTATGCACATATATATATATGCATACACATACATATCCATCACAGATAAAACAGTACCAAAGATCAAAATAGTTCAAGTAATACAAATCAAAGACCCAGGCTACATAATCCAACTGAAATTGTCACGAAGACCAACTAGATTCGACAGAGCATAATTTCTTAACATCAGTGGCAAGGCCACCAAAGATTCAACTTGCAGAGTAATAGTTTAAAGCATAGCCGAAGACAAAATAAATCTATTACCAAGTCAGGGAATTTCAAACAAGGATCAAACTGCCGAGACAAAGTCAAGCAACCAATCAAACATAATTTCAGATGCCGTGATGACCAAGACAGCAACCACGATAATCGAACAACTCGAAATCGACATCGTGATGGCCAAGGAATCATCGTCACAGCAGGGTCAAAACGAGTTCAAAATCATGAAACAACTGTCTCAACTCAAACTGCAGTAAAAAGGGCAATTCAATGCCGAAGCAAAAGTGATGGCCAAAGCCAACAAAGCACAGTGAAGTGAAGTCGAGAGTATCACTTAAATCAAACAGCCCAAAAATCACAATTTTAAACAAGACAGAAATCATCATTAACAACTAAAGTCGAACGAAATAAGCACAGTCGAAATTCTCATAACCACAGCGCTTATCAACATCGAACGAAAACCAAATGCCAAGATAGATAATATCGAATCAAAGATCGAATTGCAGAAGCATCATAACGAGAAGGAATTAGATGTGAGCAATTTAAAATTACTCACCTTTGTCAGAAGCGGTCGCGAGCGAGAAGAGGAGTACGAAGCCCTAATCTTTGCAGATCGAAGGAGGAACGAACGAGGCTGAAACTCTAATTCCAGACGAGCCCTAGATTTCGAAAGCCCTAATTGGTTTTCTCGCCGCCATTTTTTTTCGTTCGTTTGATTTTTAGGGTTCGAAGAGAAAATGAGTAAGGGGAAGGAACGGGCATAGGCCTTTATCTCAATATCTAAAGAAATGGGCTGAATTTCTTTAAAAAGGGAAATGTTTACTAAAGCCCGTATATCCTTAAAGAAAATTTCAAAAGAATTCCAACTTGATTAGATTTCCAATATCAATCTGTTGACAATTATAATCGTCTAACGACGATATCCAATATTTACAAAATCTCGGGTTGTTACAAACTGCCTGGCTGAGTCTTGCCTAGGGGTACGGATTGTTTCCTGGGGGATCCAGGCGTAATCATTGTGTATCCTGCAATCTGTGTAGGTCGCGAATAGTAGCGCAAATGCTTGGCTGAGTCTTGCCTTAGGGTACGGATTGTTTCCTGGGGGATCCAGGCGTAACCATTATGTATCCTGCATTCTACTAGTCATCATGGCGTAACTCGCAGGGCTGAGAAAGCTTACGGATATGGATTGTTTCCTGGGGGATCCAGGCGTAACCATTGTGTATCTGCGAACCATGGTTAGACAAAGGTTTTGTTGTTGTTTTGTTTGGATTGTACTTTCCATATCTGTTTTTAAAAGTTTTTCCAGTATTTTCACTGGGTGTTGAAACAGGTCTACTAAGTACCTGGAGAATTCTAGTTTTGCGCCTGATCAACGCACTACCAGAGTCTACAGGAACAAGGATAAACTTGTTGAAACATCGAGTTATAAAAGTATTTTTGAAATGAAATTTGTTTCGTTATAAAAAAATATTTTATTATAAAAGTATTTCTAACAAAGAAATTTTGTATTAATATTCGAAATTGAAATTCTAATGGTTTGAATTAATTATTCATGCCCGATTCTATTCTTTTGAATCTACCTTATCTGCTCAGCTTTATTTATTCACCTATATTCTGTTTTTCCAAGTCCTCCTTCTTTTCCTTGTTGACTATATCCTTTTAAACATGGTTTAATAGAAATTTTAGTGTTATAAATATTTTAGAAGTTATTAATTAAATAAAACATATTTAAAGAAATGATTATTGATTTATTAATAATATTTGAAAAGTATTTTAGATAGAATTAATAAATTTATGAATTATGGATTTAATAGCTTCTTTGTAAATATAAGTAATAATGTAAATAATTGTTTTCAAATGGTTTTCATACATTTATAAAGGTGTCATTTAAACATATAAATGGTAGTATAAAGGAAGCAAGAAATTTTACAAATGGATTTTTGAAAGGTTTTAAAGTATATAAGATAACTTTTAATCTGTCTTTTCTGTCTGGTTGTTTCTATTCTTCTACCTCCTTCCTTTTCGGGGACGAAAAGTTTTGAGTGGGGGAGAGTGTAACGACCCGCAAAATTTAATGGTTTTAAAAGTATATTTAACTGGAAATTTGTGAAATTTTAAACAATAAAATTTGAAATTAAAAATTTATTATTTGGAATACGTCTATTTTAATATAGCAACTGGTAAATTTTCATCTGATAATATTGAAGTTTATTTTCCTGTGAAATTTCATTTCAAATCAAACCGGTTAATAACAGTGAATTTAAAAGTTTTCCGAAACCAAAATATGTCAACAGGAGAAAATTTATTCAGATCATTCTGAATCAGACTGCGAAATTCGTTTTTCCAAATTTGGACTTCTACTGCTCCGTTTATCTTAATTCTGGCAAAATAGCAGCATTTCCGGTACCGATTATCGACTTTTGATCGGATGACCGTGCCACTAATATCTGTGTACCGTTTTGATCGTCTCGTCGTACTGATCTCCACGGTATATTCAACTCTGCATTTTGAGGTCCGGTACACGATGGAAACAATAAACTCTTCGTGTAATGGTACCAAAATCTTAACTTTATATTTTACTTTACGTTTCAATTTTGAAACGTGATGCTCAAGCAATAATAATTTGCTTTTATTATTCAGCTCAATCCCATCCCATAACCGTTCGAAAAGAAATAAAACGTTTGTATACGTTTTATTTAGTGGGCAACCGTTCACCTTAAACCTTTGTAACTTCATCCGCTTTTCCATTGCATTTCATTTATTTTTTTTCCTGCAACCCAGTTCGTATCCCATCTTCTTTCTTTCTCATCTCAAATTTACCTTCTTCTCTCCAGATCCATCGCCTACCTCTTTGCCTTTTTGCCTGTTCACTTGGAAAACAAGATCTAACTTTTATATACAAAGCTAAAGTTGTAAATTTGTGCAACCAGCCCATTCTTCTTCATTTCTTTCTGTTGCTATCTTGTTTATGGAGATTCTCCTTCCACCTCCTCCCTAGCCCGCATGCTGCTTCCCTGGCCTTCCTTTCGATCACCCTCTCCCTCTTGAAGCCGCTCACCTTCACCGTCCACTGCTCGCAAATGTCACATCACCCAACATCTCCACATCCAAGGCTTTCAGCCTTCAATCTCTATCGAACTACCAGCCTCGATCCAAGCTTCTCCCTAGATCCACGTCAACTCATCCCATGCTTCCCCCTCTTCGCACCCTCCCCTACCCAGTCCTTCACGTCTTCCCATCCACACCCCGACAACACCACGAACCACCACTCGGCCTTAGCCTCCTTCTCGGAAGCCCGCATAGTCCTCCCTTCCCTCCGCGCCCTGCCTTCGCCACAACATGGCCATCCCACGACAGTAGTCTTCTCGCCACCCAGCTTCCACCTTTGCGCCTTCTCTACTCCACGTGATCGACCGTGAGCCACTTCAACCGAGTGCTGGCCTTCCCTCCTCCTTCCATCTGTAAGCCTAGATCTCATTTTTTTTCTTCTGTATATTTAGTTTATATATATATATATGTAAGTTGCTATGTATATAGGTATATACTAGTATATAGGTTTCGACTCTTATGTTATGAATCTGTAGTTATAAAAGTTATATTAGTTTAGTCTGCATATATATTCGAACAAGTTATATATATATATGATATTGATTTGCGCGTGTAGATGTTCTATACGTTATTAAGAGTTGTTGCTTTTAGGTGTATATATTATATTGTTTGTTTGTTTTAAGTATAATATACATATATATGTGACTTACTATTGTAATATGCATGCATATAGGTACTGTATAACTATATCTTCTGTTAGATATAAAAGTTTATAAACTATATATATATTTGAAAATACGTACCAGTTTATAAAAGTTCAATTGTTTTGCGTGTGAGTCTACGGTCTGCATACTGTATATTAAGCTATATTAGTCATATATATATATATATATATATATATGTTATCTCATTTCACATAAGTTTGTATATAACTAAAGTCATATAGGTTGTGTCAAAAGCTTTATACTTATTAATATTCATATATGATATGTGTACGGTATATTATTTATGTTAGTTTAATTCATATAATCTGTTCCAGTCAGTATATTATTTTATAAAGCAAGGTATATAGGCACATTTGTTCACATCTAGTATAGATCCGGTTGTTGAAATATTATGTTAGTTCATATATGGGTAGTTTTAAAGTTGCAATTATTGTTATTTATATGTGTATATATATAGGTTTTGAAAGTTATTTGTTTATTTTAAATTATAAGTTGCATATGATTTAATAATAACCTATATATATATGAGTATTTATTTCAGAATGATATAATGTCTATATGTTTGATTTATATATATATATATATGTTTACATATAAGATTGGTATATATAATATGTCGGTTCATTTACATTGTTTAAGGTAGGTCACATATATAATATCTTATATAAATATATAGATTTTCCAAAATCTTTGTTTGTGTCCAATTTAAATTACAATATATTTGCTTGCAATTATTATATATATCATTGTTGCTTCTATCTAGTTGATTTCTGATTTGTTATCATCAATATCTATTCATCAGCTTCGTTGTCGATTCGAGTTCAATCTTGCCTTGTTTTGAGATTCGTGCCTCGATTCGTAACTCATTTTTGTCAAATCTATCTAACCTCGAAAGGTGAGCAACCACTCACGATTAACATTCTTTTATTTATTAAATTTGATTTCAATTGAAACGAAAATTGAAATATGCTATTGTAGTTATTTAAATTGTTATATATGCTATTATCTGTAACTGTTCACCTGTGGGATATGACACCATATCCTGCTGTTTATATTATATAGTTATTGATGATATATCTATACCTGTTATATTATTTCTATATCTGTTATCACTCTGCAAGTTCCCTGTTAGTATAGAAATCACTATGGGTTGAAATGATACATACCCGAACGGACTTTAGAATAGGAGAAAATCATTATGGGTTGAAATGATAGACCCAAGCGATTTTCATTTGAATTGAAATTGGGATTACGGGTTGAATTGATTCTACCCGTATATATTTAAATTTCGGATTGAAATGATAAATATCCGTATCACTTAACCATATGATAGATATATATACAGACAACGTTGGTCCACATATATAAATATTTTGAAAATAAATTCTATGGTTTGGAAAGAAATATATGGTTTTAATAAATGTTGAGCCTTAAATTATTATATATAAATGGTAATGATATATATATATATATTAAATAATGATATTTAATTTAATTAGGATGGATTTAATACATAATATGTTTAAGTATAAAATTTATATTTCAAAATAGATTTTTGGTAATAATTTGAATAAGTTAAGGTTGGGAAGATAATTTGAATTTAGTTGAAATTTTATTTATTAATGAATTTTATTAAATTAAACCAATGTGAAACTTATTGAAATTGAGATTTAAGATATGATTTATAACTGGGGTTTAATTTAAGTAATTTAAATAATATTTCTTGTTTAAATAAATTTAAGGAAATATTTAGTAAAAATGTAATTTAAGGCTAGTTAAATGATATTGAATTTATTAAGTGAATATTCCCTGATTAAATAATATAAAGTTAAATCAAGTGCTATATGAAACTGTTAAATTTTACTTTGAAAATGTTGAATATTAAAGCCTTGAAATATATTGAAAATTTAAATGGTATATTTAGAACTGAATTGATGAATTGAGCTTTGAATAAATTTGAATTTGAAATTTTTGAATCGATTTGTGAGACTTGAGGAAATTATAAATACTTTACTTTATAAATTATTTAATGAACATACACTATTTTGGAAATAGATATATTTGAAATGAAGATGATATTTTGATTTTGAAGTAAATAAATTTAAAATGACCACGGTGTCATAGTGTATATTCCCACCTTGTAGATAGTTCTACAGATCCTTAGAGGATGGTTATCCCAAACATCCTTTAAGTTACTTGTATTTCAGTTGATATTTCACTTGAGTTGGATTTATTGATATAAGAATGTTAATCCTGACTCGAGTGTTTTGTGTTTTGCTTTACGCTCGGGTCAGACCGAGTGATACAGCATTTGAGACTCACCTTTGGAGTTTGGAGCTTCCTTTGGAGATCCAATTATCGCCTCAGCTTTCAGCTCTTCTAGTTGATTTGTTCAGAGAAGTCATCTATTCGTACTGAAGTCTTCATTGTATTTGAGATATTCTGTTGTATTTTATTTTCAACTCTGATGTTTATATAGTAGCTTCATGAACTACTATTTTATCTATTCCGCTGCGTATTATTGTATTACTCTGTGTCTGTGATTCTGTGATTGATTTATTTACTGCATATGCTGAGTTTTGCCAAATTTAAATTAACAATCTGACATTTTGAATTATTCAAGTCTGACATGTGTGGATTTATTGTCGATTTGAATGGTCTAAAACAGCGGGTCGTTACATAATTACTGTAAATTAATTAGTTATCTAATTTCAAATTCTTACAAAATTCAATAACTATTGCATATGAGGTTGGATTTAGATATGATCTTTTGTGTTGGACTCGTATCGATGTTATCTAGGTGTTGGAACTGATTTCGTTAAATTTAGAGCTAGTAGAATTTTGAGCTAAAATTGAACATTGTAATGACCCAAGTTTCTAACAATTTAAGTATTAAATTAAATAATGATTTTGTAATGAAAAAGAAGAAAAAATAATCAAAAATAAAAATTTAAATGGTTTTTAGGAAGTTTAAAATGAAAAGAGTAAAAAATGAATGAATGAAGTTGCGTATTTCAACAAATCTATTCGGTTTCAAATTTAGTTAAAATCTTTCTAGCTTTGTTTATTGCAATTTGAAGTTTATTATATGTTTCGAGTCGGTGTAATTGGTGGCTACGGTAAGTTTTTGATGCAGTCGTTGTAGCACGAATATTAACGCGTCATATAGTTCATCTTTTATCGTTGATTACTACAGTATATTTATTTATGTTTTTCGATACCCGGTTTATAACATAGAGTGGTTAAATTATAGAGATAGGGCAGATTATAATTCGAAATAAGGCCCGTACATATATATTTGCATACGGTTATGTCACATGAATTGGTCTTAGCACATGCACCCATTATTTTGGTAGATAAACCTATTCGCTCTCACCTTTTAGCACTGCTGTATTGGATTTGAAAACAAACATTCATTTATTGCTTAAATTTTCACTTTTAAAAAGAAAATTAATGTTCACCATTTTGTTTAAACCTTTCGCCTGTTTTTTTTCGACCTTCATATTTTTTGAAGCCCATTACAATTTGCCCGTCCCCATCTCTATCGTCACGCCTCCACCTCAGCTCCACTGCCATGCCACCCTAACCTCACCTCCTTATGCCCACACCATGCCTCCAATTGCCACCTATACAATCGCCAATCCCTCCTCTACTTATTATGAGATAGGTTAATGGATGCCCCATTATGAATTGAGACTATATTATGAGGGAGCATATATGTATGTATTTTCTGCTTAAAATCTTATGAGAGTGTCTCAAATGATTTGAAAATAAATATTCAAACGGGTATTTTATAAATTATTTACAAAAGATAATAAAATCTTATACTCTTGATTTGAATTAGAGTAATTATTATAAAATGTTGTGTATATTATAAGTCTTAATTTTGTGATTAAAACCAATTAAATATTTTTTCAACATCTTTGTGTTAAGACCTATGTAAAATAATGAATTTAATATATACTTGGATTTGGAAGAAACTTTATTGTAAAGCTTGTTTAAAAATTGTTTTTGATAACCTTTTTTCTAATATTATTAGTATAAGATATTATTTTATAACCTCTTGAAAAAAAATTCCAAGTTAAGAAATATTTTCCTAACATTGTAATAAAATTTTGAACTATATATAAGTTTATTTTGAAAATAAATTTGAATATAAAATGTTATAATTTATAAAAATATATTTAAAGAGTTTATTGTAGTAATTCCTTCAATATCATTTATTTTGAAACTCCTTATATTTCGAATTTGTGTAACTTGGTTTTATAAATTTTTTATGAAATACTTATATTTTGATTTAGAGTATTTTCCAATTGAATTTTAAGATGTAATATAAATATGATAAATAGAAGAAGGGCTTATCGTAACATATGTTTTTATATACATCTGTTTTAATCCCTTTTAAATATCTTTAAGTAAATATATATTTGCTTAATAATTTATGAATATACTTATGTCTTTAATAAAGAAGTATTTGGAAGTTAAAAATAGTATAAAAGTAACTAAGAGTAAATAAAGAAGAAATTTAGAGATAAGAATGTTTTAATAACAATTGTTAACATCGCTTGTCTTTTATTACCTACTGATCCTAAATGAAATATTTTGGATGTATACTCGTATCTTCAAAAAAATGATTATTTTAAATGACATTTAAGAGTATTGAATAAATTGGAAAAAAATTGCTAAATAAATGAATATTTATGAAATAGTTTTCATAATGAATATTTTATAGTGTTTAATAAATAATTTTACGAAGGATTTGTAAAGTATTTATCTATGAAATTTAAGGTTGTTATATTAGGAAATTTATATAAATATGATTTATAAATTGAAAGTTTATAAATAGAAGAATTTATTTTAAAGGAAAAAGGTATTTTGAACAAAGATTTAAAAACTTTGTTTTGTATGGAATTTATATAATGAAGATTATAAAAAAATAAGTTTATTAAAAGATATTTATCTTGGAATAATTTCTTTTAAAGACTTTGTTTTATGATTTTTAGGAAGAAAATATTCTTAAACTAATGGGTTTTCTCAAGAATTTGAAACATGAAATATTTGTGAAAATAAATTTTCATTTTATAAGTATAATATTAATTTCTTCTAATAGATATAATATTTGTGAAAACATTAATTTCATTTGAAGTATAATATTTTTGAAAATATTAATTCCATTTTATAAAGAATATGAAGTTATTTGTTTATAAAAGATTTTAAGAAATATTTATAGTAATTTCACTCATGAAAGTTAAATATTTTTTGTAAATATGATCTATAAAGTATAGTATATTAAACATGGTTTGAAAAGAAGAATTTTTTTTAGTTAAAAGTGTAAATCTAAAGATTTAAATAGTAAAATTTAAAAAAACTAAAAGTATAAGCTTAAAAGAAAATAAATTTTAAAAATGTAAATTAAAAAGAATGAAATTAAAATGTAACCTAAGTAAGGTTAAAATATATGTTAAAAAAATGTATAAAACCTATATTTTGTTGATATTACTCAATGCGTTTGTTTTGACTAATTTCTTAATATGTAAGTTAGCTCTATTTTGAATAAAGAATATGAAAATAAAATAAAATAAAATGATATTTTAACAAAAATGTTTTATATAAAAGGTGATTGTATACAGGTAGGATTTCTAAATTAATGTTTTTTTAAATAAAGTGGATTTGAAATTATGTTTATATAGCAGTCTTACTTATAGATATTTATGAAGGCAAATATTTTAAAGGAAATTTTTCTTTGGACAGTTCGAGGAAAAGTCTTGATTAGTTTTGTGATAATCTAAATAATCATCTAAGTGATGATCAGATGATTGCCTAGGCAATCGTTGTAGTACATTTAGTAAACTATTCTCATTTTCATTGTATGATAGAAACGAGTTCAAATCTGAGCGAACCAAAAGCAACTGATAGTAGAAAATTATTAAAAAAAATTATGTCAATATATATAGTAATATTTCAAAAGATTTAAAATAAGGTCAAAGTATTTAATTCTAAATGTTCTTAAAAAGAAACTGTAAAAAAAGAATTTTCATATAATGTATTTAGTAATACAAAATTTTAATATAAGTTCTATAAATTCTCAAATTTAGAATGAACAATTTAAGACCATATTTAAAATATGTTAAATTCAATATCCTTATTTTACATCTAAATTGTACAAACACCATTGTCCCAGTGGTTAAGTGCTTCGACTTTGGCACGAGAGGTCACAAGTTTGAAACTCGTGTAGCGTTATTCGAACATTTATTGACATGTGATATGTGATGTGTTGTATATAAAGTACCTATTTAAAATTTTTTTTACAAACTATCAGATGCTATTAGGCCTTCATCTGGATTTTGAAGAAGGAAGTAAAAAATAATTAAAATTGATATTTCGTATATACTCTCAAGATATAGTAGAGTATTACACGATTTTAAACCTAAGTTATATTTATGAAATGATTTTATAAATGATGTTAATAGTAAAAGAGATACATTTTGTATAAATAAATATGAGGAAGAAAAATAGTTTAGGGGAATAACTTCCAATTTTGCTCTGAGATAGCTTGAGTAATCTACTAAGTAATAACCAAAGACTGATGAGTGTAATGATATGCTTAGGAAGTTATCTCTATCTTTGAGCAATCCAGAAGGTTGTGAACCTAAACAACATTAAGTTTTGATAGTCATTAAATATCCCGAATAATGTTAAGTGTTAGTTTGTTTCTTTTTTGATTTTTGTGATGAGATTCCAGGTCGTTATATCCCTCCACTCTCTTAAAAGAATTTTTCCCAAATTTTAAAATAATGTATTTAATAACTTAAATAGCCTCTTTCTAAATGTAATGATGTTAATTATTATTTTCAAATATTTTACGTATATTTATAGGGATGTCTATGGTGAATATTTAAATGGTATTTATAAATGAAATTTACCTTACATGAAGTAAGAAATTTTACAAATGAATTTTGTTAAGTATTCAAATTTTGAAGGTTATTTATTTTGTCATAAATGAGATTTATATGAGTTTTTCTCAAGTATAAAATTTAGAGATATTATATAAAAAGGGTATACATATAAATTTTTGCATTTTAAATTTTATGGTATGAAAGAAATGATTTGAAAAGTTATTATTTATAGTATGATATGTTTGGAAAAAATATTAAATATCTATTTTTGAAAGAAAAGGTTTTCGAAGTATTTTACTCGGTGTTAAAACTTTTCTACCAAGTACTTAGACATTCTTAGGCATGCATTAGCTAACGTGTGGATTAAATTCTATAATAAAAAGGATAGATGTAACTTCCCTGTAACAACCTGAATTTTTGGGTTGATTAAAAATAACAAACAATGATTTTAATTGAGGAATTTAAATCATTGACTTGGAGTTTGTAATTGTTTTTATAAAAGATGTTTTGTTTTAGAAATGTTCGGTTCTAAATCATTGTGAAATTTGAAAATGTTAAGTAGTGTTTGCTTTGTTACTTTTAGTTTGGATTTTTGTCCATACAAATATGCGCACAACGCTCGTACGAAAATGATCAATTTAGAAAATGAAGTTAATATACAAAATAAAAATCAATTTTTTAATTTTTCATATTTTGGGAATTAACACAAACATGTTAAACAATCCATTCTTCCATCATCCCTCTATCCTCTCCGTCCTCCCCTTCATCTTTCTTTCATATCTTCCATCGTCACTCCACTCTTCTCACATTTAAGATACATACTGAAATCCGAAAGCAAAAAATTCTTTTTTAAACCAAAAACTACCTTAGTATTTTAAAGTGTTAAAACCATTTTATAGTTATTGGGATATTATTTCAAGTGTGTTAAATTAAGAATTTAATTAATTATGAAATGGTTATTTAATAAATAGTGTGCAGTATAGTGTTTTTTATTGTATTGGGCTCATTCTCATATTCATGATAATAAAGGTTTTAAAAACTTTATAATGTGAGGTTGGGGGATATTAAATAATTAGATGAGAAATGGTTTAATTAATTTTAAAAGAATTGTAATTATTTCTTATTGGGTTTAAGCCCAACCCATTTGCAAAATAAGAAAAGGGAACTTCTCCCTTCTCTTTATTTTGTATGTTCATTTACTTTATAGTAAACATAACATTGTATAAACAGAAAAAAATATTCCTCTTTAAGCCTAGATGCTTTTTGCCAGATTAAAAGAGATCAATTGTTATAAATTCTAATAAATCAAGGTAACATTATGGAAACCTTATTCTATCATCTAGACTTGTTGATTTCATTTTATAGTGTTTGATTTTGTTATTCTTTGTTTTGGGGCATGGGTGTTTTCTAGGGTAACTACTTCTAGTTTTAGGTTGCTATGGAGGTTATGGATGCCTAATTGTAAGAAGACCTCACAAGACCTATATCTAAGTTTCTGATTCACATGTTTTTGATTTCATAATAATTGATTGTGAATTGAGTTTCGGAAAGCCTACTTTGTGCATGACAACTTTCATGTTGAAAACACTTACAAATTTTGAGCATAGGTTGATCAAAATCTTGTTGCAAACTTTCACCTCCATCCCTTTGAAATTTACATTCGCTGAGCTAAACACTGTTGGTAAATTGATCATATCCTTTTCATTTCTGATCAGGTTTTACTAATTTTTGATGTTTTGAAAATCTTACTTTGTGTGTGACAACTTTCATACTGAACCCACAAATTTTGAGCATAAGTTGAACAAAATTCGATTACAAACTTTCAGCTCTCTCCCTTTGAGATTTACATTCTCTGAGCTAAACACTGTTAGTAAATTAACCGTATCTTTCACATTTATAGTCGGATTTGGTAATTTTGGATGTTCTGGAAAGCTTACTTTGTATGTGACAACTTTCTTATTAAACACATTTATAAATATTAAGCATAGGTTGATCGGAATCCTGTTGCAAACTCTCATCTTTGTCCCTTTAAAACTTACATTCTCTAAGCTAAACATTGTTAGTAAATTGGCCATATCTTTTTCATTTCTGGTTGGATTTTGATAATTTTTGATGTTTCGAAAATCAAACATCGTATGCAATAACTTTTATGTTAAACACTTGTACAAATTTTGAGCTTAGCTACATCGAAAACTTGTCCCCAAAAAAAAGTCATTCGCTCTCCCGAATTTGAACTAATTTAAAGCTCGAATCCTTTTTACTTTGTCGTTTTTGCTTGAACTTTCTTTTGCTTGTTTTCTTACTTGATTGTTGCATTTTACATGTTAGGTTTATCGTGGAGTTTTATAAACATTTGTATATCTATGATGTGTGTGTGTGTGTGTATGGATTGAAAAAAGTAATTTTACAAGGCAAAGTTTATTATAATTTACCATTTTCGAACTTGTTTCCAAATCAATTCAATTCCTTTTATAAATAACTATATTAAGTCACTATATATATTTATATACATTAAATATAATTACTAGAAATAATTTATGGAATTAAAATTATGGTTTTGAAACATAAGCCTAAGTTATTTCTAAATAAATGTTTGTATATCAATATAGTTTTGGAATACGAGTATTTATACTTTTGTAAATAAATGTTTACTTATTCATTTGGCTTTTGGAATATAGTTGTAGAATTAAATATCTTTTTAAATGAGATTTTAGAAAAACTATACATATAAATACATTTAATTATCTACTTGGGTTTATAGTGTATGTTATCAAATGACAAATAAATATATATTGTGACAACCCACACTTATGTGGACCCGAATTTTAGCAAAACACGAAAACCCAAGTCCATTGGAATACGAATTGTTAGTTTGTTACCCTGCAAATAAATAAAGATGTATATTAGAGCACTAGTAAAATAACTCACAACAGTGTAATTTAAAATATAATATCAAATAAGTACTGACCATAATTTCACACTTTCAAATCAAGTATAACGACCCGTCATTAGGAACCATTCAAATTGACAATCATCCATACATGCCAGACTTGAATTGCTCAAAACAATAGATTGTTAATTTATATTTGGAAAAACCTAGCATATACAGTAAGTAAATAAATCACAGAATCACAGACATAGAGTAATATAACAATAAGCAGCAGAATAGATAAATAGTAGTTCATGAAGCTACTACAGAACATTAGAGTCTGAAACAAATACAACAGAAAATCCCAAGTACACAGAAGTCACTAATACAAAAGCAACTAACAAGTCCGAACATAAACAACTAGAAATAACTGGAAATAACTGAAAGCCAAATAGATAAAAGATAGATCTCCAAGCAAAGCTCCAAGCTCCAAAGGTGAGCCTCAAATGCTGTGACACTCAGGCGGACTCGAGCATAAAGCAAAACACAAAACACTTGAGTTAGGATTAACATTCTTATGCAAGTAAATCAACTCAAGTGAAATGCAATATAACTTAATGGATGTTTGGGATTCCATCCCTTAAGGATCCCTTAAACTATCTACATACATAGTACAGTATGCTACATAGATAATATCTATAGTAAACTAAACTATTAAAATAGCATTAAGGCGTTACCCATATCCCCCTTAACACGTTTTATATAAATGTCGTAATCTATATAGTATTGTAAACTCTACCAAACCGGTGAGCTGTCAGGGAGCACTCCATAGGTACGACACAAACCAAAATCGTAATGGGCTCGAAATGGCATGTGACATAGCACGCGAGGCAATGCCTAGGGTATGATTCTACCGTTTTGCAGAACCAGGCTGGTGGTAATGCATAGCAGCTACTACTGCCCACCTCGAGACACACTCCCAAAATCAAAGGTGCACCCAATCGAATCACAAAGTAATAGAATGGTATCGAAGAAGTATGCTCGATCGGAGGTGCGACCTCACTTGGCCTAGGTATAGCTATTTTTGTCACATCAAGCTGACCCGAGGGGGTTAGGGCTGCGTTCATACCTCATACAGACGTTCACAAAACCATCCTACTTTGTTTTGGATTCTCCACCTCGTACACAGTTGTTAAAGTGGTTTCGTCATTGGTAGAGAGTATGATAATATTCGATCCCGGTCTCTTTAACAACCAAACGCTTATTTCACACCGAGGTCACTTTCATTTCAAACAGTTCATACTTCATATCAAATATCATATTCATTTCAAAATCATATCACTTTCGAAATCATTATTCACTTTAAATCATAACAGTTCCAACTTAAATATTTTGAATATTGAAAGTAGTTTATATATTGGAATAGTTATACATATAAAAAATATATTTAAAAATAGGTTATAGATTAAAATAGTTTGTATATTAAAAATAGTTTATATATCAATATATATATATAATTGTTTATAAATTTAAAATAATATATATTAAAATAGTTTATAGATTAAAAGAGTTCATATCGAAAATAGTTTCAAATTAGAATTGTGTTTTCCAATTTCACAAATCAATTCAAATCAACTTTAGTTCCAAAATTCACTTTAAATTATTCTCAGTTCAACAATTTCAATTAAAAAGGTTAAAGGTTCACTTTTCCCATTAAAACCAATTTTAATTTATATCGCTTTCAAATTCAGGTTTGAACTACAAATTTAAACCACTTCTAATTCAATAGGTTTCAAAGTTTAAATATTCAATCAATATACTCTAACTCAATTTGATAAGTTTCATTTTTTTTCAGAATTCAACTTTAATTTTATTTAAATTTAAAAATATTCACTTAATCATTTTTATAACATTTAAATAAAATCTCAAATTACAAATTCAAATCAATATTAAATATTCATTTCAATTTTATTTAAATTTGAAAATATTCATTTAATTACCTTTAATCAAAATCCAGCTATCAAGTTATAAAATCATACCTTTAAAATCTCAAAATTAATAAGTTCAAATCAATTCCTATCTAAATAAAATACTTAACAAATCAAATTATAAGTCAGTTTCAGTTTATCTTTCTAACCTTAATTTATTAAAGTTACTACAAAATCTATTTATAAATATTAATATAAATTTGAATTAAATAGTTTAAAACATATTATATATATTAGTTAAATTAAAATTTTATTAAATTAAATTAAATTAAACCTTATTATTAAAACTATTTAAAATCATATTTTATGTATTTTTAAATAATAAAAATATAAGTAAAATCTTAAATTTCATGTTTTCACAACTTAACTTATAATCTTAAAATTTTCGAAACATATAATTTAAAAATCTAAATTTTACATATAGTAAAATAAAAATCTTTGTATTATATTTTAAAAAACAAACTCATATATTTCCTTTTCAAAATTTTGGAAATCATTTAACAATAGACCAACGGTGTCCGTATATAGTTTTCTAACCTATGGTCAAGTGATGCGGATATCTATCATTTCAATCCGCAATAATTTAAAAATTTATGGGTATATATGATTTCAACCCGCAATCCCAAAATTTCAAAATCAATAAAATCGCTTGGGTTTATCATTTCAACCCATAACGATTTTCCCCAATTTATAATATTGTTTGGGTATGTATCATTTTAACCCATAGCGATTTTCCTAACTAATAGGGAACTTGCAGTATGAGAACAATATAATAATAATAATATAAAATTGCATAACATATCAATAACAAGCATATATCATAATTAACAATTTCAATAGAATATATAACAGGTTATGGTGTCATATGTCAATTAATATAGGTTAACAAATGCAGATCATAACATATCATATTCAACAATTTAAATTGCTAACCAATTAAATTTTAACAACACATTTCAATTGTCATTTCACGTGAATAAATTTACTAAATAAAAGAATGTCAATTGTGAGTGATCGCTCACCTTTCATGGCTGGATAAAAAAACGACAGTGAAGGAAGAGACACAGACACGTACATGGATATGGAAATGAGCAAAGCAAAGAAAAAAAACTGCTGAAATTTTCGGACAGCGAGCACACAAGGATGGTCGCGACAAGTTTTGGACAGCGACCAACCGAGGCAACTAGAATTCGAGATCAACAATATATATATAACACACACACATATATATATAACATATATATATATATATATATATATATATATTCCTTCCTATATTTTTTTTCTTTATAAAGCTTGGCTGCTCAAAGGCTTGGTGTGACGCCCCACCTCTATACCCATGCTAACCAAGAACACTACGATGTAGTGCTGTCAATTAGCGCGGAGAATAAGGCTGTGGAGGAGCGACCATCCATGTAACTTCTTTGTGCGAGCACCGATACGTCAGATAGAATAGAATGCATATCTTTTAAGGAGGAAATCCGACATACCGATACAAACACAAAGCTATCACACGGTGGCTATATATAATCCTCGGAAACAAACATAGAAATAATCATAACATAAATCAGTCACAGACATCCATATCACAAAGGCGGAAGAAGATATGAATAAATATATAACACATGAAAGTGTACATCAGAGTAGTGGTCAGAAAGATCCACGATAATACAAAAGAATAGCATCACGTGCTATACAAAAGAATAAGTACACAACATAGAGTCTATATCTCAAAGGTGTACATCCAAAAACTACTAATCTATGTAGTTTGCCAAAAGTCAGAAATATCCGGAAGAGAAGTCAAGCAGAAGCACCTGTAACATCTCGGTCTGACCCGAGTATTATTTATAAGAAAATAATAAACGGATCAGTCTAACTATAAATATCAGATGATATGGTATAAAGTAAAAGGCATGACATGAACATGAAATAACTATAACGACATACTACTATAAGTATGTAAATGATAATCAACAAAAAGATTAATCAATATCACAAGAATCTTCTCAAAGATAAGGTAGGGTATCATACCCTAAACTTGTATTCATAACAAGTCAATAACACATGAATTCACCAATGCACAAAAACTGATATCATATCAATGAAAATCATGAAAGGTGAAGCACAAAATTCCAGAAATCATCATCAGAAATCCAGAAAACACATAAAAAGGGGGGAGGCCTAACACATGAATGGGAGCATGAAAACTCACCTACGCATAAACACATGACGAGAAGCTATCTCATGGAAGCTATCCATTAAATTTTCACACAGGAATGGCCCGAAGACCGTAGGGTGCTATCCTAGAAATGTGATGGCGAAACATCACATAATCGGGGTATAGTCTCCCACGTAGACAAAGAGACATCGCTCAATCGCTAGTCTAAATCACAAAAATGATCGTCATGATCATAAGGAAGTGTCAATCACACCAAGCTAGTAAATATATGAGTTTAGCTTCATGTCCCATAACCACTTGCTTAACTTAAATATTTACGAACAAGCTGTAAATCTTCACTAGGAAATTGTCACAAAAAGGGTTCAATCGAACAAGTCCAAGAGCTAACCGACGAAGTGAACGCAAGCGTTTCATACCACCCGTTTTACTAAGTCGTTTAAGTCGATTTCTCATTCGAGTGAAGTAAAGGCTTGTATATACTAGTAGATTGAAAATCGGTTTGAGAAAATGAACTTTTGATATTTAAAATAGTGTTGAAACCGCTTTGATGAAAGAGTTTTGATATTTACTATTAGTATTGAAACCTTCATATATCTTTAAAGTGACAAGTCATAAAACGATTGTAGAAACAAATCAATTCACGTTCGAAGACGTGAGTAAAGTCCAAAGAAGTCAATCCCAAAACCATCAAAGTAGAAATTCTGATAAATGTTTTTCAGAAGAGATTGCCTACGCAGAGTAATACGAGGTACGACCTAGTGAAGGCAAGCGGTCTCGAGAAGCCAAACGACCTAAGGGAAGAATGCCACGCGACTTAGCAGAAAAACAGGTCGAACGACCTAGGGGAAAACAGGTCAAACGACCAAGTACTAACTCGCGAACGACTTACGACTTAAGCCTTGAACGACTTAGTGGAATGAACGACTTAACGACCTAAGCCTTGAACGACTTAGTGGAACGAACGACTTAACGACCTAAGCCTTAAACGACTTAGTGGAACGAACGACTTAACGACTTAAGCTCCAATTCGAGCTACGAGCTAAGGCTGGAACGACCTAGTGGAGTTAGGTCGGGGACGACCTACGACTTAAGGTCATACGACTTAACAGTTGCGAGCTAGCGGAGTTGGCATGGCCTAGCGACTTAGTAGAAGCAGCGACCTACGACTTAACGATTTAAAAGCCAACGACCTAGTACTTAAGAGCCATACGAGCTACGACTTAAGCTTAAATACGAGCTACGAGCTAAGGTCTATACGACCTAACGACTTATCCCAGTACGACCTAATCCAGGACGAGGTAGCAGAAGGCAACGACCTAACTCTTAACTCGCGCACGACTTATCACTTAACTCGCGAACGACTTAGCACTTAACTTGCGAACGACCTAGCGAAGGCAGAACACCCAGAACGACTTAAGGCCTGGAACGACTTATGCTCCGTGTGACTTTTCAACACGAACGACTCAAGCCAGTAACTCGTGAACGACTCATCACTTTAACTTGCGAACGACTCAACGATGGCCAGAAACGACTTAAGGCCAGAAACTCACCAAAACGCCAAAATTTATAGTTTTTCGCCAATCCAATGCAATCCAAAGGCAGATATTCATACAAATGCAATAGAGGATCATTCCCAACAGTCCAAGATAGATATAGGTAAGATGTGAGATCAAAAATCTCACCTTTTCACGGAATTTGATGAAGATGGAGATTTGAGAGCAAAGCAAGAACACCAACAAGCTTGAATCAATGGTCTTCACGTGAATTTGATGTTGAATCTCGGATTTGCAATAGAATTTGTGTTTGGAGTTTTAATTTCCACTTCCCACCACCATTTTTGACAAAGCTTGAAGTGTTTTGATAGAGTGAGGAAGATGGTTGGGCTGAACTAAAGGGGTGCAGTCCAAACCAAAGTCAAAGGCGGGAAAAAGTGTTGAAAATTTCACTATCTCCAAACATATCGAAGTTTACACTCAAAAAGATCGCAAACGTCATTTTGAACTCAATGGGGGTGGTCTCGAGTCCTAATTTGATCGTATGCAAAAAGTAGCTTTTCGGACTAACATCCGACTAACGATAAAATACTTAAATAAAATATTTAAATATAAAATCGATAGATATGCGGGTTTTTACACTTGGAGAGGTCGATGCACGGCTATTAGGGGAGGAAGTAGCAAAGTGGAGCTGCTGCTGGTCTGGGGCAGTTCGGTGATGGAGGCAGGTCAGTTGTAACATCCTGATATTTTCAACCATTTACATCCACACATGTTGGACTTGAATTGCTCAGAATATCAGATTGTTAATTTATATTTGGAAAAACTCAGCATATACAGTAAATAAAATAATCACAGAATCACAGACACAGAGTAATATAACAATAAGTAGCGGAAACAAATGAATAGTAGTTCATGAAGCTACTATATATATAACAGAGTGAAAGAAGATACAATAGAAGTCTCGAATACAATAGTCAAATACAAGATCAGAATACATCACTGGAATCAACTGAATATCTGAAAGCTGGATAGATAGCTGGATCTCCAAGCGAAGCTCCAACTCCAAAGGTGAGTCTCAAATGCTGTATCACTCAGTCTGACCCGAGCGTAAAGCAAAACACAAAACACTCAAGTCAGGATTAACATTCTTATAACAGTGTGACGACCCGGAATTTTGGGCTTTTGAAATTGAAATATTTAATTGTTTTAAATGTTTAAAAGTTAAATTTTTAACTCGAATTCCGAATATCAATATTTATGGGATAATTTAATTTTTGGATTAAACAATTGAAAATAGGGTAAAATAGAGAATCTTGAGTTTTGAGCTTGTTAAAAATAATTTAAAGGCTCAGAAAATTTATATTGTTAATACTGAAGGTGATGGAACTTTTAAAATTGAATTTGGAAGTGGTTTGTTCAGTTTTGAAATTATATCGTTTGAATTGACGTTTAAAAATAATGTTCCGAGGCATAGTCTCGGAATTCGACGAAACCAGTTCCATTGGATCCGTAATATTGTATTATTATTGGATTTCAATTTTCGTAGTGTTTGGAGTTGTTGTGTGAGCGTACGATATATAAACGCGCTGAAATTTATATCGAATTCAATATTATAACTGAGTCCAAAAAGCTATCTTCTCCATACGATCGAATTTGAACTCGAAACCTTTTCCATTGAGATCGAAATAGGGTATAACATTATGAACGCCTAGCGGCATGCCTCGATAGGATGTCAAGATTTTAAGCTGTAAATGCAAACGATTTGAATTTAAATTTAAAATTTGATATATATATATATATATATATATATGCAATTGCTAACCAGTCAAAATCCTCTCACATCAGAACTATTTCCTATCACTGTAGTCGTCCCTGTAACATCCCACCGTGTCCCCTATTCTCATTTTTATCTCATGAGTAGAAGTAAAAGAGGAAATAGAAATCCAATGAACATTCGTTTGAAATCAATTTCTCCTTCATAACATGGCCGAGTAAATCTCCATTCCTTTCCTCTTCAATTTATTCGCTAATAATAAAAAAATGGAGGCGTATGAAATCAAATTTCATTTTGTTCGAACGAGAATGTCTCGTATTTGTTCGAACCCAAATCAACGTTCGTCTAGAAATAAATAATGGGTGAGCTTCTTATGTTTCTCGAGACCGAAGAATCAACGCGACGTCGTCGCGATCTGGGGGGCACGGCTGGAGGAACTCGATAGTTCGTCGATCTTGTTTGCTTGGGATTCGATTTAAGGGAAGTGTGGCCTTCGTTTCGAGCAGGACTCGATGGGAGGTTTGGGTTCGAGCTCGGTGGTAGGGCGCCGACGTGTGGAGTTCGCGAGAGGCAAGGGGATTAGCAGTAGGTATATAAAAACCTAATTTTTACTTTCAATTTATATATAATATATATTACTGCAGGTAGTTACATATATAATTTAGTAAATCTGATAACATATGCATCCATATATGCAGTAATACAGAACAAGGAAATTTTTTTCAATATATAAATACAAATACATATATGCAGATTTTTATCTATTTACAGAAAACAGGAAATTTTTATAAATTTTTGAAGAAAATTAGAATTTTAAAAGAATGTTGAAAGTTTATATAAAATAGATTTTTTTTGGATCTATGAATTATTTTCAAAAGAGAATAAATATACATATATACTTATTCTTCATTTACTAATTTATTTTTAAAATAATGTGTTATGGATATAGATTTGCTTAATAAACTTATTTAATTATGTTAGTTGCTAAAAATATTTTATTAGAAGGGAATTAGTTTAAAATTAAATCATTAGTTTAAATTAAATTTGTTAAACGATAATTTAATTGTTAGATTTATTCGAATATTAACAAAATTAATCTAATATTTATTCAAGTTCAAAAATTTGGAAACCAAGTCGAAATTGGAGTGATTGCAAATAAAAAGCAAAGGTGGGTTAATCTCACTCATCTGGTTGCTATTTAATTTAAATAGTTAAATTTAAATATTTGGTGAATGATTGGATTAATTTGATATGATAGTATATATAGTAGTATATATCAATATATATATATTGGAATATATATATTGGAGTTGATATTCCCGCATTATATAGCGGATGAGACCCTATGCGCCGCATAATAGCGGATGATAATATTTAAACCCACATACCGCGATATTCCACCTCGAAGTGGAATTGGTATTGTGCTAACGTCTGTGGATGCAGGGAAACATGTTGGAGGGATCCAACTGGATTCCTCAAAATTATTTAGATTATTTAATATTCTGTGTTCTGAATATTGTTATCCTGTGATAACTTTATTGACAATTGAAATATTGGCTGATATAGTTGGATTGAATATCTAAGTATAATGAGTTATCAAAATCTATAGAATTGGATTTTTGAAAAGAAATAAAAGAGTAAAAATTTTAGTAAAATAATTCAAGTGAATCGGAATAAACTTAATAATGAATTGAAAATGAAAGTGGTTCAGAATTTTTAACAAATATGGAATAAGGGAATTTTGAATTATCAGGGGAATATAAGTTTTTAAACTAAAGTGATATTATTTTAAAGAATAAAGAATTTATTTTAAATTTTAAGGGTTTAATTTAATTAATGGATAAAGAAGGAACTTTGGGAATCTGAAATCGGTATTTTCAGTTAAAAAGATTTTAACACATAATTAAGAAATAAAATCTGAAAGTTAATGTATTTTGAAATTATTGAAGTAAATAAGGAAATTTATTTCAAAGTAAAGAAAATTTGAAATCAATTGTAAAATTGATTTAAGTGTTTGAAATTGGAAATTGGAAAGAGAAATGAGATTTTGGAATTTATAGACGGGTTTATAAGAGAAATAAAATATCAGTGGATATTTTAAAAATAAATTCAAGGAGGGAATTTATTTAAGGAATGGGTAAAATTTGTTTAAAAATAAATGGTGATTTATTTTTAAAAGATGTGAAGGAGATGCGTATTTTCCCTGGATAGCCAAGTACGTTTTAAAACAAAGTTTTAAATAAGTTTAAAAGTTAGTTTAAAAGTATGTTTTTGGAAAATTTATTATTTTTTTATATGTTAAAATCTAAAGAAAGTATTCTTCAAAATTTATTATTGTAGTAACTATATAAAAATGATTTGGTAATATGTTTAAAAGAGGAAATTCAGTTTATATTTATAAAGTGGTTTTATTTAAAAAAATTCCTAAGTATATATTTTAATAAGTATTAAAGTGGTTCTAATTAAATGTTATCAAGTATATTTGTAATAAAGTGTTTTCAAATTATTTTAAAAATCTAAAAGGCTTTAGTACTTGGTGTTTCAGTGGAAATAAATATTTGGGAAATGTATTCCGTAAAGAGGAAACTGTTGTAAAACTGTTTTCAAAAGGGGTTTTGAAAATAGAAAAGAAATATATCTTGCGAAGATATTTGAGAAATGGATAATTTGGTGAAATTATTTATTGTTAATGGTTGATTGTGAATGTAAATTGATAGTTAAATAACCGACTATCAATATTGGCCAAATACGCTGATCGTTTCGAAGAGACCGGGATCGAGATTAATTCCTCGAAAACCACTTCGATCTGGTTTTGTACGTTTTCGTGGGGAAAACGAGTTTGAAATCGAAGATGGAATAGTGTCTTCAGTTCCGTTCGAACCCAGAACGGACTTGTATGGACGAATTCTTTCGGAACATCGTCAGGGGACGATGGGCATTCTAAGGGATATGTTCTATAAAGGTAATGCTTAACCTCAAGCCTCATCAACCGGTAATGACTGAAAATCAGGAGATATGCAGCAAGGCTTCGTGGGTAGCTCCCACTTGAGAGTAAAGTCATCCCTGTCTAGATGTCCCTTTTGATCTTGGCTTTGTGGTGCGGTTGCTGATCACAACCGTGGGGTGATTTTATTCATAATTATCCAGTAAGGGATAGTTCCGGCCTTGTGTTGCAGGGGAGCGGGCGTACTCCTCGGTACTGTGATCTAGGCCACGTACTGTGACAGGTGGTACCCCAGTGCCTAGTCATTAGTTGGAAATCCATTATCCCTACGTGCCTTTACGGATTTTGTTTGTAGAACCCACTTTTGTGGCTAGTATGCTGGAATTTAATCATGTAACAATTTCAGCTATTTTAATAAGTATTTGGATATAGACACTATTATAATATTAGAGGATTTTGATAAAAAGTGTTTTAGCTATCGTAAGGTAAAAACCCGACATGTTTATTTATGGCGTGGCCTTACGAGATGCTTTTGATTTCAAAGGATTTTGAAACTTTAATAATTAAATTGAATGTGATTTTCTCACGCTAGTATTCCAGACTGACTCGGGTGTTGTTTTATATGATGCTCGGGTCAGACCGAGTATTATAGGATACATGGTATGATGCTGTGGAGCTCAGGGATGAGTTTGGATGGCGAGACGTATCTTCCGTAGTTTTATATATATATATATATATATTCCGCTGTGTTGATTGTTGTACTCTGTTATATTGAGGACATGATATGATTATTGTACAGTTGTATGTAAGTGCACTCTGATGTATACTTTGATGATGTATTGTATAAACAGATATAGTTTTGATTTGTGTAAAGACCTGTTATTGTCTATTATATTTTATTCCGCGGCGATGTGAGATTCTGATGTTGTTTCCCTATTTTCTTCTTCTACCTCTTCTTCTTTAACCCAAATGGTTCGTATTTCCGTTCTTCTTGAGTTGATTTAATAGAGATTAGTGGCAATTCAAGGGGTACAGAACTGCGGGTCATTACATTTGGTATCAGAGCAAAGGTTAGCGATAACCTTGGCTCTGGTGGGGATTACTCATTTGAAAATAGAGTCCGTAGTACTCTAGAATGAGTTTGAGTGTATTAATAGATATGAGCGCGTATTTGTTAGTGAATATAAAATTGTTTTTATATTGTGTTGATTTATTAGTTGAGTGCTTATGAATTCTGGTCGATGTGTGGGATGCCACGACATCGATAGGGATGTCTAAACTCTTAAACAAGATAAACCGACATAGTATTGTTTTAAAATAAGGTAAATGAAATAATTTTACCCAAATTATTTTTGTATATAAAAAAGAAAAGTTTTTGTAAGCTATTTAGCTGATATATGGTTGGTTGGATGTTAGAGATGATAAAATTAAATTACCACCAGCTAAGAGAAAATTTAAAATAAGAAAATAATGTTATAAACAAAGGATAAGGAATAAATAAATAAAATAAAGGAGATGTGTAAATGTGACTTATAATTGAATAATGAGTGAAATCATAACTAAACGTTAAGGGATAAATTCATAAACAAATAAAATTTGTAAATATGAATTATAAATGTGATTTATAATCAAAAATGAGGAAAATTTCCAGAGTAATGTTTGAATATAGATTTAAAGGAATTGCAATTTGAATTTTTTGGGGAAAACTTAAATTCCTTTGAGTTTGAAAATGTTTTCAAAGGTGTTGAAGGAATAATAGTGATATTATTTTGGAAATATTTTGAATTGGATTCGAAATCTGGTGAAGTTTGGGATCTAAAAATATTTGAAATGCTTTTGATTGGGATAATAGCACTAAACTCTCTTCGGTCGCTGGAAAATACTTCGGTGATGACTGCAGCAGCATCGATGTTCATTTTCGAGTTTCCAAGAGAGAAATTGCTACCTGGATATTTTGGATTAGTGTTTGTTTGCAAACAAGATTTTTGTTTTGAAATTCAAAGGAATAATTAAATTGCCAAAGAATTTTGGATATAGTTGATTCCCAAGGGAGATTTTGAAAATTTTGGGAAATTGTTTTAACTCTGGAATCTTATTTAATGATGTTTATGGAATAATAAAAATATATATGGGCTAAATAAATTGTATAATCCTGAGTTAAAAAGAAAATGTGTATGAGATTGATTTTAAATAGATGGAAGTATGGATATAAATAAAATGTGACTTATAAAATTTAGGAATGAAATAAATGAGCCAAAATAAAAGTTGATTTGTATTGTGAGAAATGGATATAAATCCAAAACTTGAATTATAAAATAGATTGAACTCAAGTAAAATAGTTAAAGTGAGTGTTGAAATAAAATCAAATATTGGGTATACATTGGAACTTAAACTGGTTAAATGGAAGTTGAATTGTGAATTAATAATGTAATTGAAAATGAACTCGAGTTAAAAATAAATTCAACCTGGATTGTTGGTAGGGGTGTAAATCGGTCGGACCGGACCGGACGGAGGTGTGTTCAGTTTATGTCCTAAATAAAATCGGACCGGACATGGACCGGACGAGATTTATGTTCGTACAAATTTTGTTGTCCTAGCTCGTGTCCTAAATGAAATCGGACGGACTCGTACATACATTTTTCGGACATGGACCCGAACGGACACGGACGGACAATGCTATTTACATCAAATTTTATGTTGTTTAATAGAACTTCCATCAAATATACTGAATTATAAGAAATTCGGACGAATTCGAACGAACTCGGGCCGGACGATATTTTTTCTCGTACAAATTTTCTTGTCCTAGCTCGTGTCCTAAATGAAAATCGAACGGACTCGGACGGACGTATTTCGGTTACGGACATGAACGGACATCGTACACTCGTACAAAATTTACAGCCCTAATTGTTGGTGAATTAAATATAATTGGAAGTAGAAATAAATTGGAAATGACCCTGTTATTAATAAATGAATTCAGAAATAAATTACTGAATGTGAATTAAAATCTGTATTGATTCAATGAATATGATAATTAAATTTAAACGGATAAAGTTGGACTTGAGCTCGAATTGGTTAATTAAAAATTGAATTGTGAGTAAATGATAAAATTTGAAAGTGAAGCTTGAGTTATAAATGGAAATTCAACTTGAAATTGTAAATGGAATAAATATGAATTGATGTTAAATGGAATTGAATTAAAATTAAAAAAATGATTTGTATTGCAAATAAAATTCAAGCAGAAATAAATTAGTGGATGTGAATTAGAATTCATACTGATTCAATGAAATAGTGATGGTTTGAGTGGTAAAAAATTTTCAAGTGAATAGAAATAAAATTAAAATGGTTGCGAATGAATTAAATTGGAGTGGAATTAATATAATTTGAATTGGAATCAATTTGAATAGTTATAAAATGAAGTGATTGTTTAATTGAATGGAAACTGACAAATTTGCATAGAAAATTTGTCGTTCGACGGAAACGGAAGAAAATAAAATTCTATGAATTAATAGAAGTGAAATAAAATTGATTTTGAAATCAATTGAATTGAAAATAAGCTTGTTTGGATTAAAAATAAATGGAAGGTAAGAAATTAAATTGTAAACCATTAGAATTAAATTAAATAGCCTCAGAATTGATTGGAAATTATGCCGGAACCTTATAAATTGGCTTATGGAAGTGATTGGGATATATTGCTTATGTTAAACATGTGTTTAGCTATTGAAATTAAGTGAAATGTTAATGAACTTCGTATATTTGTCACTTACATGTTTAATATGAGTAAGTACAGGGTTTTGGAAGTCGTGTGGCTGGATTTAGCTGTGCTAAATGCTAAATAAATAAGCTGCTTACTTAAAAATGCTAAACAAGGTACGCCTACGTAATAAAAATAGGAAATATGAACTGTTTTTGATTTTCCGACCGTGTGGGTCGATGTATATATATTTATCTCTTTTGTCAAATTGCAAAAGCTCCTCCGTACAAAGCAACTCTGCCAAAATTTTCCAAAAATTTTGAGAGTTAGAATTTTTTTGAAATTATTGAAAAAATTTCGTTAACGACAAATGATTTAAAATTTATAAGCAAATAGAATTGAAACTGAAGTATTGGAATTCATTTTGAATTGGGTCAAGTAAAGTCGAAGAATAAATTCAAAATGGACTAGAATATCAAAAGTTTGGAAATTAAAATGAATGAGATAATGTGAATAGAATTCGATATTTAAAATGAAAGAGATATGGGATTCAAATGAAATTCGAATGAAAGTATGGATAAACCAAAGTGGTGAAGTGAAAATAGTTATAAGAAGAATATAAAACATATATATTCCACTTGAGAAATGAATGGTGGAATTCTTAAGTAAATTTGGTATTGGAAGTATACTAAATTAATAATGGGATGAAAATCAAATAAGAACGCTGTGATTGGATATTATTGCAGAGTAGTATACATGTAATTTAAAACAAGAGAAATGGATGTTTTTGATTTCAGAAGATAATTTAAATTGCTCAACTAAAAGGTATGTATTTAAAATTCCTGTATGAAATTTGATTGGGATTTGATCTAGCCACTTGGCCTTTTGTTTTCTTTTGAAATTTGAGAGCCGTAGAGGCAATTTTGTAGTAGTACCGAGCTAGCCGCGCAAAGGAGACGCTGGCAAAATTTTTCGAAAATTTAGAGAGTTAGAAAATTTTTGAGAAAATTTTAATAATTCAAATTTGGTTTCAAATTCAAATTTGAATTTAAATTGTTAAATAAATGATATTGATGGGAACTAATGGATAAGTTTGGGAAGTTAGTAGAAGATTAGTGTATCTTCAATAAAAAGGGTTGTTTTGGATATTGTTAAAACAGTTGGTTTTGGAAAGTGGTTAAAACTACTTGGATTTAAGGAAAATAGTTAACGGGGATTGAAGGATTCTTCCTAACTAGTAATTTCGGGGACGAAATTCTTTTAAAGGGGGAGGAATGTGACGACCCGGAATTTTAGGCTTTTGAAATTGAAATATTTAATTGTTTTAAATGTTTAAAGTTAAATTTTTAACTCGAATTCCGAATATCAATATTTATGGGATAATTTAATTATTGGATTAAACAATTGAAAGTAGGGTAAAATAGAGAATCTTGAGTTTTGAGCTTGTTAAAAATAATTTAAAGGCTCAGAAAATTTATATTGTTAATACTGAAGGTGATGGAACTTTTAAAATTGAATTTGGAAGTGGTTTGTTCAGTTTTGAAATTATATTGTTTGAATTGACGTTTAAAAATAACCTTCCGAGGCACAGTCTTAGAATTCGACGAAACCAGTTACATTGTAACATAATATTGTATTATTATCAGATTTCAATTTTCGTAGTGTTTGGAGTTGTTGTGTGAGCGTATGATATATAAACGCGCTGAAATTTATATCGAATTCAATATTATAACTGAGTCCAAAAGGCTATCTTCTCCATACGATCGAATTTGAACTCGAAACCTTTTCCATTGCGTTCGAAATAGGGTATAACATTATGAACGCCTAGCAGCATGCCTCGATAGGATGTCAAGATTTTAAGCTGTAAATGCAAACGATTTGAATTTAAATTTAAAATTTGATATATATATATATATATATATATATATATATATATATGCAATTGCTAACCAGTCAAAATCCTCTCACATCAGAACTTTTTCCTATCACTGTAGCCGTCCCTGTAACATCCCATCGTGTCCCCTATTCTCATTTTTATCTCACGAGTAGAAGTAAAAGAGGAAATAGAAATCCAATGAACATTCGTTTGAAATCAATTTCTCCTTCATAACATGGTCGAGTAAATCTCCATCCCTTTCCTCTTCAATTTATTCGCTAATAATAAAAAAAATGGAGGCGTATGAAATCAAATGTCATTTCGTTCGAACGAGAATGTCTCGTATTTGTTCGAACCCAAATCAACGTTTGTCTAGAAATAAATAGTGGGCGAGCTTCTTAAGTTTCTCGAGACAGAAGAATCAACGCGACGTCGTCGCGATCTGGGGGGCGCGGTTGGAGGAACTCGACAGTTCGTCGATCTTGTTTGCTTGGGATTCAATTTTAGGGAAGTGTGGCCTTCGTTTCGAGCAGGACTCGATGGGAGGTTTGGGTTCGAGCTCGGTGGTAGGGCGCCGACGTGTGGAGTTCGCGAGAGGCAAGGGGATTAGCAGTAAGGTATATAAAAACCAAATTTTTACTTTCAATTTATATATATATATATATATATTACTGCAGGTAGATACATATATAATTTAGTAAATCTGATAACATATGAATATATATGGGTATATATGCAGTAAGACAGAACAAGGAATTTTTTTTCAATATATAAATACAAATACATATATGCAGATTTTTATCTATTTACAGAAAACAGGAAATTTTTATAAATTTTTGAAGAAAATAAGAATTTTAAAAGAATGTTGAAAGTTTATATAAAATAGATTTTTTTAGGATCTATGAATTATTTTCAAAAGAGAATAAATATACATATATGCTTATTCTTCATTTACTAATTTATTTTTAAAATAATGTGTTATGGATATAGATTTGCTTAATAAACTTATTTAATTATGTTAGTTGCTAAAAATATTTTATTAGAAGGGAATTAGTTTAAAATTAAATCATTAGTTTAAATTAAATTTGTTAAACGATAATTTAATTGTTCGATTTATTCGTATATTAACAAAATTAATCTAATATTTATTCAAGGTCAAAAATTTGGAAACCAAGTCGAAATTGGAGTGGATTGCAAATAAAAAGCAAAGGTGAGTTAATCTCACTCATTTGGTTGCTATTTAAATTTAAATAGTTAAATTTAAATATTTGGTGAATGATTGGATTGATTTGATATGATAGTATATATAGTAGTATATATCAATATATATATAATGGAATATGTATATATTGGAGTTGATATTCCCGCATTATATAGCGGATGAGACCCTATGCACTGCATAAAGCGGATGATAATATTTAAACCCATATATCACGATATTCCACCTCGAAGTGGAATTGGTATTGTGCTAACGTCTGTTGATGCAGAGAAACAGGTTGGAGGGATCCAACTGGATTCCTCAAAATTATTTAGATTATTTAATATTTTGTGTTCTGAATATTGATATCCTGTGATAACTTTATTGACAATTGAAATATTGGCTGATATAGTTGGATTGAATATCTAAGTATAATGAGTTATCAAAATCTATAGAATTGGATTTTTGAAAAGAAATAAAAGAGTACAAATTTTAGTAAAATAATTCAAGTGAATTGGAATAAATTTAATAATGAATTGAAAATGAAAGTGGTTCAGAATTTTTAACAAATATGGAATAAGGGAATTTTGAATTATCAGGGGAATATAAGTTTTTAAACTAAAGTGATATTATTTTAAAGAATAAAGAATTTATTTTAAATTTTAAGGGTTTAATTTAATTAATGGATAAAGAAGGAACTTTGGGAATCTGAAATCGGTATTTTCAGTTAAAAAGATTTTAACACATAATTAAGGAATAAAATCTGAAAGTTAATGTATTTTGAAATAAATGAAGTAAATAAGGAAATTTATTTCAAAGTAAAGAAAATTTGAAATCAATTGTAAAATTGATTTAAGTGTTTGAAATTGGAAATTGGAAAGAGAAATGAGATTTTGGAATTTATAGATGGGTTTATAAGAGAAATAAAATATCAGTGGATATTTTAAAAATAAATTCAAGGAGAGAATTTGTTTAAGGAATGGGTAAAATTTGTTTAAAATTAAATGGTGATTTATTTTTAAAAGATGTGAAGGAGATGCGTATTTTCCCTGGATAGCCAAGTACGTTTTAAAACAAAGTTTTAAATAAGTTTAAAGGTTAGTTTAAAAGTATGTTTTTGGAAAATTTATTATTTTTATATATGTTAAAATCTAAAGAAAGTATTCTTCAAAATTTATTATTGTAGTAACTATATAAAAATGATTTGGTATTATGTTTAAAAGAGGAAATTCAGTTTATATTTATAAAGTGGTTTTATTTAAAAAAATTCCTAAGTATATATTTTAATAAGTATTAAAGTGGTTCTAATTAAATGTTATCAAGTATATTTGTAATAAAGTGTTTTCAAATTATTTTAAAAATCTAAAAGGCTTTAGTACTTGGTGTTTCAGTGGAAATAAATATTTGGGAAATGTATTCCGTAAAGAGGAAACTGTTATAAAACTGTTTTCAAAAGGGGTTTTGAAAATAGAAAAGAAATATATCTTGCGAAGATATTTGAGAAATGAATAATTTGGTGAAATTATTTATTGCTAATGGTTGATTGTGAATGTAAATTGATAGTTAAATAACCGACTATTAATATTGGCCAAATACGCTGATCGTTTCGAAGAGACCGGGATCGAGATTAATTTCTCGAAAACCACTTCGATCCGGATTTGTACGTTTTCGTGGGAAAACGAGTTTGAAATCGAAGATGGAATAGTGTCTTCAGTTCCGTTCGAACCTGGAACGGACTTGTATGGACGAATGCTTTCGAAACATCGTCAGGGGACGATGGGCATTCTAAGGGATATGTTCTATAAAGGTAACGCTTAAACTCAAGCCTCATCAACCGGGAATGACTGAAAATCAGGTGATATGCAGCAAGGCTTCGTGGGTAGCTCCCACTTGAGAGTAAGGTCATCCCTGTCTAGATGTCCCTTTTGATCTCAGCTTAGTGGTGCGGTTGCTGATCACAACCGTGGGGTGATTTTATTTGGAATTATCCAGTAAGGGATAGTTCCGGCCTTGTGTTGCAGGGGAGCGGGCGTACTCCTCGGTACTGTGATCTAGGCCACATACTGTGATAGATGGTACCCCAGTGCCTAGTCATTAGTTGGAAATCCATTCTCCCTACATGCCTTTACGGATTTTGTTTGTAGAACCCACTTTTGTGGCTAGTATGCTGGAATTTAATCATGTAACAATTTCAACTATTTTAATAAGTATTTGTATATAAACACTATTATAATATCAGAGGATTTTGATAAAAGCGTTTTAGCTATCGTAAGGTAAAAACCCGACATGTTTATTTGTGGCATGGTCTTACGAGATGCTTTTGATTTCAAAGGATTTTGAAACTTTAATAATTAAATTGAGTGTGATTTTCTCACGCTGGTATTCCAGACTGACTCGGGTGTTGTTTTATATGATGCTCGGGTCAGACCGAGTATTATAGGATATAGGGTATGATGTTGTGGAGCTCAGGGAAGAGTTTGGAAGGCGAGACGTATCTTCCGTACTTGTTTATATATATATTCCGCTGTGTTGATTGTTGTACTCTATTATATTGAGGACATGATATGATTATTTTCCAGTTGTATGTAAGTGCACTCTGATGTATACTCTGATGATGTATTGTATAAACAGATATAGTTTTGATTTGTGTAAAGACCTGTTATTGTCTATTATATTTTATTCGGCTGCGATGTGAGATTCTGATGTTTTTTCCCTATTTTCTTCTTCTACCTCTTCTTCTTTAACCCAAATGGTTCGTATTTCCGTTCTTCTTGAGTTGATTTAATAGAGATTAGTGGCAATTCAAGGGGTATGGAACCGTGGGTCGTTACAAACAGTAAATCCAACTCAAGCGAAATATCAACTGAAATACAAGTTACTCAAAGGATGTTTGGGATAACCATCCTCTAAGGATCCATTAAACTATCTACTATGTAGTAATATACGCTATTATAATAATGTCTAAAATAAAGTAAAATAAAGTATTAAAATAGCGTTAAGGCGTTACCCATATCTCCCTTAACACATTTTTATATTCCCATAGTCTATACAGTACCATAATCTCCCCCATACTGGGCGTCGTCAGAGGGCACTCCATAGGTATGGTACAAAACAAACTCGTAGTGGTCTCGATAGGGTAGGTGACACGGCACAACTAGGCAATGCCAGGTAGATATACCAATTACACTTCCGGGCTGGTGGTAATGCATAGCAGCCACTACCGCCCACCTCGAGCCACACTCCCAAAATCCGAGGGGTGCACCCAATCAATCACAAAGTAATAGAATGGTATCGAAGGAGTGTGTCCGATCAGAGGAGCTAGCTCATTGGCCCGTCAATTGCTCATGTTTTAGCCACCTTAAGCTAACTCACGGGAGTTAGGTCCACGTATATACCTTAAGAACGTCGCCACCATTCTACTTCATTCTATAATCGCCACCGCATACACAGTTGTTAAAGTGGTTTTCGGTATTGGCAGAGAGTATGACAATATCCGATCCCGGTCTCTTTAGCAACCAATCGTTATTATAACACTGTGGTCATTTCAAAATAGTTTATATTTCAAAACCAAATATCATTGCCATTTCAAAAACCATATCAATACGATATCATTTCCATTTCAAAACCATGGTACTTTCAAAGTTATAACACTTTCGAAACCAAAACACTTGAAATTATAACACTTTGGAAATCATAACACTTTGAAATCATAGCATTTTCTTTTAAACAGATTAGATATTAATAATAATATTTATAATAATATAGTTTATAAAATAAAATAGTTTACTTAAAATAGTTTAA
Organism: Allium fistulosum; assembly: GCA_030737815.1. Classification (NCBI taxonomy): domain Eukaryota; kingdom Viridiplantae; phylum Streptophyta; class Magnoliopsida; order Asparagales; family Amaryllidaceae; genus Allium; species Allium fistulosum. Next base: position 651,970,978 of record CM060902.1, on the reverse strand, counting down.
ATTAAAATAATTAGTATATTAAAATAGTTTATATAAAAATGGCTTATATTAAAAATAATTTATAAAGTAAATTATATAAATAGGTTTAAATATAATTTAAAAATACTTATATAATAAAATAGCCTTCTCAAATTTCACAAATCGATTCCAAATCACTTGAATTCCAAAAATTCAAATTTTATTCCATCTTAATTCATCAAATTCAACTCAATTCAGTTTCTCAATAAACCATTTCAAATTATCGATTTCAAATACATATTTGAACCATAAAATAAGCCATTTCAATTTCAATATATTTCAAAGCTTTAAATATTCAACATTTTCAAAACTAAATTCGATAATTTCATATATATATAAAATTCACTTTACTATTATTTAGTTTTGAAATATTTACTTAATCATTTCAATAACATCTAAATACAACTTCAAATTTACAAATTTAAATAAACAAAATATCCCATTTAAATTTATATAAATTTGAAATATTCATTTAAGTCACTTTTAATCAAATCCAAGTTATAAAATCGTATCTTTAAAATTTCAATTTATATAAATTTCAAATCAAACTTATTTAAGTATAATTCTTAAATAAATATTATTTCAACCCAATTTATATTCCTCTTTCAAACTTTAATTTATTAAAATCATTATAAACTCTATATTTGAAAATATAAATTTTAAATAAGTACTTAAACAATATTAAATATTAATCTATTTATATATTTTAAAATAGAAAAATTATAATTAAATTCTTAAAATTTATAATTACAAAATTAACTTATAACTATACAATTTTTAAAACATATAATTTTAGAAAAATCTAAATTTTAAAATTTATAAAATACATTTATATATAATATCTTAAAAATCAATATTTAATAAAAAACCATATACTTCTTTCCAAAACCATAGAAATCTTTTTCAAAATATTAATATATAGACCAACTGTGTTTGTATAAAATTTTCTATCCTATGGTCAAGGGATGTGGATATTTATCATTTCAATCCACAATTTAAATATATATGGGTATATATCTTTTCAACCGCAATCCCAAATTCAATGTCAATGAAAATCGCTTGGGTTTATCATTTCAACCTATAACGATTTTCTCCTATTCTATAGATCGTTCAGGTATGTATCATTTCAACCCATAGGGAATTCTATACTAATAGGGAACTTGCAGAGTGATAACAGATATGATAATAATATAATAGGCATATATCATCAATATAAATAACAGGTAATGGTGTCAGATGTCACGGGTGAACATGTACAGGTGATAGCATATATATAGCAATGTAAATAACTGACGGCAGCATATTTCAATTGTCGTTTCAATTGAAATCAAATTTAATAAATATAAGAACATTAATCGTGAGTGATTGCTCACCTTTCGAGGCCAGAGAGATAGACAATGAAGTTGAGTTACGAAATCTAGGCACGAATCCAAAACAAACAAGGTCGGCACGAGTTCGATAGACAGCTGATGAATCGACATAAATGAAAACAAATCAAATCAGCTTGGATATAACTGAACCCGAGATGCATAGTATATTATTTTCCTTAAACCAATATTCAATTTAAGAATACATATACATTTTTGAATCAATATTAAATTTAAACATATATATATATATATATATATATATCAAAACCGATAAACATACATATATATATATATCTCAAGATCATTATTAAATTTAACGTATATACTAAAATATACATACATATAACTGGATATAACTTACACATGTATAAAGCAAAACAGAACATATTATAACTTAGCAAACCAATATAAAAAATAAGATTATATAAACTATATATATAAAACATATAACTTCTCCGAACAAACATATGATAAAATATGATATTGTAAACTCATATATATACTTATAAAAATGAACAATACTTGACAATAGATGAAGGTAAAAATATAATATGTATAAATATACACTCATATAGGACAGACTAGATGTTGAACTACAACATATATGCATACTACCCTATTATATACTTTAAATCAGAATGTACAGATTCACTAATGTATATAAACAAATATTTATTATATCAAACTCATATTAATACTCACGCTATCTCCTCATAACCTAGTATACATAATATAAATACCACCAACCATATTATAAAATATTATATAATATATATATATATACACATATACGCAGATTATATTTATAAATAAATGCATGTGTAAATTAAACTACAAACACAATATAAGCCAAAATATACTTATAAACAAATATCTATATAAAATTTTATATTGTAAACAAACATATGCAGGTCTCTTAACTCTATGCAGCTACACTTAAATACATACATGCTACAAAATAAATAATATATATACGTCATATTTAAATTACTACTCTCTTAATATATATATATATATACACACACACACTTAAAATAAATATCATTATAAACGTATATGCATCATCTTTTAAACCAGTATTGTTAAAAATCATATAACAACTACTATGGAATATGGAACCAATGTATATACAAAAATAAACGTAAACATATATACTAGCACAGATATCATAGCATATAACATATTTATATACCACTACATATATAGATAATATAACTTATAGTCTATATATAGCAAATAGGTTATCAACTTTATAAACTCATATAGCTTTACTCAAATTATATATATTAGGACAAATTTTCAAATAAAGCCTCTCCGAAAAACTTATTGCAATAATAGGCTCAACTGAAAACTTATTGCAGAAATAGGCCTCGTTTACTTATAGCTTGCGCATTTATGGAATACGCAAGTTAGATTTTAAAAAAAAAATTAAACCTTGCGCATTCCATAAATGCGCAAGTTATAAGTAAACATATAACTTTTTTTTTAAAAACTTGCGCATTTATGGAATGCGCAAGCTTTACTTTTTTTTTCTTTCAAAATATAGCTTGCGCATTCCACAAATGCGCAAGCTATATAAAAAACTAGGCATATTTCTGCAATAAGTTTTCATGTGAGTCTATTATTGTAATAAGTTTTTCGGAGAGGCTTTGTTTGAAAAATTGTCCTATATATTAACCTATATGTTGTCTAAACTATAATGTAAGCAAACATATATAACTAATATAACTTACACATTGAAACATTATATATACAAACAAATTTGCTAGTGGGTAGATTGTGGATTTGGCCAGGCTGCGAGGCATGCTTCGGCTAGGCTGTTAGTTTGATCAATGATGGGAGGCAGAGCATGCGGAGGTTGTGAATTTGGGAAGAGGCAGAGAAGACGTGGTGAGGGGAAAAAATGAATAGGCGGAGCAAGGCACGTGTGACGAAGCGGATTTTGCCCGCTCGAAAATCGACATCCATACTTTACATCGTAATCGAATGCCGCAGATTCGACCGTTCAAATCCGAGTCGCCGGAGCTTATAACAACATTAAGTAAATAACACAGCGGAATAAATGAATAATACATTGATATACAATATCTGATACAATACCTGATACAATATCTGATACAACAGAGTGATACAATGAATATCAATATACATCAAAGATATGATAAAAGAAATAGCAGCGGAAAAGAAAACGATAACAACAGCAGCGGATAATCTACATCTTCAAAGCACCAATCCAGAAATAGCTCGAACTCCCAATAACGATGCACAAAGATAAGCAAGTGCAGTCTGATCCAAAGACTGAACTAGCTCCAGATAATCTACCGAATCTGACTATCTAAAAAAAACCAAACTCTAGACTGCTCGTGTAGAAAATTTTGAGCATCCAGAGTTTAGGAAAGAAACAATAAACTCCGGATCAGTCATGGGACTGGTGTGAGCAACAAAAATAGTTCATCTTTTAAAACAATCAATAAAGGATTTTAAAGTCAATTCGCAATGCTTTTTGAAAATGTAACTACCATAAGACCTCCCACCACACACACAATGCAAACGCAGACTTGGAGGAGATTTCTTCTTATGTTAGTCAAAGATGCTTACTACGCAAAATCAAATCATTTTTGATATTATTATTAGTGCATAGTGGAAAACATTTCGAAAGTAGAATATCAATCTTAGCCAGCATAGGTACCATTATATTATGCCTGCTATAGCTGCCTCCTGAGGAGACAGGTTATACAATTGAAATTGTAAAGGCTCGTATTGTTTCTTTGGATTTCCAACAAATGGTCAGGCCAAGGAACTTCCCATTGCCACATGGAAACGCCTCTGGAATGACGTCCCTGAGAAATAACCTAACATTACGGTTAGATCTCTGCCAACACAAGGCCGGGTTACCTCTGCAAAAATAGGTAACTACTGACACGCGTATGCCATCCCCCGATCGTAACCGATCTTCCCGAGGATCCTCGATTTCACCAACAACCACAAGTAATAAATTTTGCAGTAACAACATAGGTTAAATATCTGGGCTCCATACCATGATACCACCTCTATCCAGAAAGAATGACATACACTAAGGGGTGCTACTCCCTAGAACCTTGCCGCATCCTTCCTGTTTCGACCATTTCCAGGGTGTGAGGTCCGACGAAGTCTCGTCCACAAAGCTACGCTTTGTCACAAAGCCATGCTTCGGGTCAAACAAATGATCAAAGCAATGATCACAAAGATATAAAATCAAACAAATGATCATATCACAAATGATCAAATAATGATCATCACACAGCAACACTCAACATGTCACATTACCAAATTGGGAGTATATTGCTGATAAATTTCAACTACATAACCTCTGAGCTCGTATGTCTCAGAGAAGGGTGTTAAGCTAAAAAAATGAATTCTCCGCCACCAAACAGAAATGTATTTGAAAGAAATCTGCTTTATATCTCAAAATGTAATGTCATACATGTAACCATACAAGTCTATTCCGGGTTCGAACAGAACCGAAGGCACTTCTTACGAAGCCCTTGCAATTCCGGGTATTCACGATCCCGTCCGGACTTCCCATCACAAAGGGTGATAAAATATCTATATCGGGGCCAGTCGATGCAGAGACATTCGACGAGTTGTCCTTTCATTTTCGAAAATATCCGGTCTTCACCACCGGTCTTCAAATGCTATCCATATACGTCGTATCACTATTCGGAATGGGTTATATGACACAAATGTCTTTTCCCGGCTAACCCGAATAGTGAGCGCAATTATTAGAAATCATATGGATATTGGGGTCTCAGTTAAATCACAGCTTAAAGTCCAAAGCTTTTCATTCGAATAGTTAAAACAAATTACCATTTTCAAATCTTTAAACAAAAAAGATTTATTTCACAAAGTTGACCCCATTCACAAAGATAAATTCATGGATTTCAAAACAATTTTTGTTTCAATTGGATTAACTCGTTAAATCTTTAAATTAAAGATTTAACTTTTAGCTTTCAAAACATTTCAATTTCATTTTAAATTTGAAACCTTTCAACACAATTTGGAAATTCATTCTTAAAATGAAAGCTGTTATTATTTGAAAACAAATAGTTTTCGTTTCAGAAAAATCCAATTATATTTGCACGAGTTAAAGCCCTTGAATTAAATTCACATTCCAAAATCAATACTTTTCAAAATAGTTTAACCCTTATATAACTAGTATACATCTTTAATCCCTAGTTTTCAAATTATAGGATTCAATTTCAAATATTGAATTCAAATTTAAATCAAATCATTTAAATTTTCAAAACTCGATTAAGTTATTCAAAATAACTTTTATCTTTGAAATTCCATTTCAAAAGCTTTTTACTTTAAACCCAAATTTCTAATTTCAAAATCAATTGAAATTAAAATTTCAATTTCAAAAACATCAAATTTAAATTATCTGTGATTTAACAGATTTCCACGTGAAATCCATATTTGTGTGTGTAAAAGTGTGGTCTAGGGTTTTACACAATAGTGCAACATTATTTCAATCAAACCAGATTAAAACACGGAAATATAGTTGATAAGCGATATAACTATAACGCTTATCTTTCACATACAGATCACAGATGTATAAATATCACAGATAAAGAAATTACAGATCACAACATAATCAGGGTATATCACAAAGCATCGTACATCAGGGATGTCAAACAATTCGACAATCAATAGAATCCAAACATTCATAAGTAAGGTCAATTAATTGTCTGATTAATTCAAATCAAATTAATTTCCTATGAATTTATTACTAATCCTGGTTAATTAACTTCAATAATTTACAAATTATTTTGATTAATTATTCTTTAATCATTTATTAATTAACCATTAATAATAAATTAATTAACCTTAAATTATTTAATAATTAACCTTTAATTATTTAATTCACCATTAAATTAATTATCTTCAATTAATAAATTAACCCTTAATTAATTACCATTTAATTAATTATCCTTAATTTTAAATAAATTAGCTTTAAATTAATAATTTATTGATCTTTAGTTAATTATAAATCATTAATCAATATAAAATTAACTTAACTTTTAAGTTAACACATTAAAACATTTAATCAACTTCTAAATTACTTAATTAAGTTTAAAATAAACCCCTTTTTAAATATAAGTTTAAAACATTTTAATTTAAACTTAATTAACTTTAGAAATATTTTTATTTCAAAACCTTTAATTTAAACCTCCTAAAACTTGATCTATTCACAAACTAGATTTTCAGACAAACTTGAATTCATTATTTAAACTTTGATTTTTTATCTTGCTTTAAATTTTGAATTTTCATTTTAAAGCTTTAAGATCCAAAATCCTTTGAATCTATACTTTATACTAGATTTAAACTTTGTTTAAATCTATCATTACCACTTGAAGGTTTATTTAAATTTGTTTAAAAATTCGAATTCATCAAACAGTAACAGGTTTTATCAAAAAAAAACTGTGACCCAACTTTTCACTCGAGACAAACCCCAATTGCTCCGAGTCAAACACTCACTTACCCGAGCTCCACTTCGTGTTACTCATTTCTTCAACTGCTTCGAGTCGCCCACTCATCCATGCGAGAACAACCCCTAGACCATCCTTTTTCCCCAAAGCCTAAATTTCCACTGGACATTAACGTGCACGCATTCACGTGCACAGGCGAACCAATCGCCTTCGACCACCGCCATGATCACCAACACATCCGCGTTGATCACCCTAAGCTTCACGACCAAACAGATCGAAGAATACAAACGCAAATCGAAAACGAACACTTCGTTCCAAATCCTGGAACGAACTCGACCAGAAAACCATCACCTGCAAATGCCTCGCATTCGCCAACCACGACCCCAGAAACGGCGCGAACCTGGCCGAAGCCTCGCCATACTTCGACGATCCACCTCCCCTCATCGCGATCGCCCAGAACATCATGTCGACGATGAAAATGTCTCGCGACTTCAACAAACAACATACAAGACTTAAACCCTAGATCGACTTTGTTTGCTTCCCACAACGAATTATAAAATCATCCATCATTTTTCTGATGATCTTTGACCCCCAAACATGCTTCCCCTTTAATCGCGAGATTTATCGTTACTCCAATCACCAGAAATTTACGAATTTACAATTTCTGTTCATACCACAATATCTCGACAACCATGCAACTGAAAATCTTGAAATAACTCTCTAAAATCATCATCTTGAAATTCAAACGTGACTGTGTAATCAGATTTTAAAATTAGCATATTCAATTTTTATGATTTATACATTGATCTAATGTTATTTCATATCCTGAAGTTAATTACTGGGTAAAAATATTTGAAACTATTTTTAGAATTTGTATAACTTTGTTATGAACAAATTTTATTCATAAATCATAACCTAAATTTATTTGTATGGGGAGATAAAGATTTTAAAAGAAAATCTGGAGCATGTTGCCTATAAACAGAAACACCCAGATATGTACACCCCTATATATATATGCAACATTCAAGCATATTCAACAGCCAGGCAACACTTCAAATCATTTTCAAACTTAAATCACAAACATCTGAACAAAGCAAACATAGAGGTAAGTGAGTTGCTCACCTTGGAAAGAAAGAACAGAGGACTCAAGTATTTGAAACAGGTTTTGGTTCCTCTTGCACTGTTTTAGTTGTCTCAGACTTTTTCTTTGATCTGGATTGTTGAATTGCTTCAGACCTTTGTTTTACAGATCTTGAAGTTTGAATTTCTTTTGTTTCTTTGCTTAGTTTTGATGGAATGAGCTGAAGGGAGAGAGTTGATATAAAGGAAAAAGAAGTTTACAGGGATTATTTTACTATTTCGTTTGTAAATAGTTCAACTGACTTTAGTTATGCTAGAGATGTAACATTAAATGCATGAGTACTTGTTCCCATGCTTGCATTAATTACTTTGGCTTACTTCCCATTTTTTTCTTTTTACAGCCCATGCTTATGCACTTTGTTTTGGCTGCAGCTATATTTTGGTGGGATGAAATGATTTGTATATGTACTTCTTTTGCTTGAAAGCTAACTATATGTAGATAAAGTTGTCTTATTTCTTTTAAACTTTGCTCTTGCCTTGTCTACTTGTTTATTTGTTTCTTTTGTCTTGTTTTTGTCTTTGAATGTCTTTCTTATTTTTTTCTTGCCTGCATATCTATTACAGGCTTCATATATGTGTTGTTTTCTAGCCTACATGCTTCTTCATACTTTATCTTTGGTTTCTTTTTTTTATACTCTATCAAATTTTGCTTGTACACAAATGTTTACTTTGTTTCTTCTTATTACTTTCTCCTTTTATTTGTTTTGAATGTGTATTTGTTTTGCTGACAAATATTTTACTTGCTTTACAATAGAAATGACATTTTATAGTTATTATGTTGTTTAAAAATTTTAGCTAATGTGTTACTTTTGAATTTTAACTATACGTGTTTATTTTAACTTAAATTATTTATTTTACTTTTGTTCAACTTGACTATGCTTGCTTAGTCTATATTATTATTTTTACTTTAATACCAATTATATTGTATTTCTCATTATTTTGAATTATAGATAAATTTCTAGATTTAATTTGTTATTGGATTTTATCCAATGTATTTACTTTATCTATCTATCTTATATATCTTCATTTCTAAACCATTTTTATAAAGATTTAAATTCAACTCAAATATACAAATATATATTATTTCAAATTTACCCACATATGCTAAAATACATATATATTCACATATATACAATATTTAAATTTAAATGATATAATATATTTTAATTTGGATCCGGGGAAACTCGCTTACTTTATCAATTAATTTACTATTTTTATTCAAAATTTCAATAAATTATTAAATTAATTTAATTTAAAATCTATGATCGTTACAGCACGGGTCGGCTGCAGCGAGGTTGGTGAAGAAAAATGGAGAGGTCGAAGTTGTAACGACCCGGAATTTTCGAACCCGAAAATTCCAGATAGTTAGAAGAAAAAGAAAGAGATAGAAGAAAGAAACAGAAAGAAGAAAGGAGAACAGAGAACACAACATCTCACATTCACAGCGGATTAAATATAATAACAAATAATAATATCAGTTATACAAAGAAAAACCGTATTTGTTAATTACATTTTAATACATCAGAGTTACAACATTCACAAATGTACTAGACAGTTAAAATTAACATGTCTCAGACAACTATAATATCACAGCGGAATATACTCCATACGTTCCTGCCATCCAGCTCGCCTCCTGAGCTCCAGAACGTCCTTATCTGAAATCTGTAATACTCGGTCTGACCCAAGCATTACATCAAAGTAACACCCGAGTCAGGCTGGAAACCAGCGTGAGTAAACCAACTAAAATGAAAATACCAGTGCAAATTTACTTATTTAAATCCCAGGTAACTCGTACTTCACTACGAGTAATCATCTTATATAGTCAAAACAATATCTAAGTATCCAACTTAATTTAAATGGTCCATATTATTCCAAACCAGCCTATTGATTTCACAAATCAATTTATAAAGAATCAATGTAGGTTATAAATCGAAGTGGGTTCGGATATTACTGATATCCGACCCCGGTCTCTTCGAATTCAAATGTCATCCTTTTAAACCAAGATTTTTCAGTTAAACAATTGAATTTAAATCCAGGATATCATATTCACATAACAAATCTATCACAGATAGATAACTTACATTATCATAATTCATCCAAAGCATCTCATATCCTAGAGCATCACAATCACATATCAGACATCAAATAATCCAAGGCATTCAATATCATCCAATCACCCATAAGCAAGGTTAATTAATCATACATTTTCTAATTAATTCAAATAGATTACTTTAATTACTTCAATCATCTTAAAATCCTGTTTACTCCACATTAACTAATTACAAACCATTATTTTATCATCCCTTATTTATCCCCTTTAATTTCATTAAGTAATTAACCTTCGATTTAAAACACAATTTAATTAACATTTACTATTCACATTAATTACATATATCCTTAATTAATTACTCAAATTAATTATCCTATAATTGCTTATCTTGATTAATTATCCTCTAATTAATCACATTCATTAATTAACCACTCCTTAATTTCTTTAATTAATCACATTCATTAATTAACCACTCCTTAATTTCTTTAATTAATCCATCCTTTAATTAATTATGCTAAGTAATTAATTCTTAATTACTCCCCTTAAGTAATTTACCTTTAATTTCCTTTATCAAGTAATTATTTAATTAATTAACCTTTAATTATTAATTAATTAATCTTATTTCTTAATTAATTACTTCTTAATTAACAATTAATTAATCCTTAATTAATTAACCAAACCCTTAAAATTTAGTAAAAATTATACTAAGTAATTAATCCTTTTATTTAATTACATTGAGTAATTATCCTAAATCACTTTCATTAGGTAATCATTCTTAATTAATCAAAGATAACTACTTACTTAATCACCATAATTTTCATTCATCAATACCTTATTTAATTAAAGATAAATCCTTTATCTTAATTAATTATCTAATTTCATCATTAAATCCCATTCATTTAAATACATTTTAAAAACTTGGCTAAACATTTTATTATTTACAAAAGAAGTAGTTTTTAACATCTTTGTTTCAAATAAACTTGATTTGTTTTAAAGTTTAAAACCTGTTTCATACTAAAGGAACAGACCCGAGCATAAATTCGAGTCTCCCCCACGTGCACTTCACACCCATTCTGCTCCGAGTCAACCACAAAACAAACTCGAGCTTAACCCGATCCACAGCTCTACTTTCCCGAGCTCTTCGCCCATCTCTTCTTCACAACACAGCAACCACCTCAAACTCCAGACATGCACACCGGCTCTCGTGCACATCTACATGCGTTCGCCGTCACTCTGGTCATCGCCGCTCCCACTAGCACGTCGACGATGTCTCTCCAGTTCAACCCGACCACCCAAAACCACAGAATTGCCAAAGAATCAAAATCGAACTACTCTATTAAATAATGGAACCCATCACCGATGACGAAGACTCCTCTTGCCGACGATTCCGACCACCAAGCATCTCGCCATCACACCAGTAGCTGCATCGCAACTCCACGCGACAGTCCCCCCTGGTCCGATCACCTCAAGTTCCCCCACGACCACACAATTTACAAGAAAACCTCATCGACCAAAACTGCTTGAATAACCCTAAATCACTGCCGCGCCACCACTACGGCGACTTAAAAATTTTTCCACCATTTTTCCCAAACCCGCCATCTTCCTAACTCCATCCAGTGATGATTTCGACCTTCCCGAGTCCTTCGATCGCCAGCACTAGCCCAAAATTTCAAATTCGATCAACCCTTGAATTCTCTCACGATTAAATTCTAAAAATCTTGATTTTCCTTTTAAAAATCATAATTTACAAAGTTGATTCGAGTTATATACTTGAATTTAGCAAATCATAATATTTGATTTTTACATGTTTTAAAAGATTTTACTGTCTTCCCATTTCCCAGATAAAATTCCAATTAATTTTACTTAAAAATATTTTTAAAACTTAATCTGTGTCTAAATAAACATTTCTTGTTTGAAAACCTAAGCCAAACAAAGATTTGACGAGGAGATTTAGGAATTTTGATCTTAATGTACATTCTGTAATCATAAACAGAGATGAGCCATATATACCAGACATGCACATTCAACTTATCAATATATCAGGAATCCATATACATGCAAGCATAATTTCTATCACATATTTACAGATCATCACATGCAAACCCAATATATATATGTTTAAGAGTTTACTCACCTGTAACTTGAGAACAGAGAAGACTGGAAATAAATTTGAAATCTGGAAGCTGGAAATATCTTTGAAACTGGAAACTGAAATTGATCTTGCTTCTTAACTTGATTTGCTTATTGATCTGAGTTGTACTTGAATTTGAGAGCTCCTATGTTTACTTTTGTTTTAGACTTCGAAATTGTGGAGAGTTTCATTGAATTAAGTGATTTTTATTTACTGGTTTGCATGTTATAGGTTTTGCTTTTGTTTTCTGGTTTTTAACTTAACTTGCTGGTTAAAAAAATGAGAAAGGTAGGAGATGTAGTGTTTATGTAGTCTTGAATCTATTTTTATTAATTATCTCAAAAGTAAAAATAAAAGTGACACTTGTTAAATTTCATATTAGAATTATTACACTTGTTACTTTCCATGTTTAAAACACTTACATTTGTAATTTGTATGATAAAAATGTCTTTTATATAATTTATATGTCACATTATATTTAGCTTATATTTATGTGTATGTTTTATTAATTTATCCTTATTAAATATATTTCCTTATATTAATATTTATATGATTACAAAGAATATGTTTTAAAACTAAATTATATATTAATAAAAATCATACATATATTATTTCCAAATCCAATTTTTTTTTTTTAAGATATTTATATTTGAATTTCCAATTCAAATCCAAATTAAATCCTTTTCATATATATATAAAATCAAATACTTATCTTATTTGTTTTGAAAAATTCAGATATAAATATTTATTATCAGATTTATTTGTTCAATTAATAAATCAGTGTTTTAATAAATCAAACCCTGTTAATTACAAACTAACAGCTGTCCAAAAATCCGGGTTATCACATTCCTCCCCCCTTAGAATCTTTTCGTCCTCGAAAAGGAACAGAGCCAGAATTATTAAAATGCTTATTAGTAGAAAAATTATTCGTTGATCACTTTTTTACTCTAAACTATCTTTATTAAGAAATTTTAAAACACTTTTTTTTAAAAAAAAAACTATATAATATTACCAGGAATAGTTTTATAAAGATTTTTTTTTTATAACTCGATGTTTCAACCAGTCCATCCCGGTTCTCACAGAAATTCGGTCATACGTTGATCAGGCGTAAGACTGAAAATCTATAAGTACTTGGTAAACCCGTTTTCAACACCCAGTGAAATACTAGGAAAATAATTTTATGAAAATATAGAAAACATTTTTAAAAAGAGAGAAATATTTTTGGTGAGAATGCTCTGGAAATCATCACTCCCATCCATGGTCGCAGTTAACCCGATGGTTACGTTGTCGTCCCGGCAAAATCCACAGATAACTGTAGGTCTCCGCGCTCCTCGATTACGCCATGGAACCCGCTACAGATCGCAGTTATACCCGGGCCTTACGTTGCTAGCACAGCACAAACCCATATAACTGTAAGCATCAGCGCCACCGAATTTCGCTGCCAAATAATGAAACTTCTCCCACATAGGTCGCAGTCTACCGATATAAAATCAAACGCAGACTGTTGGCTCTCAGCGGCACAAACGACTTTCGCTATGTTACCATAGTGTCACAGTCTACCGATATAAAATCAAACGTAGACAGTTGGCTCTCAACGGCACACATGACTTTCGCTATGGTCTGCAGTAGATCGCAGAGACATCGAGTTAAACTGTCGTCACAACATAACCCAAATGCCTCTGTGGGCACCAGCCCCTCGACTTTCGCTACACAAATAATCCTCAGGAACTAGTTTTGTCCGGACTCCTCACAGGATCAACTTTAGAATCCCCCCTTGGGGTTCAAGGCAGTACCACCCAGTGGCACTCCTGAGAAGTTCATTTCAAGAGAGCGCCTTTTTCCCCAGAGCTATACTCAAAACATTTTATACTATATACTTATAGTATCTTCAAATCATACCCTTTATGATTTATCAAAATCTCCTTTACACAAAATCGATTACCAAAATCGATAATTCTCAAACTAGGCTTTCCAAAATCAAAAATTGATTTTCCCAAAAATCAAAAGCCCTTTCCAAAATCCATAGGTTCCCAAAACCTTTTCCAAAATCATTCTCATAAGATCCTTTATATATATATAGATATAACTTTGAAAATCTTTGGATCATTTCAAACTTTGTATAAAACCTCTTTTATACTTCAAATATTTCAAAAACCCTTTTCTTTTAGCAATAGATTCAACAAGGAAAGATTTACCTTATATAACAAGGATATATAACTTTATTTTATTCTAAATCAAATATTCACATTTGATAAATCTTTTATAAAGTTATTAACCATATTTCTTTTCAAAAACCATTTTACATTTCTTATCCACAAATCTTCAATATCAATTTCATTCAAATCCGTACGATGTACACATATCATCCGTACACAATATCAATCTGATCGCTCAATCGATCACACAATTTCACTTCCGAACTAGTATCGTCCACCCGACTTCCTAGTGCAGACTCAGATCTGGTTTCTTGATCAGAAACCGTCATTCTCCTTGCATAGTCACAACTATGATAGAGAATATCCAGAACCAATCAAAAATCCATATCCAGGTTCGCCGTCGAAAATCGAGTGAAAATCCCAACTCGGATCGATAATACTATATCGAAATTCTGTGTTCGAATCTGGATCAAATCACTATGCGAATAGAATAATATACGTACAGCCTACGTATTTATCTTTATTGGTTATTAGCCAAATCAATTCTCTTTTCTATTCACATTTCCTTTAATTCCATTCACTTATTCTCAATTGCTTCCATTTCCAATTGAGTTATTACTTCAATTACAAACAGTTTGAACTCTGACCTATTTAAATTTAAGAATAGCTTGAAAAAGTTTAAAATAGATAAGTAGTTGAAAAATAGTTATTAGTTTATAAAATATGAAATGACCCTCCTATTTCCACCCTAATTTCATAAGGATTTTTTTTTTTGCTAAGAGATGATATATAGATATATCATTCATTGCAAATATCTTTTCCAAGGTCATTTTCTTTTTCCAATAAACAAAATATATCCAGGATCAAAATAACTTACCAATATAAATATATCAGTGTATATCTAATAACATACACATACATATGAAGATGTATGTGTATGTTATTAGATATACACTGATATATTTATATTGGTAAGTTATTTTGATCCTGGATATATTTTGTTTATTGGAAAAAGAAAATGACCTTGGAAAAGATATTTGCAATGAATGATATATCTATATATCATCTCTTAGCAAAAAAAAAAATCCTTATGAAATTAGGGTGGAAATAGGAGGGTCATTTCAGTTGGTATCAGAGCACTTGGTTGCATTGATTGTTAAGTATTATAGAAATGTATAATGTCTGTTTGTTTTGGATGAAATAATTTAGATAAGAAATTAGAAATTATAGAAGCACTCATAATATACTAATACCATTTACCCAGAATTTAGTTAGCAGAACATGGTAGGAAGAGGATCTCATCACAATGCAGGAACCAGTGCACCTCAAATGCTTGATATGCAAGAATTTGTGAGGGTTTTAAGAGATGGAATTGGGCATAGGCCTGAGAACCCACATGAAGAGCTTTCAAAACTACTGAAGACTTATTCCAATTTGGGAGGCAAGAGTTTTGAAGGAACAGAGAGTGTGATGGAAATTCAAGCATGGTTGAGAACACTTGATAGGATTTTCAATGACATGCAGTTGGATGACCAAAGAAAGAGGCAAGTAGCTTCTAGACAACTGAAAGGGGTAGCTTTAAGCTGGTGGGAGGTGATCATAGCTGGAAGAAATGAAAATGAAATCACTTGGAATCAGTTCAAGGAGATGTTGGAGGCAAGATTTGTACCAGCATCAGCCAAGACCATTTTGCTTGAAGAATTTATCAAACTTAGGCAGGGAACTTTGAATGTCACTGAATACACTCAAAAGTTTGAGGGGCTATCTAATTATGGAGCAATGCTAGTGGCAGATGAAGCATCCAAGAATGATAGGTATATAAAAGGGCTGAACCCAGGACTTAGCAGAGCTATGCTACCATATGCAGATAGAACATTTGATCAAGTAATTGATCTGGCTTTGAAACTGGAACAACATGACAAAGAAAGAGAGAAATATAGGAATTTTAAGAGCAACAACAAGAAGGATAAGGGAATATATCACCCTTATGATAAAAAGAAGGAGGAGGCAGACAACAGGAAGAGTAAAGATACTAAAGCCAATGATACTAAGAAGAAATTGGTTTGCCATCATTGTGGAAAAGAAGGACACATCAAACCAAGGTGCCCAGAGTTAAAAGGAGGAGCCTTCAAATGCTACCTATGTGGGAAAGAGGGGCATATGAAGAGGAACTGTCCTGAGAATAAACAGCAAGGGAAATTGGCAACTTTGGAAGGAAAAGGCAAATCTGCAGTGAAAATTGATGCTGAAAATCATGGCCAAGTGGAAGGTACATTACTCATTTGTGCCATACCCATACCAGTAGTATATGATACTGGAGCAACACACTCTTTGATTTCCTATGAATTAGTTAAAGTGTTAAAATTAAACTGCAAATTGGTTGAAACCCCATTGCTTGTACAAAGTCCCCTAGGGAGTTCTAGTGTTTTGAACATGAATTGTGTGGATGTGGAGTTAAACATAGGAGGAAATATTTTTATTTCCAATTTATATGTTTTAAATTACCCAAATATAGGAGTTATATTGGGGGTAGATTGGTTAAGGCAATTTAAAGCCATAATTAATTTAGACTCATCCACCATATCATTGCAAGATTCTAGAGGCCAGAGAATCACAGTTCTATGTGAAATAGCTAAGGAAGGGAAATTGTATCACTTAGTTGACTTAGAAAAAGATCTGAGTGAACTAACCATTGAAGAAATTCCCATAGTTAATGAATACTTGGATGTGTTTGGGGAAGTTAAGGGTGTTCCACACCACAGACCAGTTGAGTTCCAAATTAATCTCATTCCAGGAGCAAGTCCAATAATCAAGAAACCTTATAGAATGGGGCCAAGTGAACTGAAAGAATTGAAAAATCAGTTGGAAGAATTAGAAGGCAAGGGATTTATAAGGCCAAGCAATTCTTGCTGGGGTTCTCCAGTAGTGTTTGTAAGAAAACATGATGGTACCTTGAGAATGTGCATAGATTACAGAGAACTAAATAAAGTAACCATCAAGAATAAATACCCATTGCCTAGAATAGATGATCTCTTTGACCAACTCAGTGAAGCTAAAATATTTTCTAGGCTAGACTTAGCATCAGGATTCCATCAAATGAAGGTTGAAGACTCAAGTGTTAAGTATACTGCATTTAACACAAGATATGGCTTATATGAATTTTTGGTCATGCCATTTGGTTTGACAAATGCTCCTTCATATTTTGTTGATTTGATGAATAGAATATTTAGAGATTATCTAGACAAGTTTGTACTGATTTTTATTGATGACATTTTGATTTATTCTAAGACAGTGGAAGAGCATAAAAATCATTTGCATTTAGTTTTGTCAAGACTAAGGGAAAATGATTTAAAGGCAAAATTTTCAAAATGTGCATTTTGGAAAGAAGAAGTGCATTTCCTTGGGCATGTCATCTCTGCCAAAGGAATATCAGTAAACCCTAACAAAGTAGTGGCAATCCAAGCATGGAAAAGGCCTAGCACCATCAGTGAGATTAGATCATTTATGGGGATGGCAGGATATTATAGGAGATTCATAAAAGATTTCTCAAAAATATCATCACCACTTACCAATTTAACTAGAAAGAACCAAGCCTTTGTATGGACAGAAAAATGTGAGCAAGCTTTTATCAAAATAAAAGAAGCCCTGATTGATGCACCAGTATTGAGAGTGCCAGAAGGAAATGAAAATTTGGTTGTGTACACTGATGCAAGTGGCTCTGGGTTAGGGCCTGTGTTGATGCAGCAAGACTAGGTGGTAGCCTATGCATCTAGGCAATTAAAGCCACATGAAACCAGGTATGCCACCCATGATCTTGAACTAGCAGCAGTTGTGTATGCTTTGAAACTTTGGAGACATTATTTGTTAGGTGCCAAATTCATTTTGTACACTGATCATAAGGCACTGAAATATTTATTCTCACAAAAAGATTTGAACATGAGGCAACATAGATGGGTAGAGTTCCTAGCTGCCTATGACCTAGATATACTGTATACACCAGGCAAGGCAAATAAAGTTGCAGATGCCTTGAGTAGACAACATGCCAAGGTAGCCATGTTGATGATGGAAGAGTTTAGGGATTTGTCTATACTTACTGATTTGGAAATTGAGGAAAACAGTGAGGAACAAATGATGCCTATTGAAGAAGGTAAAGGTAAAGGGAAATTAAGTATGATATCTCTGCAATCAGATTTACTTCTTAAGATTGGACAAATGCAGGAACAAGACTTAAACATGATGGAAAAGAAAATGCTCATATCAAAAGGGGAGGAAGTAATAAATTATCAAATTGATAAAAATGGTTATTTAAGGAATAAAAATAGGATATGTGTTCCAGAAAATATAGAATTGAAAGAGGAAATATTAAATGGGTACCATAGGAGTAAGTACTCCATACACCCAGGTAGCACCAAGATGTATCAAAATTTGAAAAGAAATCTTTGGTGGAAGGGGATGAAGTCAGATGTGGCCAGATATGTTGCAAGGTGCATGACTTGCCAACAAGTCAAGGTAGAGACACAAAGGCCATCAGGACTATTGCAACCCCTTAGTATACCACAGTGGAAGTGGGAGGATATATCTATGGATTTCATAGATGGTCTTCCTAGATCTAAGAAGGGAAACACAAGTATATGGGTAATAGTGGATAGGCTAACTAAGGTAGCACATTTTATCCCAGTTAAAACAGAAAGAAATGCTCCAAAATTGGCTCAAATATTCATGAAAGAGGTAGTAAGGTTGCATGGCATACCCAAAACCATTGTGAGTGGTAGGGATACCATCTTCACCTCAAGATTTTGGAAAAGTTTTCAAGAGGCTATGGGGAGTGAATTGTGCTTAAGCACTGCCTACCATCCACAATCAGATGGTCAAACTGAGGTGGTGAACAAAGTCTTAGAGGATTTGTTGAGAGCATGTACACTGGACTTTGGAGGCAACTGGGAAGACCACCTCCATCTAGCTGAATTCACCTACAATAACAGTTACCAAAGCACCATAGGGATGGCACCATTTGAAGCCTTATATGGCAAGCCATGTTTATCACCTATATGCTGGGTAGAGGCTGGAGAAAGGGCTATTCTTGGACCTGAATATGTTAAAGAAACCACAGAGAAAATTGGGTTAATAAGAAAAAGAATAGCAGCAGCTCAAGATAGGCAAAAGAAATTTGCAGATAGGAAGAGAAAGCAAGTGGAATATGAAGTGGGAGACTTTGTTTTCATCAAGATTTCACCTATGAAGAAAGTCATGAGATTTGGCAAGCAAGGTAAGCTTACACCAAGGTATGTTGGACCCTATAAAATTCTGGAAAGAATTGGTTCATTGGCTTACAAATTAGAACTACCAGAGGAGATGAAAGCAATGCATAATGTTTTTCATGTGTCCCAACTTAGAAAATGGGTACATGATAAGGAAGACATTTTGGAAAAGCCTACCAAAATTCAAATAAATCCTGACTTGGTTTATGAAAAAGAACCAGTGGGGATTATAGCCAAGGAAGAAAAGAAATTAAGGAGCAAAACCTTGAAACTAGTTAAGATCCAGTGGAGTAGTGATCCTAATGACTGCACATGGGAGTTAGAGGATAAGATTAGAATGGATTATCCTAAGCTTTTTGCAAATTAAAAGGTAATTTTTTTTTCTTCTGGAAAAATTATTTGTTATGCATGATTGATATGGTTGAATTTGTTTGCTTATGCATATATTTGATAAGTTTTCAGAAAAGAAAAATGATGCTTACTAAATGTTAGAAAAATTGTAAGGACACAATTCCTAAAAGGAGGGGTGAATGTAATACCCCAAAATTTTGTGAAAAATCATTTTTGTAAAATGATTTAATTTTGAAATATTTAGATTTAAATATGGTGAAATTTCTGGAATAAATAGTGTGCAAGTATATGTGTGCACGTGCACACTGAAATGGCACAAGAAAGAACTCCAGATTTCTTGGATTTAAAACAAGAATTAAAGAGCAATACAAACATGATTTTGCAACATGGTTATTTGATTTCTGAGATTTTATGGGTCATCTTAGAAAATAAGAAAAGTAAGTTTTACTTTAGATCAGTAAACAAATTTATTTAAAACCCAGAAAAGAAAATAATATATATATATATATTTGTAAACTTGTATACATATAGGTGCATATGTTTCTGAATTTAAAAGAGGAATTAAAATAAGCCTAGATAAGATATGTATACAAATATACATTTTTAAATACTGAAAAGTACATATATATATATTAGCAAGTAAAACCATAACATTAAAATGACATGAAATGTGATACAAGTCAATATGCTTGTGTAGGCAAAAATAGCAAAGGGGATTTTCAGAAATAATTAAAATAAATAGAATAGTCACACTTTTGACATGACTAAGTGAGTGGCCATTTTCTGAAAAAGTAAAAGAAAGAAAATGCAGCCTTTAAATTGGTTAATATGGCCGGGGTAATATGAATGAAAAATGCATGATGCTAAGCCAGGACAGAAATGGAATTCTGTTTCAATAAAACCCTAGAGGAAAAATGCTTATAAATAGGCAGTTTAGCCAGTAGAATTATTTTACCCCGAGCTGCATAAAAATAAGAAAAGAAGAAGAAAATATTGAAAGGAAGGAGAAAACACTCAAACAAGAATTTTCTGGATTAATAAGAAGAAACATTTAGGTGAGTAATCTCACTGAGTTCATGGCATTAAGACCTGAGTTGAGGCAGCCACTTTTTATATTGCCATTTATGTATTTCTGGTTTTGATGTATATGATTTCATCAATGCTTTTTGGATGTTTTATTTTAAATCTGATATGATTTAATATGGATGATTTTGATGATCTTTGATTGGTTGAGACATTTGTCTTTGGATGAGTATCATACTGTTTTATTTATACTCATAAATGTTAAAGTTTAGGATCTTAAAAATTATATAGAGAATACTCTCAACTGTTATAGATCTATGGCATGGAAACCTTATAAAAATGATTGGAGCTGCATTATACTTGGTATAAGTGCTGAGGCTTGAAAAGAAAAATGTTAAGGGTGCAATAGAAATTTTCTAAGTGCTGAGCCCTTAATCAAAAAAAAATCCCACAAGCTAAAATTATGATTGAACCAGATCTTGAATCTGAATCAATCATAAAGGCTTGCAGATCAGTATAACATGCCATGCCTCTTTTACAGTTGAAAATGTTCTTATATTTACTAAGATCAAGACATATTGACCCCATTTAGGAAATGACTGTCTGATTATTTCTGAGGGGAAATTATGCTAGAAGAAATTATGGATGTTTCCATGTTTGCAGTGACATGTTCACTTAGCATATTTGATGTTAGGATTTAAGACAATACACTAGTAAATAAACTAGGGAAGGGAAGGCCAAGATGACTGCTGGAATGCTTGTCATATTTGAAGTATGCAAGTTGGCACATGGTTTGTTTAAGCCCTGAGATCTTTGTGCAATGATGTGAATTAGTTCATTGCAATGTGTCCCAGTGATTCCTTAATAGCAGATGAGGCAGGGATTTAAATTGAATATTACAACCTGTAAATGAAGAAATAGGAATGTGGATATTTCTTAGGTTGAATGGTATGGAACCAAGATGATTCCAGTAAATGAAATTGATGCCAATAGATAATCATGTTTGCATGATTATGTATGCAAGTGAAGGAATGATAAGTGAATATATCATACCTGAATCAACTTAATTATACTATGTTAAAATATTTGATTGCAGAAATTTGCTTAAATAACAAGTTAGTACCCTTATATTCTCTATTGCTTAATATCATGAATGAATTGACGTTATTCATACCAGATCATAGATCTGACCCTTGTTTGCTCATGGCATCTGGGGTGTCTCATTTTAAAATGAGGCAGCCACTTATGTTCTTTCAGGTAACTCAGGCACTAAGTAAAAATGAAGTTATGGCTTTTATGGAGGAGTGAATGAACATGCTAGCTAGTCTCAATAAGAGTTTAAATTGATTATATCTGCATGTATTCAGGAAAAATATTATGTTTCTAAGACTTCCAGTCATGTAATGAATTCTATTATGGTTAGATGAACTAGTTGTATCATGTTAAATATATTGTTATGCACTAAGGTTTAAAATCTCAAAGGAAAAATCTGACTGGGAAACAATGAAATGATTTTAATTATTGATATGAATGTTTGGAAGAGAAATATGCACATGTAGTTGAGCTACTGTTTTGTATAATTTATATTATGTATTAGTTAACCTTGAGACATAACAGAGCACTGAGTTTTAGAACTAAAATCTGGATTTAGCAAGAAGTAAACTTAAAGGATTTTATTTTCTTTTTACTGAAATGCTTTGTAAATAGATCTGAATTCATTTCTGAATTGAATTAGGAAAAGTAAAATGTTTTTTTCTAAAAGCTTCAGATAGAATGAAATGAAAGGTATCTCCCTTGTTTTTGAACTAGTGTATAGCATATACAAGACTCATGAGTTAACCAGCCTCAACTAAATGAAGTATTGGTTGATCATGATAGATTGTATCTTGAAAATATAGATGCATTTCAAAGCATAGTACATTTAGCAATTGTTTCACTCAGTTTTCTGGAAACTGGGCAAAGGTAATGACATGTACATAAATACCTGTGTACATGTTGATAAATTGGGCAAAAATATAAATTTAAATTCTTAAAATAGTTGTAGGAATGGGTTTTAAAAATAGTTATGTAAAAAGAATTGTTTTGTATGTTAGGTTATAGGCACAATCAAATATATATGCACAATTATAGGTAGGTATCAGATTTCAACCATACAGGAGAAAAATAAAAAGAAAAACCAAAAATTGTGTTTGAACCGACCAGCATAGCACTCGAACTCGTGACCTTTCATGTATAAGTTAGGCGCGTTTCCATTACGCCTAGATGTTGCTTGTGTTCACTTAGGATCCACTTACTTTTATACTGAATTTGATATTATCCAGACTTTAACATAATCATCTATATTAAAAGCTTGTTTACCACTGATTATTACTTGATCATTTCTTAATCCTAATGACAGACTAAAGTACATGTTTCTAGTGGATATTATGGCCAAAAATCTGAATACAATAATTTATCTGAATTGCTAAAGATCTAAATCAAACAGAATGTTCTTGTACAAAAAATGAAGTATACACTCTGAACTTAGATAAGAAGATCACATACATCTTCATATGTATGTGTATGTTATTAGATATACACTGATATATTTATATTGGTAAGTTATTTTGATCCTGGATATATTTTGTTTATTGGAAAAAGAAAATGACCTTGGAAAAGATATTTGCAATGAATGATATATCTATATATCATCTCTTAGCAAAAAAAAAAATCCTTATGAAATTAGGGTGGAAATAGGAGGGTCATTTCAAAATAGCTGTAAAATAGTTAAGTAGGTACAAAATAGTTAGATAATTGCAAAATAGTTTTTAAAATAGTGATTAGATATAAATAACTGAAAAATAGTAATTAGTTTATAAGACAGTTTCAAAATAGTTAAATAATTCTGAAATAATTGTAAAATAAGTATAGATAGTTTGGGGTTTAAGAAGAAAGATTGTATAGTAAATAGTTTGGAAATTTTTTTTTGTATTAAAACAATTTATTTTAAAATTTGTCCAGAGCCAAACTGTTTAATTTCCCAATCTACATTCCCAATTAATTTCCCTTTTATTCAATTTAAATTTCCTTTTCCATTTAAATTGACTCAACACTTCAATTTCCATTGAAATTTATTAAATCTCAATTTAAGTTGAATTAAACTTAATTCCTTTCCAAATTCAAATCAAATTTCATTTGATTTTTAAACATATTCAATTTTAATCACAATTCCAAATTATATCAAATCAATTTGGATTAATTTCAAATTGAACCAGCTTCAATTTTATTTCAAATTATTTTAATTCAAAATTTCCATTTAAATTTATGCTTATCCATCTTTAATCACAATTCTAATTAATTCAAATCAAACTCAATTTGAACTAATTCTATTCAAATCTCAACTTAAAATCATCTCGAATTATATAAATTCGAGTTAAATTTTAAATGTTGATTTAATCCCTTAAGTTAAATTAACCCTTACTTTTAAATTAAATCAACCTTTATTTTTAATTTAACAACTTAAATCTTTAAACCATTTAATTCTGTATCCAAATTCCAAAATTCCATTTTAAAATTATCTTAACTTATTACAAAGTTCAAATAAGAATTCAAAAACAATTTAATCTTCAGATTCTAATTTATTATCCATTTCTAACTTTAAAATAAATTCTTAGTTTCATAGATTATTTATAACAATAGAATGATATCAGGATAAATAAACATCCAAATTTATCCAAACACCAATTAACAACATCCCATTTCAATTTCCAGATCTCAAATCCATTTTGAGATTACTCATAACTCCCATTTAAACCCAACCATTTAACTTCTCAAGTTAAATTTTAATTTCATCTTGAAATTTCTAATTCAAGTTGTTCATTCTAAACTCATTTAACTTCCCTTAAGTTAAATTTAATTTAATTTAGTCAACTTGACCTAATTTGAATTCCCATTCAAATTTTAAACTTCAGATTAATAATCTTTCCCCTTTTAAGTTTAAAAACTTACTTTACTTTGGGTTTCACATCACATTCCAATTTAAAACTCAACACTAAGTGTTTATTTCAAATCATCATAGGTATTATGTATATTCCTCATATATACATTTTCTTTACACACCAAGTTATACTTTAAATTTTTAAACCACCTTTGGTTTTAATTCAAAACAAACTTCTTTTAAACAATTTCAAGTTTTATGGATTTAGATTTAAAATTTCACAATTTTAATTTATCTTCAATTCCAATTTATAAGTCATACTCACTTTAAAAGTTTACTTCCCTAAAATATTTCATTTTGCTTAGTCATTAACAACATTCATTATTAAACACAACTACCATTTATGTTAATAACCAAGATTATCATATCTGAAAAACAATTCATTATTATCTTTATTCTTGATAACATTTCTACAAATTCAAGATTTTAATTTTAGTTTGAATTCATTTCAAACTTATCTTCATTCAATTTTAATTTGGCTTTATTTCTATTACCACTTAATTTAATTCCAATATTTTAACAACCAATTACCTTAATTTTTATTAGAAAGAAATATCATTTTATATATCAAAATATATTCTTATATAAAATCATTTAAAATCCTTATATTAAAAAATAACAATTACGCTCTCATATATATATACTCAACTCGTTCTAGGGTACCATTGACCCTATCCTTAACGAGTAATCCCAACAGAGCCAAGGTTCTCGCTTAACCTTTTGCTCTGATACCAAATGTAACGACCCGGAATTTTCGAACCCGAAAATTCCAAATAGTTAGAAGAAAAGGAAAGAGATAGAAGAAAGAAACAGAAAGAAGAAAGGAGAACAGAGAACACAACATCTCACATTCGCAGCGGATTAAATATAATAACAAATAATAATATCAGTTATACAAAGAAAAACTGTATTTGTTAATTACATTTTAATACATCAGAGTTACAACATTCACAAATGTACTAGACAGTTAAAATTAACATGTCTCAGACAACTATAATATCACAGCGGAATATACTCCATACGTTCCTGCCATCCAGCTCGCCTCCTGAGCTCCAGAACGTCCTTATCTGAAATCTATAATACTCGGTCTGACCCGAGCATTACATCAAAGTAACACCCGAGTCAGGCTGGAAACCAGCGTGAGTAAACCAACTAAAATGAAAATACCAGTGCAAATTTACTTATTTAAATCCCAGGTAACTCGTACTTCACTACGAGTAATCATCTTATATAGTCAAAACAATATCTAAGTATCCAACTTAATTTAAATGGTCCATATTATTCCAAACCAGCCTATTGATTTCACAAATCAATTTATAAAGAATCAATGTAGGTTATAAATCGAAGTGGGTTCGGATATTACTGATATCCGACCCCGGTCTCTTCGAATTCAAATGTCATCCTTTAAAACCAAGATTTTTCAGTTAAACAATTGAATTTAAATCCAGGATATCATATTCACATAACAAATCTATCACAGATAGATAACTTACATTATCATAATTCATCCAAAGCATCTCATATCCTAGAGCATCACAATCACATATCAGACATCAAATAATCCAAGGCATTCAATATCATCCAATCACCCATAAGCAAGGTTAATTAATCATACATTTTCTAATTAATTCAAATAGATTACTTTAATTACTTCAATCATCTTAAAATCCTGTTTACTCCACATTAACTAATTACAAACCATTATTTTATCATCCCTTATTTATCCCCTTTAATTTCATTAAGTAATTAACCTTCGATTTAAAACACAATTTAATTAACATTTACTATTCACATTAATTACATATATCCTTAATTAATTACTCAAATTAATTATCCTATAATTGCTTATCTTGATTAATTATCCTCTAATTAATCACATTCATTAATTAACCACTCCTTAATTTCTTTAATTAATCACATTCATTAATTAACCACTCCTTAATTTCTTTAATTAATCCATCCTTTAATTAATTATGCTAAGTAATTAATTCTTAATTACTCCCCTTAAGTAATTTACCTTTAATTTCCTTTATCAAGTAATTATTTAATTAATTAACCTTTAATTATTAATTAATTAATCTTATTTCTTAATTAATTACTTCTTAATTAACAATTAATTAATCCTTAATTAATTAACCAAACCCTTAAAATTTAGTAAAAATTATACTAAGTAATTAATCCTTTTATTTAATTACATTGAGTAATTATCCTAAATCACTTTCATTAGGTAATCATTCTTAATTAATCAAAGATAACTACTTACTTAATCACCATAATTTTCATTCATCAATACCTTATTTAATTAAAGATAAATCCTTTATCTTAATTAATTATCTAATTTCATCATTAAATCCCATTCATTTAAATACATTTTAAAAACTTGGCTAAACATTTTATTATTTACAAAAGAAGTAGTTTTTAACATCTTTGTTTCAAATAAACTTGATTTGTTTTAAAGTTTAAAACCTGTTTTATACTAAAGGAACAGACCCGAGCATAACTTCGAGTCTCCCCCACGTGCACTTCACACCCATTCTGCTCCGAGTCAACCACAAAACAAACTCGAGCTTAACCCGATCCACAGCTCTACTTTCCCGAGCTCTTCGCCCATCTCTTCTTCACAACACAGCAACCACCTCAAACTCCAGACATGCACACCGGCTCTCGTGCACATCTACATGCGTTCGCCGTCACTCTGGTCATCGCCGCTCCCACTAGCACGTCGACGACGTCTCTCCAGTTCAACCCGACCACCCAAAACCACAGAATTGCCAAAGAATCAAAATCGAACTTGTAACGACCCTGAATTTTGAACAAATTAAATTGGGAATATTTAATTTATTTTAAATATTTGAACGATGATTTAATTTGAATCCCGAATATAACTTTGAATTTGGCGATTAAATTATAAAATTTAATCTGTTGAATGCTGAATAAAAATTTGAATCTACAATTTTAAGCTGAAGAAAAATATTTTAAAAGCTTCTAAAATTCGTATTGATAATACTGAAGATAATTGAAGCTTCAGAAATTGATTTGGAAACAATCTGTTCAGGTTTGAAATTATCGTTCGTACCGATATTTAAAAATAGCCGTCCGAGGCACAGTCTCGGAATTCGACGAAACCAGTTCCATTGGGTCCGTAATATTGTATTATTACTGGATTTCCAATTTCGTATTTTTCGGAGTCAATACATGATCGTACGGCGTGTAAACGCATTAAAATTTTTTATCAAATTAAATTTGAATTTAAATTTAAAATGGTCAACATCACCACACGTTATCTCCCTTTGCTTCAGCCTTTAATCACGCCGAAGATCATGAGAATTTATCGTGAAACCCATACCTCTTTCATTTTTTAAACATCTCGTCCTCATCTCTTTTCAGTTTTTAAAATCAAACGAGAAAATTTAAAATGGCCGAGCTTTTTACTTCTTCATTCCCTCTCCAGTTCAAAGTCAAAACAAAACCGTGCCCTTTCTTTTTTCTTCAGTTTTAAATCGAAAGTAAAATCAAAGCCACCCTTCTCAAAAATCAAATCGCGAGGCTAGGCATTCGCTGGTAGGGCTTCGCATACGTGTGGCTTGAGGAATCGATAACGAGCATCTGATGGAAGCGTAGGAGCTCGCGCGCGCATGGGTTGGCATTCGCGTTCGAGCAGGCAGCGAGGGGAGGCGCTCGTCTAGGTCGATGGTGGTTCGGGGTCGCGAGCAAGGTCTGGGAAGCGCGTACGAGCGCGGTGGTGCTTGGGGCACGCGCGTGCGCAGGCGCGCGTGGCAATGGCGAGCTCGAGTGTTGAAAGGCAGATGGTGATATTCATCGATGGTTTCGCGAGCGTGTTGGAGAGGAGCTCGTTCTCGAGCAAACTGGACGTGGCAACTTCGGCGATGACGAGGAGCAGTTCGGGTCAATCGCGATTTGGGGATGTCAATTGATTTGGGGGTTGGTCGATAGGTGACAGATACTGGCGATGGGGTTCGTGGCAGCGTTCAATCGTGGTGACGATTCTGGCATTTGACAGAGATGGGTTCGAGCGATGTCAAGCTCATCGTGAGTTCTGGCCAAGGGTTGTGACAGTGTCGGGGTTGAGATCGTTGGTAAGGCATTCGATTCTTTTCCTTCATTGTTTTTGTTTTTTTACTTGAGTAATAAAAGTATATACAGATTGAAAAGAAAATAGTGATAATAATAATACAGTAAAGATGAGCTCTGTTGTAATCTATAGATAGGGGATAAACTATAAACAGAAAATTTATATAAGAATTGATAGAAAATTAGATTTTTTATATAGTTTATTTTTATAAGTGTATATATATGGTTTCAAAAGAAAATATACACATGCATGTTTGAAACTTATAAAGGAATGAGATTTTAGTTTAACGGTGAGGTATAAAAATCATTTTTTTATAAACAGAAATTTATTTATATATAGATAGGATTATGAAAAATAAATGTTTTAAGTGTAAAAATATTTATTGAAGGAAATTTAGTTTCGAATTTAATTTTTAGTTAAACAAATTTATTAAAAGAAATTGGTTTAAAATAAAATCTTGGGATAATTAGAATTACCAAATGAAAATTGATTATTCGATTTAATTCGAATATTAATAGATTTTATAAAATTGTTATACCAGGTTAAAATCGAGAAAACAAAACTGAAATGGAAACGGATTGCAATTAAAAGCTAAGGTGAGATTTTCTCACTCGAAGGAAAATTTTGATTTGCAGTTATTGTTTGATTTGTTTGAATGTGCTATTAGATATGATAAGATATATCTATATATATAGCAGTATATACATATTGGCATATGTATATATTGGATTGATTGATTCCCGCCTCGTATAGCGGATGAGACCCTATTGCGCCGTTAGTAAGCGGATTTATAAAAAACCTATATACCGCGATAATTCCGTACTGGAGCGGAATTGGTATTGTGCTAACATCTTTGGATGCAGGGAAACAGGTTGGAGGGATCCAACTGGACCCCTCACATTGATTGATTTTATTTATACTGTGGTATGAATCTGTGAATGATTATTGATGTTATTAATCATATTGATGTCTGGAAATTGATTGAAGCTAAAATTTAGCTGAATGGATGTTGGATATCATTGGATTCCAAAAATAAATGAAATTGAATTTTTGAAATCAAAATAGAAGTTTCTAAGTGAATTTATTTTAGAAATTTAATAAATTTGAAGAAAAGAATTCAAAAGAATAAAGGTTGATTTTTATAATCTTATCGGATAAATTCCAGAATCAAGTGAAAGTGTTAAATAAATGGATTTCGTAAAATAGTGATTTTCAATTGAATAATTTAGTTAAACATTGGATTTTTTTTTTTGATTGAAAGAAACAATTGAGATTTATTTTCCTTAAAAGGAATTTATTTATAAGGAGATAAGTTGGAAATCCAATTTGAAATTTAATTGGGTAAATTGAAATAATTTGGGAAATCAATGTAAAATGATTTAAATTTGAAGAATCCATTTAAAAATAGAATATTGAATGATTTGAAAAAATAAGGAATTTATTTAGTAGTGATAAATAAATTTAGAAATCAATATTGAAATTGATTTGATATTGAAGTTCTTATAAATAAAATTGGAATTTACAAATGCTGTTTATAAATACGAAATCACTTATTTTGATAAGTAAAACATAGAAGTTAATAAAAAGAAGGTTTATAAGTCGAGGTTGTTATTAAAATAGAAATGGAATTTATAGACGTGTTTATAAATTCGAAATAGATTGAATTGGACAAATTTATTTATAGAAGATTTTTAAAGAAAGGATATATTCACAACTCTGGACCGTGAATATATTATTGAATAAAATGGATTCATTTTTGAAAAAGGGATATTTTAAAATGAAGTTAAATTGTTTTTAACGATGTTTTAAAATGTATTATGAATCGAAAGCATAGATTTCAACATACTTGTTGAAATAGACGTTTTCGGAAAATAAGGAAATGATGAACTATAACACTGTTGTTATAGTAAATGATTTCCGAAAGGAAATGTTTATATAGTATTTGGGATTTATATATCTATTTTAATTTCGAATCCCTATACTAGTGATTTTGAGTCGTCGTAACGATGTTTTACGTAACATTCGTTTTGACTCAAATAGATGTTGTTAAAAAGAATGATTTCCTTAAAAGAATGAAATATATATATATATATACTTAATTTTGATTTAAGTATATCGAATATTTTCTAAGTGTTGAAAATAAATAGATTTGTGAAATACTTATTTTTAAATAAGTATGGAAATGCTTTTCCAATATGAAATGAACTGTTTTGAGATTTTATCTTCAAAGATAAAATGAAATGTGAATATTTGAAATTTGTTTTCCAAATGGTTAAAGTGTGGAAATTTTATATCTAGTAAAAGATAATTTTGAAGATGAAATAATTTGGAAAATTATTTGGAATCTGATGATGTTGCGCATCTTTATTGATAGTTAAATAACCGACTATCAATAATTACCTTTAGATAGGTATTTGTTGTGAATTGGATGAATTTGAATGCCACACTTATTTTTAAATAAGCGCTCACTATTCGGGTTAGCCGGGAAAGGACCATGGGGTCGTATAACCCATTCCGAATATGTGATACGTCGTTATGAATTGCATTTGAAGACCGGTGTTGAAGACCGGATATTTGTGAAAACGGAAGGATTACCGTCGAGTTACTCTACATCGGCTGATCTCCGGTTTAGAGGTTTTATCACCCTTAGTGACGGGAAGTCCTGACGTGATTGAAAATTATCCGGATATGCAAGGGCTTCGTGAGAAGTGCCTTCGGTTCTGTTCGATCCCGGAACAGACTTGTATGGATTGTGTGTCTGACGTTACAATTTGAGATATAAGGCTGATTTCTTTCAAATACATTTCTGTTGGTGGCGGAGAATTTATTCTCTTAGCTTAACACCCTTCTCTGAGACGTACGAGCTCAGAGGTTATGTAGTTGAAATTTATCAGCGATATATCCCAATTTGGTAACGTGGCATACTGAGTGTTGCTGTGAAATGATCAGTGTTTGATCATTTGTGATATGATCATTTGTTTGATCTTATATCTTTATGATCATAGGTTGATCATTTTGTTTGACCCGAAGCAGGGCTTTTTGAGAAAGCGTAGCTTTGTGGACGAGACTTCGTCGAGCCTCACACCCCGGAAATGGTCGAAACAGGACGAATGCGGCAAGGTTCTAGGGAGTAGCGCCCCTTAGTGTATGTCATTCCTTCTGGATAAAGGTGGTATCATGGTATGGAGCCCAGATACTTAACCTCTGTGGTTACTGCATTATTATTATCTATGTGGTTTGTTGCGAATCGGGGATCCTCGGGAAGATCGGTGACGATCGGGGGATGGCATACGCGTGTCAGTAGTTACCTACTTTTGCAGAGGTAACCCGGCCTTGTGTTGGCAGAGATCTAACCGTAATGTTAGGTTATTTCTCGGGTCGTCTATTCCAGGGACGTACCCATCGTGGATAGGAAGTTCCTTAGCCTGACCATTTGGTGGAAATCCAAAGAAACAATACGAGCCTTTACGATTTCAATTGTATAACCTGTCTCCTCAGGAGGCAGCTATAGCAGGCATAATATAATGGTACCTATGCTGGCTAAGATTTATATTCTACTTTCGAAATGTTTTCCACTATGCACTAATAATAATATCAAAAAGGTTTTGATTTTTGCGTAGTAAGCATCTTTGACTATCATAAGAAGAAATCTCCTCCAAGTCTGCGTTTGCATTGTGTGTGTGGTGGGAGATCTTATGGTAGTTTCATTTTCCAAAAGCATTGCGAATTGACTTTAAAAATATTCCAGTTGTTTATTTTAAAGAATAACTGTTTTACGATCTCACACCAGTCTTGCTATATTACAGCATGATAGGGGGTTCTCGCTTCGCGGTTAGGTGGCGAACGGGAGACTCTTACCCCTACATGTCCCTGAGAGGGATGGGTTGGTTAGGCAGATGCCGTGACAGTCGAGAGGCTGGCCGTAAAAGCAAGTTTGGGGTATCATTTTCAGCCACGGTGGGACTGGGATGGTTGCAAAGCCTACCGGTGGCCGCTGTTTGCGAACCTTTACAGTTGGTATCAGAGCATATGGTTAAGCGACAACCCTGCTCTGTTGGGTGTTACTCATTAGAGATAGAGTCAGTAGTACTCTAGAATGAGTTGAGTGTAATAATAGATACGAGCGCGTATTTGTTAGTTAATATAAAAGTTGTTTTGTATTGTGATGATTGGTTTATTGAGTGGTATATGAACCTTCGTCGGCACAGTCTTGCAAAACTGTATCGAAGGGGTTTCTAAACGCTCGAATAGAACAGTTCGGCACAATATTGTTTTAAAATGGGGTAAATGAAATAATTTTACCCAAAACTATTTTTGTATAGAAAAGAAATCATTTTCTATAAATTATCATAGTATATGGTTGCATGGATGTTAGGAAAGTGATAATATTGAAATGTTATCATTATTATATGAAACTGAATAAGAAACTGAAATTGTAACTCCAAAGTTAAAATAAATTCACATACGAATGAAATTTAAGAATGTAAATTATAAATGTGACTTGTAATTTAAAACGGAATTCCAGAGAAGTTTTTGGAAATGTTTTGAAAAGAATTTGAAAATTTTGAGGATTTGGAAGTTTAAATCTTTTTGATTTGAAATGAATTTCAAAGGTTTTGAAAAGTATTTTGGAGAGATGAAAGCTCTAAACTCTTTTAGGTCGCTGGAAAATAATCCTGATGATGGTGGCCACATCATTAGAATTCATTTTCGGGTTTCCAAAAGAGGAATTGCTGCCAAATTGTTTGTTTTGAAAATTTTGGGTTTGGTTTTAGAAAATTCAAAGGATAATTTGAATTGTTTTCAAAAGAGATTTTTGAAATGTTGGTAAGACTCTGGAATACTATATTTATGAAATGTAAATAAGTTGATAACTTATAAAGCATTTGAAATCTGATCGGAATAAGATTCAAATCGAAAAGGACTAAATTAGTGAATGAATGAATAAATTGCGATTACAAGTGCCAGAAAATGAAATGGATTGTTAAAATTCCTTTTGAATTTGTAAGTAAATGAGACTGAATTGAATTTGATTTGTAATAAACAAAGTGAAACTAAGTGAAAAATATAGTGATATGAATCAGCTATAATTGAAAGATAAAATTCAATATTTCAAAATTGAAGATAAATTGAATTCAAATGAAAATTGAAATGTAAGATTGAAAGAAATTTGATATGTAACTTCAATAGTGAAGTAAAAATGATATAACAAGCAGTTATATTGAAAATTTTGTAATTGAATGTACGAAATGGTTTGAATATATGTAACTAGATATAATGGCTAGTAGGATATACAGGTGTATAAAGGGATTGGAAAATTTATTTCACAGATAATTCGAATTGCTCGAAAAAGGTATGTATTTGAATTATAATATGAGCTTTTGATGATTTCTGGTCTAGCCGCTTGGCTTTTTCTTTTTCTTTTTGAAATCTGAGAGTCCGTAGGGACGTTTTGTAGTCGTACCGTATTAGCCGCGCAAAGGAGACGCTGGCGAAATTTTTCGAAAATTTCGAGTGTTAGAAAAATTTTGAGAAAATTTTGAAAGTTTAAATTTGAATTTAAACTCGAATTTGAATTTTGAAGTAAACAATGTTGTTTAAAACTCATAATTGAAGTTGGAAAGTTAGTTGAATGATAACAAATCTTTAGTAGGAAGATTTGTTTTGATAAATTGATAAAATTATTGGATGTTGAAAAATAGTAGACGAGTTAAGGGCCATTTTTCCTAACTTGTGATTTCGAGGACGAAATTCTTTTAAGGGGGGAAGTCTGTAACGACCCTGAATTTTGAATAAATTAAATTGGGAATATTTAATTTATTTTAAATATTTGAATGATGATTTAATTTGAATCCCGAATATAACTTTGAATTTGGCGATTAAATTATAAAATTTAATCTGTTGAATGCTGAATAAAAATTTGAATCTACAATTTTAAGCTGAAGAAAAATATTTTAAAAGCTTCTAAAATTCGTATTGATAATACTGAAGATAATTGAAGCTTCAGAAATTGATTTGGAAACAATCTGTTCAGGTTTGAAATTATCGTTCGTACCGATATTTAAAAATAGCCGTCCGAGGCACAGTCTCGGAATTCGACGAAACCAGTTCCATTGGGTCCGTAATATTGTATTATTACTGGATTTCCAATTTCGTATTTTTCGGAGTCAATACATGATCGTACGGCGTGTAAACGCATTAAAAAATTTTATCAAATTAAATTTGAATTTAAATTTAAAATGGTCAACATCACCACACGTTATCTCCCTTTGCTTCAGCCTTTAATCACGCCGAAGATCACGAGAATTTATCGTGAAACCCATACCTCTTTCATTTTTTAAACATCTCGTCCTCATCTCTTTTCAGTTTTTAAAATCAAACGAGAAAATTTAAAATGGCCGAGCTTTTTACTTCTTCATTCCATCTCCAGTTCAAAGTCAAAACAAAACCGTGCCCTTTCTTTTTTCTTCAGTTTTAAATCGAAAGTAAAATCAAAGCCACCCTTCTCAAAAATCAAATCGCGAGGCTAGGCATTCGCTGGTAGGGCTTCGCATACGTGTGGCTTGAGGAATCGATAACGAGCATCTGATGGAAGCGTAGGAGCTCGCGCGCGCATGGGTTGGCATTCGCGTTCGAGCAGGCAGCGAGGGGAGGCGCTCGTCTAGGTCGATGGTGGTTCGGGGTCGCGAGCAAGGTCTGGGAAGCGCGTACGAGCGCGGTGGTGCTTGGGGCACGCGCGTGCGCAGGCGCGCGTGGCAATGGCGAGCTCGAGTGTTGAAAGGCAGATGGTGATATTCATCGATGGTTTCGCGAGCGTGTTGGAGAGGAGCTCGTTCTCGAGCAAACTGGACGTGGCAACTTCGGCGATGACGAGGAGCAGTTCGGGTCAATCGCGATTTGGGGATGTCAATTGATTTGGGGGTTGGTCGATAGGTGACAGATACTGGCAATGGGGTTCGTGGCAGCGTTCAATCGTGGTGACGATTCTGGCATTTGACAGAGATGGGTTCGAGCGATGTCAAGCTCATCGTGAGTTCTGGCCAAGGGTTGTGACAGTGTCGGGGTTGAGATCGTTGGTAAGGCATTCGATTCTTTTCCTTCGTTGTTTTTGTTTTTTTTACTTGAGTAATAAAAGTATATACAGATTGAAAAGAAAATAGTGATAATAATAATACAGTAAAGATGAGCTCTATTGTAATCTATAGATAGGGGATAAACTATAAACAGAAAATTTATATAAGAATTGATAGAAAATTAGATTTTTTATATAGTTTATTTTTATAAGTGTATATATATGGTTTCAAAAGAAAATATACACATGCATGTTTGAAACTTATAAAGGAATGAGATTTTAGTTTAACGGTGAGGTATAAAAATCATTTTTTTATAAATAGAAATTTATTTATATATAGATAGGATTATGAAAAATAAATGTTTTAAGTGTAAAAATATTTATTGAAGGAAATTTAGTTTCGAATTTAATTTTTAGTTAAACAAATTTATTAAAAGAAATTGGTTTAAAATAAAATCTTGGGATAATTAGAATTACCAAATGAAAATTGATTATTCGATTTAATTCGAATATTAATAGATTTTATAAAATTGTTATACCAGGTTAAAATCGAGAAAACAAAACTGAAATGGAAACGGATTGCAATTAAAAGCTAAGGTGAGATTTTCTCACTCGAAGGAAAATTTTGATTTGCAGTTATTGTTTGATTTGTTTGAATGTGCTATTAGATATGATAGGATATATCTATATATATAGCAGTATATACATATTGGCATATGTATATATTGGATTGATTGATTCCCGCCTCGTATAGCGGATGAGACCCTATTGCGCCGTTAGTTAGCGGATTTATAAAAAACCTATATACCGCGATAATTCCGTACTGGAGCGGAATTGGTATTGTGCTAACATCTTTGGATGCAGGGAAACAGGTTGGAGGGATCCAACTGGACCCCTCACATTGATTGATTTTATTTATACTGTGGTATGAATCTGTGAATGATTATTGATGTTATTAATCATATTGATGTCTGGAAATTGATTGAAGCTAAAATTTAGCTGAATGGATGTTGGATATCATTGGATTCCAAAAATAAATGAAATTGAATTTTTGAAATCAAAATAGAAGTTTCTAAGTGAATTTATTTTAGAAATTTAATAAATTTGAAGAAAAGAATTCAAAAGAATAAAGGTTGATTTTTATAATCTTATCGGATAAATTCCAGAATCAAGTGAAAGTGTTAAATAAATGGATTTCGTAAAATAGTGATTTTCAATTGAATAATTTAGTTAAACATTGGATTTTTTTTTTGATTGAAAGAAACAATTGAGATTTATTTTCCTTAAAAGGAATTTATTTATAAGGAGATAAGTTGGAAATCCAATTTGAAATTTAATTGGGTAAATTGAAATAATTTGGGAAATCAATGTAAAATGATTTAAATTTGAAGAACCCATTTAAAAATAGAATATTGAATGATTTGAGAAAAATAAGGAATTTATTTAGTAGTGATAAATAAATTTAGAAATCAATATTGAAATTGATTTGATATTGAAGTTCTTATAAATAAAATTGGAATTTACAAATGCTGTTTATAAATACGAAATCACTTATTTTGATAAGTAAAACATAGAAGTTAATAAAAAGAAGGTTTATAAGTCGAGGTTGTTATTAAAATAGAAATGGAATTTATAGACGTGTTTATAAATTCAAAATAGATTGAATTGGACAAATTTATTTATAGAAGATTTTTAAAGAAAGGATATATTCACAACTCTGGACCGTGAATATATTATTGAATAAAATGGATTCATTTTTGAAAAAGGGATATTTTAAAATGAAGTTAAATTGTTTTTAACGATGTTTTAAAATGTATTATGAATCGAAAGCATAGATTTCAACATACTTGTTGAAATAGACGTTTTCGGAAAATAAGGAAATGATGAACTATAACACTGTTGTTATAGTAAATGATTTCCGAAAGGAAATGTTTATATAGTATTTGGGATTTATATATCTATTTTAATTTCGAATCCCTATACTAGTGATTTTGAGTCGTCGTAACGATGTTTTACGTAACATTCGTTTTGACTCAAATAGATGTTGTTAAAAAGAATGATTTCCTTAAAAGAATGAAATATATATATATACTTAATTTTGATTTAAGTATATCGAATATTTTCTAAGTGTTGAAAATAAATAGATTTGTGAAATACTTATTTTTAAATAAGTATGGAAATGCTTTTCCAATATGAAATGAACTGTTTTGAGATTTTATCTTCAAAGATAAAATGAAATGTGAATATTTGAAATTTGTTTTTCAAATGGTTAAAGTGTGGAAATTTTATATCTAGTAAAAGATAATTTTGAAGATGAAATAATTTGGAAAATTATTTGGAATCTGATGATGTTGCGCATCTTTATTGATAGTTAAATAACCGACTATCAATAATTACCTTTAGATAGGTATTTGTTGTGAATTGGATGAATTAGAATGCCACACTTATTTTTAAATAAGCGCTCACTATTCGGGTTAGCCGGGAAAGGACCATGGGGTCGTATAACCCATTCCGAATATGTGATACGTCGTTATGAATTGCATTTGAAGACCGGTATTGAAGACCGGATATTTGTGAAAACGGAAGGATTACCGTCGAGTTACTCTACATCGGCTGATCTCCGGTTTAGAGGTTTTATCACCCTTAGTGACGGGAAGTCCTGACGTGATTGAAAATTATCCGGATATGCAAGGGCTTCGTGAGAAGTGCCTTCGGTTCTGTTCGATCCCGGAACAGACTTGTATGGATTGTGTGTCTGACGTTACAATTTGAGATATAAGGCTGATTTCTTTCAAATACATTTCTGTTGGTGGCGGAGAATTTATTCTCTTAGCTTAACACCCTTCTCTGAGACGTACGAGCTCAGAGGTTATGTAGTTGAAATTTATCAGCGATATATCCCAATTTGGTAACGTGGCATACTGAGTGTTGCTGTGAAATGATCAGTGTTTGATCATTTGTGATATGATCATTTGTTTGATCTTATATCTTTATGATCATAGGTTGATCATTTTGTTTGACCCGAAGCAGGGCTTTTTGAGAAAGCGTAGCTTTGTGGACGAGACTTCGTCGAGCCTCACACCCCGGAAATGGTCGAAACAGGACGAATGCGGCAAGGTTCTAGGGAGTAGCGCCCCTTAGTGTATGTCATTCCTTCTGGATAAAGGTGGTATCATGGTATGGAGCCCAGATACTTAACCTCTGTGGTTACTGCATTATTATTATCTATGTGGTTTGTTGCGAATCGGGGATCCTCGGGAAGATCGGTGACGATCGGGGGATGGCATACGCGTGTCAGTAGTTACCTACTTTTGCAGAGGTAACCCGGCCTTGTGTTGGCAGAGATCTAACCGTAATGTTAGGTTATTTCTCGGGTCGTCTATTCCAGGGACGTACCCATCGTGGATAGGAAGTTCCTTAGCCTGACCATTTGGTGGAAATCCAAAGAAACAATACGAGCCTTTACGATTTCAATTGTATAACCTGTCTCCTCAGGAGGCAGCTATAGCAGGCATAATATAATGGTACCTATGCTGGCTAAGATTTATATTCTACTTTCGAAATGTTTTCCACTATGCACTAATAATAATATCAAAAAGGTTTTGATTTTTGCGTAGTAAGCATCTTTGACTATCATAAGAAGAAATCTCCTCCAAGTCTGCGTTTGCATTGTGTGTGTGGTGGGAGATCTTATGGTAGTTTCATTTTCCAAAAGCATTGCGAATTGACTTTAAAAATATTCCAGTTGTTTATTTTAAAGAATAACTGTTTTACGATCTCACACCAGTCACCATGACTGACTCGGAGTTTATTGTTCCCTTCTAAACTCTGGGTGTCCACCAATTTCCACACGGGCAGCCTAGAGTTATGTTATCAGGATATTCTGGATATTCTGGAGCTTGGAGATAAGCTGGATGACGAGACGTAGTATTTGTATCTGATAGTATTTATTCCGCTGTGTATTCTGTATGAGGACAAGTTCATATAACTGTCCATTGTTGTATATTGACTCTGATGATTGATGTATATATAAACTGATATAGTTCTTTGTTTTAAAAGACTAGTGTTATCTATTATATATTGTTCCGCTGCGATGTGTAAGTTTCTGAATATTGTTTTCTGTTTCTGATGTTGTTCTGATGTGTTCTTCTTTCTTTTTCTTCTTCTCCTACTTTTTTCTTTTTCTTAAAACCCTCACTATTGGAGTTTCCGGCACTCGATTTCTCGGCAGTCGATAAAGTGAGTATCGATGTTGAATTTTCGAAAGTCGAAAATTTCAGGATGTGACAGAACTACTCTATTAAATAATGGAACCCATCACCGATGACGAAGACTCCTCTTGCCGACGATTCCGACCACCAAGCATCTCGCCATCACACCAGTAGCTGCATCGCAACTCCACGCGACAGTCCCCCCGGGTCCGATCACCTCAAGTTCCCCCACGACCACACAATTTACAAGAAAACCTCATCGACCAAAACTGCTTGAATAACCCTAAATCACTGCCGCGCCACCACTACGGCGACTTAAAAATTTTTCCACCATTTTTCCCAAACCCGCCATCTTCCTAACTCCATCCACTGATGATTTCGACCTTCCCGAGTCCTTCGATCGCCAGCACTAGCCCAAAATTTCAAATTCGATCAACCCTTGAATTCTCTCACGATTAAATTCTAAAAATCTTGATTTTCCTTTTAAAAATCATAATTTACAAAGTTGATTCGAGTTATATACTTGAATTTAGCAAATCATAATATTTGATTTTTACATGTTTTAAAAGATTTTACTGTCTTCCCATTTCCCAGATAAAATTCCAATTAATTTTACTTAAAAATATTTTTAAAACTTAATCTATGTCTAAATAAACATTTCTTGTTTGAAAACCTAAGCCAAACAAAGATTTGACGAGGAGATTTAGGAATTTTGATCTAAATGTACATTCTGTAATCATAAACAGAGATGAGCCATATATACCAGACATGCACATTCAACTTATCAATATATCAGGAATCCATATACATGCAAGCATAATTTCTATCACATATTTACAGATCATCACATGCAAACCCAATATATATATGTTTAAGAGTTTACTCACCTGTAACTTGAGAATAGAGAAGACTGGAAATAAATTTGAAATCTGGAAGCTGGAAATATCTTTGAAACTGGAAACTGAAATTGATCTTGCTTCTTAAC
This sequence comes from Allium fistulosum, assembly GCA_030737815.1. NCBI lineage: Eukaryota > Viridiplantae > Streptophyta > Magnoliopsida > Asparagales > Amaryllidaceae > Allium > Allium fistulosum. The sequence goes on along the minus strand of CM060902.1, from coordinate 651,929,676 downwards.
TTGATTTGCTTATTGATCTGAGTTGTACTTGAATTTGAGAGCTCCTATGTTTACTTTTGTTTTAGACTTCGAAATTGTGGAGAGTTTCATTGAATTAAGTGATTTTTATTTACTGGTTTGCATGTTACAGGTTTTGCTTTTGTTTTCTGGTTTTTAACTTAACTTGCTGGTTAAAAAAATGAGAAAGGTAGGAGATGTAGTGTTTATGTAGTCTTGAATCTATTTTTATTAATTATCTCAAAAGTAAAAATAAAAGTGACACTTGTTAAATTTCATATTAGAATTATTACACTTGTTACTTTCCATGTTTAAAACACTTACATTTGTAATTTGTATGATAAAAATGTCTTTTATATAATTTATATGTCACATTATATTTAGCTTATATTTATGTGTATGTTTTATTAATTTATCCTTATTAAATATATTTCCTTATATTAATATTTATATGATTACAAAGAATATGTTTTAAAACTAAATTATATATTAATAAAAATCATACATATATTATTTCCAAATCCAATTTTTTTTTTAAGATATTTATATTTGAATTTCCAATTCAAATCCAAATTAAATCCTTTTCATATATATATAAAATCAAATACTTATCTTATTTGTTTTGAAAAATTCAGATATAAATATTTATTATCAGATTTATTTGTTCAATTAATAAATCAGTGTTTTAATAAATCAAACCCTGTTAATTACAAACTAATAGCTGTCCAAAAATCCGGGTTATCACAGAAGTGGTGGGCAGAAGTAGCAGCTACAAGTATTAACAAGTTTTATCTTTGAAAGGAAAATAAATTTCAGAACGAATGTGAACAAATCAAAAATGAAATGGCAAGAATTTTTGTAAAGGTGGAATTGCAAAAGTCATGCCAATTGATTGCTGTAATTATTAATAGCAAATGGCTATTTAAATTTCACGGCTAAAAATGAAGGACAGAGAAACCGATAAGGTCAAAATACAGAACCGGTACAGCATATCGTTTGCCGAATTCGTCACTTACCGGATATCAAAATGTACAAAAGAATATACTACAAAGATCAGCATGACTAGATGATCAAAATGGTATACAGATATCAGTGGTATGATCATCCTATTAAAAGTCGATAATCGGTACCGAAAATGTTGTTAAAACGTCGGAATTAAGATAAACGGAGCAATAGTAGTCCTGATTTGACAAAACGAAATATGACATCTCACTCAGAAGATGATTTACAAATTTATTATGTAAAAATATTCAGGTTTGGAAAAACATTTGATTATCATCAAATATTAACCGATTTAAATTGAAATAAAATTACACAAGAAAAAATAAACTTCCATATTACCTGATGAAAATTTACCATTTGCTATGTTTAATTAGACGTATTCCAAATATCAAATTTTTATTCCAAAATTTAATTATTTAAAATTTCACAAAAATTCAGTTAATTACGTTATTAAAATAGTTTAAAATTTTCGGGTCGTTACATCAGTGGTCGAATTAGGCGAAGGGATGATGTAGATCGGCTGTGGTATATGGGTGGAGACAAGATTGCATGGAGGGCGTGTGGTTGCTGTTGCGGGATGGTGGCTGGGTTGTTCGTTTGGGTTGACTGTGTCATGGCGTTCGGAGCAGGCAACTGCGTTCCAAGGCGAGGCGGGGTTCTGGTTGCGTGGTGTTGTATGGAGTGAACGGATCTGGAGGGGCTTGATGCATGGAGTAGCGAAGGCTTGGGTAGCAAGTGCTACTTTTCGGGGTTCTTGTGCCCTAGCAGTGTGAGGAGAGGAAGTGGGTTGGGGCAATGGGCTGGGCGGCGTTCAATAGGGCCGCTGTAACGACCCGTAAATTTTAATGGTTTTATAACGTAATTAACTGAAATTTTTATGAAAATTTAATAATCAAATTTGACAATGAAAATTTTGATATTTGGAATACGTTTATATAAACATAGAAAATGGTAAATTTACATCTGCTAATATAAATGTTATTTTATTGTGTAATTTTACTTGAATTTAAATCTGTCAATATTAGATGATAATAAACTATTTTCCAAACTTTAATATTTTTATATAATAAATTTGTAAATCATCTTCTGAGTGAGACGTCATAATTCGTTTCTTCAAATTTGGACTTCTATCTTCGTTTATCTTATTTTCGACATTTTAGCAGCATTTTCGGTACCGATATCGAATTTTTATAATTCGATCGTATCCTTGATATCTGAGTACCGTTCTGTTCGTTTCATCATGCTGATCTCAGCAGTATATTTATTTCTGTATTTTGAGGTCTGGTACGCGGCGGAAACGATAATAACTATCCGTTGTAACAGTATCCAAATTTGTGACTTTTCACCTTCTTATCTTTTTAAATTTGAAACGTACAGCCCGGACCATAATAATCAATTGCTTTAATTTCTCAGCTAAATCTTAGTTTGTGGCCGTTACTCTTACTTCTACTTTTATATATTTACTTTTCATCTTCCACCATTGCATTTCTGTTCATTTTATACAAGGTAGGTTCACTTTTTTTTTCTATGCCTTCTTCTCTGGAGCTTTCCTCTCTATAATTTTTACCCTTCCTTTTCTATTTTATCCAAAGCCAGAAAAAATATATTAAGAAACTTTTTATAAATCTGAGGTTGCACATTGTTCCCCTCACATTCACCTCGAACCCATCCTCCCTCGTCCATCACGAAGCTATGCCACCACAACAGCCGATCTCCAACGTCATCTCGCGTGCGACCTGTCCACCCACTCACCATTCGCTCCCCGCCACGGCACGACTCAGATCCGCCTCCACCAAACACCCACCTAACAGCCTTGCTGTGCTCCTCTAACCAGATCCGAACCACTTGCCTCCCTTCAAGCACACCCCGCCACCTTTCTATGTGCTGTATATTTCAAAGCTCATATATGTTTTACCTTTTGCTTTGGTATCACAGCTTTTCTTCTTGTGTTATATCTATATAAGTATTGATTTTTATATAGATATATATAATTATGTTATAAGTTGTTTGGTGGAAATCGTGCTGCCCATGTATATCTTTATCATACAGAATTCATACGTAAGATATATATACATATTTATGTTTAAAGTATTATTATATATATTATAAAAAAAAGTAAGTTTTATCGTATAAATAGATATTGATTTTAAGATGTAATATATGTGTAAGTTTGTATATATGTCTATATATTAGTTATATAAGTATATGTAAATATATGTATGTATATATATTCTATATTTTATAATAATATTATATATATATATGGTATTCTATAGTTTTCGCATATCATATAGTATTGTAAGTTAGAAAAAAAAGAGGAAACAAGAGTATTATATACAATGTTAAGTTGTTGCCTGTCTCTATTTGTAACAACCCGCTATTTTGGACCATTCAAATCGACAATAAATCCACACATATCTGACTTGAATAATTCAAAATATCAGATTGTTAATTTAAATTTTGGCAAAACTCAGCATATGCAGTAAATAAATCAATCACAGAATCACAGACACAGAGTAATACAATAATACGCAGCGGAATAGATAAAATAGTAGTTCATGAAGCTACTATATAAACATCAGAGTTAGAAATAAAATACAATAGAATATCTCAAATGCAGTGAAGTCTTCAGTACAACAGATGACTTCTCTGAACAAATCAACTAGAAGAGCTGAAAGCTGAGGCGATAGTTGGATCTCCAAAGGAAGCTCCAAACTCCAAAGGTGAGTCTCAAATGCTGTATCACTCGGTCTGACCCGAGCGTAAAGTAAAACACAAAACACTCGAGTCAGGATTAACATTCTTATATCAATAAATCCAACCCAAGTGAAATATCAACTGAAATACAAGTAACTTAAAGGATGTTTGGGATAACCATCCTCTAAGGATCTGTAGAACTATCTACAAGGTGGGAATATACACTATGACACCGTGGCCAATTTAAATTTATTTACTTCAAAACCCAAATATCATTTCATTTCAAATATATCTATTTTCCAAAATAGTATATATATATATTAAATGATTTTAAAAAAAAGTAAAGTATTTAATTTCCTCAAGTCTAGCAAATCGATTCAAATCAACTTCAAATTCCAAACTCAAATTTATTCAAAGTTCAATTCATCAATTTAATTCATTTCTAAACAGATCATTTAAATTTTCAATATATTTCAAAGCTTTAATATTCAACATTTTCAAAGTTAAATTTAACGGTTTCATATAGCTCTTGATTTAACTTCATTATTATTTAATCAGGGAATATTCACTTAATAAATTCAATACCATTTAACTAGCCTTAAATTACATTTTTACTAAATATTTCCTTAAACTTTATTTAAACAAGAAATATTCATTAGATTACTTATGAATCAAACTCAAGTTATAAATCATATCTTACATCTTAATTTCAATAAGCTTCAAATCGGTTTAATTAAGTAAAATTCTTTATTGAATACAATTTCAACTAAATTCAAATTATCTTTCTAACCTTAACTTATTCAAATTATTACCAAAATCTATTTGAAATATATTTTAAATACTCAACATATTATATGTATTTAAATCAATCATTCCCATTTATATATAATAATTTAAGGCTCAACATTTATTAAAACCATATATTTCTTTCCAAAACCATAGAATTCATTTTTAAAATATTTATATATATGGACCAACGACGTCTGTATATATATTTATCATATGGTTAAGTGATACGGATATTTATCATTTCAATCCGAAATTTAAATATATACGGGTAGATATCATTTCGACCCGTAATCCCAATTTCAATTCAAATGAAAATCGCTTGGGTTTATCATTTCAACCCATAACGAAATTCTCCTATTCTAAAGTCCATTCGGGTATGTATCATTTCAACCCATAGTGAATTCTATACTAACAGGGAACTTGCAGAGTGATAACAGATACTAATGAAATATAACAACAGGCATACATCATCAGTATAAATAACAGATACGGGTGTCAGATGTCACAGGTGAACAGATACAAATAATAGTAATAACAGGCATATAATGCTAGATACTGGTGTCAGATGTCACAGGTGAACAATTATAGATAATAGCATATATAACAATTTAAATAACTACAACAGCATATTTCAATTGTCGTTTCAATTGAAATCAAATTTAATAAATACAAGAATATTAATCGTGAGTGATTGCTCGCCTTTCGAGGCTAGAGAAGATAGACAAAGAAATTGAGTTACGGAATCCAGGTACAAATTCCAAAACAAAGCTAGATGGACACGATTCGATGATCAAAGCTGATAATAGGAATGGACGAGTTCAAATCAGGATTGGATCGATGAGAATAAATAGTATAAATAGTATAAGTGAACTTATGTATATAACTATATATAACTATTTATATAAAGTTATATTCTAAATTTCAAATACATATTAAAGTAAATATATGTGTATTTTGAAATTATTGTTTTAAATTGAAACACAAATATTAATCTCAATATATATATACATAATATATTAAAAATCAATATTTATCTCATATTCATTTCAGCCTAGACTCATGCATACCCATACATATACTTTGAAAATATATAAAGACTGGTATAAATAACTTACTGTACACAACAAATTTACCCATAACATATTATAACATATTATAAAATACTTCTAATTTAAAATAAAAATAACTCCCAAAATCTATCATATAACTACAAACAAAACTCGCAGCTTGTAATATAAACTATTATACTCAAATCTAATATATACATAGCTTAGTTGGATATAAAAGTAGGTTAACCGATTGTAGATAACTTATTATACAAATTTATTAAATAAATTTTCGACAGCATATAAATATCTGTACAATATAACTCTGCATTTTAAACTGGCATATATGTATAACTTCCACCAGTCTTGCATACATATATATATGAAAAATAAGATATATACACTTCATAAAACCTGGAAAAATTATACTTTAAAGGTCAAATATTTATGTCAGTAGACATGTACATGAAAACACTGTACACATTTAGATCTGTATACGTATATATAATACAAAACCAAATAAAAGAAGTAACACTATATATATAATATATATATAAAACAGTCTGTACATATAACACTAAGTATGTATATACTAACATATATAAACAAAACTTACACAAATATATATATATATACTATAAAAAAATCATCATATGACCTTTATAAAATCCAGAAAACTTTAACATCTGTATATATATATTACTGTACCAGACATATAAATAATTCACCTAAGTCAATTTATAGGTTAATACATATACCCACTTACAAAATAGTTCGGCCGGAAGGGGAAGGCGGCATCACGGGTTTGGCTCTAATACTATACAGGCCGAGGAGGGTAGCCATTCATTTGTGGTCAGGAAAGGTGGTGCGAGTTGGAGGCGTGGGTCCGATGAGGCTTGGGGAACATGCTCGAGACAAAGGAAGGTGGTTGCACTTAGGAACGTGGGTTGCGAAGCTCGGTTGGGTTTGTGGTGGCGGAGCAGGCACGAGTGAGAGGAGGAGAGGTAGGCTGGCGATTGGGAGAGGTGATGAGGCTTCGGCCATGGGACTGAGTCGTTGTGAGCTTGCAGTTGTTCGGTGGATAGGCTATGGTGGGGAGATAGCCTCAGCTGAAGGGAAAAGGCAGAGAGGGGATGAAGGATACCAGCAGTGGCATTGTTCACGTGGGGAGGGGCTGACTAGGTTGCGTGCCTGGGGATGGAGGTTCGGTCAGGGCTGTTGTAGCGATGGCGGGCTACTGTGCGCGTGTGAGGTTGGAAGGAAGGACAGCGGCATAGTGCCTGGTGAGGGGGTTGGATGCAAGGTTGGGAGAGTGATGCGATTCACGGCCTGGGAGGAATATTGAGGAGAGGTTTTGAGAGGAAGAGAAAAGAACAGAGTTCAAAAGATGAAGGCAAAGGTTTATTATTTTCCTCAATTCAGGTAGGAATAAAGGAAATGTGAACCGGCTACAGCTGTTATGCAAATATGTATATAATAAAAAGGAATAAATGCAATATCAACGTTAGCTTTGATTCAGTAGAAAAGTTATAGCAAATTATTAAGGTTTGGGCTGCCGTTTCAAATTTGAAACCGAGGGAAAATCAAAAGGTCACGATTTGTGGTACCGTTACAACGAAAAGTTCTATATCGCTTCTGTCGCGCACCGGACCTCAAAATACAAAATAAATATACCGTTGAGATCAGCCCGACGAGACGATCGAACCGATACACAGATATCAGTGGTACGATAATCCGATCAAAAGTCGATAGTCGGTACCGAAAAATGCTGCTATTTTGCCAGAATTAAGATGAACGGAGCAGTAGAAGTCCAAATTTGGAAAAACGAATTTCGCAGTCTGATTTAGAATGATCTGAATAAATTTTCTCCTGTTGACATATTTTGGTTTCGGAAAACTTTTAAATTCACTGTTATTAACCGGTTTGATTTGAAATAAAATTTTACAGAAAAATAAACTTCAATATTATCAGATGAAAATTTATCAGTTGCTATATTAAAATAGACGTATTCCAAATAATAAATTTTTATTTTCAAATTTTATTGTTTAAAATTTCACAAAATTTCAATTAATTTAACAAATAAAGTCACTAAAAGTTTAGGGTCGTTACACTATTTTAGATTAAGTAAGAGAAGAATATCACATAGATATTTGTAAGGCTGCGGATGTATTTGGGATGGTGAGTTTAAATATGTATCGATTTAGGTTAGCATGCATATAACCGTACATATATTATTGTATATATATTATATTGGTTGTAAGAAATGTTTTGGCAGGGTGCATATGATATATATTTCGGATAGCATATATGCATTTTTTTGTATTGATTTAAAATATGGCATACAAAGATTTTGATTTCTATTTTATCTGTTTATAGAGGTTATAATGTTTATCAAGTTTTGATTTTTTAAAATTTAAATATCTTTTATAGATATGTGATTAAATATGTATTTTTAATTGAGTATTGGTTTAAATTATATAATATACATTTTGTTTCAATAATAGTAAGCTGATTTTGATTCGTTTCACCTTTTCCCAGCTATCAACTTTGCTCGTCAAATTTGTGTCCATCGTGCCGTACTCTGAAATCCGTGCTTGGATTTGTAACTCAATTTCATCGTCTATCATCTATAGCCTCGAAAGGTGAGAAATCACTCACGATTAACGTTCTTATATTTATTAAATTTGATTTCAATTGAAACGACAATTGAAATATGCTGCTAAATTGAACTGTTAATTTTAATTGCTATATATGATATGCTATTATCTGAAATTGTTCACCTGTGGGATATGACACCATATCCTATTGTTTATATTTTATTTAATTTGTTATTGATGATATATCTCTATTGTTGATATGTTATATTATTATCATAACTGTTCTCACTATGCAAGTTCCCTGTTAGTATAAAATTCCATATGGGTTGAAATGATACATACCCGAACGATCTTGTAGAATAGGAGAAAATCGTTATGGGTTGAAATGATAAACCCAAGCGATTTTCATTGAATTGAATTTGGGACTGCGGGTTGAAAAGATATATACCTGTATATATTTAAATTGCGGATTGAAATGATAAATATCCGTATCACTTGACCATAGGATAGAAAATTATATACAGACACCATTGGTCTATATATATATTTTGAAATGATTTCCAAGGTTTAAAATAAGATATATATGGTTTTATATAAATATTGATTTTTAATATTATATATATAAATGTTATTTTATATATATGTTTTTAAGTGTTTATTTAAATTTATATCTTTAAAAGTAGATTTTATAATAAATTTAAATAAATTGAGGTTGGAAAGATAAATTTGAAATTGATTTGAAATTTTATTTATTTAAGAATTATACTTAAATAAGATTGATTGAAACTTATTGAATTTGAGATTTTAAAGTATAATTTATAACTTGATTTTTGATTTAAAAGTGATTAAACGAATATTTCAAGTAAATAAATTGAAGGGAATATTTAGTTATTTAAATTGTAATTTAAGGTTTTATTTAAATGATATTGGGTTGACTAAGTGAATTTTTCAATATTAATAAATGGTAAAGTTGAATTTGAAATATAAATGAATTTAACCTTCGAAATCTATTGAAATTCAAATGGTTTAACTTGTAGTTTATGTATGTATTTGAAATCGATATGAATTTTAAATGGTTTTGAACTGAATTGAAATTGGTGATTTGAGATTAAATTAAATTGGATTTTTGAATTCGAGTTGATCTGAATCGATTTGGGGACTTTGAGGAAACTATTTTATTATATAAAATATTTTAAAATATATTTAAAAATATTTTAATATTTTACTTCATAAATTAATTAAATATAAACTATTTTAACTTTTAACTATTTCCAATATACTAATTATTTTTTTTAAACTATTTTATTATATAAACTATTTTATTATATATACTATTTTAATATCTAAACTATTTAAGTGGGAGTAATATGATTTCAAAGTGCTATGATTTTCAAGTGTTATGATTTCCTAAGTGTTTATGGTTTCAAAAATGTTATGATTTCGAAAGTGCTATAATTTAGGAAAGTATTATGATTTTGGAAATGAATAGTGATATCGTATTGATATGGTTTTTGAAATAGATATGATATTTTGGTTTTGAAATATGATTTGAAATGAAATGACCACGGTGTTATAATAACGCTTGGTTGTTAAAGAGACCGGGATCAGGTATTGTCATACTCTCTGCCAATACCGAAAACCACTTTAACAATTGTGTATGTGGTGGAGATTCCAGAATGAAGTAGGATGGTTTGGTGACGATTCCATATGGTATTTACATAGCCCTGACTCCCGTGAGTTAGCTTGATGCTGCTAAATAGGAGCCATGCCGGGCCAAGTGAGGTCATTCCTCCAATCGGACACATTTCTTCGATACCATTCTATTGCTTTTGTGATTTGATTGGGTGCACCCTTTGATTTTGGGAGTGTGTCACGAGGTGGGCGGTAGTAGCTGATATGCGTTACCACCAGTCCGGATCCGCAAACGGTATATCTACCCTGGCATTGCCTCGAGTGCCTTGTCGCATGCCCTATCGCGCCTTCTATGAGTTTGGTTTGTACCATACCTATGAAGTGCCCTTTGATAGCCCACCAGTTTACGAAGGAATTACGGTACTGTATAGACTATGAGAATATATAAAAATGTATGGGTAACGCCTTAACGCTATTTTAATAGTTTACTTTGCTATAGACATATAACAGCATATATTACTACATAGTAGATAGTTCCACGGATCCTTAGACGATGGGTATCCCAAACATCCTTTGAGTTACTTGTATTTCAGTTGATATTTCACTTGAGTTGGATTTATTAATATAAGAATGTTAATCCTGACTCGAGTGTTTGTGTTTTGCTTTACGCTCAGGTCAGACTGAGTGTCACAACATTTGAGACTCACCTTTGGAGTTGGAGCTTCACTTAAAGATCCATCTGTATCTATTCAGCCTTCAGCTATCCAGTTGTTTGGTTCAGACTTGTCATCTGTTTGTATTCAGGACTATATCGCATTTGAGATATTCTGTTGTATTTTATTTCAGACTCTGTTGTATGTGTATATATAGTAGCTTCATGAACTACTATTCATTTGTTTCCGCTGCTTATTGTTATATTACTCTGTGTCTGTGATTCTGTGATTGTTTTATTTACTGTTTATGCTGAGTTTTACCAAATATAAATTAACAATCTGATATTTTGAGCAATTCAAGTCCGACATGTGCGGATGTGAATGGCACGAAATAGTGGGTCGTTACAGTTGGTATCAGAGCGAGGTTTTAGGAAAAACTTAGCATATGTAGTAGATTTAATTACAGAATTACTTTCGTTCTAGCTTGAATCCTTTCCTCTTTAATTCAGACTTTCTTTGAATTTTTGGAACTTTTCCCTTCGTTCTGAAATCCATTCTTTTCTCTCCATATTCGAATTTTTTTGATTCTGGAGCATCGCATAGCTCCACTGAATGATTTGTAAAGGGGTGAAACTCCTTTACAACGAGCATTGATCCACCGAAGATTTTTGTATCCTCGGTTTAGATGCTACCATCACTTGTTGTGCCCGAATTCTCTCTCTTGTGATCGGAGGTCGATATGCCTCAGGATTCTGCATTGATCTTATTTCTGAAGTCTCGGTTGACCCGGTTAAGGTCACCTGCGATTAATATTAGTCTATCCATCCTTTCTCTTTTGTTATTTAATCATCTTATCTTTGTTTCGAGCCTATCTTAATTAGAATTCTCTTTCACTAGAGTTCCTCTAATTTGAATCTCTATCCTTGTTCTAGAATTTATTTTGGAATCATCGAGTGGTGGAGTGTATTTGTAATTAATATAAAAATATTTTATATTGTGTTGTTTGAATTGTTAAGTTTGAATTTTTGGGTTTCGATCGATTTGTCTGATCAACGCTATCGATAGGAATTGCAAAACACTTGAACGGAGCAAACTGACACAGTATTGTTTTCTAAATTGATAAATTTTGTATGATTATATTATATATATAAGTATAAACTTTCTGAAATTTGATAGTTAGGTGGATTGGTTGTTGGAAATGATAATATTTGATTTTCATTTATTGTTTTGTAAACCATTAACTATTGCAACATGAGATAAATAAATGAATTTATAAAATATGGTTTATAAATTGATTTGGAATTGAAATGAATTTAAATTAATAATTTGAGAAATTAATTTCCGGTGCTTTTCAAATTTTGGTTTTCAAAGTTTTGATATATATATATATATATATATATTATTTGGAAGTATTTTCGAATGGAAATCGTTTCAAAAGAATAAATTTTAAAGGAACTAAGTCTATACTCTCCTCTTTTGTTGCTGGAAAATAATTTCGGTGATGGCTACAGCATCATCGACGTTCATTTTCGAGTCTTGAAGTGGAGAGGCTCCTTTGTAGCTTTGCTACACTTTTGTTCTGGAAAAATGGATTTGATTTAAAATTTCTTGTGTATAATTTGATTTATAATATATATATATATATATATATATATATATATATATAATTATTTCAAAATAGTTTGAAGTGAAACCGGAAATTGAATCTTAAGTTTTATATTAAGAAATGGTTTCAATTATTGAAATAAAGTGCAATTTTTGAATAAGTGGAATATCTAAAATGAGAAATGAAATTTAACCAACTTGAAATAGCTGAATTTGAATAAAAACTTATTTGTATAATACTAAATTACATTCTAATATATATAACTTGCCTAAAATATTCAAAAAGTTAAAATGTTAGGATATAATGGAGTTGTACAAGAAGAAAACTTAAGTAATAAATTGTTCAGACCAAAATTTGGCTTAATATAAAGGTTGTAAATAAAAGAAAACTTGTATAATGTTTAATTACACTCTGAAACATTAATATAACTTACCTAGAAAAGTTTAAATGTAATTAGAATATAATTGGACAATATACACTATGATAAGTAATAGGATATCAAAAATGATATTTTGTTAAGGAAATTTACTGATAGTAAATTGGATAATAAATTGGATAATAAAAAGGAATTTGTTTGAAAGAAATGTTGATAAAATGAAAGAAAATCAAATTTTTTTTATTGAATGACTATTTATTAGTTGAATAAAATAGATTAAACCAAATTTGTTTAATAGTAATTTATTTAAAATTGAAATCTATAGGGTTTTGAATAGTGGAAGTTGAGTGTTGAGGTGGAATTAACTATGGTTGATCAAATAGATTTAATAAATGAGTAAAATAAAACAAATTTTGTTGTGAAATCATTTGTAGTAAATGTTAATAAATGGGAAACAAATCCATTGAATGAAAATATATGGAAATGAAATCAATCAAATGTGAACACAATGAATTTGATTGATTAAATAAAATGAATTGGAATCAACTAATTTAATATAAACCAATTTTAAAATAAATGTAGTTTATATGGTTTGGAGTTAATTGTTGTATCTGGTATTTTATGTTTCAACCTATCTTTTCTACCTGGTTGTTAATATTCTCCTACCACCTTCCTTTTCAGGGACGAAAAGTTTTGAGTGGGGGAGAGTGTAATGACCCGTAAATTTTATATAACGTAATTAACTGAAATTTTGATGAAAATTTAATAATCAAATTTGACAATGAAAATTTTTATATTTGGAATACGTCTATATAAACATAGCAAATGGTAAATTTTCATCTGATAATATGGATGTTATTTTATTGTGTAATTTTATTTAAATTTAAATCAGTTAATATTAGATGATAATAAAATGTTTTCCAAACTTTAATATTTTTATATAATAAATTTGTAATTCATCTTTTGAGTAAGACGTCATAATTTGTTTCTTCAAATTTGGACTTCTCTATCTTCGTTTATCTTATTTTTGACATTTTAGCAGCATTTTCGGTACCGATATCGAATTTTTATAATTCGATCGTATCCCTGATATCTGTGTACCGTTTTGTTTGTCTCGTCGTGCTGATCTCAGCAGTATATTTATTTCTGTATTTTGAGGTCCGGTACGCAGGGGAAACGATAATAACGATCCGTTGTAATGGTATCAAAATTTGTGACTTTCCACCCTCTTATCTTTTCAAATTTGAAACGTACAGCGCGGACCACAATAATAAATTGCTTTAATTTCTTAGCTAAATCTTAGTTTGTAACCGTTGCTCTTACTTCTACTTTTATATATTTACTTTTCATCTTCCACTATTGCGTATCTGTTCATTTTATACAAGGTACGTTCACTTTTTTTTCCTCTGCCTTCTTCTTTGGAGCTTTCCTCTCTATAATTTTTCCCCTTCTTTTTCTATTTTATCCAAAGCTCGAAAAAAATATTAAAAAGCTTTTTATAAATCCGAGGTTGCTCATTTTTCCCCTTACCTTCACCTCGAACCCATCCTCCCTCGTCCATCACGAAGCTATGCCACCATAACAGTCAATCTCCAACGTCATCTCGCGTGCGACCTATCCACCCACTCACCGTTCGCTCCCCGCCACAGCACGACTCAGATCCGCCTCCACCAAACACCCACATAACAGCCTTGCCTTGCTCCTCTAACCAGATCCGAACCACTTGCCTCCCTTCACGCACACCCCGCCACCTTTCTATGTGTTGTACATTTCAATGCTCATATATGTTTTACCTTTTGCTTTGGTATCACAACTTTCCTTCTTGTGTTATATCTATATAAGTATTGATTTTTATATAGATATATATAATTATGTTATAAGCTGTTTGGTGGAAATCGTGCTGCCCATGTATATCTTTATCATACAGAATTCATACGTACGATATATATACATATTTATGTTTAAAGTATTATTATATATATTATAAAAAAAAGTAAGTTATATCGTTTAAATAGATATTGATTTTAAGATGTAATATATGTGTAAGTTTGTATATATGTCTATATATTAGTTATATAAGTATACGTAAATATATGTATGTATATATATATTTTATAATAATATTATATGTAACGACCCGTAAATTTTTAATAATTTTTAACGATGTTATATGCCTAATTAATTGAAATTGTGTGAAATTTTAAACAATAAAATTTGAAAATAAAAATTTACTATTTGGAATACGTCTATTTTAATATAGCAACTGGTAAATTTTCATCTGATAATATTGAAGTTTATTTTCCTATGAAATTTCATTTCAAATCAAACCGGTTAATAACAGTGAATTTAAAAGTTTTCCGAAACCAAAATATGTCAACAGGAGAAAATTTATTCAGATCATTCTGAATCAGACTGCGAAATTCGTTTTTCCAAATTTGGACTTCTACTGCTCCGTTTATCTTAATTCTGGTAAAATAGCAGCATTTTCGGTACCGATCATCGACTTTTGATCGGATGAACGTGCCACTAATATCTGTGTACCGTTTTGATCGTCTCGTCGTACTGATCTCCACGGTATATTCAACTCTGCATTTTGAGATCCGGTACACGCCAAAAAGAATAAACTGTTCGTTGTAACTGTACCGTAAATTGTGACTTTATTTCTTCCTTCGGTTTCAAAAATTTAAAACGTACAGCCTGGACCACATTAATAATTTGTTTTAATTGTTCACCAAATCAAAACGTTTGGTCGTTGCCATTTAAATATCTTCATTTTTTGGGGTTGACCGTTCATCATTTTAAAACGGTTCAAATCATGTTTATAAATCGTTCACTCATCCACATTCATAGGTCCGAAAATTCAATTGATGACTAACTTTTGCAATCCTACCATTTCGAAGTTTGAACGCATAAACTGATATACGTTTTGCATTTATTAATTCGTGAACTGTTCATTTCTATTCAAGCCTGCTAACCTTCCCATCGTAGCCACTCATTTCATCTACTTTATATAATTTTATTCAAGGCAAAGTGGGCTACACGTTTCCCCTTCCATTTCTTTCTTTCTCCTTCATTTCTTCTCTGTCATTTACAATCCTAGCTTTCATTTTTCTTTTCCTCTAGTTCACCCTTTACCCAAACTTCTGCATCACCTTTCCCCTCCATTCAAACACCGTCTTTATCGACAAACTTCCTGAGCCTCCGACCACCACCTGCATCCGCCCCGACTTCCCTAGCCCACGGCCTTCGCCCACCTTCACCCTAGCATCTCCGGCTGATTGCCGTCCCCACCATCCTCTCCCCTCCACGACAGGGAACCTCCAGCACCGCAAGGTCCGCACGCATCTCGTCCATCATTTTTCGCCAACACCACTGCCCACAGCCTTGCCTCCCATCAGCCTCGCCAACACCATCGCCCACTGCCCCTACCTATCACCACCTCCGAGCCCACAGTTCCAACCCAAAGCTCCTTCACCTAGGCCGAAGCCATCACCTTTCCTTGTCAACCCGAGCACCTTAGACTTCACCGAACCCAACCTGATCCCTTCTCTTGCCTTCATTCAGCTTCCAGCTCCACTTCAACCTTCCTGTTATTTAATATGTAGGTACTATTTTTCCTTTATTATACACATATGTATATTTGTCTTTAAATTGGAATTTTATATATATTTCTGCGTACGAGATTTTGTTACCTATATATATGTTAGCCATATATTTTTATTCCATCTCAAACCTATATGTTATACTATTATATATTTATAGCAATATATAGTTTGATTTTTTTTCAAAGACAGTATGTAAGTTTTATAATTACATGTTGTATTGTTTTGAATGTTAGTTATATATAGGTACTATATTTATTAAGACGTTGAGTATATATTTTTTATAAAACCTGTATACAAATTTAAGTATATATATATATTATTTTGAAAATGCATTTTTTGTTGCCGCACATATTTATAAGTTTTGTTTTCTCTTTGTTGTGATATGTCAGTCTGCATATGAGGGCGTATGTTTACAATATGATGTTGAGAAGTTTATACCCTATATTAACTAAATATATTTGTTGTTATATATATGGTCTGCTCATATAAGATGTTGCATTGATCACAAGTTGTTTATGTAATGAAGTAAATTATTATATGCAAAGGCTAAATGAGTTTTTACCAGGGCCGTACATATATGTTACAGTTTTGTCTATAGTGTATGGGATCTTAAATGTATATATAATTGATGTGTCAAACGTAATATATATAGTTGTTATTAAAATACTGTTTTAGTGAGTTGGTTCTATATATACTAGTTTACGTTGTTTTCTTTACATTCTGTATTTCAATTTTTTTTGTTTACAGTAAAATGATGAGTCGGTATACATTTTGATCTAAGAATTTGCATATGTTTTATTTTATTCTTTGTAAGTCTATCATGTATAGTTAGTGGTCTGCATTTCTATTTTACTTTTGATTTTATAGATATTTTTGATTTTGAATATTTGAGGTTTTAAATATATATATATATATATATATATATATATATTGTGTGCTTTAAATGGAAATTGATTTTAACAAATAATGTATATATTTCTGTTCTATTAAGATGATTTTGATTATCTTCATCGACCCCATTTTGATTTGCTCCATCTATTCTTGTTATCAGCTTTGATCGTTGAATCCGTGCCGTTTTGCTTTGCTGCGATTCGTCATTCAAATTTCAGTGTTCGTATCAGTGTGCGTATCCGTGTCATCTTCTATACTCTCTAGCCTCGGAAGGTGAGCAATCACTCACGATTAACGTTCTTTTATTATTTAAATTTGATTTCAATTGAAATAGCAATTGAAATATGCTGCTGTAGTTATTTACATTGTTATATATGCTATTATCTATAACTGTTCACCTGTGACATCTGACACCAGTATCTAGTATTATATGCATGTTATTACTATTATTTGTATCTGTTCACCTATGACATCTGACACCCGTATCTGTTATTTATACTGATGATATATGCCTGTTGTTATATTTTTTTAGTATCTGTTATCACTCTGCAAGTTCCCTGTTAGTATAGAATTCACTATGGGTTGAAATGATACATACCCGAACGGACTTTAGAATAGGAGAATTTCGTTATGGGTTGAAATGATAAACCCAAGCGATTTTCATTTGAATTGTAATTGGGATTACGGGTCGAAATGATATCTACCCGTATATATTTAAATTTCGGATTGAAATGATAAATATCCGTATCATTTAACCATATGATGTATATATACAGACACCGTTGGTCCATATATATAAATATTTTAAAAATAAATTTTATGGTTTTGGAAAGAAATATATGGTTTTAATAAATGTTGAGCCTTAAATCATTTAATTTAAATTAGGATGGATTTAATACATATGAGATGTTTAAGTATAAAAATTATATTTCAAAATAGATTTTGGTAATAATTTGAATAAGTTAAGGTTGGAAAGATAATTTATTTAACTAAACCAATTTGAAACTTATTGAAATTGAGATTTAAGATATGATTTATAACTTGGGTTTTATTTAAATAATTTAATGAATAATTCTTGCTTAAATAAATTTGAGAAAATATTAGTAAAAATGAAATGTAAGGCTAGTTAAATGATATTGAATTTATTAAGTGAATATTCCCTGATTAAATAATAATGAAGTTAAATCAAGAGCTATATGAAACTGTTAAATTTAACTTTGAAAATGTTGAATATTAAAGCTTTGAAATATATTGAAAGTTTAAATGGTATATTTAGAACTGAATTGAATTGATGAATTGAGCTTTGAATAAATTTGAATTTGGAATTTGAGTTAATTTGAATCGATTTGTGAAACTTGAGGAAATCATAAATACTTTACTTTATAAATTATTTAACCTATATATACTATTTTGGAAAATAGATATATTTGAAATGAAATGATATTTGGGTTTGAAGTATAAATTAAATTGGAATGACCACGGTGTTATAATGTATATTTCCACCTTGTAGATAGTTCTGAAGATCCTTAGAGGATGGATATCCCAAACATCCTTTAAGTTACTTGTATTTCATTTGATATTTCACTTGAGTTGGATTTATTTATATAAGAATGTTAATCCTGACTCGAGTGTTTTGTGTTTTGCTTTACGCTCGGGTCAGACTGAGTGATACAGCATTTGAGACTCACCTTTGGAGTTTGGAGCTTCGTTTGGAGATCCAACTTTTGATTCAGCTTCCAGCTTTCCAGTTGATTCGTTCACAAAAGTCATCTGTTTGGATTGGAGACTTCACTGTATTTGAGATATTCTGTTGTATTTTATTTCTAACTCTGATGTGTATGTAGTAGCTTCATGAACTACTATTTTATCTATTCCGCTGCGTATTATTGTATTACTCTGTGTCTGTGATTCTGTGATTGATTTATTTATCGTATATGCTGAGTTTTGCCAAATTTAAATTAACAATTCGGTATTTTGAATTATTCAAATCGAACAGGTGTGGATTTATTGTCGATTTGAATGGTCCAAAATAGCGGGTCGTTACAGTTGGTATCGGAGCCAGGTTCTAGGCGAAACTTAGCATATATTGTAAATTTATTTACAGAATCACTTTCGTTCGAGTTTAATCTCTTCCTTTTGACTCGATTTCCTTTGAACTTTGGAACGTTTCTTGCGGTTCCAAAATTCATTCTTGTCTCTCCCTATTTGTATTCTTTTGATTCTGGAGTATCCAATAACTCCACTTCGAATGATCTTAATAAGAATAGGATCCCACCAATCTCTGAATGATTTGTGAAGGGGTGAAAACTCCTTCACAATTGGCATTGATTCACCGGAGATTTCTATATCTTTGGTTTAGATGCCGCTATCTCTTGCGATCGAATGTTGATTTTTCTTGGAATTCTGCATCGATCTTGTTCCTGAAGTCACAGTTGATCCTAGGATCATCCGCGATTTATATAAGTATATTCATCTTCTATTTTGAAATTTAATTATCTCATCTTCATTCGAGCTTATCTTCGAATCATAATTCTATTTGATTAAGAGTTCCTCTAATTTGAATCTCTATCTTGTTTGAAATCCATTCTTAAATCATCCTTCGAAAATCGGGTTTGTTTGTATTCTAGAAATTGTTTTCTAAACCGAAATTATTATTTTGATAAGTACGATTATATTCTATATATAAAAGTGAAAATGTTTTCGATAAGAATTATATACCTTTTAAAAATGAGAATTTGAAGTTTCGAAAGGATTGGAAATTTTGAAGTTATATAAGAAATTGATTTATATAAAAAGGATTTATAATTGAAAAGTTTGAATTTGAAATTTGAGAGATTGAACCTGGCATTCTTAAATTGGTTTTAAGATTTTGAAATATATAATAATAGTATGATTTAAAAGTATTTTCCGAATAAGAAATGTTCCAATGATTTTAATGAGTTTCGAATGATTTCGAAGAAATTCCAAAAGAAGTTTGAGAAAATAGAAGTCCAGAACTCACTTATGTCGCTGGAAAATAATTTCGGTGATGAGTGCACGCATCATCGACATTGATTTTCGAGTTTCAGAGTGAGAGAAAGGCCACTTTAGTAGCATTGCTACGCGAGTGATTTTTTTTCGAAACCGATTTTGATTTCAAATTTCGAAGTAAGATTTGATATTCAAAGGATATATGTATATATATATATATATTTGAAATGATTTGAAGTAAGTCGGTGTTCAATCCTCGAGTTTCGGATTTGATATAACCCTATCTATTAAAATTGATTTACTAATTTGTTGCTGATTTCCAACTCTTGAATTTGAAATGATTTCTTCAACTATTTTGAAGGTTCGAGCACTTCCAAATCAGGGTTAACTTTTCAAAGCTAAATTTTTTTGAAAGTATGAATTATTTGATAAAGTATATAAATTTGTTTTGAATGTTTAAGTATGAAGTAATATGATATAAATAAGTTGAAACTGTTTTGTTAAGTAAATGAATAAGGCAAATTTTAAAATTTTCTAATATGAAATTTAGATTTGAAATGTTTTGAAAAGAATTTGGTCTTCAAAATATTTTGAATAAAGTTTAGTTAAATGTTTTAACTTAGTAACATCTTTATGAAACTATATATTTAACAAGTTGGAATAAATACATAAGTTGTACGTATGCTGTTTTATTCGCATAATTGAATTGATCCAAGTTTGAGTACACAAGTTCGAGGTGGATTACACCATTTCGTGTTAGGATTGTTCATTTGATTCTTGATGGCGAATATTTGATATGGATTTTGGGCTTGATTCTAGAATTCTCTATCATAGTATATGGCTATGCAAGGAGACTGATGGCTTCTAGTCGAGAAACCATATCGAAAATCCGCATTAGGGAAGTCGAATGGACAATACTAGTTCGAAAGCGAACTTGTGTGATCGAGCGAGCGATCAAATGTGATTTTGCGAAATGATGACGTATGTACATCTTATTATCTAACATCATTGATATATTTTGACGCTGAAATTGAAAGCTGTCGGGTTAGAATATCTTTGCTTACTAAAAGAAAATTTCCAATTTAAATTACAAAGACATATAACCCATAAAAGCAAATATATTCAATCCCATATGGCTCTTCATACAGCGAAATTTATTTTGAAAATTTTGATCCTTATATAAGGTGGACCTTATGTAAATATAAGATGATTTTGAAAACCATTGATTTTGGAAATGAATTGGTTGACTTAAATTATATTGATTTGGAAAATTGGATTTATTTTCTAAATATATTATTTTGGAAACTTTGAAACGAAAGATATTTAATTTGAGAAGAAATAATTTGGTGAAATTGTATATGATTTTGAAATTGAACTGATATTGAAACAAATTGAAATTTGAGAACCTTATGTTACTAAACACTTGATTTGGGAGTTGTCGAACTTATATAAAATTGATTTGTATGAGTATGAAATTGATTCGAAAACTATAGATTTGAAAAGGTACTCAATTTGAAAGTGAAATCTTATATAATTGAAGTCTATATAAGTATGACTTGATATACTATTGATTTTGGAAAGTATTTGATTTGAAAATTAAATCTTATATATAATGGATATTATATAAGTACGATATTTGAAAGTGATTTGAAAATGTACTATATGATACATATTTTCGAAGTAAAGATATGGAAAGTGCCTTCTGCTTGATATCCGATTTGTGGCCACATCTTGGATTCATTCTATCGATATTATTCTCTCTGATTTTGGTTTTCCGGATATGATACTCGAGTGTCCTTCGAATTCCATGGCGTTACCCATGGTCTTATTTTTCTCTCGTGAATGCATAGCGCAACTGCCTGGCTGAGTCTTGCCTAGGGGTACGGATTGTTTCCTGGGGGATCCAGGCGTAACCATTGTGTATCCTGCAATCTGTGTAGGTCGCGAATAGTAGCGCAAATGCTTGGCTGAGTCTTGCCTGGGGGTACGGATTGTTTCCTGGGGGATCCAGGCGTAACCATTGTGTATCCTGCATTCTACTAGTCATCATGGCGTAACTCGCAGGGTTGAGAAAGCTTACGGATATGGATTGTTTCCTGGGGGACCCAGGCGTAACCATTGTGTATCTGCGAACCATGGTTAGACAAAGGTTTTGTTTGCGTTTTGATTGGATTGTACTTTCCATATCTGTTTTTAAAAGTTTTTCCAGTATTTTCACTGGGTGTTGAAACAAGTCTACTAAGTACCTGGAGAATTCTAGCTTTGCGCCTGATCAACGCACTGCCAGAGTCTACAGGAACGAGGATAAACTTGTAGAAACATCGAGTTATAAAAGTATTTTCGAAAGGAAATTGTTTTGATATAAAAGTATTCGATATAAAGGTATTTTATTATAAAAGTATTTCAAAAAAAAGAAATTTTGTATCAATATTTGGAATCAAAACCCTTATGGTTTGAATTTATTATTCATGCCCGATATTATTCCTTTGAATCTGCCTTATATGCTCAGCTTTATTTATTCACCTATATTCTATTTTTCCAAATCCTTCGTTTCCTTGTTGACTATATCCTTTTTATTGATTTATTAATAATATATGAAAATTTTCTTGAGATAAATTATGGATTTAATGTTTTCAAATAGCTTCCTTGTAAATATAAGTGATGATAAAAAATTTTTTTTTTTTAATAGTTCACATATATTTGTAAAGGTTTTATTTAAACATATAGATGGTATTTATGAAGGAAGCAAGAAATTTTACAAATGGGTTTTGAAAAGTATGAATATTTCAGGTAAAATTTATATAGTTTCAAATAAATTGTTTAATCTTGACTATCAATCTTTTTTCCTTCCTGGTTGTTTCTATTCTCCTACCTCGTTCCTTTTCGGGGACGAAAAGTTTTGAGTGGGGGAGAGTGTAACGACCTGTAAATTTTTAATAATTTTTAACGGTGTTATATACCTAATTAATTGAAATTGTGTGAAATTTTAAACAATAAAATTTGAAAATAAAAATTTACTATTAGGAATACGTCTATTTTAATATAGCAACCGGTAAATTTTCATCTGATAATATTGAAGTTTATTTTCCTGTGAAATTTCATTTCAAATCAAACCGGTTAATAACAGTGAATTTAAAAGTTTTCCGAAACCAAAATATGTCAACAAGAGAAAATTTATTCAGATCATTCTGAATCAGACTGCGAAATTTGTTTTTCCAAATTTGGACTTCTACTGCTCCGTTTATCTTAATTCTGGTAAAATAGCAGCATTTTCGGTACCGATCATCGACTTTTGATCGAATGATCGTGCCACTAATATCTGTGTACCGTTTTGATCGTCTCATCGTACTGATCTCCACAGTATATTCAACTCTGCATTTTGAGATCCGGTACACGCCAAAAAGAATAAACTGTTCGTTGTAACTGTACCGTAAATTGTGACTTTATTTCTTCCTTCGGTTTCAAAAATTTAAAACGTACAGCCTGGACCACATTAATAATTTGTTTTAATTGTTCACCAAATCAAAACGTTTGGTCATTGCCATTTAAATATCTTCATATTTTGGGATTGACCGTTCATCATTTTAAAACGGTTCAAATCATGCTTATAAATCGTTCACTCATCCACATTCATAGGTCCGAAAATTCAATTGATGACTAACTTTTGCAATCCTACCGTTTCGAAGTTTGAACGCATAAACTGATATACGTTTTGCATTTATTAATTCGTGAACTGTTCATTTCTATTCAAGCTTGCTAACCTTCCCATCGTAGCCACTCATTTCATCTACTTTATATAATTTTATTCAAGGCAAAGTGGGCTACACGTTTCCCCTTCCATTTCTTTCTTTCTCCTTCATTTCTTCTCTGTCATTTACAATCCTAGCTTTCATTTTTCTTTTCCTCTAGTTCACCCTTTACCCAAACTTTTGCATCACCTTTCCCCTCCATTCAAACACCGTCTTTATCGACAAACTTCCGGAGCCTCCGACCACCACCTGCATCCGCCCCGACTTCCCTAGCCCACGGCCTTCGCCCACCTTCACCCTAGCATCTCCGGCTGATTGCCGTCCCCACCATCCTCTCCCCTCCATGACAGGGAACCTCCAGCACCGCAAGGTACGCACGCATCTCGTCGATCATTTTTCGCCAACACCACTGCCCACAGCCTTGCCTCCCATCAGCCTCGCCAACACCATCGCCCACTGCCCCTACCTATCACCACCTCCGAGCCCACAGTTCCAACCCAAAGCTCCTTCACCTAGGCCGAAGCCATCACCTTTCCTTGACAACCCGAGCACCTTAGACTTCACCGAACCCAACCTGATCCCTTCTCTTGCCTTCATTCAGCTTCCAGCTCCACTTCAACCTTCCTGTTATTTAATATGTAGGTACTATTTTTCCTTTATTATACACATATGTATATTTGTCTTTAAATTGGAATTTTATATATATTTCTACGTATGAGATTTCGTTACCTATATATATATGTTAGCCATATATTTTTATTCCATCTCAAACCTATATGTTATACTATTATATATTTATAGCAATATATAGTTTGATTTTTTTTCAAAGACAGTATGTAAGTTTTATAATTACATGTTGTATTGTTTTGAATGTTAGTTATATATAGGTATTATATTTATTAAGACGTTGAGTATATATTTTTTATAAAACCTGTATACAAATTTAAGTATATATATATTATTTTGAAAATGCATTTTTTGTTGCCGCACATATTTATAAGTTTTGTTTTCTCTTTGCTGTGATATGTCAGTCTGCATATAAGGGCGTATGTTTACAATATGATGTTGAGAAGTTTATACCCTATATTAACTAAATATATTTGTTGTTATATATATGGTCTGCTCATATAAGATGTTGCATTGATCACAAGTTGTTTATGTAATGAAGTAAATTATTATATGCAAAGGCTAAATGAGTTTTTACCAGGGCCGTACATATATGTTACAGTTTTGTCTATAGTGTATGGGATCTTAAATGTATATATAATTGATGTGTCAAACGTAATATATATAGTTGTTATTAAAATACTATTTTAGTGAGTTGGTTCTATATATACTAGTTTACGTTGTTTTCTTTACATTCTGTATTTCAATTTTTATTGTTTACAGTAAAATGATGAGTCGGTATACATTTTGATCTAAGAATTTGCATATGTTTTATTTTATTCTTTGTAAGTCTATCATGTATAGTTAGTGGTCTGCATTTCTATTTTACTTTTGATTTTATAGATATTTTTGATTTTGAATATTTGAGGTTTTAAATATATATATATATATATATATATATATATATATATATATTGTGTGCTTTAAATGGAAATTGATTTTAACAAATAATGTATATATTTCTGTTCTATTAAGATGATTTTGATTATCTTCATCGACCCCATTTTGATTTGCTCCATCTATTCTTGTTATCAGCTTTGATCGTTGAATCCGTGCCGTTTTGCTTTGCTTCGATTCATCATTCAAATTTCAGTGTTCGTATCAGTGTGCATATCCGTGTCATCTTCTATACTCTCTAGCCTCGGAAGGTGAGCAATCACTCACGATTAACGTTCTTTTATTATTTAAATTTGATTTCAATTGAAATAGCAATTGAAATATGCTGCTGTAGTTATTTACATTGTTATATATTCTATTATCTATAACTGTTCACCTGTGACATCTGACACCAGTATCTAGTATTATATGCATGTTATTACTATTATTTGTATCTGTTCACCTGTGACATCTGACACCCGTATCTGTTATTTATACTGATGATATATGCCTGTTGTTATATTTTTTTAGTATATGTTATCACTCTGCAAGTTCCCTGTTAGTATAGAATTCACTATGGGTTGAAATGATACATACCCGAACGGACTTTAGAATAGGAGAATTTCGTTATGGGTTGAAATGATAAACCCAAGCGATTTTCATTTGAATTGTAATTGGGATTACGGGTCGAAATGATATCTACCCGTATATATTTAAATTTCGGATTGAAATGATAAATATCCGTATCATTTAACCATATGATGTATATATACAGACACCGTTGGTCCATATATATAAATATTTTAAAAATAAATTTTATGGTTTTGGAAAGAAATATATGGTTTTAATAAATGTTGAGCCTTAAATCATTTAATTTAAATTAGGATGGATTTAATACATATGAGATGTTTAAGTATAAAAATTTTATTTCAAAATAGATTTTGGTAATAATTTGAATAAGTTAAGGTTGGAAAGATAATTTATTTAACTAAACCAATTTGAAACTTATTGAAATTGAGATTTAAGATATGATTTATAACTTGGGTTTTATTTAAATAATTTAATGAATAATTCTTGCTTAAATAAATTTGAGAAAATATTAGTAAAAATGAAATGTAAGGCTAGTTAAATGATATTGAATTTATTAAGTGAATATTCCCTGATTAAATAATAATGAAGTTAAATCAAGAGCTATATGAAACTGTTAAATTTAACTTTGAAAATGTTGAATATTAAAGCTTTGAAATATATTGAAAGTTTAAATGGTATATTTAGAACTGAATTGAATTGATGAATTGAGCTTTGAATAAATTTGAATTTGGAATTTGAGTTAATTTGAATCGATTTGTGAAACTTGAGGAAATTATAAATACTTTACTTTATAAATTATTTAACCTATATATACTATTTTGGAAAATAGATATATTTGAAATGAAATGATATTTGGGTTTGAAGTATAAATTAAATTGGAATGACCACGGTGTTATAATGTATATTTCCACCTTGTAGATAGTTCTGAAGATCCTTAGAGGATGGATATCCCAAACATCCTTTAAGTTACTTGTATTTCAGTTGATATTTCACTTGAGTTGGATTTATTTATATAAGAATGTTAATCCTGACTCGAGTGTTTTGTGTTTTGCTTTACGCTCGGGTCAGACTGAGTGATACAGCATTTGAGACTCACCTTTGGAGTTTGGAGCTTCGTTTGGAGATCCAACTTTTGATTCAGCTTCCAGCTTTCCAGTTGATTCGTTCACAAAAGTCATCTGTTTGGATTGGAGACTTCACTGTATTTGAGATATTCTGTTGTATTTTATTTCTAACTCTGATGTGTATGTAGTAGCTTCATGAACTACTATTTTATCTATTCCGCTGCGTATTATTGTATTACTCTGTGTCTGTGATTCTGTGATTGATTTATTTATCGTATATGCTGAGTTTTGCCAAATTTAAATTAACAATTCGGTATTTTGAATTATTCAAATCGAACAGGTGTGGATTTATTGTCGATTTGAATGGTCCAAAATAGCGGGTCGTTACATTATATATATATGGTATTCTATAGTTTTTGCATATCATATATGTACTGTAAGTTAGAAAAAAAGAGAGGAAACAAGGGTATTATATACAATGTTAAGCTGTTGCCTGTCTCTATTTTAGATTAAGTAAGAGAAGAATATCACATAGATATTTGTAAGGCTGCGGATATATTTGGGATGGTGAGTTTAAATATGTATCGATTTCAGGTTAGCATGTTTCAGATAGCGTATATGCATTTTTTTGTATTTATTTAAAATATGACATATAAAGATTTTGATTTCTATTTTATCTGTTTATAGAGGTTATAATGTTTATCAAGATTTGATTTTTTTTAAAATTAAATATCTTTTTATAAATATGTGATTAAATATGTATTTTTAATTGAGTATTGGTTTAAATTATATAATATACATTTCGTTTTAGTAATAGTAAGCTGATTTTGATTCGTTTCACCTTTTCCTAGATATCAACTTTGCTCGTCAAATTTGTGTCCATCGTGCCGTACTCTGAAATCCATGCTTGGATTCGTAACTCAATTTCATCGTCTATCATCTATAGCCTCGAAAGGTGAGCAATCACTCATGATTAACGTTTTTATATCTATTAAATTTGATTTCAATTGAAACGGCAATTGAAATATGCTGCTAAATTGAACTGTTAATTTTTAATTGCTATATATGATATGCTATTATCAAAAATTGTTCACCTATGGGATATGGCACCATATCCTATTGTTTATATTTTATTTAATTTGTTATTGATGATATATCTCTGTTGTTGATATGTTATATTATTATCATAACTGTTCTCACTATGCAAGTTCCATGTTAGTATAAAATTCCCTATGGGTTGAAATGATACATACCCGAACGATCTTGTAGAATAGGAGAAAATCGTTATGGGTTGAAATGATAAACCCAAGTGATTTTCATTGAATTGAATTTGGGATTGCGAGTTGAAAAGATATATACCCGTATATATTTAAATTGCGGATTAAAATGATAAATATTCGTATCACTTGACCATAGGATAGAAAATTATATATAGACACCGTTGGTATATATTTATATATATTGAAATGATTTCCAAGGTTTAAAAAGATATATATATGGTTTTATATAAATATTGATTTTTAATATTATATATATATGCTATTTTATATATATGTTTTAAGTTTTTATTTAAATTTATATCTTTAAAAGTAGATTTTATAATAAATTTAAATAAATTGAGGTTGGAAAGATAAATTTGAAATTGATTTGAAATTTTATTTATTTAAGAATTATACTTAAATAAGATTGATTGAAACTTATTGACTTTGAGATTTTAAAGTATAATTTATAACTTGATTTTTGATTTAAAAGTGATTAAATGAATATTTCAAGTAAATAAATTGAAGGGAATATTTAGTTATTTAAATTGTAATTTAAGGTTTTATTTAAACGATATTGGATTGACTAAGTGAATTTTTCAATATTAATAAATGATAAAGTTGAATTTGAAATATAAATGAATTTAAGCTTTGAAATCTATTGAAATTGAAATGGTTTAAATTCTAGTTTATGTATGTATTTGAAATCGATATGAATTTTAAATGGTTTTAAACTGAATTGAAATTGGTGATTTGAGATTAAATTAAATTGAAATTTTGAATTCGAGTTGATCTGAATCGAATTGGGGAATTTGAGGAAACTATTTTATTATAAAATATTTTAAATTCTATTTAAAACTATTTTAATATTTTACTTTATAAATTAATTAAATATGAACTATTTTAACTTTTAACTATTTCCAATATACTAATTATTTATTTTTTTAAACTATTTTATTATATAAACTATTTTATTATATAAACTATTTTATTATATATATTATTTTAATATCTAAACTGTTTAAATGGGAGTAATATGATTTCAAAGTGCTATGAATTTTCAAAGTGTTATGATTTCCAAGTGTTATGATTTCCTAAGTGTTTATGGTTTCAAAAATGTTATGATTTCGAAAGTGTTATAATTTTGGAAAGTATTATGATTTTGGAAATGAATAATGATATCGTATTGATATGGTTTTTGAAATAGATATGATATTTTGGTTTTGAAATATGACTTGAAATGAAATGACCACAATGTTATAATAACGTTTGGTTGTTAAAGAGACCGGGATCGGATATTGTCATACTCTTTGCCAATACTGAAAACCACTTTAACAACTGTGTACGTGTTGGAGATTTCAGAATGAAGTAGGATGGTTTGGTGACGATTCCATATGGTATTTACGTAGCCCAGACTCCCGTGAGTCAGCTTGATGCGGCTAAAATAGGAGCCATGCCAGGCCAAGTGAGGTCATTCCTCCTATCGGACACATTTCTTCCATACCATTCTATTGCTTTTGTGATTTGATTGGGTGCACCCTTTGATTTTGGGAGTGTGCCATGAGGTGGGCGGTAGTAGCTGCTATGCGTTACCACTATTGCGGATCTGCAAACGGTATATCTACCCTGGCATTGCCTCGAGTGCCTTGTCGCATGCCCTATCGCGCCTTCTACGAGTTTGGATTATACCATACCTATGGAGTGCCCTCTGATAGCCCTCCAGTTTACGGAGGAACTACGGTACTGTATAGACTATGGAAATATATAAAAATGTGTTAAGGGGGATATGGGTAACGCCTTAACGCTATTTTAATAGTTTACTTTGCTATAGACATATTATAATAGTGTATATTAATACATAGTAGATAGTTCCACGGATCCTTAGATGATGGGTGTCCCAAACATCTTTTGAGTTACTTGTATTTCAGTTGATATTTCAGTTGAGTTGGATTTATTAATATAAGAATGTTAATCCTGACTCGAGTGTTTGTGTTTTGCTTTACACTCGGGTCGGACTGAGTGTCACAGCATTTGAGACTCACCTTTGGAGTTGGAGCTTCACTTGAAGATCCATCTGTATCTATTCAACCTTCAGCTATCCAGTTGTTTGGTTCAGACTTGTCATCTGTTTGTATTCGAGACTATATCGCATTTGAGATATTCTGTTGTATTTTATTTCAAACTTTGTTGTATATATACATATATAGTAGCTTCATGAACTACTATTCATTTGTTTCCGCTGCTTATTGTTACATTACTCCGTGTCTGTGATTCTGTGATTATTTTATTTACTGTATATGCTGAGTTTTGCCAAATATAAATTAACAATTTGATATTTTGAGCAATTCAAGTCCAACATGTGTGGATGCGAATAGCATGAAATAGCGGGTCGTTACAGCCGTTGTACACGTGGAGGTGGGTAAGCTGTGGTGTTGTGGGAGGCAGTTGTGATGACTAGTGTTTAAGTGGAAGGGAAACGGTTGTTCGGTGGTGTATGGCATTGGGTTTCGTGAGGCCTGAAGATGGCGTGTTTGGTGGGAAGTGGAGTTGCATGGAGTTGATGGCCTGCGGCAATAAAGGGTGGACGAGATGATGAGAAGGTCTATAGAGAGTGGTCATAAGCAGATATCAACATATATATAAACTTAGATTTATTTTATATATATTTTTCTTCTCTTTGAAAAGAAAAATCAGAAATAAGAGAAGCGGAGAGAAAGAAAGTGGAGAATGAAAGGATAAACTGAAACAATATATTACAATGAGGAATAGTGAAAGTCAATAGTTAGATTTCAGAAATTAATAAAGGCAAGTGGCCATTTGTTTTCTCACGGTGGGTAAATGAATGGCCATATGGAAACCAAAAAGGTTCAAAACGGGTACCGATACGTCTAACTATTTTGCAGATTTCGCCGTTCATTGGACGTCGTAATACACAAATGAACATATCGTTGAGATCAGCACGACGAGACGAACAAAATGGTACATAGATATGAATGACACGACCCACCTATAAAAACTCGAATTTCGCTGCCAAAACTACTACGAAAACGTCGAAAATAAGATAAACGGGCTAAAGCAGTCCAAATTTGGCGAAATGAAATATGAGGTTTCACTTAGAAAATGATTTACATTTTTCTGATGTAAAAATATTTAGATTTCAAAAATATTTTATTTCCATTCAATTAACCGATTTTAAATTTAAAAATTGAAAATTTCACCACTGAATAAACTTTCATATTTTCAAATGAAAATCTCCACTTGCTATGCTTCAACAGACGCATATCAAATATCAAATTTTCATTTCTAAATTTTTTATTGTTTATTTTCATGAAAAATTCAGTTAATTACGTTATTTAAAATCGTTAAAATTTTTGGGTCGTTAAACTCTCCCCCACTCAAAACTTTTCGTCCCCAAAAGGAACGAGATAAGAGAATAGAAGCAACAGAAAGGAATGATAGATTCGAAGCACATAGTACTAGATACAACAATTAATTCAAAACCATATAAATTTCATTTATTTTATTTCATTTATTTTATTTCATTCACAAAGTATATTTCCTTTAATGTCAATATCACTTAATTAACCCTTCAACAAATTAATTTAAGTTTAATATTAACTTTCCATATTTTCTTTATAACTTAAGTTCATTTTTTTCAAAATAAATTTTATTTTATTTAACTCATTTATCTAAACCATTTGACTTCACTTGAGTTTATTTATTTACTTAAATAGCATTCTCTTTATTATTCAATTTATTTCACTTTACATATCTTGAACATAGATTAAGTGTATAAACATTTATTATAACCACTCAATTTTTATTTTAAAATTTTCCCTTAACAAAATTTCATTTTGGACGTCTTATTACTTACATTTTATATTGTATACTATTCAATTACATGTTCTTATTACATTTTAGCTTTTTGAACATTTCAAGTATGTTATATATGTTTTAGAATGCAATTGAGTATTATACAAATTAATTTTATTCTAGTTCAACTGTTTCAAGTTGTTTCAAATTTCATTTCTCATCTTAGACACTCCAATTATTCAAATTTTTTGCTTCATTTTAATAATTGAAAACCATCACTTAACACAAAACTTAAGAGTTAAATTTCCGGTTTCACTTCAAACCATTTTGAAATAAATATATACACATGTATATTTTATACACAAATCATACTCAAGAAATTCAAATCAAAATCCATTTTCCAAAACAAAACTGTAGCAAAGCTACTAAGTGGTCTCCCCACTTTGAGACTCGAAAATGAATGTCGATAATGTTGTAGTAATCATCAAAATTATTTTCTAGTGACATAAGAGGAGAGTACTAACTTACCTCTTTTAAAATTCTTTGGAAACAATTCCATTCGAAAATTCTTTCAAATAACTTTTTTTTTTCAAAACTTCGAAAATCAAAATTTGAAAAGCACTGGAAAATTAATTCTCAAATCCTTAATTAAATTCATTCAATTTGCAAATCAGATTTATAAACCATGTTTTAAAAATTTCATCTCCTTATAACATACAATATAAGTTAACAGTTTAGAAATGCTAACAAAACAATAAATGATAATCTAGTATTATCATTTCTAACAACCAATTCATTTAACTATCTAAATTCAGAAAATTATACTTTTATATATAAGATATAATCATACATAAAATTATTTCATTTACCAATTTCAAAAATAATATTGTGTCAGTTTTCTCTGTTCTAGTGTTTTGGAATTCCTATCAATAGCGTTTGCTAGACGAATCGATCAAAACCCCAAATTCAAACTTAACAACTCAAATAACACAATATAAAACATTTTTAAATCAATCACAAATACGCTCCCTCATAGGATGATTCAAGAATGGATTTTAGAACAAGGATAGAGATTCAAATTTAGATAAACCCTAATCAAAGAGAATTCTAACTAAGAAGATAGGCTCGAAAGGAAGATAAGGTAATTAAATTACAAAAGAGGAAAGATGGATAGACTTATATTAATCACGACGACCTTAACCGGTCAATCGAGACTCCATTTTTAGAAACAATATGCCTAAGGAATTGGACTTCATCCCTCTAGAAATGGCGTTTAGAAAATTTGGCTTTCAACTGATGACTCCTAAAAGTTTGGAGAACATAGCTCAATTGAGACTTATGCTCTTTCTCTGACTTAGAAAAGGTGAGAATATCATCAACCAAAATTAGGACGAACTTGCTGAGAACATCATGGAAAATGCGATTCATGAGATCAACTAAGAAGGCAGGAGTATTGGTTAATTCAAATGGCATGACTAACCATTCATAGAAACCATTCTCTAGGAGGAAGGACAACAGGTCGAGCTTCAAATGGCATAGCATGACTTCACCAATGATGTCCGGAATGAGTTGGATAACAGGGGTGGAAATCAATACACTAGGCTGAGAATCAAGCGAAAAGATAAAACTACCTGCATAACCTAGAGACAATCTACATTCAATCACAAGAGAATTACCCTAGCCGTCTACAAGATAAAACGGTTCGGGCTATGAAAGAAATAACAGCATCATAATACTTTAACCAATCACCTCCAAGTAAGATATCCAATGCAACGACACCTGGAACATAGAAATCTCCGTTGAATCGACGCCTGTTGTAAAGGAATTTCACCCCTTTACAAATATACTAAGGTTGGCGGGACCGCCAATGGGATTAGTCACACATAAGGATGAAGTTGCCAATTGAGGTTGCAAAATGTGCTTAAATTTATTTCAGAGATCAATAGAAATAAAGCTATGAGATGCTCCAATATCAAAAACTCGAACAGGAAAGGACTAGAATGGATTTTATAACAAAGGGAAAGTTCCAAAAATTCAAAAGAAATCCTAATCAAAGAGGATTCTAACAAAGAATTTCAAGCTCGAACGAAGATGATTATGTAATTAATTCCATTCATTCTAGGGTATTACAACCCTATCTCTAATGAGTTTTTACTCCATATGCTAGGTTTTGCCTAAACTAGAGCTCTGATACCAATTGTAACGACCCGTCATTTCGAACCATTCAAATCGACAATCATCTACACATGTCAGACTTGAATTACTCAAGACAATAGATTTTTAATTTATATTTGGTAAAACTTAGCATATACAGTAAATAAATCAGTCATAGAATCACAAACATAGAGTAATATAATAATAAGCACCGGAATAGATAAATAGTAGTTCATGAAGCTACTATAGAACATCAGAGTCTGAAACAAATACAATAGGTAATCCCAAGTACATAGAAGTAATTATTACAAAAGCAACTGACAAGTCTGAACATAAACAACTGGAAATAACTAGAAATAACTGAAAGCTGAATATATAAAAGATAGATCTCCAGCAAAGCTCCAAGCTCTAAAGGTGAGTCTCAAATGCTGTGACACTCAGGCAGACCTAAGCATAAAGCAAAACACAAAACACTTGAGTCAGGATTAACATTCTTATGCAAGTAAATTAACTCAAGTGAAATGCAAGTGAAATGCAATATAACTTAAAGGATGTTAGGTGTGTTTCCACCCATATGTTCCACCCTTCACCGAACCAAGCCCATCGACCAACCCAACCAACTACCGAATCAACACACTTCCCCTACATAGCCGAGCCATTAAACCAATACAAGCTTAGCCGAACCAAGACCTCCAACGGACCAACCTCTACCGGATCAACTTCTACCGGACCAGCCTCCACCGGATCAAGCTCCATCCGGTCATAGACCTCCACCGGACCAACCTCTACC
Organism: Allium fistulosum; assembly: GCA_030737815.1. Classification (NCBI taxonomy): domain Eukaryota; kingdom Viridiplantae; phylum Streptophyta; class Magnoliopsida; order Asparagales; family Amaryllidaceae; genus Allium; species Allium fistulosum. The sequence goes on along the minus strand of CM060902.1, from coordinate 651,894,853 downwards.
GGATCAACTTCTACTGGACCAGCCTCCACCGGATCAAGCTCCATCCGGTCACAGACCTCCACCGGACCAACCTCTACCGGATCAACTTCTACCGGACCAGCCTCTACCGAGTCAAGCTCCATCCGGTCACAGACCTCTACCGAACCAACCTCTACCGGATCAGCTCCTACCGAATCAAGGCATTCTGGACCGACTTCGCCAGGCCAGATTGCATCAGCCCAGGCCCACCAGCTGCTATATACATCCAAGACCCCTACCCCCAACCTGACTCTATAAATAGAGGGGCAGGGGTACAACAATGGAGACAGGTTTGAGAGCTCAAGCACGGACGGAACTTTAAAACCACTTTCATATACTTGTATCAAATCTTTGTACTTGTAATCTAAAGAAGAAAGGAGAAATAACATATAAAGTGGACGTAGGCACATTCTGGCCGAACCACTATAAATCTGTGTGTCTTTTACAGTTTAGTCCCTGTTTTTTTACATATTTGCATAGATCACCCAGATCACTAAAAACAACATAAAACCAACTAAATCATACGACTTGGAGGTGTTTGCCCATTTTTTGGGCAAACATTTTTGGTGCTTTCATTGAGAGTTGAATCTCGAAGCTTCAGGTTCTTCCACTTAACATTCTTCCTAACAACATCGTTCATTGCTTGGAAAGAATGCCTCCCAAGCAGACGAAAGATGTTAACAAAGGGAAAAACATCGCAACTAGCAGTCTTCCAAATCCAGTGGTCACAGACCAGGTGAATCGTCCCCTTCCAGCAGCAGTGCCAGATGAAGGTCAGGCAAATCCGACCCCCCTGCCGCAGAACAGCCGGCAGCAATCACTAGGGTAGATCTAGACAGGGTTGTAGCGGAAGTGACTAACTGCTTCACATCCCAGCAAGAAGCTTTGGTGGACCATCTCATGTCACGCTTAAGGGATGCTGAAGAGTCCAACCGCAACACTGAATCATGGGGAGAATCCCAGTCCGGAGGGTCTCGAAGACAGCAAAGATCTTGCTTCCTCGAAGGAGCTAACAACAGGAGCGGCCATGGTAGGAGCCGAGACCGAGCACAACCCGAAGTTAGGCCTGAGGAAACGCTTGGAACCGAACCCAACGGGGGAGGTGCCGGGTGGAGGTCAACTGTAGCTGAGCCTGTCATACTGCCTGTTAACGTTAAAATGTGAACGCCAACACCCGGTGTGTGTAGTAAGATTGTGAAAGCACCACCCGTGTAACGGGAACAGAAATCAAGCAGGAAAATAGCAGAAATGCAGTAAAAGACAGCAATTTATAGTGGTTCGGCTTGAGATTTAGCCTACGTCCACTTTGAATCTCTTTATTATTGAATCTGGTTACAAATTGATACAAATCTCCTATGAAAACAGTACAATTCGATCACAAGAAACAATCTTGACTACTAGCTCAATCTTCGGCGATGAAACTCGATGAATCCATGTCGGATGTTAAGAATTTCTCTCGAAGGTTGTTGTAGTGTCTTGAATGCTTGAAGGATCCTTGTTTGCTGAATGATTGGAGAGTTCGACAGAGTAACGGCGCTTTAGAAATGAATTGCCAAAAGTCCTCTTCATGTTGGAAGTGGTGGGGTATTTATAGGAGCTGATCTGGACTCAGGAATTTTCTCTAAGTATTTAAGTCGTAGCCGACTTATGGTAGATCGGTGATGAGTTAAGGAATAGGGTTAGGTCGGTGGCGAGTTAAGGAATAGGGTTAGGTCGGTGGCGAGTTAAGGAATAGGGTTAGGTCGGTGGCGAGTTAAGGGATGGTTGTTGCTGACCCATCCTGTGGCTGTCTTTGACAAGTATTAAGTCGTTGCCGACTTATCAGACCTTAACTCGTAAGACCTTAACTTGCAGCCTTTAAGTCGTAAACCCACTAAGTCGTAACCCGTTAGGTCGGAACCTTCTTAAGTCGGAGCCTTTCATAACTCGGAATCTTCCTTAGGTCGTAGCTCTTGAGTCACAGATTACCTTAAGTCGGCAGGCTCCTAACTCGGCATCCTTCTTAACTCGGTCTTAGCTCTTGAGTCACAGATTACCTTAAGTCGGCAGGCTCCTAACTCGGCACACCTCTTAAGTCGGCAGCTCTTCTCAGTAGTTAGATCGGCAACTGTTGGGTCAGATCTCTCCTTAGGTCGTAGCCTGTTAAGTCGGAGATCTTGTTAACTCGGAACTTTCCTTAAGTCGGTTACGCCTTTAGATTGTTAGGTCGTCCTCTTTCTTAGGTCGGCAAGCACCTTAACTCGGCATACCTTCTTAAGTCGTCAAACACCTTAACTCGGCATACTGCTAGGTCGTGAGTCGAAAAGGGGTTAACATTTGCCCCTCGAAGTATATGCCTAAGCCATAGGTCGTATGCTTCGATTCTCTTAATTCTTTGGTTAGGTCGGTAACGACTTAACAAATGCCTTAAGTCGTACACCGTGCAAGTCGACTCGCCTTCCAGCATATAAATAGTTGCATCCTTCTTCCTCTTCCTCATTTGTTCCTTTTCTCGAATCTGCCATTGATGCACTTTAGAGCTTTCAGAGATAAACTCCAACCATCCAATCGCCGATCATCTTCTTGTTATACTTCGTAAGTCGATCTGGTCATCGTTCACCCATGCTCACTGTCGAATCGATAACTCCCCAGTTTTTGACTTCCATTTGTGTTTAGATGCTGCGATTCATTGTGCATAACTTTTTGATTGTTTGGCAATCGCCGTCGACCGTGTTGTAGTTGTAATAGGGCAGTAATATATCTGATTCGCAGCAGGTTTGATTTGATTTGAATTGGCTTTTTGGGTGGTCCAATGGTGTGATGGAATGAGGATCGTCATTGACTGTGAGGCTATTGGGTTAACGGGTGAAGAGTTAGGGAGGAGAATTGGTTGAGGTATTGGCTCGGTCACGACCTAGGGATTTCACGCGATCCAGTGACTTTCCTGATTTAAGTCGGAGCCGACTTAGCAGTTTCATGCGATCTAGGTTTTGAGTCGCTTCCGAGTTAGGACTTAGAGGATTTCTGTCTTTGACCCATAGGGAATCTTCCTTAGGTCGTCACCGAGTTAGGACTTAGAGGATTTCTGGCTTTGACCCAACAGATGATTTTTGAACTATGCCTGAACTTCGAACGGTTGAACTATGAACTGTGTTGCATGTATTTTACATATTGCTTCAATTTTGCAAACTAACAATCCTGCTTAATACAACATTCACAGAATACTGGGACGAATATACTATCACTGACTGCCCACATCGAGTGACGGATTAGTTGATAACGAGAAAGTTAAATTAAATGAATATGAACGAGATGCTGTACAATAACCAATTCAAGTGAAGTATTAAAACAAAATCATAATAGTCAAGTGAAACTGACTTGTCTGTATTAACACTGCACTTGATCATTGACAAGTTCTGAAATTCTGTAATCGATTGATTGTCAACTAATTTAATTCCAGTTATGCTTGTCGTTTATTTTCATTAGTTTTTTGCACAACACTTCACACTTTTAGGGAACGCGCACCTTCACATTTGAACATTCAGCTGATTGTGTAGAATGTCTTCTCCACAAGAAGGAACAGAGCAAGCTGAAGATGTATTTCCAGTTGCTATCCCGCTGAACGATCCTCCAGAGAGGACTCCTACTACTTTGAGCCATAAAGCCTTTCGTCAACTATGCATCCAGTTTGGCATTGCTGAGGCTGACGCTTTGCTTCCCGAAATAAATGATACTGCTGACAAACTGCCCCGTGGCTTTGTCGCAGTTAACCGCCAAATGTGCTTAAGCGGAGCTATCCCCCCCTTCAATGACTGCATTCGAGAACTTCTTCTCCAACTATCTATTTCCCCTTTTCAGTTACATCCCAATGGCTACGCCATCTTGCTAGGACTATGCGTGCTTTTTAGGAGAACGCTGGGCCGCTTTCCTACTTTCGGAGAAATTCGCTATCTTTGTACTTTTGCCAAAAATAAAGATCATCCCTCCATCATAGTTGTAAGAAGTGCGAGAAATCGTAAGTTGATCACCGGTCTCCCTGAAAGTGTTCACAGTTTCCTGAGCCCGTTCTTCTATGTTCGCTGCCCTCCTGGGTTTTATGCTATTTGGAGAATAGGGAGTAAGATCACTTGCATTCGTTTCTTATGTTCTCTCAAACTTACCGAAGTTCGGATTATCAAGTGCTAACTTCGCTCTTTTTCCTTTTTCAGCACTTCCTCCTCCTTCTAAAAATCTCAGTCACAAAGTGACTTTCGAGAGGCTTATGGCGGTGCCTGTAGAGGAGAGGAGTATTCAGTTTCTATTAGATGATGAGCTTCTGCACCAATTTGGGCTTCTGCACCCTTCCAGGTCGACTCGAATTCATGAAATTCCTAGCTCTGATGCAGAAACGTCGGCTGCTTCGGGTTCTCAAGCAGAGGCGTCAAATGCCCCAGTTTCTGCGGAAGAAGCTGCATCAAAAACACTTGTCACGGATGCTGCTTTGATAAAGTGTTCTGGATCCACTGATGTTGTAGGGTTAGCTGGCAAGTCGGCACTTCCCCCAATTATTGAGGAAGAAGAGAATCCTCGAGCTTCTGAAAAATCAATTGATGTGGAAGTTGAGAAGGAGAAATCTGCTGAACACTTGGGCGATGACACCTTTGATGGCTTGAGTGACATTATGATTACTTCTCAAGAGCTTTTCGGGGATAGCAATCAAAAAGCGACTTCTCCCGTTGTCGAGGCGACTTCTACCCTTAAACAAACCCAGATGCCTACTACGCCAATCGTCTCTGTTTCCACACTAAAGCGTGGTCTGTAATTTGACGCATGTAGTTTGCACGCCACACACACTTAGGACTTTTCAGCACTTATAAGCATTTATCCTCTTTTTCCTGGAAATTTCTAAATTCTGCCCTTTTTTGCTTTCAGGTTCTCCAATGGGACGTACAGGTTCATATTATGACTCATTCAAGTACCGTGGAGGCCGCGGCACCTATGACTTTAGGAAGTACCTTGATACTCCAAAAGAAACAGATGAAGAGAGGGCTCGAAGGAAAGCCCAGGAGAAGCGGGATTACGATCAGTGGCAAAGAAGGAAAGATGCCGAGCGATACGACTCTTCGCACAGGAATGACTACTCTCATAAGCGAAAGTCTTATGATGATAAGGGAAAAACTCAGATTGTCGATGAACCGAGCAAACGATCTAAACCGACTGACGCGTCTGAAATTTCTGAAAAGACTGACGCTCCCATTCCTTCTGATATTCTGGCTAGCTCTCCTCCTTTGAAGAAATCTGACATTCAGACTATCATTAGCAGACCGCAATATCAAGTCAAGGACGGTCCCCCAACACTTCAGAGCCGTTTTCCGAATTGGTGCCTAAAAGGGGTGCGCTTTGACTTGGACATAGTTCTGATTGATAAGCAGGCAATGCTGAGAAATGTCGACGCTGTCAAGCTTGATATTGAAAGAATGTTTGGATGGCAGAAGTTGGTTGATGAACTCCAAATGGTCAACCATCTTAACCTTGAGGCGATGATGACGATGGAGAATGATAAAGCAGAATGGGACAAATGGCGTAAGCAGCATGACGCGGAAATGACGAGTATTGCAGATGACAATGCAAAGCTTGCGTCTGAAGTTAAGCAGCTTAAGGAAAATCTCGCTTCTTCTTCTGCATCATATACTCAAAAAGAAGAAGTCTTTCAGAAGCAAGTGCGGGACGCACACGCTGCACAAAGAGATGTAGAAATGAAGATTGCTGCCGAACAGCACGTTAATGAGAAGTACCGCACAGAAAACGCCGAACTGCGGGAAAAGGTCACCTCCCAGAACATGGAGATTGAGTTACTAAAGTCTCGACTTGCTAAAGTTGAGGCAGAGCGTGATGAGGCTACCGCTGGCCGGGTTGCCGCCGTTGCCGAAAAGGAAGCGGCTGAGCAATCACATGAGGCGACGAAAGCAGACGTCAGCTCTACCTTATTTGACTTTTATTTACACAGCGTTCTGGGTCGTGGGAGCCTCTCTTTTCTTGGTCCCGATTATGAAATTACATTGGCTGAAGTGTGGGAAGTTGCAATGGATATGCTTGGCGGGGCCGGCTATAATGAGCTGGAACTTGAGGAGCGCTATCTCAACGATGAAGATCGTGCCGCTCTTGTTAAAGGGAAGGAGCTACTTGCCAAAGTACGAGCTGAAACAGCGGGAGAAGAGCCTCCAAAAGAAGAAGCCCCTTTAACTGCCCCCGTTCAAACTTCCACTTCAGCCGACGTTAATATTATAGATTCCAGCCCTCATTCTCTACATTTAGCCAAAGTTGCCCAGGAGACTGCAACTACTCCTACTGAAGATGAGGCACTGGATGATATTGAAGCCGAGAAGTTCGAGGTGGATCTTGTAAAGCCAACTCCTCCAGGTACTCTTGGTGTCATCTCGGGTCTAATGAACCAATCATTTGACTTAGCCGAATTCGATGACCTTCTTACTTGTTACTTAAACTTTGATGAACCGATGCCTTCTTTATTTTCGGGGGATGCTGATTTTAACTTCTTTTCTTCTACAGCGGAGGCACCAAGCACTACACAAGCTTTCACTCCTTCGATTGCCGTTCCTCTGTCTTCCCAAATTACTCCTCCCTCTGCTTCCCAACCAGGATCACAGGCAGAGAAAATCGAAGCTCTTCAAGGCTTGGATGATCCGGTTGCTTCTCAGGAACAGAAGGCGGAGGATTTTGAAGACATCGAGAAGACCCCGGAGCGGTCTCTTGACGACGATACAAAGCTTTCAACATTGCTGACTACTCCGGGGAGTGAGTCTTCTTCAAAGAGGAAGGGGAAGCGTGCTGTAAGGAAAAAGAAGAAGACTTCCACTGAAGAGGAAGCAGTAGTTGATCCGGCTGTACCGCTTTCTCCTTCTGCCCCTGCCCGTTCTCAACGACTTCAAAAGCTAATCATCAGACCGGGAAAGAGTTCCAAGGGTGGTGAGAAGAAGGAATAATCAAGCTGGATTTTCTACTTTTTATTTTTGCTCTTTGCATGCATTGACCGGGGATTGTGCGGGTACCGGTCCTCGCTTTTGCTTTTTGAGATATCTACACATGTAAAGAATTTTCATAGTACTAAATAAAACAATTATTTTACTTGTACAAACTCTTGTGTATGTGAGAATGATCTATCTTTTATTTTAAGTGTAGAACAAACGATTCTTCTTATTTGTGCAAACTTTCTGTCTGCGTTTGAGAATGCATTTATTCCACATCTGTTTTCCGTGGTATTGCAACGAACTTGTGGCATGTTGCTTTCATTAATGTAATCGAATTGTACAGTATTGCCCCCATGCCGTAAGTGCATTGCAATATTCCTAGTTTTTTTTTAAGACTAATACTCTTACTTCAGAGGACAATTATTCCGCTTTTAATAGAGTATATCCAATCTTTAGAAGAATTTTTATTTTCTCTTTCTGAAGAACGCTTCAACTTTCGGGGATAACCACTTTTATTCATTAAGAAGTGAATTTCCCTATGAAGTGAAATGAACTTCTTCTGAAAGAATTTTGTAGCCTTTTTCAACCCCCTTTTTTTTATGGAGGAACCTTTCTAGATGAACAAGTTAGTCCTTCCTTCCTTTAGGAGTTGAACTGTGCTTCTGGACGATGCTTTTTGTTTAAGCATTTTATTTTGGGACATGCCTCCGGAGAGGGCTCCTCTTAAAGAGTTGTGCCTCCGAAGAGGTCTTGTGCCTTCGAAAAGGGCTTGTGCCTCCGAGGAGGGCTTGTGCCTCCGAAGAGGGCTTGCGGTGCCTTAGGAAAGGGCTTTTGCCTCCGAAGAGGTCATGTGCCTCCGAAGAGGGCTTGTGGTGCCTTGGGAAAGGGCTTTTGCCTCCAAAGAGGTCATGTGCCTCCGAAGAGGGCTTGCAGTGCCTTGGGAAAGGGCTTTTGCCTCCGAAGAGGTCATGTGCCTCCGAAGAGGGCTTGTGCCTCCGAAGAGGGCTTTTGAGTGCTTGGGAGTTACTTTCTCATGGTCGGATGGGTTCGCGGGGCAGGTGTAAGTTGCTTGATTGGATGTTTGTTTGTACAAACGACCGCAATCAATTAACAAGATGCCCCTTCGGTAGTCCCACCGATCTTTTTGGTTGAGGAAAGCACTCCCATTTATTGGTGTGCCTCGTTAGAGGGCTTTGGTTGGTTGGCGAGTTTCCCTCATCATCTGCCTGTTAGCGCTCTCTTATTATCGTTTCCAAGCACATCTTCTTCTTTTCCTCTTACAAGTAAATTGCTTTATCCGAAGAAGTGGACTTCACTGTTGAACGACTTCACGAGACAAACGCAAGTTATCTAGTCGGATGTCTATTCATAACGGCAATCTCAACTAGTGAACAAAGGTTTGTCACAGTGGAGTCGCCAACTTTTTATGTGAAGTTTTCCTTGCTTGGGATTTGAATTTGGACAAAATTTTTGCGGCTTGGTTTTCGTGTAATAGCTGATTTATGAAAGTTGCTTAGCTTTGTGATGAGCAAGCCTTGTTATAATGTCCTGCAATTTTGAATTGATATTTTAGCGATACATTTAAAGTATTTACATATCAAAATAAAACAGGCATCATGAAATAGTAAAGAACACAAGATTTATAGTGGTTCGGCCAAAAATCGGGCCTACGTCCACTTTATAGCTTTCATTCATTTACACTGATTTACAATGTTTCACAATACAACTGATACATTCATCATCATTTTACAATTTTGAGCTGAGCTCTTTTCAGGTAAAGTAAGGACGCAAATGGTTGCTGTTCCAGGCCCTTGGAATCGGATCTCCTTCAACAGTTATGAGTTTGAAAGTGCCATCAAGAAGTTTAGTGCCTATGACATATGGTCCTTCCCAGTTTGGCCCAAACACACCAGTTGCTGTCATGATCCTTTTCAAAACCAAGTCTCCGACTTCAAAGCTGCGTTGGCGAACTTTGGAATTGAAATACCTGGCTATTCTCTGCTGATGAGCTGAAACTCTGAGCCTAGCTTCTTCTCTTTTCTCATCAAGAAAATCAAGCGCTTCAAGTTGCAGTTTTTCATTTTCGATTTCATTGAAATGAACTCTTCTATGTGAAGGAACCTCTACTTCTACTGGAATCATTGCCTCAGATCCGTATGCCAGTGAAAATGGAGTGTGCCCAGTCGCAGTTTTGTGAGTCGTTCTGTACGCCCATAGTGCTAATGGAAGCTTATCAACCCAACCACCTTTTGCTTTTTCAAGTTGCTTTTTGATAGTTGACTTGATGATCTTGTTAACTGCTTCCACTTGCCCATTTGCCTGCGGATGAGCCACTGCTGAGAAGCTTTTTCGAATTCTGAACCGTTTGCAAAAATCCTGGAATTCTTCACTTTCAAATTGAGTGCCATTGTCGGTGATTATCTTCTGTGGCACTCCATATCTGCAAATGATATTCTTCGTTACGAAATTTATCATCTTTTTAGAAGTGATGGTGGCCAAAGGTTCAGCTTCAGCCCACTTGGTGAAATAATCAACGGCAACAATAGCATATTTAATTCCTGATTTGGCGATCGGTAATGGTCCAATTAGGTCTATCCCCCAAATGGCAAATGGCCATGGACTGACCATTTGTGTGAGTTCAGTGGAGGGTGCTCTTGGGATTTTTGCAAATCGTTGGCATCTGTCACATTTCCTGGAAAAAGTTGCAGCATCTCGATTGATATCTGGCCAGAAGTATCCATATCGGAGAATTTTCTTTGCAAGTGTTTGACCACCTGAATGGTCTCCACATTCTCCTCCGTGCACCTCTGTTAAGATTGTCTTGGCTTCTTCTTTAGTTACACATCGGAGTAGTGGGGTTGAAAATCCCCGCCTGTATAATCGGCCATCTTGAATTATATACCTCGATGCTTTTCTTAATAACTTTCGACGTTCCTTAGAATTCTCTGGCAGGGAACCACTGAGTAAGTATTCTTTGATTGGAGTCATCCATGATTCATGCTCTTGAGACGTAGTCATAATCCAATCAACATCCATTTCATCAATGCTTGGAGCTGACAGAACTTCTACAGGAACTAATCCTAGTAATTGAGCTTCTCCGGAACTTGAATACTTTGCTAAAGAATCCGCCTTCATATTTTCCTCTCGGGGTATGTGGCTTATTGAGTAGTGATCTAAATCATTGAGGAGTTCGGAAGTTTTTGTCAAATATGTAGGCAAATTCCCTCCTTTGGCTTGAAATTCTTTCTTCACCTGGCAAACAATGAGCTGAGAATCGCTGAAAATCTGTATCACTTTGATATTTAATTCCTTGGCGATTTTTAATCCGGCAATAAGGGCTTCATATTCTGCTTCATTGTTTGTCGAAGGAAACTCCAGCCTCAATGCATAACATAGTGATCGTCCTTCGGGAGTTTCGAGCACAATTCCTGCCCCAGAACAATAATCGTTTCTTGAGCCATCAACATACAACTTCCACTGTATCGGAATGCAGTCAGTGGTTTCTTCCTTACTGTCACCTTTGTCAGTTGATTCTGCAATGAAATCTGCTAAAGCTTGTCCGTTAATTGCTCTTCGGGGATGGTAAGTGATGTCATATTGGCTGAGTTCTATGTTCCACTTCAAGAGACGACCCGAGGTTTCAGGACGATACAGAACTTGCTTCAAATGCTGATTAGTCAGGACCTTGATAGGATGAGATTGAAAATAAGGCCTCAACTTTCTGGAAGCGATTAGCAGACAATAAGCAAGTTTTTCTATCTTTGAATAATTCATTTCAGCCCCAGCGAACCGTTTGCTGATGTAGTAAACCGGACGTTGTATTTTCATATCTTCTCGTACGAGTGCTGCACTTAAAGCATGGGATGAAATTGCCAGGTAGATGAAGAGGTCTTCACCATCACTAGGCTTGGAAAGGACCGGAGGAGTTCTCATATGATGAATCAGTTGATCGAAAGCATTCTGACATTCAGGAGTCCATTCGAAATTTTTCTTTCCTTTCTTTAGAGCATCAAAGAAGGGAATGCATTTGTCTGTGGCCTTGGAAATGAAGCGACTAAGAGCGGCAACCTTTCCATTGAGACTTTGCAGTTCTTTCTTTGTTCTAGGGGCTTTAACTTCTCTTAGAGCTGTGATTTGAGCAGGATTGGCCTCGATGCCCCTAGCGCTCACAATGAAACCCAGGAATTTCCCAGACTCTACTCCGAATGAACATTTCAATGGATTGAGCTTCATCCCGTACTTCCGAAGAATTGAGAACATCTCTGCCAAGTGATCCATGTGGTCTACTGCCTTCTTTGACTTTACTAACATATCATCAACATAGACTTCCATTGTTTTGCCGATCTGTGGCTTGAACATAGCGTTGACAAGTCTTTGGTATGTTGCCCCTGCATTCTTTAACCCGAATGGCATGACTTTGTAACAGTAGAGTCCCACATCTGTAATAAAGCTTGTGTCCTCCTGATCTGGTTCATTCATCATAATCTGATTGTATCCGGAATAGGCATCCATAAAAGATAACAACTCATGTCCAGCCGTCCCATCTACTAGTTGATCGATTCTAGGCAACGGGAAGCAGTCTTTGGGGCAAGCCTTGTTCAGATCTGAGAAATCAATGCATACTCTCCACTTTCCATTTGCCTTCTTAACCAGCACTGGATTTGAAACCCAATTTGGATAAGTGGATTCCTTGATGAAATTATTCTCTAGGAGACGATCTACCTCTTCTTTTAAAGCTGCTGACCTTTCTGGACCTTGAGTTCTCCTTTTCTGTTTTACTGGAGTGAATTTCGGATCGACATTCAGGGTGTGAACAGTAATTGTTGGAGAGATTCCGCACATATCAGCATGACACCAAGCGAACACATCTAGATTGGCTTTCAAGAACGATATCAGTGTGTTTTGAACTGTTATACTTAGTTGTGAACCCACATTGAGCACTTTATTCGGGTCTTTCGGGTCTACAGATACTGGTACCGTTACCTCCACGGGTACCACTCTATTCTCCCCTGTACTGGCTTTTCTGGGATCCATTTCTTTCCTTGCATTGCTGTGTTCGCCAGTACAGGGGCCGCTCCGTAGTTGCTACAGGGTTGGTTCCTTGATGCGGAGCGGAGCTGCCGCATCTTTCCCCATTTCTTTTCTCCTAGCCTCTCGGAGTTCTATAAGATAACATTCTCGTCCTGCGTTTTGATCTCCTTTGATAACAGCAATCCCATTATCAGTAGGAAATTTCATTGTTAAGCACCAAGGAGCGAGGACGGCCCTGAAAGCTGCAAGAGTAGGCCGGCCCAAGAAAGCGTTATAGGCGGAGAATCCGTCCACAATTACAAAGGTTTGCTTCCGAACCAATTTCTTGGGTCCTTCACCCATTTCAACAAACAAGTCCACTGTTCCGATCGGCTGTTTCAGCTCTCCTGTAAATCCGGCGATCTTGTGTGAAGAAGCATGCACATCAGTCATCGGAATTTTCATTTGATCAAATGTCCTTTTAAAGAGGATGTTGCATGAGGCACCACTATCAACTAACACTCTTCTGACAATAGCCGGCCCAATACCGACAGAGACAACCATAGGGTCCTCAGTAGGAGCTTCCACATTGACAAAATCCCTGGCTCTGAACATAATATCATCATGGAAAGTTTTTTGCTGCTTTAGAGGTGAAGCATCTTCCAGGATTAAGACACTTTCTTCGGTTGGTGCATACTTCAAAGCTTTTGCGTACCTTTCCATTTCACCCCAACTTCTGCCAGCCGGGTGAGGTCCCCCTGTGATTACATTAATAACAGGTCTTTCCTTTCCAGCAGGCCTTTCTCCTGAATCAGATGAATTAGTTGGAGGTAACTGCCCTTGGCTGGATGAAGATGGGTCCTTTCTATTCCTCTTGACGTATTGCTGCAACTTATTCTCTCTTAGCAATTCTTCAATCAGACTTTTCAAATGGCGGCACTCATTGGTATCATGCCCTGGCTGGTTGTGAAACTTGCAAAATCTTCCGCTCTGAACAGCATTCTTCCCAACTTTCACGGCCGATGGTTTCGGAAATTCAACAGCATCTTTAGTGGCGATGAAGATATTTTCCGGGGTATCGGTCAGAGGAGTAAAGTCTGATGGTTTAAGAAAACGGGGCTTTTTGAAGTCTTTCTGCCTTTTCCCTCCATTACTTTCCCTTTTCTGATCTGCCGGTTCTTTCTTGCTTTGGGTAGTAACATTATTCTCCGCCACCGTTGTCACAACTTTAGCTGGTGCGGAAAGATTCTCTAAGCGTATAAATTCGTCAGCCTTTTTGTAGAATTTCTCGAGCGAATTTGGCTCTTTCATCTTCAGCCATTTTCCAAATTCGCTCGATTTGTCAATGGCACGCATCAAATAGGTCAAGATCATTCGTGGCTCTGCATTATCGACTTCTGCCAGAGCTAAGTTGAAGCGGTTCAAGAATGACTTAATAGGCTCTCCCGGATTCTGTTCAAGACTGGACAGTGACATTATATCTTTTGCCTTTGAAGCGTATAGCCTGAATTGCTCTTTGAATTTTCGGGTGAGATCGGAAAACTGATCTACAGATCGGACTGGAAGCTTGGTAAACCAGAGAAGCGCCACTCCTTCTAAATAAACTGGGAAATATCGGCGCTTTATCTCGTCGGTCGCCCTTGCGCCGGTCATATGCCAGTCGTATTTATACAAGAACTGATTTGGATCACTTGTCCCCCGATAAGCAGGAATAGTGGGGGGAACAAACTTTCTAGGAAATTCAGCTTTCAGAATCTTCTCGGTAAACGGAGTTCTACTTGGTGCGAATCCCCATTCGCTTTCGTCTTCATCTCTTTGCATGCTCTCTTTCATTATTTGCTTGATCATACCAGAGAGATATTCCTCATTGTTCAGAGATTTCGCAGAGTAGGCCTCAGCCATCTTTTCAGGAGTTTGTCCAGGTAAATGCTCATGAAGAACTGGTGACGGCCTAGATCCTTCGGCCTGGAGGGGTGCCCCTTCGGCAGCACCTGATCCCCCGTGAGGAATATTTCTTCCCTCGGAATTGGGAGCAGCATTAGCAAAGTTTCCCTCATTATTTACTGGTCTTTGACTCGTACCAAATAGAGCATTCAGCCTTTCCATCATCAGGTTATTCTGAGTTTCAATCTGCTGGTACAGTCCGGATACAGCAGCATCTAACTCCTGTTGCGTAACACCGATGCTCGGAGCTGCTTGATTTGGAGAGAGAGAAGTGGCAGTATTGTCACGGTCATCATCAGTTCTGACAGACTTTCGTTTCCTTCCGGGAGCCATTATGTCTGATAAACTTCTGATTTTGTGGGAAATTCTTTCAGCAAACTTCTGAGAAACAATGGTGAGTGGCAGCCTGAGTTGGGTTCTCAGTGAAAGCACCAAAATGTTAACGTTAAAATGTGAACGCCAACACCCGGTGTGTGTAGTAAGATTGTGAAAGCACCACCCGTGTAACGGGAACAGAAATCAAGCAGGAAAATAGCAGAAATGCAGTAAAAGACAGCAATTTATAGTGGTTCGGCTTGAGATTTAGCCTACGTCCACTTTGAATCTCTTTATTATTGAATCTGGTTACAAATTGATACAAATCTCCTATGAAAACAGTACAATTCGATCACAAGAAACAATCTTGACTACTAGCTCAATCTTCGACGATGAAACTCGATGAATCCATGTCGGATGTTAAGAATTTCTCTCGAAGGTTGTTGTAGTGTCTTGAATGCTTGAAGGATCCTTGTTTGCTGAATGATTGGAGAGTTCGACAGAGTAACGGCGCTTTAGAAATGAATTGCCAAAAGTCCTCTTCATGTTGGAAGTGGTGGGGTATTTATAGGAGCTGATCTGGACTCAGGAATTTTCTCTAAGTATTTAAGTCGTAGCCGACTTATGGTAGATCGGTGATGAGTTAAGGAATAGGGTTAGGTCGGTGGCGAGTTAAGGAATAGGGTTAGGTCGGTGGCGAGTTAAGGAATAGGGTTAGGTCGGTGGCGAGTTAAGGGATGGTTGTTGCTGACCCATCCTGTGGCTGTCTTTGACAAGTATTAAGTCGTTGCCGACTTATCAGACCTTAACTCGTAAGACCTTAACTTGCAGCCTTTAAGTCGTAAACCCACTAAGTCGTAACCCGTTAGGTCGGAACCTTCTTAAGTCGGAGCCTTTCATAACTCGGAATCTTCCTTAGGTCGTAGCTCTTGAGTCACAGATTACCTTAAGTCGGCAGGCTCCTAACTCGGCATCCTTCTTAACTCGGTCTTAGCTCTTGAGTCACAGATTACCTTAAGTCGGCAGGCTCCTAACTCGGCACACCTCTTAAGTCGGCAGCTCTTCTCAGTAGTTAGATCGGCAACTGTTGGGTCAGATCTCTCCTTAGGTCGTAGCCTGTTAAGTCGGAGATCTTGTTAACTCGGAACTTTCCTTAAGTCGGTTACGCCTTTAGATTGTTAGGTCGTCCTCTTTCTTAGGTCGGCAAGCACCTTAACTCGGCATACCTTCTTAAGTCGTCAAACACCTTAACTCGGCATACTGCTAGGTCGTGAGTCGAAAAGGGGTTAACACTGCCTAACCACGGAAACGCCAGTGAACGGGGCCGAGCTAGAATCCAGCCCGAAGTTGGACCCGAGGAAGTGCTTAGATCAGAACCCAGCAGGGGAAGATCGAGGCAAGGGCCAGCTGTAGCTGATCCTAGCATGCTCCCAGAAGACCAAAGACAGCCATTGGAAAATATCAGGGATGATAGACGGTACCATCCCTACAGGTCATCCGGACGGAATCAGTCCCACAGAGCAGAACCGAACTCATTCCTGTCTGCTCCAAATTCTGATGAAAGGATGGCACGCTTGTTCATAGAATGCGTCCAACAGGATCAAAGAGATCGAGGGATAGGCGCTAGGGTAACCAGCCCTTTCGCCCGCAACATCGAAATTGCTATCACCCCCCGAGAGTGGAAAATGCCAACAATGGAACCTTACAAAGGAACCTCTGACCCCGTTGTACACTTGCAGAGATACACACAGCATATGCTCATGAGCGGGGCAACAGAGGGGGTATTGTGCAAATGCTTTCCACTATTCTTAGCAGATCTAGCTACCTCATGGTTCTGCAATCTACCCCAAGGATCCATCAACTCATGGGAAATGTTGAAAGAAAAGTTTATCAGCCAGTTCCGTATTCATGTGGAACAACCCAAGGACGCTTATTCCTTATCCAATGTCAAACAGAAACCTGGAGAGAAGCTGTAGCAATATTTAACCCGATTCAATGCCGCAGCGGCCGCGGTCCAAGATGCCGATGAGAAGCTTGTCTTAATGGCCCTCTGTAGTGGTGTGCATCCGGATACTAAATTTGCTAGAAGATTGACAAAAGAAAAACCAGCTAACTTACCCGATTTCTTCCATGAAGCCGGGAAATATATGAGGCTTGAAGACGCTGCCACTGAGGAACGGTCAGGGCAACAAAATAAGGTAGCTCACGGCAACACGCCCGCTGCAGCGAAGGATGTCCGAAGAAATGATTCTAAAGACAATACTGGGGGCAAGAAGGGAGAAAAACGCCTATATCGGCTAGGACCGAGATTCGACACTTACACTCCTTTGAATGAAACCATTGAAAACATATTCCTTGCCACCCAAGACGAAGTTAAATACAAACGCCCCCCGCACAAGAAGGAATCAGATAACGCGATCAAATCAGGAAAATTCTGCCGCTTCCACGAATCCCATGGGCATGATACAAATGAATGCCATCATCTCCGGGACTTGATTGAAGAACACATCAGAAGGAAGAGACTGGAACGTTATGTAAAAGGTCAGAACAGGACTCCAGCACTTGCCAATGAGAACCCAAGGCTACCCTCCCCAGAGGTAGGCAGAGGAAATCGCAACACTAGCGGCTCAAGTCAAGAGAAGATAGTAGTCCATACCATCTCGGGAGGACCGCACATCGCTGACAGAAGCTTGGCAGAAATGGAAAGATATGGAAAGTCGCTCAGAAACAACGAAGACTGTGTCAATTCTGTTATGGAAGAACGCCACCCGAAGCGGAAAGAGAGTGATAACATCACATTCAGTAGACGTGACCTAGAGGGAAGGCAGTACCCTCACATGGATCCCATGGTTATCTCTGCCCGGCTCGGTCCGACCGAAGTTTTCCGAATTCTAGTAGACACCGGGAGCTCAGTAAATATCCTATTCAAGCATGCATTCGACAAAATGAAACTATCAATGAAGGATGTTTCTCCCTGCAATAAACCATTACACGGTTTCACTGGAGATGCAAAGATGCCCCTCGGGCAACTGGACCTCTATGTTGAAATTGGAAGTCATCCCCGCTCCGTTGTACGGAAACAGACATTTGTGCTGATAGAAAACCACTCGGCCTACAACGCCTTCTTAGGAAGGCCAGCCTTGTCTGACTTCCAAATTGTCCTGGCCCCGTGGTGCCTAAAGATGAAATTTCCAACGGACAATGGAATAGGGGAAGTAGAGGGAGACCAGGACGTTGCTCGAGACTGCTATGTAACTGAACTTCGCAACAACCACAGGAAGGATAAAGGGAAGAGTGTAGAGGTTTCCCTCTGCACAAAAAGTTTGGAAGCATAGCAACTAAAGAAATCCCCTCCTCTTCGATATACCAGCGACCCTTTCAACGAATTAGACCCCAGGGACAAAGAGGAGGAGGCCACCGCCGAGCCTGCAGAGGCTATGGAATTTGTATCTATAGACAAACTTGACTCGAGTAGACTACTGAAAATCGGGTCCCAACTAAAAGTAGAATTGAAGGAACAACTCATTGACTTTCTCCGCCACAACTTGGATGTATTCGCATGGTCACATGCTGACATGACTGGAATCTCTCCTGACATAGCATGCCACGTACTAAACATTGATCCTACCAAGGCACCCGTAAAACAAAGAAAAAGAAGCATGGGGGCAGAACGATCAGCAGCCCTCGATGAAGAAGTAGAAAATCTACTTGCCAATGACTTCATACGAGAAGCCATCTACCCAGAGTGGATCGCCAACCCGGTGCTGGTAAAGAAGGCTAATGGGAAGTGGAGAACATGCATTGACTTCTCCAACTTAAATGACGCCTGCCCGAAAGATTGCTTCCCACTTCCCCCAATCGATCAACTTGTAGACAGCACAGCCGGGCACAAACTCTTATCTTTTATGGACGCATACTCAGGATACAACCAAATTCCCATGCATGCTCCCGATCAAGACCACACTAGTTTCATCACTAACCGGGGATTGTACTGCTACAAGGTACGGAGTCCCATTCAAAATCATATCAGACAATGGACTTCAATTTGACAGCGAGGAATTCGCCAACTGGTGCCAAGAGCACGGAATTCACAAAAGCTTCTCATCCGTAGCGTATCCCCAGGCAAACGGACAAGTCGAAGCCGTCAACAAAATTCTGAAAACTCTAATAAAAAAGAAACTCGAAAAGTCAAAGGGCGCTTGGGTGGATGAGCTCCCTACGACACTGTGGGCCTATCGCACATCTTTTAGAACATCAATGGGGCATACTCCTTTCTCTTTGGCATACGGATCAGAGGCTATGCTCCCGGTTGAAACCATCGTGCCTTCCCACCGTAGGATCCACTATAACCAAGAAGAGAACGAAGAACACCTTCACATGTCTTTGGATCTAATTGAACAGAGAAGAAATGACGCGGCCCTCAAAGCAGCAGCCCATAAGCAAAAGGTGGCAGCACAACACAACTCCAAGGTCAAGCATCGTATCTTACAAGAAGGAGATCTTGTCCTCAAGCGAGTCTTCCCTCGCCCCGGAGCACTAGATCCAATCTGGGATGGACCATATGTAATTCATAAAGATCTCCACAACGGAGCTTATATTTTGTCAACAGTGGACGGAGAGGTGTTCCAGAGGGCATGGAACATCCAACACCTCCATCAATACTTTTCTTAACTTGTACTGCCCATATGAAGTGAATTAACAAAGAGAATCAGTGGATGTAGGCATTTTTCGTGCCGAACCACTTTAAAAAAACCTTGTCTCTTTTTTATTCTGTTCCTCTATATCTTGGCTGCTTGTTAACTTTATCCTTTTCTGTTGAACAAAACCCTGTGCAAATAGCATTTTCACTCAAGGCGCTCCACAGCGCAACTTCTCTGGACAAGACCTAACAGGTACTATACGAATCTGTGCCCTCGCCAATGAGACACTTTTGCTCCGGCATCCCTCTGCTGCGGGTTAACTCATTGCTCACAACGGCCCTCAAAGCCAACTGTAATGAGCCGATAATAAGCCACCAAGAAGGCCGACTATAGCCGTGGCAGCTCATTACGGCGTTCGGCTCGCCGGCAACTGTGAACCTACTTTAAGCCCCAACATAAGGTGTGGCCAGCCAAGGGTAGTTCACGGTTGACGATCGACACCCACGCTAGCCGGCCACAGTAAATCGAATAATACCCACGATTACGGACCATAATGGCCCGGGTAGTTACTGTGTGCGATCTCGGCTCCGATGTGTCTTAAGTACGGCTATGGTAAAAAATACTAACTCCCCACGGAGGCGTAAGATGGGTGACAAATGTCTCCAAGACCCACAGCTAGGGAAAGTGACTACAAAACCCGTTTGCCACGAACTTAAGCACATCGAAGGCCTTCCGTGATTGGAAGTTTTACTATTTCTCATATTTCAATTTTATTTAAAAAACTATTCTCCTATCCTCTGTAACAATCCCTAAAGTATAGGACATAGAATAGGAGGCATTCGCTAATGGAAGCGGGTACCCACAACAAGACACTGGACTGCATTCCATACTCGGTCACACAAGACATTCGCTGCCATCTACAAGCAAAATATGAAGGGCGGTATTTCCTTCTTTCATGTATAAACACGTGGCCATAATTCACACATCACACTAACATTGCAAGACATGAAATTATGTTGTAAACAAGAACTTGACGTCAAACACAATGGAATTACAAGAATATGCATTGCTATATTTCTCATACAACATGTCAAAATAGCAAAAACATTCAAAAAACGACCGAATCAGCTTAAGTTAAAAAAAATTACACGTCAAGAATAATGTTGTTCATTACAAGTAGCATAATTACAGCCTAAGAGTTACCTTACTGTTCTAAGACTAACATATACAGCAATGTCAAGTCCACAAAAAGATATCCAGGTCAAATCTAGGAGCCGGTTGCGTCGGAGTTTTACCCTTTTCCTATTGCCCACCTGTCCAGTCAAAGAAAGAGTTCATCAGTGATAAGCAACCAAATTAACGGGAAGACTGAAGAGAGAGACTTACCGGCATCTACTCCTTGATCATCTTGATCATCCTCCTCTACTTGCACACCTGCCTCCTCAGTTGCAAGCAACCGCATGCCCTCCTTCACCGCCACTTTCTCCTCCGTGGTAAACTGGGCAGTGACCACATCCATGCTGAAGACCGCGCCACCCTATTTATCCGCATCAGCCCTAGCCTCCTCCAGAGCCCGGAGATAAATCCTAGCCATGACCCTGGGATAATCATCCATCCAGGATAGGTTGCCCTGCTTCCAAGTATGGAAGTACATGTCCTGGAGCATCTCGTCCATCATCCCCTCGTTCTCCTCAAACTGCCTCATCCGAGCCTCGGAAGCCGACAACCTTTCAACGGCAGCTTCTCTCTCCAATCGGTATCTCGAGCAGTCAGCCTGAAGGGATTCCCGCATCGCCTCCATCTCCTTCTTCAGCTTGGCTTGAGCAAGCTCTGCGGCCTCAAGCCTCCCAGATAACTCCTCTATCTGCTCAAGATCCGCTTTCCGAACCTCATCCACCGTGGCAATGGCCATATCGATCCGTTCCTTGCAGGTAGCCTCCATTTTCCGCAGTTCGGCTCGGCTAGCCTCTTCCATAGTTTTCTTTAGTCGTCTGGAGGCGGCCTCGTGCTGAGAGATCTGGATGGCCTGGTCGGCGAGTTGCTTGGCCTGGTCGGAAACCACTAACCGCAATCTTATGTTAGCACTCCCGATTTCCTCCCCGGCCTTGACCAGTCGGGCATGATGCCCTATCAACTTCCTGGTCTCCTCAGCAACCCGGTCGATGTTTGCCTTAGCTTCGTCCCCCATAGTGACAATCCGAGTAGTAAGCAAATCAAGGTCCAGGGACTTGGCCTCATCAAGCACCTTTACCATAGGATTGCGAGGGAGAAGGTGCTCACCGGTAACCTCGTCGAAGTAAATATCATGAGAACTTGGATCCAGATCAGGATGACCCGCAAATGGATTACGAGCCAAGCCGGGACGGTCAATCTGAGTAACGGTAGGATTTTTAGACGGGTGCGGAGAGGGTATGAACTCAGTATCCTCCTCCGTGATATCATGAAGAGGATGGATTGGGGGCTGAGGACCAGGTGAAGGCTCGGATAGGGAGCGACTCCTCTTTCTCTTTTGAATATCCTCTTCAATAACCTCGAGAAGAGGATGGTAGCCGACTACGTCCCCGGAATGGTGGGTCGGAGGCTTCGGTTTAGCGGAAGCTTTGCGGAGTTTGAATTGTTCGAGGCGGTGCCGAATGTCCGAGGTCTTGGCCACCTTACCCGCTCCTAAAAAAAACCAAGTGTTACAAGCATACATTGAATCATAATCCAAGAAATATATCAAGTAAAAAAGAGACGGGAACTGGCCATGAAATATCCCTAAGTACATATCATAAAGGGAGTCGGCGGGAGTCAAAAATTCACCTTGAATCGCCAGAGTTGCCCTGGCTGAAACGCCCTTAGAAGATGGATCGGCACCAATTCCGGCCTTGTCAGCTCTCTTCGTCTTCTCCACCAAGGCCGATCCTTCCCCCAACCCCTCAAAAGCATGGTGGAAAGCCTCATCTGTCCACTCTTGGATCTCACCTACTTGCCAGGAAGACAAAGCACCGGCGCCATCACCGCTCTGTCCTTCGCCACCATCATCACCGTGACGATCACCGTCCCCTTCTCTGTCACTTCCACTCTCCGCCTCACCTCCTTCGTCCTCGCCCTTTCCCCCCTCCACTTTTTCCTCCTCCTGAACATCCGGATGTGTGCTGGGAGAGGGTCCATCGGACTTCCTGAGCTTCTTCCCCCCGGCGACTGGATGCGCCGAGAGGGGTCTCCTTTTGCCTCTCTTCGCCGTGGCCCCTCCTGTGGCTTTGGCAGCCCTCTCCTCTGCCGTGTCTCTCTGCTTGACCACAGATAGATGTGGTAGGATTAGGTTGTGCCCCAAAAGTGTAGCATTCCTAATCAAGTAAGAGGCTGACCTATCCCTTCCCGTGATGGCTTCTATTTCCGCAGCCATTTGAATCAGGCGGTCATTCTCTACGACCGCAAAGCCACCTGTCGCTAGCAAGAAATAAAAACACATAAGAAGAAGCATTGCAGTTATAACGGAAATTATAAATAAAGCTTCACACTTACAGCCGGAGGTGAAGCGACGGATGGAAACAGAGTCATCCCTGATAAAGAACCATTCTTTCTTAAACATACTGAACTTCGAATATAAGTCCAGGACAGGCTTGAAAGATACGGTTTATTCCAAGCTGATGTATGGAGACCCCTTCTTATAGCCCCTCAAGTTGTACAAATACCAGATCTCCCGGTTGGAAGGAGGACGCCCGTATCTCCTCTGGAAGATAACAAAAAGGCTCACCAGAACGGCGTAGGAGTTAGGCTGAAGTTGGAATGGAGCCATCTTCAGATATGTGACAAAGCTGACTATCCAGGCATTGAGAGGAGGGATGGCACCACACATACAGTGATACCTGTTGTAAGAGAAATATCCTTCGAGGGGATTATATGGCATCACTCCTTCCCCCGGCAACAGCATACGCGCTCTGTCAATCCCGAAAGAGTGAGAAATGACATCAAGCTGCTCGTCTTTGAGGGAGCTAGGGAAGCAATCAGGAGGTGAGTGCAGAAGCTCTTGAGGACCGTACCCGTCCACTAGCGATCTCGGGGTGGGTCCCTGTCGCCCCGGTCCTGGCTGGGCTGGGGGCACAACAGGGACTCTCTTCTGTCCGTAGATTTCCTCTTTTCTGATCGAGTTTCCACTTTGTGGGACATTATCTGCAACACGAAAAAGCACATCGTTAGACCAAGGGATATAAAGATCACACGAACAAGTGTATATTGTCTAGAGTTCCACTAATAAACACGTAAACACATTCGGCAATACAAGGAAGAAGCTTCATTCGGCATTCAAGCCATTCGGTAGTTCAAGGCACAAATTTTCATTCGGCCTGACACTCCCAAATTCATTCGGTATTGATAGTCTTTGGGGTCATTCGGCATTGAAAAGTTTTATGTTCATTCGGTACTAAAAGTCTTTATGTTCATTCGGTATGGATAGTCTTTGAGGTCATTCGGTATTGGAAGATTTCGAGTCCATTCGGTGTTGAAAAGTTTTAAGTTCATTCGGTACTGAAAGTCTTTATGTTCATTCGGTAAAACAAAGAAATTCAACCTTAAAAGACCATTCGGCAGAAGAAAGCTTACCTGGTCCGGCAGTTAAGGTTGGATCGGCACAATGGTTGATTCAGGCACTCCAATTGATTCGGCAGTTCGGAAGAGAATAACGAAGGCCTGGGGCTCCTACTTATAGAAGAAAGTTGGATAGCCGGACCAACCGGTTCGGCTCTCGGACCGGATATGGTTGTCCAAATAAACAAAGCACGGCATATACGAGCATATACCCCACTTTGAGGGGCAAATGTTAGGTGTGTTTCCACCCATGTGTTCCACCCTTCACCGAACCAAGCCCATCGACCAACCCAACCAACTACCGAATCAACACACTTCCCCTACATAGCCGAGCCAGTAAACCAATTCAAGCTTAGCCGAACCAAGACTTCCACCGGACCAACCTCTACCGGATCAACTTCTACCGGACCAGCCTCCACCGGATCAAACTCCATCCGGCCACAGACCTCCACCGGACCAACCTCTACCGGAACAACTTCTACCGGACCAGCCTCCACCGGATCAAGCTCCATCCGGTCACAGACCTCCACCGGACCAACCTCTACCGGATCAACTTCTACCGGACCAGCCTCTACCGAGTCAAGCTCCATCCGGTCATAGACCTCTATCGAACCAACCTCTACCGGATCAGCTCCTACCGAATCAAGGCATTCCGGACCGACTTCGCCAGGCCAGATTGCATCAGCCCAGGCCCACCAGCTGCTATATACATCCAAGACCCCTACCCCCAACCTGACTCTATAAATAGAGGGGTAGGGGTACAACAATGGAGACAGGTTTGAGAGCTCAAGCACGGACGGAACTTTCATATACTTGTATCAAATCTTTGTACTTGTAATCTAAAGAAGAAAGGAGAAATAACATATAAAGTGGACGTAGGCACATTCTGGCGGAACCACTATAAATCTGTGTGTCTTTTACAGTTTAGTCCCTATTTTTTACATATTTGCATAGATCACCCAGATCACTAAAAACAACATAAAACCAACTAAATCATACGACTTGGAGGTGTTTGCCCATTTTTTGTGCAAACAAAGGATGTTTGGGATTCCATCCTTTAAGGATCCATTAAACTATCTACATACATAGTACATTACGCTACATAAATAATGTCTATAGTAAAGTAAACTACTAAAACAGTGTTAAGGCGTTACCCATATCACCCTTAACACATTTTATATAAATGCCATAATCTATACAGTACTGTAAACTCCACCAAATTGGTGGGCTCTCGGGGAGCACTCTATAGGTACGACACAAACCAAACTCGTAATGGGCTCGATAAGGCATGTGGCAAGGCACGCGAGGCAATGCCTAGGGTAGGATTCTACCCTTTTGCAGGACCGGGCTGGTGGTAACGCACAGCAGCTACTACCGCCCACCTCGGGACACACTCCCAAAATCAAAGGTGCACCCAATCAAATCACAAAGTAATATAATGGTATCGAAGAAGTATTCTCGATCGAAGGTGCGACCTCACTTGGCCCAGGTATAGCTCCTGTTTTAGTCACATCAAGCTGACCCGAGAGGGTTAGGGCTACGTTTATACCTCATACAGACGTCGCCAAACCATCCAACTCGTTCTGGATTCTCCACCTCGTACACAGTTGTTAAAGTGGTTTTCGGTATTGGCAGAGAGTGTGACAATATCTAATCCCAGTCTCTTTAATAACCAAACGCTTATTTCACCCCGAGGTCACTTTCATTTCAAACAGTTCATACTTCATATCAAATATCATATTTATTTCAAAATCATACCACTTTCGAAATCATTATTCAATTTAAATCATAACAGTTCCAACTTAAACAGTTTCAATATTGAAAGTAGTTTATATTCTGGAATAGTTATACATAAAAAAAATTTATATTTAAAAATAGGTTATAGATTAAAATAGTTTGTATACTAAAATTAGTTTATATATATATATTTTACATATTTAAAATAATATGTATTAAAATAGTTTATAGATTTAAAAGAGTTTATATCGAAAATAGTTTCAAATTAGAATTGTTTTTTCCAATTTCACAAATCAATTCAAATCAACTTTAGTTCCAAAATTCACTTTAAATCATTCTCAGTTCAACAATTTTGATTAAAAATGTTAAAGGATCACTTCAAATTCTCATTAAAACCATATTTAATTTATATCGCTTTCAAATTCAGGTTTGAACTACAAATTTAAACCACTTCCAATTCAATAGGTTTCAAAGTTTAAATATTCAATCAATATATTCTAACTCAATTTGATAAATTTCATTTTTTTCTTCAGAATTCAACTTTAATTTTATTTAAATTTGAAAATATTCACTTAATCATTTTTATAACATTTAAATAAAATCTCAAATTACAAATTTAAATCAATATTAGTTATTCAATTTCAGTTTTATTTATATTTGAAAATATACATTTAATCACCTTTAATCAAAATCCAGTTATCAAGTTATAAAATCATAGCTTTAAAATCTCAAAATTAATAAGTTCAAACCAATTCCTATCTAAATAAAATTCTTAACAAATCAAATTACAAGTCAATTTCAATTTATCTTTCCAACCTTAATTTATTAAAGTTATAATAAAATCTATTTATAAATATTAATATAAATTTGAATTAAATAGTTTAAAACATATTATATATATTAGTTAAATTAAAATGTTATTAAATTAAATTAAATTAAACCATATTATTAAATCTATTTTAAATCATATTTAATGTATTTTTAAATAATAAAAATATAAGTGAAATCTTAAATTTCACATATTCACAACTTAACTTATAATTTTAAAATTTCCAAAACATATAATTAAAAAATCTAAATTTTACATATATTAAAATAAAAATCTTTGTATTATATTTAAAAAAATCAAACTCGTATATTTCCTTTTCAAAAATTTTGGAAATCATTTAACAATAGACCAACGGTGTCCGTATAGAGTTTTCTAACCTATGATTAAGTAATGCGGATATCTATCATTTCAATCCGCAATAATTTGAAAATTTCTTGGTATATATCATTTCAGCCCGCAATCCCAAAATTTCAAAATCAACAAAATCGCTTGGGTTTATCATTTCAACCCATAACGATTTTCCCCAATCTATAATATCGTTTGGGTATGTATCATTCTAACCTATAGCGATTTTCCTAACTAACAGGGAACTTGCAGTGTGAGAACAATATAATAATAATATAAAATAGCATAACATATCAATAACAAGCATATATCATAATTAACAATTTCAATAAAATATATAACAGGTTATGGTGTCATTATCATCTTTGTGCAGGGAGGAAATCATCCATCGAATTGCATCGGAATGCTTTTCTTGTTCCTTGATCATCTACATTTGACTTAACTCTAAGTGTCGCTGATTACGGAGAATGAAAGAAAGAATATTCTTGAAAGAATTAAGGGTTTCTTCAAGATTCTCAGTCAAATTATGAATTGGATTGGCCATTTTTGAATTTGTGAGAAGAAATATAGATAGAGTAGATAAGAAATGATTTTGAGTGATGAATTCTGGAAGAAATATGTATTTATAGATGTAGGAATTCGTTTGAAATGAATAGACACAAGGTAGTTATTCAAATTTCAAATTTAAAATGAGAAGTCATTTCTGACAATACTTGTCGACATGGTGTGTGCGGGGTTGTCGACAGGGGTCAGTTCATTTTGATGACTCATTTTGATTTTGTGAATAATTGTATATATTTATATATTTATATAACATGCTAACATTTATTCTGGAGATAAGATAAGCTAGATAACAGAAAAGTAATTCAATTTCATTTCATAATAGAATGATACAATGATTAAACATTAAGAACTTCACGAACATTCAAATCAAATCATACTAAAACAATACAACATGATATGAAAAGGTAGATCTAGTTAGATGATGACGAAGATGAAGAAAATTCAAGTTTCTTGCTAACTTTGGAGAAAAACTTGTTCATCTTGGATGACATTTTATCCAATTTCTTACTCACGGACCGTTTAAGAATTTGTTGATTTTCAACAATAGTCTTTTGATTTTTGAGTAAGGTTTTGTTGGTTGGATTAGAGGGATAATCAATACTTTCCAAAGATGTTTCACCTTCTTCTTCTTCTATTTCCATTTAATCCACTTCTTCTTCTACTTCTTCCCCCTCTTCCATCTTTTCATGAGCCAAACGCTCTTCCTTTTCGGCAAGAGTCTCATATGGTTGAAATACATATGGAATTTTCATAAGATAAATGTTTGAGTGATTAAAAACTTTTCTTGAAACAAATTCTTCTCCTTTGAAATCTACTCCAAAATAATTAAAAATCCGAGTGAGATAGATTCCATGATATAAAGTATTTTCACCCATTTCAAGATTTTTGGGACGAAGTTCATCCAAAATAACTTGTGCGCAACTAATATCATAATTTCCAAAAATAGCAAAAAGTGCTTTGCAAACTTTTGAAGTTGAATTGTTAAAACTTCCCGATCTTGGGGTCAAAATATGTTGTAAAAGAAGATTAACAATTCTTGCTTTTGGTCGAAAATTTCGATTTTTGAATTCAAAGTTTTAATCTCCTTAAAAAATGTGATGAAATGTCTCACGATCATTTTCATCGATTTTAAAACTAGAAAGATCCATTCCCGCGCTTTTGCAATTGAGAATGGTACCCAAAATATAACAATTTAAAATGATTCTAGTGCCTTTGACACTACTCCAAATTTCATCATCATTTCCATTATAAAATCCACGGTTGAGATTTGCATAGAAAATTTTAACAAGATTTGGATAACAAACAAAATCATTTTGTGAAGCATCAACAATACTAAGAATTTGGTTGTTTGCAAAAAGTGAATCGATTTCATAAGAAGAGAAATCTTGAAATATAGAAAACTTTCCAAGATGGACTTTTCCATAGTTAGCATAGTTGATATATGCTTTTATAGCCTCCGGATCATTGAAGAGTTTCTCTTTCATGTTTCTGGAAAGTCTCATTGTGGAGGGGTTGCTTGAACAAGCCATTAGAGTAGAGAGTAGAGAGCTTGAAATTTTTAAATAAGAGTTTGAATTTGAAAATGAAAGTGAAAAGTTATGATATGAGATAGTAAATAAATAGATTCTCAAAGGACAGATTCTCTGGTCAAAAGATGACTTTTCAGAGTCTTGAATGAAGTGAAAAGATGGAGGGATATTCAAACATTTGAATTCAAATTTGAATTTCAAATTTCTGTACCCTTGTCGACAACGTGGGGGGGACCATGTCGACAGGTGTCTCTGAATTTTCATGATTTATTTCATTTAAGTGTTCTAATATATTTATTTATTTATTTATTTATTTATTTATTATTTTTAATGACTATATATATCTGAAATAATAGTATATTGCATAAAATATTATGATACTATTTTTTAAAATAAAAAAAATAAAAAATAAAAAATATAATAAAATAATAATAAAAATTTAAAATTCAAACGACACACCAATTCAAAATCAATCAATCATTCATTCAATCCTAAGCATGCACTTTCAACCAATGTATTGTAAACGTGTACCTTTTTCTAAGTTCATTTTTCTGAATTCATCGGAGTCGTGAACTGCCGTGAAACACATATTTGAATTATCTGTCTTCTGATCATCATTGCTCGAGGATGAGTCTGAGTCATCTAGAGTGGTGGTAAATGCACGTTTTCGTTTCTTTGCGGAATCATTGTTTATAGGAAGATTTTGCTTATCTGGATGTGGACAGTCTCTTTTGATATGGCCTGGTTCGTCACAATTGAAACATTTGATATAGTTTGGCACTACATTCTGATTACCAGAGTTCTTATAGTTGTTTATCTTGAGATTATTCATCTTTCTGTATTTCAGGAATTTCCGAAAGTTCTTGGTCGTAAAGGCTATCTCTTCATCATTATCGTTGTTTGAGTCTAATCCATCGGTCAATGCATTGAATGCAATTGATTCCTTTTTAGATGCTTTGCTTTCTCTTCTCCTAATCATTTGAACTTCAAACGACGTTAGATTTCCAATTAATTCTTCTATCTTTAAGGTACTGATGTCTTTTGCCTCTTCGATCGCAAGTGTCTTTTGATCCCATTCTGGAGTAAGAGAATTTAAGATTTTTCTGACTTGATCTTCTTCCAAAAATACCTTTCCCAAGGATATTAGAGAATGCACAATATCCTGAAATCTACTATAAATATCTAGAATAGACTCATTAGGATTCATTTTAAATAATTGAAACTGATTTGTGAGCATGGAAATTTTGGTCTGTTTAACTTTGCTTGTTCCTTCGTGAGTAACTTGCAAAGTTTTCCAGATTTCATATGCAGACTTACAAACTGACACTCTATTAAATTCATTCCTATCAAGTGAACAAAACAGAATATTCATAGCTTTAGAGTTATTTTGTGCGACTATCTTTTGCTCAACAGTCCACTGTGCAAAATCAGTTGTGGGTTCAAAATATTCAGTCTATGTGATATTCCAAGTGTCTAGTCCTACTGATTGTAAATATATTGTCATCCTACATGCCCAATATGCATAGTTACTGCCATTTAAAAGTGGTGGTCTGACAGTAGACTGACCTTCTACAAATGAACTAGTGTTGGTAGCCATTTTGAAAATTTTCAAAATTCAGATTATGAAACTTTGAAAACCTCGCTTCGATACCAAATGTGAGAAATACAGATTACAGATCTTAAGGCTAGAATTAACACTAGAGGGGGGGTGAATAGTGTTTTTAAGGAATTACTAATTCTTTTTGAGTTTATATTAATTTGAACACAAATGTATGCAATATTCAGACACAGATATTATCACAGAATCAAACACAGATGCAAATATAAAGTAAAAGCAATAAAGGAAAGAACACACCGGATTTTATACTGGTTCAGAGTTACCCTACATCCAGTCCCGCAACACAAGTACAGATTTCCTTTCAAAATCAATTCTTACAATTACACCCTCGATTTCAAGGCCACGAGGTACACCACTCCAGATTCACAATCCTCTTGGTAGAGATACTTGATTTTACGGGCAACAAGTTCACCCAATTGATTTCCTAGGCTATAATCACACCTTCTCTCACTTGATTGATTTTCCAGGCTACAATCACACCTTTTCTCGTTCGATTGATTACAAAGAAGCCTATAACTCTGAATAGCACCGGGATCTTGTTGAGATAGTGATAGAGAATCAAACCAAAGATGATCTAGTTAGATTCAATGGTGATTTCGGCAGAGTAATAGTAAAAATATATATAAAGAAATGTGGAAGAAGAAGAGGAGTGAAATCAGAAAATTATGAATATAAATTCGTTTAAAACATCCCTTATTTATAGTAGAACAACAGTCATGTCCATTCGGGAAAGGATATGACGAATAGACACTTCCTTTGAAATTCAAACTTTTGGAATCAACTGCCATCATGTCGACATGGGTACCTAGGGGTTGTCGACATGCCTAAGGTATTTTTGATAATTTGTTTTTCTTTTGAAAATAACTTCTATCTTATATTAAAACTATTTTAAACTTTATAAATATATTATAGTTAAAATACATAAATAAGTATAGAGAATAATATTTTGGTATATATAAAATTTTACAATAATTTCATATTTAAATCTTAAATATAAATATTAAAAGTTAAGTACATTATAATTAAAGATAGTTTAAAACCAAAGATAATTTTGATATTGAAAATAAAGATTATTTTGAGGCTAAAAGTATTTAAAACCAGGATAGATGTTTTTGATTTAAAAAGGAAGATTTTGAAATCATTTTGAAACCAAGATATAATTTTGTAAAACATTTGAATAAAAGTTAGTGGATACAAAACGATGTTCCACTAGATTTTTTGTAGGTTCCATCCTACTTAGGGTTCCATCCCTTTAACAGGCTCGAAGTGGATTCCATTCCACGAATAAAATGGATTTTAAGATGTCAGTGCTTTTCTAGGAGTTTGAACATAATTCTAGACTCGATACTTGTCTTGTACTATTGAAATCTTGAACTCTTGATATCTTGATACTCATGAGTCTTGAATCTTGATGTCTTCGATCTTGAGTCTCTATACTGTACAGTCTTCATTCTCAGTACCTGCATGTTATATCCTGCATATACATATATATCTAAACTATAATGTTAGTATTTATATTTTATAACAAGTCCTAAGGTTGTTGTCATCAAAACCATTCTTTTCAAGGACTTACATATTTTTCTTTCGCAGAATTTATAAAAAATGGAATTGATCCACAACAATATAACAACATCATAAACAAAATATATAGTGTTACCACTCACCTTGCCTAGCTTTTCATATCTCTAGATTTTAATCCGAATCTGTTCCTATTATCTATATCATCTCCTTTGTAATCCCTCTTTGGAATTATAGACAACATATACACAGATCTATAAGATTGGATTGAGAAAATAAGAGATTTGGATCTAAATCAGCAGATTAAAACAAGATCTAGGGGTTTACCAATGATGTAGCTTTCTAATTTCAACCAATTCCTAAATCCATATCCTTTTCTATTCTTCTCCAATTGAAATCTGTGCATCCTAGATCTAATAATTTGTGTTTAGAAATTTTTTAGAGGAGAAAGAATAATGTTAGAGCCTCCATGTTCATTAGAAAGTTAATGAGTTGAAAGTGAAGCCTTAGGTGTTTATTTATGGAGGTTCAAATCAGAGCTAATCGTCAGATTAAATCCTTTCAGATCAGGGCCATCTAGGTCAAGATTTACTGTGCATTTTGACCCGCATAGGTTGACTGTTGTGACCCACTATTGACCGTCACAGTCGACTGTGCATTGTCATGGTCGACCCATGAGGGTCTAAATGCATATAACTTTTTCTGTGTGTTGTTATGTTTCTTCTGCAACATATTGTTTATTTATTTATTCAATTGATGACGTTCAATTATTTCCTCTTTTACACAATCCTATTGATTTGAGAGATTTATTACATATGTTACATATTAGTTTCCCCTCTTAATTAATTATGTTAATTAATCATCTCCATTAATTTATTGCATAGTTTCCCTTTTTCATTGATTGTGTGTAAAAATTACACTTTTTAATTGATTCTCCCGATTCAATGCATATATTATAAAACAAATTAATTAATTTCCTGTACTATGAAATCCTATTAATTTGTTATCCACTTTATAAATATTCTGTAGATTAATTTCAAATGTTGATAATTAATTACTTCTTCCTTATTTACATATACAATTATTTCCGACTCTAAAACCTTAACGGTGATAACTTATCCGTTAGAGCTCCAATCGGAAAACATTGTATATGAAAATTTATCAGAAAATCACTATGAATACAATGGTACAAGTTTCAGTCCTTTCTCATTACTCCACCAGCAAACGTGTTGAATTAAATTTCAGTCCTCCAGGAACAGGAATCTTGACTCGAGGCTCATGCATTTAGCTTCCTTTCCTCCGCCTATTGAAATTTACTTCTCCAAAAAATTCTAATCTTTTCGGGACTTACATTTTCAATTTGATTTCATTTTAGTAGTTAGTTAGTAAATTCTCTTAATTTATTATTCATCTTCCTGTTTAAAATTTTCTTTTTCCTATATTGGTTGAATGACCCCCTTACTGAATTTTCCCTTATTTTATAGCTTTCCTTAAATCATAGCGGTCCACAAGGAAAACATACAAAAAGGAAATTTCTATTAACGTATGTAGAATTTAATGATAACCAACACATACAACCCACACAACTAAGAAAAAACATTGGAAGAACTCACAACACTACTAACTACTGCCACTACAAACGAAAAGTGGCCCTCTTCGTAGGCCACCCTTCTACAGTATTCATATCTTATCCTTTTGCCTATTACTCTTGATGAATAAGGTCAATTCATCTCTTCCATTTCATACCAACTTATGGAATAACCATGCCTTCGCTCATTGCGATGGATAAGAAATATAATCATTTTCATATGAAAATAACATCATCGATATGGTTCTTTCTAGTGCCATCCACACTTTATGGGAATTTCTTATTTCCATTACCAAAAGTAATCATCGATATCTCCTTCATGGCCTTATTCCTTTTTCCCCGTCTTACCTAAGCACTAATTCCTATCTACTCCATATTTAATAACTTGGTTTAGTCTTTATTTTTTACATTTTTTATTTTTCAAAAATTAAAGCTTCAAATTTTTTAAAACATCAAATGTAACAACCCGGATATTCATAGCAATTAATGATCGTCACTAGGTGATTAAATCGTTCGCCAAATTTTATTGGAATTTTATCAAGTTAAAATTGCTTTGAAAAATCGTTCGACCCGTTCCCTTTCTTATTTTGTTCGACCTGATTTCCCCCCTTCTCGGTTCATTCTTCATTTTGATTACAGACCCTTTCCCCTTTTAAGCCGGCCCATTTCATTCTCTAGCCCGTTGCTTTTCTCTGGCTTGTGAAAAATGGCGGCTTTGTTAATCTCGTTCGTTCCTCTTTGCAACTGAGTTAGGGCTTGTGAAAAATTTGGGGCTTTCGTTCCTCTTGCGCTCTGAACTTTGGGCTTTTCGAAGTGCCGTCCCTACGTCGATCGTTTTGTGGGTTGTTCGAGAATTGCTTGGCTCGATCGATTTCTCTCTGGCTACTTCGACGAGTTCGATTCTTGCTTCTGGGATTGGTCTCGCGTTCGTTCCTGTGAGAATTGCTATGGCTTCGGCCTTGCTTTTGGGGTTCTTCGAATAAGGTGAGTAAACTTGTACTCACATCTAATTCAATTCTCCAGTGCGTGTTTTTGGGTTTGAGTTTATATGGGTTCGAAATCCTGTTTTCTCATTCGTTTATTCTATGTTGAATTCGTCTTTGGCTGTT
The DNA here is from genome assembly GCA_030737815.1 of Allium fistulosum. Lineage (NCBI taxonomy): Eukaryota > Viridiplantae > Streptophyta > Magnoliopsida > Asparagales > Amaryllidaceae > Allium > Allium fistulosum. The sequence continues at coordinate 651,860,576 of CM060902.1, read as the reverse complement.
CGATATTGTTTGGATGATTGCGATGAATTCTGACCTTTTCCATATGCGTATATTTGATTTCTTCTAACTTTGCTTGGCCACCACAGTATGATATACTCGGCTTTGACATTTTTCTGGTATCATACTCGTCGACATTGCTATCCTCTTCACTGTGAGTTAAGACTTGAGTTTTTCTGGCCCCTGTGAGCTTTGTCTCTGGCCATCTATTCTTTGTTGCACTTGTAGTTGCGTTCCACTCCTTGTTTGAATTCCTTACTGTCCATTTATGTTTTTGCATACCTTGTAGTTGTTGTACTTGTCTGCATTGTACTCGAGTTGATCTTGTACATTTGATAGTCGGATCCTTGTTTCCTTTTGTTGTACACTTACCTTTTGGTATGGCAGTCTTCATCCCAGGCAGTTTTCATATTGCATTTGCATTTGGGCTTATGTTTGGAACTGATTCCTTGCATATGCTCCTGTTAGGATTGGTGTAGTTGTTTCCATTTGCACTCAAGTTCAACCTGTAGCTTGCATTGTCAGTTGCACTTCATTGTTCATCTGATTACTATACCCTTGTAGTTGCAGTTTTACATTTGACTTCCTTGTTTACTTGGTTGACATTGCAACTGTGTAGTCGAACATTTGAGTCCTGTACTTGTTCACTATAGCTGCATTTAAGTTGTTACTTGATCCACTTGAACTTGAGTCCGTGGTTTTGTTGAAGTCCAGTTTTGTAAGACTATTGTACCATGATTTTGAACTTGCCTTAAGTATAATTTGGGACTAGTTTATGTGATGATTTTTGGTTGTTTTGTATATGACATTTCACTACTGTATATATATACTGTTCTCTGACCATATGACATTGGCTTCATTACCTGGTTGCTCCTACTTGTAGCTTGACCATTTGTAGCTGTGCACCTCATTGTTTACTGGTTGTCTTGCTCAGTTGATTCATACATGCTTGCATCCATGTAGATGTTGACACTGGTTGTAGTCTGGTCTTTGATACCTGTCTGCATTGCATACATTTGATGTTGCAGTTTTTTGAGGCACTGTTCTTTGAGTTGCTTGTTTATATTGCTGTATCCAATTTACTTCATATAAACTTGAGTCTGCATTTGAGTTCATCCTCATTTGTATTGTTGCAGTATCATGTTGACAGACTTGATCACTTGAGTTTGCCTGCTTGGTGGCTTTTGTTGTTGTCCATTTTGTACTTGTCTTGTTGAACTTGTACATGCATTTGCCTTGTTGCAGTTACACTTTGAATTTTGATCGAGGCCATTTGCAATATTTTGAATCGTATTTTGATTTGGTTTAAATTGATAATTTTTATTGTTAATCGCCGTTTTCGGCAATTCCATTCCTTTCTAAATCATCTTCATTTAGAAATCTTTGCATCTATCTCTGTTGATGTTTTAAATCTGCTGATTTTTGTTTAACACTATTAAGTGTTATATCGACCGTCATCCGATTTCTTTGTTTAAAGAGTCGGATAGACGGGAATTATTGTGACTGTCGTCTATTCGATATTGATTATTATTGCTCCTGTGCATTAATAACTGAGTTTGAATTAGACTGACCCGTGTATTATTTTCTTTTGAATTTAATACTCGGGTCAGACCCGAGTTATTTCAGGTTGTAGATTTCCTTCTTGAGTTGCTGTTCGTACTATGAAGACTTTTCACATCTTCCGAAGTTGTCTTTGTCTTTAAGTAGTAATCAGTGTATTGATTAGGATGACAAGTATTCATGTACATTAGTTGATAATGTATTTGTGTATATAACTTCCAAAGTCGACAGTTATAGTTGTATCATATGTATTGTGTCAAATGTATTGTAACTGATATCAGTTATTATATATATATGAGACTTTTTGTTCCATCTGTATTCCGCATTTATGTTATCTGTGTTATCTTTATATTTATTGTCCTAAACTATTATAGCCACTGTGTAGTAGCTTTGTGTTTGTATCGGTACGTCGGATTTCCTCTAAAAAATGAAATGCATGTTTTACTATCTGACATATCGGTGCTCGCACAAAGCAATTACATGGATGGTCGCTCCTCAACAGCCTTATTCTCCGTGCTAGTTGACAGCACTACACTGTAGTGTTCTTGGCTAGCGCGGGTATAGAGGTGGGGCGTCACAACTTGGTATCAGAGCCTGGTGTTTAGGACAATTATAAAACATAACTTAGATGGAACATGTGTTACAACTATTAGTCGATGTTTTATCTCTTATCTTTACATATGATTATTTTTGACTGTTAGGTATGAATTCCTAACGCTTATTCATGTGCATTTGATTTTGATTTCGTGAAAGCATTTTGGCTTCTGCCTCCGTTTGCTTTGCGAACTCAAGTTGGTTTTTTTGAAGATGTTGATTTTGTTCGAATTTGGACAATTAAAGCTATTTTGACCTCTGGACTTTGTTCCACTTTTGTGCTATGCTATGGGTGTCATTGTGTACCTGTTACACTGTGATGAAAAATAGCTTGACCGGTTGCAAATTGAGTGATTTTGATTTTGCATTCATATCTAGTTTGAGTCTCAGCGATTTTGAACTTGATATTTTGTGTCTTCCTCGGCTTGGATTCCATTCGACTTCAGTCACTTTGCTTTTGAGAAATTGCTGATTTCTTGATTTCCAAGACTCTGATTTTGTTTGTCGTTGGATTCTTTGATGATAATGATTGATTCATTTTGTACTCGACTGCGGCCTTTAATTGTTGACTTCGACATTGACTTGATTTTATTTCTTATTTTTGCTGTAGTCATTTATGCATTAATGCTATTCTCTATTTCACTTGCTTATTTGAGTTTGCACTGCTTCATCATGTCACGTGATCTGTTTCATTTGAGTTGTAGCTTGATAATCATGTCTGCACTCTCTGTCTTTTGTCTGTGTTCACTACTGCCCTGTAGTGTTCATTAGTTCATATTGATTTGAGCATTCTGGTCCGATAAGGTTGTGGTACTATGAAGCACTTTTGTAGTTCACTGTTGCAGTTCTCTGGTCTACTTGAAATTTATATATATTGGTCTGACCTGAACTTGATTCACTTAAACTTTTGTGTAGTTGGTATCTTCACTTGAGTTGCATCTAGTTAGGTGGTTGTTACTGCATTCATATTGGTTTAGATGTGCACTTCAGTCTGCATTTACATTGATCTTGGTAGTCATTGTTGCACTGCTTTATGTCATACTTGTTGATATCTTTGTAGTCTGTTTACAGTTAGTACTTCACTGCCATTATGTCATTCAGTTTGTATTTATATTTCATCAATGCTTGCTGTTTGACCTGCTGCACTATATGTTGTGGTTGATTCATTTATGCATCTCTGACTTGCCCACTTACTTCCTGACCTGTAGCACTATTTTTAGTGCTGATGTGTTATGTAGTTCACTGTACCATGTAATCACTCTCCTTCTATTCTTGTACCTGTACCACTGCCTTGTGCCTTGGTGCTGCAGATGTGTTGAGTCAGAGACTTGACCTTCTTGCATTTCGTGGTAGTTTCCTACCTTCTCGAATTTGTAGTGTTATTACATTTACTTGGTGGCAATTGGTTTGCATACCATTTACCCTGGGCAGCCTTACCCCCCTGCTGCATTCGTTTGATTGATGTACTGGTTTTTCGACTGCAGTTTGTTGTCATCTTTTCTTGACTACTTTGGCATTTCTCTGCCTTGTCCGAACTGGTTTGGTTGTTGTTGCTTGAGGCAGCCAACCTCTTCAACTCACTTGGTCGAAGCTTTCCACTACTGTCACTTGCTTTTTGCATTTGTGAGCACTGTGAATTCTTGAGCATTGGCCTTTGTGCCTTGTTGCTATTTCTTTATATGCTGTTGTGGCGAGGCAGTGCATGCGTGCGTGTACTGCAGCCACACAGAGATGACAGTTTTGAATTGATGTTTCAAATTCTTGAATTGTTTTATGTGTTTCAATTCATATTCTAGAATTGATATTTTTATTTGGTTTCCAAATCTTAATCGATTTCATTCGATTCTATTCACGTCTTCGTATGTGAATTCCTGTGATTGATTGTTTCTACAATCATTTTTTTTGTGAATTGTCACTTTAAAAATATAAAGGTTTTAATACTAGTAGTAAATATCAAAACTTTTTCTTCCAAATGATTTCAACTCTATTTTATTACAAAACTCGTTTTCCTAAACCGTTTTCCAACCTATTAGTATATACAAGCCTTTACTTCACTCGGATGAGAAATCGACTTAAACGGCTTAGTAAAACGAGTGGTATGAAACGCTTGCGTTCACTTCGTCGGTTAGCTCTCGGACTTGTTCGATTGAACCTTTTTTGACAATTTTCTAGTGAAGATTTACAGTTTGTTCGTAAATATTTGAGTTAAGCTAGTGGTTATGGGACATTAAGCTAAACTCTTATATTCACTAACTTAATGTAATTGACACTTCTTAATGATCATGACGATCATTTTTGTGATTTAGACTAGCGATTGAGCGATGTCTCTTTGTTTGCGAGGTTAGGCTAGACACCATTTGTGTGATTTCGATTCACGCATATCTCTTTATCTTCAAGGTTAGTCTATACCTCATTGGTGTGATTTCGATTCACACATATTGAAACTCTTGTGACAATTTTCTAGTGCAGATCTACAATCTGTTCGTAAATATTTGAGTTAAGCAAGTGGTTATGGGACATGAAGCTAAACTCTTATATTTACTAGCTTAGTGTAATCGACACTTCTTTATGATCGATGATGATCATTTTATGGTTTAGACTAGCAATGTGCGATGTCTCTCTGTCCGTGTGTTCGGAAAATTAAATGGATAGCTTCCCATCCGTCTGTTCGAAAAATTAAATGGATAGCTTCCCATCCGTGTGTTCGGAAAATTAAATGGATAGCTTCCCATCCATGTGTTCGGAAAATTAAATGGATAGCTTCCCATCCGTGTGTTCGGAAAATTAAATGGATAGCTTCTCATCCGTGTGTTCGGAAAATTAAATGGATAGCTACCCATCCGTGTGTTTGGAAAATTAAATGGATAGCTTCTCGTCCGTGTGCTCGGACTTCCCCCTCCTTTGTGTTTTCTGGATTTCGTGTGTAGATTTCTAGAATTTGTGTTTTCCGGATTTCGTGTGTTGAATTCTGGAATTTTTGGTTTCTGGATTTCGTGTGTTGATTTCTGGAATTTGTGGTTTCTGGATTCCGTGTGTTGATTTCTGGAGTTTGTTCTGGATTCCGTGTGTTGATTTCTGGAATTTGTGCTTCACCAATTTTCGTGATTTTCATTGGTATGCTTTATCAATTGTTGTGCATTGGTGAATTTATGTGTTATTGACTTGTTATGAATACAAGTTTAGGGTATGATATCCCTTCCTATCTTTGAGAAGATTCTTGTGACATTTTTGATGAATGAAAATTCATTGGTATTATATTTTGATGCCAGTTATTTTGATGAGATTTTGACGTGTTAACTTCAGTAACCGTCAATTTTGAAATGGATTTACAAGCGGTTCTCCCGCAATACTGATATTGCTAAATTAATCACATGTTTTCAAAATTCGTTATTTTTAAAAGTTGTTTCAAAAATATAAATTAAAATTGTTTTCAAAATTTTTACACTTTACATTTTCAAAAGAACGAGGAAGCGATTTAAACGTTTCAGAAAAATCGAGGACTATGACCCCTTTCTTTTACTGATTCGTTTAATTCTGGACTTATCCGTTTGAGGATGTGAAATGTTATTTTTAAAACACACAATTTTGCACTTTCAAGGAAACGATAAAGAGATTTAAACGATTTAGCAAAAGTACGGAGTATGGAACCATACTTTTACTACTTCGATTAATTCCGGCCTCGTTAATTGAATATTTCTGATTTCTGATTATCGTTTTTGATAATCAGATATTTGTGTGATTTGATTATCATTTGTGATAATCGAATATTTGTGATTTCTGATTATCGATTTTGATAATCGGATATTTCTGACTTCTGATTATCGTTTCTGATAATCAGACATTTGTGATATTTGATTATCATTTTTTGATAATTGAATATTTGTTGTTTCTGATTATCGCTTGTGATAATTAGATATTTGAGATTCTAATTGTCGTTCTGATAATTAAATATTTATTGATTTGATTATCGTTTGAGATAAGTAAATATTTGCGATTTGAAAATTCGATTATCATTTTTGATGATTGAATATTTGCGATTTTGAGATTTGAGCTTCGTCTTTTTCTGGCGATTCAGGTGAGTAATTTGATTTACTCACATTCAATTCATGCTCAGTAGGGGAATTCTGCTCTGTTTTCTTTTTCTTTTAATTACTGGAATTCGATTGTTCTTGCTTTTGTTAGTCGATGTTGATTCTTTTGATTTGAATCAGTCGAACCTTTTGATTTCATATCTAATACTTCCCCTGCTGACATTTGCTTTGCTTATGCATTCGACATTGCCATGCTCTTTTGGTTGTTACCTTTTGTCCATTTATTCCTTATGATTGCAAGGACGCAATTCCTTTAAGGAGGAGAGTCTGTAACAACCCGGATATTCATAGCAATTAATGATCGTCACTAGGTGATTAAATCGTTCGCCAAATTTTATTGGAATTTTATCAAGTTAAAATTGCTTTGAAAAATCGTTCGACCCGTTCCCTTTCTTATTTTGTTCGACCTGATTTCCCCCCTTCTCGGTTCATTCTTCATTTTGGTTACAGACCCTTTCCCCTTTTAAGCCGGCCCATTTCATTCTCTAGCCCGTTTCTTTTCTCTGGCTTGTGAAAAATGGCGGCTTTGTTAATCTCGTTCGTTCCTCTTTGCAACTGAGTTAGGGCTTGTGAAAATTTGGGGCTTTCGTTCCTCTTGCGCTCTGAACTTTGGGCTTTTCGAAGTGCCGTCCCTACGTCGATCGTTTTGTGGGTTGTTCGAGAATTGCTTGGCTCGATCGATTTCTCTTTGCTCTCTCTGGCTACTTCGACGAGTTCGATTCTTGCTTCTGGGATTGGTCTCGCGTTCGTTCCTGTGAGAATTGCTATGGCTTCGGCCTTGCTTTTGGGGTTCTTCGAATAAGGTGAGTAAACTTGTACTCACATCTAATTCAATTCTCCAGTGCGTGTTTTTGGGTTTGAGTTTATATGGGTTCGAAATCCTGTTTTCTCGTTCGTTTATTCTATGTTGAATTCGTCTTTGGCTGTTCGATATTGTTTGGATGATTGCGATGAATTCTGACCTTTTCCATATGCGTATATTTGATTTCTTCTGACTTTGCTTGGCCACCACAGTATGATATATTCGGCTTTGACATTTTTGTGGTACCATACTCGTCGACATTGCTATCCTCTTCACTGTGAGTTAAGACTTGAGTTTTTCTGGCCCCTATGAGCTTTGTCTCTGGCCATCTATTCTTTGTTGCACTTGTAGTTGTGTTCCACTCCTTGTTTGAATTCCTTACTGTCCATTTATGTTTTTGCATACCTTGTAGTTGTTGTACTTGTCTGCATTGTACTCGAGTTGATCTTGTACATTTGATAGTCGGATCCTTGTTTCCTTTTGTTGTACACTTACCTTTTGGTATGGCAGTCTTCATCCCAGGCAGTTTTCATATTGCATTTGCATTTGGGCTTATGTTTGGAACTGATTCCTTGCATATGCTCCTGTTAGGATTGGTGTAGTTGTTTCCATTTGCACTCAAGTTCAACCTGTAGCTTGCATTGTCAGTTGCACTTCATTGTTCATCTGATTACTATACCCTTGTAGTTGCAGTTTTACATTTGACTTCCTTGTTTACTTGGTTGACATTGCAATTGTGTAGTCGAACATTTGAGTCCTGTACTTGTTCACTATAGCTGCATTTAAGTTGTTACTTGATCCACTTGAACTTGAGTCCGTGGTTTTGTTGAAGTCCAGTTTTGTAAGACTATTGTACCATGATTTTGAACTTGCCTTAAGTATAATTTGGGACTAGTTTATGTGATGATTTTTGGTTGTTTTGTATATGACATTTCACTACTGTATATATATACTGTTCTCTGACCATATGACATTGGCTTCATTACCTGGTTGCTCCTACTTGTAGCTTGACCATTTGTAGCTGTGCACCTCATTGTTTACTGGTTGTCTTGCTCAGTTGATTCATACATGCTTGCATCCATGTAGATGTTGACACTGGTTGTAGTCTGGTCTTTGATACCTGTCTGCATTGCATACATTTGATGTTGCAGTTTTTTGAGGCACTGTTCTTTGAGTTGCTTGTTTATATTGCTGTATCCAATTTACTTCATATAAACTTGAGTCTGCATTTGAGTTCATCCTCATTTGTATTGTTGCAGTATCATGTTGACAGACTTGATCACTTGAGTTTGCCTGCTTGGTGGCTTTTGTTGTTGTCCATTTTGTACTTGTCTTGTTGAACTTGTACATGCATTTGCTTTGTTGCAGTTACACTTTGAATTTTGATCGAGGCCATTTGCAATATTTTGAATCGTATTTTGATTTGGTTTAAATTGATAATTTTTATTGTTAATCGCCGTTTTCGGCAATTCCATTCCTTTCTAAATCATCTTCATTTAGAAATCTTTGCATCTATCTCTGTTGATGTTTTAAATCTGCTAATTTTTGTTTAACACTATTAAGTGTTATATCGACCGTCATCCGATTTCTTTGTTTAAAGAGTCGGATAGACGGGAATTATTGTGACTGTCGTCTATTCGATATTGATTATTATTGCTCCTGTGCATTAATAACTGAGTTTGAATTAGACTGACCCGTGTATTATTTTCTTTTGAATTTAATACTCGGGTCAGACCCGAGTTATTTCAGGTTGTAGATTTCCTTCTTGAGTTGCTGTTCGGACTATGAAGACTTTTCACATCTTCCGAAGTTGTCTTTGTCTTTAAGTAGTAATCAGTGTATTGATTAGGATGACATGTATTCATGTACATTAGTTGATAATGTATTTGTGTATATAACTTCCAGAGTCGACAGTTATAGTTGTATCATATGTATTGTGTCAAATGTATTGTAACTGATATCAGTTATTATTTATATATGAGACTTTTTGTTCCATCTGTATTCCGCATTTATGTTATCTGTGTTATCTTTATATTTATTGTCCTAAACTATTATAGCCACTGTGTAGTAGCTTTGTGTTTGTATCGGTACGTCGGATTTCCTCTAAAAAATGAAATGCATGTTTTACTATCTGACATATCGGTGCTCGCACAAAGCAATTACATGGATGGTCGCTCCTCAACAGCCTTATTCTCCGTGCTAGTTGACAGCACTACACCGTAGTGTTCTTGGCTAGCGTGGGTATAGAGGTGGGGCGTCACATCAAATCCCAAAACACTTGTCTTTAAAAATGCTACTTAGAAAGTTTTATAAAATTCAAAAATACTTGTTATTCTAACCCTTTTCAAAACTTACATTTTAAGGATTTTGAATTTAACTTAGGCCCTAAACCTAGTGGGTAATATTAACAATTCTAGATTTAAAATTAATTCTACTTTTCCTTTTAAAAACATTTCTAGTTCTTATTAAAAGTCTGGATTTTTAATTCAACTTCTTATTAGGTTTTCCTCTTTCAAAAACTTGTTTATTTTCACCAAATCATTTCTTTCAAAAACATACTTTACTTATTTCAAAACATTTTCTTAACTTTTGAATTATAAAAACTGGAGTAGATAAGAACCACTATTCTGTCAAGGATTCCTTAACTTTTCCTACTCTTCCAATCATCCATCCAACCATGGCAGAGTCTCAACTTATCATAAAAGGGGGGACTTTCTAAAAGCATGCAACTAAATGCGAATAACAATGGAAAACGTGTATTTTCATTTGTTTAGCCTTTCTTATTAGATTTCTCTTATTGTCTCTACTTAATTTACTGTCTTATTACTATACCAGTGTAGTCACTTGCGATTTAATTTCTGTAACGATTCGGACTTCTACCGCCTTAATTTTCAAATATTTAATAAATTTAAATATTCAAATAATAGGTTTTATAAAGACAAATATATATATATATAACTCTTATTAAATAATAACAAATGATGGTAAAATAGATTTATAACAACCTTTACTAAACCAATTTTTTTATAAAACCTATTATTTGAATATTTAAAAAATTATATATATATATATATATATTATAGAACCTATTATTTGAATATTTCAAATCCATTAAATATTTGCAAATCAAGGGGTAAAATTCCCAATCGTTACAATTTCACTATTCTAAACCTCCTTTTCTAAATCATTTACTCTATTCCCAATTCTTAAAACTAATTTTGTTCATCCAACAAAATATTTTTCATACTAAAATATTTTCAAGCTATGTTGCTCTTTTATTTCTTTTCAAAAGAATAGAGTTTTCATAAACAAAATTTCCTTTGCAGAAATTTTTAGCGTCTAACCAACTTCAACCTTTACTAGGTTTTTGTACTTCTAAACTTTTCTTTCTTTACAAAGCAACTAGCGAGCTATATACGCTCTATGATTCTTCAAAACAAATTTTACTTTTTTTAAATCTTTTAGTTTTAATTCGAATAAAACCACCTTCTATTTATTGGTTACCTCTATCGTTGTCATTTTCTCTTTCAATTCCATTTTCTCCCTTGCCTATATTTCACGCATTCACCATTATGCCCATTTCCATTCCCATTAAATTTTTAGTTCATTCGTTTCTTAAAATTCCACTCTTGGAATTTACCATATTTTAATAAATTGGAACTCCGATTTTGACACCCATTTGTCACATAGTCCATTTCCATATTTTAACCAAAAGAGATGATTTTTGCGATGTTGTACTTACAAGAAATTCTCTTTTATTTTAACGAAATCGATAGTACAAAATACGGTAATCACCTTTATTTTGTACATCTCATTCTTTTGGGGACATATGTATTTATTTCTTGTAATTCCACACATCACATTTTTAGAGGATTTTAACTTGATAAAATATGGAAACCACTTGCTTCAACATTCATTCCAATAAACTAAAATATCAACCAAATTCCAAAAGATTAAACAAAACATATTTCTTATTTTAATTTTTAAAGAAAAACATAGTTCTATGGTTAATTAATTTGCCATCAAACAAACAATGTAAATTTCCTTTACATTTACTCTTTATAGGCAATAATTTCACAATTGTAATTCTAATTTAGTGGCATTAGCATATTTTTCATTTGCCATATTTTCCAATTATAATAACAACAAATCTATTTTTCAACGGCTCTAACATATTTTTCATTCGCTGAATTCACAATAATAACAATCACAATTTTAATTTTTTTCATAGCCTTAACATATTTTACTTTTGTGGAATTTTTAAAAAATGCGATAGATCCACAATGATATAACAACATCATATAACAAAATATACAAAGTTACCACTTACATTGCTTGGCTTTCCAAATCTGCAAATTTTAATCCAGATCTATTCCTATTATTTGTATTCATCTCCTTTGTAATCCCTCTGGAATTACAAACAACATAAACAGAGATCTATAAGATTGGAATGAGAAAAGAAGAGATTTGGATCCAAATTAGCAGATTAAAACCAGATCTAGGGGTTTACCTGTGATGTAGCTTTCTGATTTGGACCAATTCCTAAATACCTATCCTTTTCTATTCTCCTCCAATTGAAATCCATGCATCCTAAATCTAATAACTTGTGTTTAGAAATTTCTTGGAGGAGAAAGAATAATAGCAGAGCCTATGAAATGACCCTCCTATTTCTACCCTAATTTCATAAGGATTTTTTTTACAGAGATGATATATAGATATATCATTCATTACAAATATATTTCCCAGGGCCATTTTCTTTTTCCAATAAACAAAATATATCCAGGATCAAAATAATTAACCAATATAAATATATCAGTACATTCACAAAGATAAGCACATACATGTGAGGATGTATATGCCTCTCTTGTTTGAATCAGAGTTCTGGAAAACAAGAGGATATTGGATTGATTGAATTTAATCAATCCACACATAGTTCAGTGTTATATGCAATAAAAATTCCATTCATGCATGAATACCTATATATATATTTTTAAACTCCTAATTCTTTGCTAAATTCTCTAGGGAGTATAAATTCTAGAAACTAGATAATTGTGATATGATTGTCTATAAATTAATGGTCTGGTGCTTGGGTTCTGAAAATGATAGAAGTGTTTATCATTATCCATGTTTGATTTTCTTCTTATAAAATCTGTTTGGAATTTAAAATGCATTTGGTTAAAATCTGAGTGAAATTCAGATTCCTATTACAAATACAAAGGAAAAGGTGTGTTAATATCTGTACAAAACATGTTTATGTGTGTATATAACTGCAACTATTTTGGATCTGGCTTTCAACTCCCATATTACAGATTCTTTCTTTATTTAAAAATAAGGCATGAAACATTTGTATAAAACAAGTTAAATTATGGAAACCTTGCAGTCATATAAAAACATTCAACCTATGCCTATTATCTTTTGTATACATATGCCATGGTAGAAAGATAAACCATTTAATTTTTTTTTCTGAGAACCAACTATCCAGATTTCCCAAAACTTAAATCCTTTCTAAAGACTCAAGATTGACTAATACATTTATAAAATGTAATCATTCAATTTTAACATAGTGTTCTTGCTAAATCCACTTACAGAATTTTGATTAACTTCTTTAACATATCAAATATTTAACTAGGTTTATAGATTCCAGATACAAGTCAATCTCTTAACAAGATACTTAACAAAATATCCATCCAATATTCAACACTTAATACAAGTAGCAATTTAAATTATCAATACATGCAGATTTCAACATCTAGGCTCTTATCTAACTAAGTTTAGCATGTTATAATCTTCTTCTCAAAGCCTTGCTTCTACTCCTACTTAGTTGCTGCAATCCCTGAAAATGCATTTGAAGCTGCCCCATATTAAATGGGACACCCCATATGCCAATAGCACACTAGGGTCAGACACATGTCTGGTATGAGAAAATCCACTAAATCAATTTGAAAGTCAAGTTAAAGTTAAACATGGATAGTTATATATATAACTCTGCCTTTAGAAAACAAGTAATTCATGTGTGCATGTTATGTGTCAGTGTGAAGGTGCACGCTTTAATCTGTCCTTCCAGGAACCTCAAGAAAAACATGGTACTTTCATACTTTCATATAATTTAATCATGAATCAAGTAAACATCCATACAACAAGGAAATCACCCAAAATGAATAAAATCATTTATGCACAATCCAGATTTCATTCCAGGAAAACTCAAGTTCCTCTTTATATCAAATTCTCTTATCTTGATATATATTTATCTATCTTGGTCTCATCTGCAATTAATTGAATCAATGGGCACACTGTAATGGACTAGTTCACTCCATTACACAAAGATCTCAGGACTTAAACAAGCCATGTGTCAACTTGTGTTACTCAAGAAAACAAGTCATTCCCGCAGTGTTCTTGACCCCCATTTCCTAATCAGGTTTAAAGTTAATAATAACTCTTTTGATATTTCAGGAATAAACCAATCAGTGATCCATTTCCCTAACTAAAACATCCATATCATGGCATCTCATATCAATCATAACCAAATAGAGATAATTAAGCAAACAGACATTGTTATCTATTTAAATGGGACTCTACATCTGCATACATATTTTCTGGTACTTTAAAGAAGTAAAGGCAACTAACAGTGGCTTATGGCTTTTAAGAGAGTTTTTCCTTTTGCAAGTATTTGTGCTTGAGTTAAACTTAGATTGACCAAGTTTCACTGAACCACAAAATTTGTTTGCTATGTGTATGAATCTTTATACATTTTTATTGAATTAGGAGCATCAGCACATAGGCAACCCTATTGCACTCCTAATTCCTTTTTGTCTCAAGTCTCAGCACTAATACATGAGTATATTGCAGCTCAATATGTTTTCATTTCTCTGAGTTAAGCCAAAACCAATACTACTTGCCTATATTCAACATTTATTTTCCTGGGTATTTGTTTATGTTCCTAAACATTTACATATCAGAGATCTGGGTTCATAAAACATATATGTATACTAACTACACATAAAACTTTCTTATAAATAAACAAGTAGAACAACCAAAGAGAATCAAAACATTTTCAGTTTTAAAATCACAGATAAGCATTCACATATGAAAATACACTTTTTAAGAAAATTACTTATAACTGGCTGCCTATATTAGGACTTATTGCCTTAGATTTTGAGTGAGTTTTCTCACCTAGCTCTCTTTCACTTCCTAGTTGACTGGTAAGCCTCTGCCTTCAAATCTTTTCTTCACTTGTATTATAAATATATAATATCTATATATTTTCTCAAGAGTTATCCGAGAAGAAGAAGGTTTCTCCTCTCACTGCCTATTTATGCAGGGTTTTTCTTAGGGTTTAAGGCACTAGCTAAAGACATTTTTGCCCATCAGAAATTATGCCATTTGTATTTAATTTTCAAACCCAAAATCTTACCCTCCCCGGCTTGAGTTTGTGAAGAGAAAAGTGGTTATATCTTTTTGGTTAATTTCATATTTTTGCTTTTCCAGAAAATGCTTTTTCCTTTGTCTACTATCATGCTAAAAATATGACTTGATTTGTTATTTATCAAATACTCTTCCTAATTCTGCCTATACCAAGCATTTCCCTGTTTTGTCTTATTTTTTCCTATTTTTAGCTTTCATGTAAATGGTATGTACTTTCTTTATTTATTTACAAGAGGACTACTCCTTTTTCTATCCTCAGTTTTTCTTTCTTTCTGCCTATATACTAAAATATGTCTGTATATTTTATTTTACTAATTTGAACTCTAGTATTTTATTAACACATATATATATTTATATAAGTCTTACTGAAATAATTAGCACACCCATATATATATATTTACACATCATTCTGTATTGACACACACATGCACATGTATACTCAAAAATATTCAGTAGCATCCATATATGTATATTTACTCATGCATACAACTTTTAAGGGTTTAATCTAAATATATATATATATATATATTCCCATACATATCAATATGTATTTATTCTTAGAGTTCAGGGACTTTTAGCTTTATTTCATGTGCATTTCCTGTGCACACATGTACACACATACTGATACACTATCAAGCTATATCAATCCCCTTTCAAAATTTATTCAAAAATTATTTTGAATTCATTTATATTTGTCAGAATAAATTCCTAAAATCTTGGGTCATTACATACACCCCTCCTTGTAGAAATTGTGTCCCACAATTTTCCTAAGCTTAAAATAAATTTTAATCTTAATTCAGAGAACAAGTACATTCTCAACCAAATAGATTTTTAGTTCTATAATAACTAAAAACATATGCATCTAAAAAAAGAAAACAATCAAAAATCAGAATTACCTTTAATCTGAAAATAGCTTAGGATAATTCATCCTAACTTTGTCTTCTAATTCCCATGTGCAATCACTAGGATCAAGACTCCACTGTACCTTCACAAGTTTCAGAGATTTATTTCTCAACTTCTTCACATCTTTTGCCAAAATTCCCACTGGATCCTTTTCATAAATCAAATTAGAATTTATCTGCACTTGGGTTGGGGTCTCAAGAATTTCTGCCTTGTCATGGACCCACCTTCTCAATTGTGATACATGAAAAACATCATGTATACCTTGCATGTTTTCTGGTAATTCCAACTTATATGCCAAGGGACCAATTCTTTCTAGAATTTTGTATGGTCCAATATATCTCGGGGTTAACTTGCCTTGTTTTCCAAACCTCGGCACATTTTTCATAGGTGAGATTTTGATGAAAACAAAATTTCCCACTTCATATTCTACCTGCCTCCTTCTCATGTCTGCAAATTTCTTTTGCCTATCTTGAGCTGCTGCCATTCTTCTTCTTATCAACTCAATTTTCTCCTTAGTTTCTTGTATGTACTCAGGTCCTAAAATAGACCTTTCTCCTGCTTCTACCCAACAAACAGGTGACAAACAGGGTTTACCATATAAGGCTTCAAATGGAGCCATTCCTATGGTGCTTTGGTAGCTGTTGTTGTATGTAAATTCAATTAGATGAAGATAATCTTCCCAGTTGCCCCCAAAATCCAGTATACATGCCCTCAACATGTCCTCCAAAACTTTGTTTACTACCTCAGTCTGCCCATCTGATTGAGGATGGTAGGCAGTACTTAAACATAGTTCACTTCCCATTGCTTCTTGAAAGCTTCTCCAGAATTTTGAAGTGAAGATGGTATCCCTATCACTCACAATGGTTTTGGGAATGCCATGTAACTTTACCACTTCCTTTATAAAAATTTGAGCTAATTTTGGTGCTGTCCTTTCTGACTTGACTGGGATGAAGTGTGCTACCTTGGTTAGCCTATCAACTATCACCCATATACTTGTATTACCTCTCTTAGATCTAGGCAGTCCATCTATGAAGTCCATAGATATGTCTTCCCACTTCCACTGTGGTACACTAAGAGGCTGGATCAACCCTGATGGCCTTTGGGTTTCAGCCTTGACTTGTTGGCAAGTCATACATTTGGCAATGTATTTAGCTACATCAGATTTCATCCCCTTCCACCAGAAGTCTCTTTTCAAATTTTGGTTCATTTTTGTGTTGCCTGGGTGTATGGAGTATTTACTTCTGTGATATTCATTCAATATCTCTTTCTTCAATTCTGTGTCCTCTGGTACACACATCCTATTTTGGTATCTCATATAACCATTTTTATCAATATGGTGATTCATCACTTCCTCCCCTCTTGAGAGGAGCATTTTCTTCTCTAATAAGTTGGCATCCTGTTCTTGCATTTTTCCTACCTTCAGAATTAAATCTGGTTGAAGTGTCATTAAGCTTAACTTCCCTTTATCTTCTTATGCACCATGCATCTGCTCATCAATGTGCACATAACCATTCTCCCCAATTTCTAACTCAGTTAGCAAAGACAAGCCCTTAAATTCTTCTATCATCATCATAGCCAATTTAGCATGCTGTCTACTTAGAGCATCTGCAACTTTGTTTGCTTTGCCTAGTGTATAGAGTATGTCAAAGTCATAGGCAGCTAAGAACTCCACCCATCTATGTTGCCTCATGTTCAAATCTTTTTGTGAAAATAAATATTTTAGAGACTTGTGGTCAGTGTAAAGTTCGAACTTTGTGCCTAACAAATAATGTCTCCAAAGTTTTAAAGCATAGATCACAACTGCTAATTCGAGATCATGTGTGGCATACCTTACTTCATGGGGTTTAAGTTGTCTGGATGCATATGCAATGACTTGGCCTTGTTGCATCAACACTGCACCCAAGCCAAATCCACTAGCATCAGTGTATACAACTAATTCTTCATTTCCATGAGGTACCTTTAAAATTGGAGCATTCACCAATGCCTCCTTCAACTGTTCAAAAGACTTTTCACATTTTTCTGACCAAACAAAAGCTTGGTTCTTCCTGGTTAGGTTAGTGAGTGGTGTAGAAATTTTTGAAAAATCTTTTATAAACCTCCTATAATACCCTGCCATCCCCATAAATGACCTCACTTCACTCACAGTGCTTGGCTTCTTCCATGCTTGAATAGCCACTACTTTATTGGGGTTCACAAAAATTCCTTGAGCAGATATAACATGGCCAAGGAAATGTACTTCCTCTTTCCAAAATACACATTTTGAAAATTTTGCCTTTAAATCTTTTTCCCTTAATCTAGACAAAACCAAGTGCAAATGATGCTTATGTTCTTCCACTGTTTTGGAGTAAATCAAAATGTCATCTATAAAAATAAGCACAAACTTGTCTAAATAATCTCTAAAGGTTCTGTTCATTAAATCTACAAAGTATGATGGTGCATTGGTCAAGCCAAATGGCATAACCAAAAATTCATACAACCCATACCTAGTGTTAAAGGCAGTGTACTTGATGCTTGATTCTTCCACCTTCATTTGATGAAAACCAGATGCTAAATCTAGTCTAGAAAATACTTTTGCCCCTGCTAATTGATCAAAAAGATCATCTATTCTTGGCAATGGGTATTTATTTTTAATAGTTACTTTGTTTAATTCTCTATAATCTATACAGAGTCTTAAGGAGCCATCTTGTTTCTTAACAAATACCACTGGTGCTCCCCAGCAAGAATTACTTGGTCTTATAAAACACTTTTCTTCCAATTCTTCTAACTGTTTCTTTAATTCTTTTAGTTCATTTGGCCCCATTCTAGTTGGCTTTTTAATCACTGGGCTTGCTCCTGGAACTAGATTGATCTGGAACTCTACTGGTCTATGGTGTGGAACACCCTTGACCTCACCAAACACATCCAAATATTCATTGACTATGGGAATTTCTTCAATGGTTAGTTCACTGAAATCTTTTTCTGAGCCAACTAAATGATATAGTTTTCCTCCCTTAGCTACTTCACATAAAACTGTGATTCTCTGACCTTTAGAATTTTGCAATGATATGGTGGATGAGTCTAAATTAATTATGGCTTTAAATTGCCTTAACCAGTCTACCCCCAATATAACACCTATATTTGGGTAATTCAAAACATATAAATTGGAAATAAAAATATTTCCTCCTATGTTTAATTCCACATCCACACAAATCATATTTAAAACACTAGAACTCCCCAGTGGACTTTGTATATGCAATGGGGTTTCAACCAATATGCAATTCAGTTTTAGCATTTTAACTAGTTCATAAGAAATTAAAGAGTGAGTTGCCCCAGTATCATATACTACTGCTATGGGTATGGTACAAATAAGTAATGTACCTTCCACTTGGCTATGGTTTTTAGTGTTACTCTCCACTGTGGCTTTGCCTTTTCCTTCCAAATTTGCCAATTTTCCTTGCTGTTTGTACTCAGGACAATTCCTCTTCATATGCCCCTCTTTCCTACATAGATAGCACTTGAAAGCTCCTCCCTTCAATTCTGGACACCTAGGCTTGATATGCCCCTCCTTTCCACACTGATGGCACACAATTTTCTTCTTGGTTTCCTTAGCTTTGACATCTCCAGTGCCTTTGTTACTGGCCTCTTCCTTCTTCTTATCATAAGGGTGATACCTCCCCTTACCCTTCTTGGTATTATTGTTCTTAAAATTTCTGAACTTCTCCCTTTCCTTGTCATGCTGTTCCAACCTCAAAGCTAAGTCTATCACATGGTCAAAAGTCCTGTCTGCATAGGGTAACATGGCTCTGCTAAGTCCTGGGTTCAACCCTTTTAAGTACCTATCATTTTTGGATGCCTCATCTGCCACAAGCATTGCTCCATATGTGGAAAGCCCCTCAAACTTTTGAGTGTATTCTGTGACAGTCATGGTTCCTTGTCTAAGTCTAATAAATTCTTCTAGCAAGGTAGTCTTTGATGATGCTGGTACAAACCTTGCTTCCAACATCTCTTTGAATTGATTCCAAGTGATTTCATTCTCATTCCTTCCTGCAATGATTACTTCCCACCAGCCTAAAGCTACTCCTTTTAGCTGTCTTGAAGCCACTTGCCTCTTTCTTTGATCATCAAGTTGCATGTCATTGAAAATTCTTTCCAATGTTCTCAACCATGTTTGAATTTCCATGATACTCTCTGTCCCTTCAAAGCTTTTGCCTCCTAAATGAGTATATGTCTTAAGTAATTTTGAGAGTTCTTCATAGGGATTTTCTTGCCTTTGTCCTGCCCCATCCCTAAATGCTCTCACCAAGTCTTGCAGATTGACCATTGGTGGTGCATGGGAAGATCCTGCTCCCTGATTTGGTGGTCTCCCTACCATAGTTTGCTAATAATAATTTACATAGCTGGTTAGTTTGATTGGTAATTTTATTATTTCAGTGGGTTTTTTTTTCACACTGAAAACATTGATATATATCTTTAGTTCCTTTAAATTTTATTTCTATCTAAGAACTTGATCTTTACTTCTACTATGTTGAATAACATAGCTCTGATACCAAATGAAATGACCGTCCTATTTCTACCCTAATTTCATAAGGATTTTTTTTTACAGAGATGATATATAGATATATCATTCATTACAAATATATTTCCCAGGGCCATTTTCTTTTTCCAATAAACAAAATATATCCAGGATCAAAATAATTAACCAATATAAATATATCAGTACATTCACAAAGATAAGCACATACATGTGAGGATGTATATGCCTCTCTTGTTTGAATCAGAGTTCTGGAAAACAAGAGGATATTGGATTGATTGAATTTAATCAATCCACACATAGTTCAGTGTTATATGCAATAAAAATTCCATTCATGCATGAATACCTATATATATATATATATTTTTAAACTCCTGATTCTTTGCTAAATTCTCTAGGGAGTATAAATTCTAGAAACCAGATAATTGTGATATGATTGTCTATAAATTAATGGTCTGGTGCTTGGGTTCTGAAAATGATAGAAGTGTTTATCATTATCCATGTTTGATTTTCTTCTTATAAATCTGTCTGGAATTTAAAATGCATTTGGTTAAAATCTGAGTGAAATTCAGATTCCTATTACAAATACAAAGGAAAAGGTGTGTTAATATCTGTACAAAACATGTTTATGTGTGTATATAACTGCAACTATTTTGGATCTGGCTTTCAACTCCCATATTACAGATTCTTTCTTTATTTAAAAATAAGGCATGAAACATTTGTATAAAACAAGTTAAATTATGGAAACCTTGCAGTCATATAAAAACATTCAACCTATGCCTATTATCTTTTGTATACATATGCCATGGTAGAAAGATAAACCATTTAATTTTTTTTCTGAGAACCAACTATCCAGATTTCCCAAAACTTAAATCCTTTCTAAAGACTCAAGATTGACTAATACATTTATAAAATGTAATCATTCAATTTTAACATAGTGTTCTTGCTAAATCCACTTACAGAATTTTGATTAACTTCTTTAACATATCAGATATTTAACTAGGTTTATAGATTCCAGATACAAGTCAATCTCTTAACAAGATATTTAACAAAATATCCATCCAATATTCAACACTTAATACAAGTAGAAATTTAAATTATCAATACATGCAGATTTCAACATCTAGGCTCTTATCTAACTAAGTTTAGCATGCTATAATCTTCTTCTCAAAGCCTTGCTTCTACTCCTACTTAGTTGCTGCAATCCCTGAAAATGCATTTGAAGCTGCCCCATATTAAATGGGACACCCCATATGCCAATAGCACACTAGGGTCAGACACATGTCTGGTATGAGAAAATCCACTAAATCAATTTGAAAGTCAAGTTAAAGTTAAACATGGATAGTTATATATATAACTCTGCCTTTAGAAAACAAGTAATTCATGTGTGCATGTTATGTGTCAGTGTGAAGGTGCACGCTTTAATCTGTCCTTCCAGGAACCTCAAGAAAAACATGGTACTTTCATACTTTCATATAATTTAATCATGAATCAAGTAAACATCCATACAACAAGGAAATCACCCAAAATGAATAAAATCATTTATGCACAATCCAGATTTCATTCCAGGAAAACTCTAGTTCCTCTTTATATCAAATTCTCTTATCTTGATATATATTTATCTATCTTGGTCTCATCTTCAATTAATTGAATCAATGGACACACTGTAATGGACTAATTCACTCCATTACACAAAGATCTCAGGACTTAAACAAGCCATGTGTCAACTTGTGTTACTCAAGAAAACAAGTCATTCCTGCAGTGTTCTTGACCCCCATATCCTAACCAGGTTTAAAGTTAATAATAACTCTTTTGATATTTCAGGAATAAACCCATCAGTGATCCATTTCCCTAACTAAAACATCCATATCATGGCATCTCATATCAATCATAACCAAACAGAGATAATTAGGCAAACAGACATTGTTATCTATTTAAATGGGACTCTACATCTGCATACATATTTTCTGGTACTTTAAAGAAGTAAAGGCAACTAACAGTGGCTTATGGCTTTTAAGAGAGTTTTTCCTTTTGCAAGTATTTGTGCTTGAGTTAAACTTAGATTGACCAAGTTTCACTGAACCACAAAATTTGTTTGCTATGTGTATGAATCTTTATACATTTTTATCGAATTAGGAGCATAAGCACATAGGAAACCCTATTGCACTCCTAATTCCTTTTTGTCTCAAGCCTCAGCACTTATACATGAGTATATTGCAGCTCAATATGTTTTCATTTCTCTGAGTTAAGCCAAAACCAATACTACTTGCCTATATTCAACATTTATTTTCCTGGGTATTTGTTTATGTTCCTAAACATTTACATATCAGAGATCTGGGTTCATAAAACATATATGTATACTAACTACACATAAAACTTTCTTATAAATAAACAAGTAGAACAACCAAAGAGAATCAAAACATTTTCAGTTTTAAAATCACAGATAATCATTCACATATGAAAATACACTTTTAAGAAAATTACTTATAACTGGCTGCCTACATTAGGACTTATTGCCTTAGATTTTGAGTGAGTTTTCTCACCTAGCTCTCTTTCACTTCCTAGTTGACTGGTAAGCCTCTGCCTTCAAATCTTTTCTTCACTTGTATTATAAATATATAATATCTATATATTTTCTCAAGAGTTATCCGGGAAGAAGAAGGTTTCTCCTCTCACTGCCTATTTATGCAGGGTTTTTCTTAGGGTTTAAGGCACTAGCTAAAGACATTTTTGCCCATCAAAAATTATGCCATTTGTATTTAATTTTCAAACCCAAAATCTTACCCTCCCCGGCTTGAGTTTGTGAAGAGAAAAGTGGTTATATCTTTTTGGTTAATTTCAGATTTTTGATTTTCCAGAAAATGCTTTTTCCTTTGTCTACTATCATGCTAAAAATGTGACTTGATTTGTTATTTATCAAATACTCTTCCTAATTGTGCCTATACCAAGCATTTCCCTGTTTTGTCTTATTTTTTCCTATTTTTAGCTTTCATGTAAATGGTATGTACTTTCTTTATTTATTTACAAGAGGACTACTCCTTTTTCTATCCTCAGTTTTTCTTTCTTTCTGCCTATATACTAAAATATGTCTGTATATTTTATTTTACTAATTTGAACTCT
This sequence comes from Allium fistulosum, assembly GCA_030737815.1. NCBI lineage: Eukaryota > Viridiplantae > Streptophyta > Magnoliopsida > Asparagales > Amaryllidaceae > Allium > Allium fistulosum. The sequence continues at coordinate 651,837,577 of CM060902.1, read as the reverse complement.
AGTATTTTATTAACACATATATATATTTATATAAGTCTTACTGAAATAATTAGCACACCCATATATATATATTTACACATCATTCTGTATTGATACATGCACATGTATACTCAAAAATATTCAGTAGCATCCATATATGTATATTTACTCATGCATACAACTTTTAAGGGTTTAATCTAAATATATATATATATATATATTCCCATACATATCAATATGTATTTATTCTTAGAGTTCAGGGACTTTTAGCTTTATTTCATGTGCATTTCCTGTGCACACATGTACACACATACTGATACACTATCAAGCTATATCAATCCCCTTTCAAAATTTATTCAAAAATTATTTTGAATTCATTTATATTTGTCAGAATAAATTCCTAAAATCTTGGGTCATTACAGCCTACGGGCTCATTGGAAAAATAATGTGTTGAAAGTGAAGCCTTAGGTGTTTATTTATAGAGGTTCAAATTAGTGCTAACCATCAGATTAAATCCTTTCAGATCTGAGCGATTCATGCTTGGATTTACTGCATGTTTCGAACTGCGTGGATTGACTGCTATGACCCACGGCCGACCCATGAGGGTCTAAATGCGTATAATTTTTTTCTTTTTCTACGTGTCGTTTTGTTTCTTCTACAACCTATTATTTATTTATTTATTCAGTTGATTACATTCATTTATTTCCTTCATTACACGATCCTATTAATTTGAGATATTTATTACATACGTTACTTATTAGTTTCCCCTCTTAATTAATTATGTTAATTAATCATCTCCATTAATTTATTGCATTGATAAGTTTCCCTTTTTCATTGTGTAAAAATTACACTTTTTAATTGATTCTCTTGATTCAATGTATACATTATAAAACAAATTAATTAATTTCCTCTATTATGAAATCCTATTAATTTGTTACCTACTTTATAAATATTATGTAGATTAATTTCAAATTTGATAATTAATTACTTCTTCCTAATTTACATATACAATTATTTCCGATGCTTAAACTTCTCTGTTTGAGCTATGATCGGAAAACATTATACATGAAATTTTATCAAAAAGTCGCCATGAATACAATGTAAAAATTTCATGGCCTAATTCCAACATTTGCAAAAAATCATTTTTCATTTCTCTAATTTATTAATTAAATTCACATTAATTTAATTACCGTAAAAACACAGGGTGTTTCATTTACAGTTGAATAACAAATGAGTTCATGGATTTTAAAATGAGAAGTTTGAAAGTAAATATACAGATAAAATATTTTAGAAATCATTTTCTATATGAAATAATTATATTATTTGCTTTCAAACTATAAGCTCTTATTAGCTCTTTATTGTGTTTAGCTTTTGGCTATTTTTATGCTATCATGGCATTTTCATGTGACTATTCTAGATTTCGTTTTTTCTATGAAACAAATAATGTTAATAAACGATTAAATTGTCAGATTGGTATGGGACATTACGTATAATTCTTTCGCTTAATATTATAATTTGTTAAATATAGTTTGAGTGGAATTTACTAGCTTTTAGTATATACTATAGTTTCACTATTGGTATGGGACAGTAATTAAATTTTAGTAATTACTATAGTGAAAGTAATTTACACTTTAGAGTTATATTATATTACGGTGTTTGGATTTTAGACCAATTGATCCCAAGAGAATTTTTCATCGACTTGAGAGTTGATACAATCTTAGATTTGATAGCAGGGGACGAAACTGCTTAATAAGGTGTTAGCGACCTTGTCATGGACGAAACTACTTAGCGAGGTGTTAGCAACCTTGTCATGGACGAAACTGCTTAGCGAGGTTATAACAACCTTGTTGCGAACGAAACTACTTAGTGAGGTGTTTGCAACCTTATCACGTACTAAATTTCTCAACAAGGTGTTAGCAACCTTATCACAGATGAAACTGCTTAGCGAGGTGTTAACGACCTTGTTATGGACGAAAACTGCTTGGAGAGGTGTTAGCAACCTTGTCATTGCATTCGAGATCCTTTTCCTTTTTGAATGTTGAGATTTTAAATTGTTATCACCGTATTTTTAATGCTTGTCAAATTAAGACTTGATATGGATTTATGAAATGGTGATTTTGATTAATATGTCTTATTATGGCTTATTATGTGTTTATTGAATTAAAAATTGTGATTTGAAATTTAGTTGGGATTTCACCATAATTCATTTTTGCCTATGGACGATTATATTTTTGTATCTAATGATTTAGTGAAGTATGAAAAGAGTTGTTACTTTCTTATGGCTATTCTAGATTTTGAGATCATTCACTATGAGTTATTATTATGGTTCTTAAAGTTGTTTAGTTTGACACGCTATATGGATTTCTATATCTTATATGTTTGTGCATGCTTATTATCATGATCTCACGTTTTAGATAATTAGAGATAGTCTAACCCCTTTATTATTTTTATAATACTCGAGTCGGACCGAGGCTTGAAAGGTACATGGGCTCATTGACTTTGGTTATAGGCAAGCTAAAATGGATATGTAAAGTGTTACCTCAACATTAGAGTTCCATTTCTAAGATGCTAAACTTATTTGCGTACTTATGGTAAATTTGGTATTCGCAGTGATATTAGTTGTCTTGTATACTCTTTTAACCTGTCATATTATATATTTATGTATACGGTTGTATATATAAGTCTAACCCTTTTCTTTTGTAGACTTACATTTTAGAGAGATATTTGATGTATTATTTTTCCGTTGCGACATATGATTCTGTGTTGTATTATTATGTGATATACCGATTTGAATTAAATTAAGCCATTGTATTATTGTTTTGTGCCTGGATTGTATATGTCGAAGGGCTTCTTGTAAGGAAAAGGAAAAAAATATAGTCACATAAGTCGACGTATCGATACTCACCCATAGCAATATTACGGATGGTCGCTCTTTGCCACTTTATTCTTCGTATTACTCGACATATTGCTTGTAATATTCTTGGATAATATGGACATAAAGATGAGGCGTTACAGTTTGGTATTAGAGTGAGGTTTGGAACAATATAGAATATAAGTAACACGAATCTTGGCTTAGACGGACTTAGAGTCTCATCCATTGGGTATGCTAGGTAGAAATTAGGATTTATTTCTTATTTAGAGTAGAAGTATAAATGATTATTATGAATAATCATTGGTACATACTTGTAGTAATTTGGAATTACTTTACAAATTATTTTTCTAAAATGATTTTAAAAGTTAAGTGATATCCAGCAGTGTTCTGATCCGTAAGTGATAAGAGTTGCACAGTGGAAGCTGATAAACTATTTCCACTGAGCATAATAATAAGTTGTTTAGTTATGTTTGATTGAATGTTGTAAGCATGGATGAATGTTACATACTTGAATTACTATTGATGGGTTTTCATTTATATGAGAATTTAGAGATTTTCAAATTTGGGAATTAGTTTGTGTTAAATTGCTCGTTGATTGTGAATTCTGGTCAAGACGTGGGATGCCACAGTGTCAATAGGGATTCCTAAATGCTGTGATGAGACAGTCCGACATAATAAATTTGTGTTATAGTATTTAAAGTATTATAAATAATCGTAAATACGTTGAAAATAATATTTAGTGAGAAGATAAAGTTTTATGTGAGTTAAATATTATTTTAAAATGAGATAAATGTTTTGGAAAATATGTTTATGTGCATATGTAATAAATTTTGATAGTAAAAAAGGTATTTATGGAAAAATATGTAAACATGTTTATACAAATGTGTCAATAATAATAATAAGTATTCTAAAGAATAATAATATTTGAAAAGAAAATATTATGAAACATATGGATATTTGGAAAGGAAATATTATTGAAGTTTTAATAGTAATATTTAGTAAATGATTTGAGAGTAAATATTATTATTTGTATAAATAAAATATTTTGTGGAAAGAAATTTTAGAAAGAAATTTTGGAAAATAAATTTAGAAGGAAAATTTATTTATAAGTATATATGTGTTTAAAATTTTGGTGGTTTAGAAAATTATAAAATCCTTTTTAGGTATTAATTTAGACGATATGTGCAGCCACTGAACCTTAGTAATAGTAGAGATTAATAGCGAGGCCCTGTTGATTTCGCAATCAACATCGCAGCCATTTGACAAAGCAATTTAATATAAATAGATGGTAGGGAAATGTCTTTAAATTGTTTGTTATTTGCAAATTATGAATGTTTATTTTTAATAAGTATGTTAAGAAGTGTGTGATATTTTGATTTGGAGTGTAAATCATTTTATGATTTAAATGGAAGTTTATTTTTACATTTGAGCCCTGGCTATATAGAGTTAATTACTGTAATGACCCGTATTTTTACGGATCAAAATATTGTAAAACAGTTGTCATTTGGTCGTAGTGTTGTTAAGTCGTTCAGAGTTTAGGTCGTTAGTGTTGATAAGTCGACCAAAGCTTAGGTCGTGTGATAGTTAGGTCGTGTAGTAGCTTAGGTCGTACAGTAGTTTGGGACAACTTAAGAGATTGGAATGACCTAAGGAGTAGACGACTTAAGGGGTAGACAACTTAAGGGGTAGATGACTTAGGAGTTTAGACGACCTATAAGAAGTTAGTGACTTAAGAAAGTCGGCGACTTAAGGGTTAGCGGCATAGGAGTAGCGACCTAGTAGACTGTGCGAGTTAACGACTTAAGGAGGATAGGTCGGCAACGACCTAAGGAAGTAGCAGTCAGCGACCTAGGGGTTGAGTGAGTTAACGACCTAAGGAAGTTAAGTCGTGGACGAGTTAAGGTGTTAGGTCGTTGAGTTGCTAGGGCGTGTTTAGTTAGGTCGTAGACGACCTAACTTAGTATGCTGGGTGTAGTTAGGTCGTTAGATGACCTAAAGTTGTTAGGTCGTGAGCTGTTAAGTCGCATGAGGACTTATTTTATCAAGTCGTTAAGTCGTAGGTCGGAAGATCCGTTAAGTCGTTGAGTCGTAAGTTGTTAAGTCGTTTAAACAACTTAAGTAGGAACGCGGCTGTGTGTTAGGTCGCGACTGTTGTTAAGTCGTTAGGCCATATTTTTGGTTAAGTCGTAGGTCGAAGGGGATGGTTAAGTCGTAGGTCGTGGGGGCTTCATAAGTCGTAAGTCGTGGGATTTTTCTTAAGTCGTGGACGACTTAAGAGGCGAACGACTTAAGGAATTTCCAGCCTATAAATACACGGTTCTTGCCTCACTTTTTGGGATCTGGATTTTGAAGCGACGAAGTGCTGCCATTTTGAGAGCTCGAGAACTACACTTCTTCACTTCATTTCTCCACTCTAATCTTGTGATTCCTTCCATCCAAATCGAAGATCAAATCGAAGATCCAAGAGCTTAGATTGAAGATCTACATTCTTCGAAGAGAGATTTCATCGCTTGAAGCGGAATTTTGGCGGATCAAGCTAGATCCTTCCCTGTCCAGATCTGAAGTGTGTTGCTTTTGAAGTGTTTAGGTGATTCGGTGAGTGGTGGTTATCTCTCACACGGATCCAAAGGAGTATATCGGATTGGTGGCTTGATTTTGTGTTAAAATAGTGATTTTCATGCATTTTCGTAAACTTAAGTATAGATCTATTGTTCATGATGATTTGACATCCATTTTACTACATGTTAACCTATGCAAGTTCATTCATCAAGTTGTAGAGATATTGCTCATGATTCATGCTTGTTAGATTTGGACTTTTTATTTACAAGATTGCAATTATTGTTATAATTATTTATTAGATCATGTTTGAATGATTGATTACTTGGATTAATGATTGATTTGATTGATTGTTATGAATTAGTTGATTAGTTGTTGGATTTAGACAAGATGGTCTAAGGTGATTCAAAAGATAAGGGAAAAGCTCTTGAATTGGAAAAGCTGCTCATGGCATATGTGGCGGATGATGAAGCTCATATGGATAGATTTGATGATGATGTTGAGATGAGGCTTTGCTATGATGAGATGAAGCGAGGCATGATGTAAGATAGCCTTGGTCTAATCCAGACGGGATCATTCCAAGCAGGTTGATAACTCGGTGAAATGGTTCGAGTTTGAGGATAATGGTTGGCTTGAGAGGCGCTTGGGCTAGTATGAGAATAGTCGTCGAGGAGGATGACTAGAAGGCTGAGATTTCATCGTTGTTGAAGGTTCTAGCAGGCTCAAAGCAAGAGTACGCTGGGCAGATTCGATAGTCCCAAAAGAATACAGTTGGTGGTCAAGTACTCTGGGCAGATTCGATAGTCCTAGGCACGGGCTGCGACGACGTGCGTAGTACTGTCTAGAACCGGGGTTTCCATTAGCCCTTGACGGACGGCTGAAAGAATGTGCCGGTCATTCAATTAACGGTGGTATCGAAACAATGATAACAGTGATAACCAGAGTCATGGATGTTTGGTTGTATCGTCATTCGGTCTCAAGAGCGATATTTTCTGGGTGCTTATCTGATCTTGGTTTAGGCCTTGGGGGTTTGTACTTGGAAAACATTGACCTTGACTCGAGTGATAATTGCTTTACTTTAAATGTCTGCTTTGCTATGTTTACTTCTGCTTTGTGAGTCTGGGGGCTATCACTGTAGAAAGAGTTAGAGTGGGAGGGTTGGATTCCTATTCCTTTTACCTTTATGCTCTTTTGGTATGTTGTTAGTTAATTTACCGCTCACTAAGACTGTTGTCTGACTCAAGGCTTTATGTTTAACTCTTATTGCCTTGGGCTGTTCATCCATTTTGGGATGGGCAGACTAGGTAGCAGGTGACAGGTGCTGTTCTTAGTTTCCAACGATGCTGATGACGAAGATGAGCTGGAGGCTTGCATATTATTTTCTTACTATATGTACTGGGTGTTCCGCTGCTTGTATAACTCTCTGAGTGATATGTAGTGAGGCTTGATGTATTGACTATTCAGATGTTTGTATTCAACTATTATGAAGTCTAATTGATGAGATTCTATTTTGTGAAGCTTCACTATATATATTCTCTATTGTATTTTATCCACGCGCTGTGTGTAATACGATAGATTCTGCTGCTTTAACTTACCTCCGACGATCACCCATGGCTGCCTGGCATGTTTTTCAGCGCACTATTTCCTTATTCGGTGCAGGGGTCATGGGCGGTCGTCACATTTTGGTATCAGAGCTTTGGTTAATCGATTTTAGCCAACGCTCGCTGATGTAACTACGTATGAGAGACGTAATTGTATTTTGATGGATGATTACTATATATAATATAGTAGCTTAGAAGGATTTGAACTCCTTCTGCAGTTGTTCTCAAGGTGTATTAATCATTCCTTTTTATAGATATTGAGAATGAGTCGAAGAGGGAGACCAGCTGCTAGGGAAGGCCGTGCTACTGAGGGTGCTGCTGATTATGCTGCTATGTTCAAAGCTATGATGACTTCGATCATGAGAAGGATGCCAGCTCCGGGGCCATCAGTAGATGTTGGAGTTCAAGTTCAAACTCCAAAACCGGTGGATTTTGCTAAGCTGTGTAAAGATTATACTGCTCTTGGAGGAAAGGTTTTCATGGGAACAGAGTCAACCATTGAAGTCCAGAGGTGGATAGATGCTTGTAGAAGGATCTTTAGCGACTTGGGAATTGAGGATGCAACCAAAAGGAAGCTCGCATCAAGACAGCTTCAGGGGAGAGCTTCTGACTGGTGGAACTCCATCACCATTGATACTCCGGAGGAAGAAATTACTTGGGAGCAATTCCAAGCCAGATTTGAAGCTAAGTTCATTTCTACAGCTCAGAAATCTGTTCTATTCAAGAAGTTTGTGGAGCTCAAGCAAGGTGGAAGACCAGTTCTTGAGTATGTTTCTGAGTTTGAAGCTTTTTCCAAGTATGCCCGGTCGTATATTGAATCTCCTTATCAGAAGAACGAGAAGTTTGTGACAGGCTTGGACATTTATCTTGGGAGGCAGTTGGTGGATCATTTGGACGATCCATTTGAGAAGCTTGTAGAGAAGGCTCTCAGGCACGAGAATCTGTTTCCTAAAGAGGGATCTGTTGTTGCTGTGACTAAGGAAGAGTCTAAACCACAGCAGGGTGGAAACAAGAAGAGGAAGCAGCAGCAGCAGAAGGGTAAGGATGGCCAGAAGAAGCCGTAGGGTGAAGTGACCTGCTACAATTGTCAACAGAAGGGCCATTTCTCTAGAGATTGCAAGAATCCTAAGGTGCCGGTGAAATGCCACAACCGTGACAAGCCGGGGCATATCAAGAGGAATTGTCCAGAACCGCGAAAGGACAAGCAGATTGTGCAAGCTTATGCTTTGGGAGCTGTTCCATCATCTTCAAAAGCTCCTACCGCTGAAGAGAAAGGAAAGAGTGTGGTGGTTCAAGGTACTCTTTCCATTTGTGGTGTTCCAGTTAGAGTGTTATTCGATACTGGGGCGTCGCATTCTTTTGTTTGTAATGAACTTGTAGGCCGGTTGGGTTTAAAACCGGAGATTGTTGATAGACCATTGGTTGTGACTAATCCAGTTGGGGGTTCGTCCTGCCTGAGTATGTTATGCCGTGGTTTGATTGTATCGAGTCATGATTGCTCTTTTGTTTGTGATTGTTTTGTTCTGAACTTTGCGGGGTTCAGAATTATTTTGGGTATGGACTGGCTTAGGAAGTATGCAACAAAGGTTGATTGTGAAAGGTTAGAGGTGACAGTCGAGAATGTGGAAGGGCGAAAGATTGTGATACGATGTAAGCATGAGGAAGGCGTCTTTATGAGCTTCATGTATTCGCTGGTTGTTCCACGGGATGGACTGTCATCGGTGCCAATCGCTAATGGATTTGAGGATGTCTTTGATGAGGTCAAAGGGTTACCACCGCATAGAGAGATTGAGTTTCGTATCGATCTAGTTGAAGGAGCCAGACCTGTGGTGATGCCTCTTAGGCGGATGGTGCCTAGGGAACAACAAGAGTTGAAGGTGCAAGTTGATGATCTTTTACGGAAAGGGTTCATTCGACGTAGTGTGTCCGAATGGGGTGCACCAGTTGTGTTTGTAACCAAAGCGGATGGATCGTTGAGGTTATGTGTGGATTATCGTGAGCTGAATAAAGTGACTAAGAAGAACAAGTATCCATTGCCGAGAATAGATGACTTGTTTGATCAGCTTGACGAAGCTAAGGTGTTTTCTCAAATGGATTTGGCAATGGGATTTCACCAGTTAAGAGTAGCTAAGGATAGTGTTCCAAAGACTACTTTCAGGACACCATCCGGTTTCTTTGAGTGGCTGGTAATGCCATTTGGATTGACCAATGCACCAGCATATTTTGTAGATCTTATGAATAGAGTGTTCAGAGATCAGTTGAGCAAGTTCGTGCTAGTGTTCATGGATGATATTTTGATTTATTCCAGAACTGAAGAAGAGCACAAGACGCACTTGCGTATTGTTTTGGAAATCTTACGGAAACATCAGCTGAAGGCTAAATTTTCGAAGTGTCACTTCTGGAAGAGTGAAGTGAGGTTCTTAGGCCATCTGGAAGCGGAATAGCGGTTGATCCCGCCAAGATAGCAGCAATCCAGGATTGGGGTAGACCTAAGAATGCATCTGATGTGAGAAGTTTTCTTGGATTAGCAGGATACTATGATCGATTTATTAAAGACTTTTCCAAGATAGCTGCACCATTAACAGGATTGACGAAAAAGAACCAAGTATTCAGATGGGATGCTAAGTGTGAGCAAGCTTTCGGAATCCTGAAAGAGCTACTGACAAGTGCTCCTGTTTTGACTATTCCAAGTGGAAATGATGAGATGGTGGTTTACACCGATGCATGTGGTACTGGACTTGGAGCAGTGCTGATGCAGAAAGGTAAAGTTGTTGTGTATGCAAGTCGACAACTGAAGCCGCATGAAAGGAATTATCCGACTCATGATTTGGAGTTAGCGGCTATTGTATTTGCTTTGAAGATGTGGAGACATTACCTATTGGGAGTTCGATTCGAGTTGTTTACAAATCATAAGTCGTTGAAGTATCTTTTCTCCCAAAAGGATTTAAATCTTAGGCAACAACGATGGCTAGAGTTTTTAGCATCATATGATTTTGGTATAGCCTATACTCCGGGAAAGGGTAACGTAGTGGCAGATGCGTTAAGTCGAAGACATGCAGGATTGGGAGCCATGTTTTTAGAATGGAAGAGTCTCGAGTATTTAGTTGGATTTGACTTCAGGCCCAGATGTGAATTGGAACCTGAGATGTTGGCAAACTTATCGATAAGACCGACTCTTGTGGAAAGAATTGGCGAGAACCAAAAGCGAGACAATAAGCTTGCCAAGATTATCCATGATTTAGGATCTGGGTTGGACCCAGAAAAGGATAAAGGATTCGAGGTCGATCGAGAGGGTTGGCTTCGGAAGCAAGGACGACTAGTTGTTCCCGATATAGATGAATTGAGAAATGAAGTTCTAAAGGAAAGTCATCACTCGAAGCTCACAATTCATCCAGGTGGAAATAAGATGTATCGGGATATGAAGAGAACCTATTACTAGGAAGGTATGAAGAAGGATGTTGGAAATTTAATTTCCAAGTGCATGAACTGCCAGCTGGTAAAAGCCGAACAAAAGAAGCCAAGTGGATTGCTTCAGCCGTTAGAGGTTCCTACATGGAAGTGGGAGCAAGTATCGATGGATTTTATCGATGGACTACATAGAACCAGAGCGGGAAATGAAGGGATTTGGGTCATCGTAGATCGTTTGACTAAGAGTGCAAGATTCATTCCTGTTCGATCAACCAGGACTGCATCGAAGTTAGCTGAGCTGTATGTTAAGTGGATAGTTCGATTTCATGGTATTCCGAAGAGTATAGTGAGCGATCGAGACCCATTGTTCACTAGTGCATTTTGGAAGAGCTTTCAGGAAATTTTGGGAACCGAGTTGTGTTTGAGTACAGCTTATCACCCTCAAACAGATGGTCAGAATGAGAGAGTCAACCGAGTTTTGGAAGATCTCCTTAGAGCTTGTGTTTTAGATTTCGGAGGATCATGGGAAGATCACCTTCATTTGGTGGAATTTTTGTATAATAACAGTTACCAGTCAAGCATTGGTATGGCACCGTATGAAGCATTGTATGGAAGACCGTGTAACTCTCCGACATGTTGGTTAGAAATAGGAGAAAAGCTGATACTTGGGCCAGAAATGATTCGACAGACTTCGGATTGTATAGAGATCATTCGACAACGAATGAAGGCAGCCCAAGACCGTCAGAAAAGTTATGCCGATAAGCGTCGTAAGGATTTGGAATTCGACGTAGGTGATATGGTTTTTGTGAAGATTTCTCCACTGAAGAATGTTATTCGGTTCGGGAAGAAAGGAAAATTGACTCCGAGATTTGTTGGACCGTTTCCGATCATCGAGCGAATTGGAAAGCTCGCCTATAAATTGGAGTTACCAGAAAAGATGGCGGGGGTGCACAATGTTTTTCATGTATCGTATCTACGGAAGTATGTGCACGACTCGAATACTGTGGTTTCTGCTGATAGCTGTGAAGATTTTGAGGTTGATCCAGCTGTTAAGAGACCTCGTAAGCCGCTTCGTGTTGTGGGAACTGATACGAAACAGCTTAGGAGGAAAATAGTTAAGTTGCTCAAGATACAATGGAGTGATGATGATAACGACTGTACATGGGAGGTGGAAGAGAGGATGAAGGAAGCTCATCCTGAACTCTTCGAGGTATGGCCATAAGGTGTCGTATCATCTCACGACATTGTAACTTGTTCTAGTTTTAGAATTCTGCATGCTAGGCTAGAATTGGACGCATGGTTTGTTGATTGCTATGGATGGTAGGCATGCGGAATAGTTTTTGATTGCTCTTGTTTGTTTGGAATTTCGGGGGCAAAATTCCTAAGGGGGAGAGAATGTAACGACCCATATTTTTACGGATCAAAATATTGTAAAACAGTTGTCATTAGGTCGTAGTGTTGTTAAGTCGTTCAGAGTTTAGGTCGTTAGTGTTGATAAGTCGACCAAAGCTTAGGTCGTGTGATAGTTAGGTCGTGTAGTAGCTTAGGTCGTACAGTAGTTTGGGACGACTTAAGAGATTGGAACGACCTAAGGAGTAGATGACTTAAGGGGTAGACGACTTAAGGGGTAGACGACTTAGGAGTTTAGACGACCTATAAGAAGTTAGCGACTTAAGAAAGTCGGCGACTTAAGGGTTAGCGGCATAGGAGTAGCGACCTAGTAGACTGTGCGAGTTAACGACTTAAGGAGGATAGGTCGGCAACGACCTAAGGAAGTAGCAGTCAGCGACCTAGGGGTTGAGTGAGTTAACGACCTAAGGAAGTTAAGTCGTGGACGAGTTAAGGTGTTAGGTCGTTGAGTTGCTAGGGCGTGTTTAGTTAGGTCGTATACGACCTAACTTAGTATGTTGGGTGTAGTTAGGTCGTTAGACGACCTAAAGGTGTTAGGTCGTGAGCTGTTAAGTCGCGTGAGGTCTTATTTTGTTAAGTCGTTAAGTCGTAGGTCGGAAGATCCGTTAAGTCGTTGAGTTGTTGAGTCGTTGAGTAGTAAGTTGTTAAGTCGTTTAAACGACTTAAGTAGGAACGCGGCTGTGTGTTAGGTCGCGACTGTTGTTAAGTCGTTAGGCCACATTTTTGGTTAAGTCGTAGGTCGAAGGGGATGGTTAAGTCGTAGGTCGTGGGGGCTTCATAAGTCGTAAGTCGTGGGATTTTTCTTAAGTCGTGGACGACTTAAGGGGCGAACGACTTAAGGAATTTCCAGCCTATAAATACACGGTCCTTGCCTCACTTTTTGGGATCCGGATTTTGAAGAGACGAAGTGCTGCCATTTTGAGAGCTCGAGAACTACACTTCTTCACTTCTTTTCTCCACTCTAATCTTGTGATTCCTTCCATCCAAATCGAAGATCAAATCGAAGATCCAAGAGCTTAGATTGAAGATCTACATTCTTCGAAGAGAGATTTCATCGCTTGAAGCGGAATTTTGGCGGATCAAGCTAGATCCTTCACTGTCCAGATCTGAAGTGTGTTGCTTTTGAAGTGTTTAGGTGATTCGGTGAGTGGTGGTTATCTCTCACACGGATCCAAAGGAGTATATCGGATTGGTGGCTTGATTTTGTGTTAAAATAGTGATTTTCATGCATTTTTGTAAACTTAAGTATAGATCTATTGTTCATGATGATTTGACATCCATTTTACTACATGTTAACCTATGCAAGTTCATTCATCAAGTTATAGAGATATTGCTCATGATTCATGCTTGTTAGATTTGGACTTTTTATTTACAAGATTGCCATTATTGTTATAATTGTTTATTAGATCATGTTTGAATGATTGATTACTTGGATTAATGATTGATTTGATTGATTGTTATTAATTAGTTGATTAGTTGTGGGATTTAGACAAGATGGTCGAAGGTGATTCAAAAGCTAAGGGAAAAGCTCTTGAGTTGGAAAAGCTGCTTGTGGCATATGTGGCGGATGATGAAGCTCATATGGATAGATTTGATGATGATGTTGAGATGAGGCTTTGCTATGATGAGATGAAGCGAGGCATGATGTAAGATAGCCTTGGTCTAATCCAGACGGGATCATTCCAAGCAGGTTGACAACTCGGTGAAATGGTTAGAGTTTGAGGATAATGGTTGGCTTGAGAGGCGCTTGGGCTAGTATGAGAATAGTCGTCGAGGAGGATGACTAGAAGGCTGAGATTTCATCGTTGTTGAAGGTTCTAGCAGGTTCAAAGCAAGAGTACGCTGGGCAGATTCGATAGTCCCAAAAGACTACAGTTGGTGGTCGAGTACTCTGGGCAGATTCGATAGTCCTAGGCACGGGCTGCGACGACGTGCGGAGTTCTGTCTAGAACCGGGGTTTCCATTAGCCCTTGACGGACGGCTGAAAGAATGTGCTGGTCATTCAATTAACGGTGGTATCAAAGCTATGATAACAGTGATAGCCAGAGTCATGGATGTTTGGTTGTATCGTCATTCGGTCTCAAGAGCGATATTTTCTGGGTGCTTATCTGATCTTGGTTTAGGCCTTGGGGGTTTGTACTTGGAAAACATTGACCTTGACTCGAGTGATAATTGCTTTACTTTAAATGTATGCTTTGTTATGTTTACTTCTGCTTTGTGAGTCTGGGGGCTATCACTGTAGAAAGAGGTGGAGTGGGAGGGTTGGATTCCTATTCCTTTTACCTTTATGCTCTTTTGGTATGTTGTTAGTTAATTTACCGCTCACTAAGACTGTTGTCTGACTCAAGGCTTTATGTTTAACTCTTATTGCCTTTGGTTGTTCATCCATTTTGGGATGGGCAGACTAGGTAGCAGGTGACAGGTGCTGTTCTTAGTTTCCAACGATGCTGATGACGAAGACGAGCTGGAGGCTTGCATATTATTTTCTTACTATATGTACTGGGTGTTCCGCTGCTTGTATAACTCTCTGAGTGATATGTAGTGAGGCTTGATGTATTGACTATTCAGATGTTTGTATTCAACTATTATGAAGTCTAATTGATGAGATTCTATTTTGTGAAGCTTCACTATATATATTCTCTATTGTATTTTATCCATACGCTGTGAGTAATACGATAGATTCTGCTGCTTTAACTTACCTCCGACGATCACCCATGGCTTCCTGGCACGTTTTTCAGCGCACTATTTCCTTGTTCGGTGCAGGGGTCATGGGCGGTCGTCATAATTACTTTAAGAAGATGTTGAAAATATTCATATATATATATATGGCCTTTTAGGAATCATTCCATATATGGTTGAATTCAAAATAATTGCTTTCAAAAACTACAAGCTTGTTATGGTTTTCAATACTCTTGTCCATTTCTTGTTAGGAATTCCCATAGTTGTTGTTATTGGTGTTGGATAGTCCATTGATGGTAGGGGATGATAGGAGGAGGGTTTCTTGAAAGTTACATCAAAAATAAATATCTTGGATTGCTATCTTTTGTTGAAATTTCCTGTATTGGGATTAGTATGAAGGAACTCCTAGGTTTTGCAAGATACGCATAAGGTAAGGAACATATATAATGGTACGACGATGCCGAGTCCAAAAACCCTTGATTTGGTCATGAATAAATTTTTCCCAATTTAACGGGAGACCACCAAATATAGCATATAAAGCCGTATGGTTATTTGGATAAATTTGTTCGTGGCTATCTAAATGTGGAATGATTGTGTTGATTATCATTCTATTAAGTAGTCTAGCACGTGGTCCTAGGTAAATTGATTTCTATTGAGGCATCCTATCATCCCAAATTTTATCGGTAACTTCATCCCTAGGTAAAAGGCTATGGTTTGATATTTCTGCTAATTTGATTCCCTCATGAGAACATCCTAATATACGTCCAGCCGTGCATACATCAGTTTGTACTTCTTTACCATAAACACTTGACCATAACCATCTATCTTCATTTTTCAAGTTCCATATTTCTGCACTATATATGTTGGACTAGAAAAGATAGGTAACAAGCGGATTGATAATTAATTTGTTTTCATCGTAACTAATGTGGTCGTAGCAACTGACATCTATTGTTAGTCTTGAATATCGTATTCCGTGACATTTCCAAGGCAGTGGAAGGGGCCGGCATGGAATTTCTTCCTTGAAAGCACTTGAAATTGGTTGATGGCAGTAGGATTGTTTCAGAGCCATTAATTTATGCGAGTTTTGCTAAAAAAGGATTGAGAAGTGAAGGAAGATTGACCTTGCTTTCGTTTTTTGGAAATGGTTTGCTTCTTTGGAGCCATTGATTGCTGAGCTTGAAGTTTATGGAGGCTAGGGTTTCCGAAATGGGGAAGTAGATTGGATGTAAAAGTTAAATTTAGGGTAAAATATTAATACATAGGGGCTGTTGCAGGTTGAACCCATGGCAGTTGACAGACGTCTGTGGGATTTTCACAGATGTTTGTGGTTTTAGGAAATATTTTCCTGAAACCAGTGACAGACTTCTATGATTTTTTCTATAGATGTTTGTGGCCTGTGTTTGCAAAAAATACTTGTTTTAAATATGAAAATGTTTGACTTTCATTTAAAAATTCAAATATTTATTACATACAACAATACATAAAAAAATTACAATATCATGTAAATATTTTAGAAGAAATGCTATCATAAATTTAGATTTTTTTTGAAGGGTCGGACTTTCTAATTTGTTGTAAGTCCCATGAATTTGGCTCAACCTTTGTTTCTCTAACTGACGGCATTAGTGGAGACCAACTTGGGCGAGTTAGAGTATTAATCTAGTCTTGGTTTGATGGTCCTGGCTCGTATAAATTTCTTAGATATACGCTTTTACAGGAGTTCCTTTTAAACGAGGAGATTTTCGATGTATGCAATTTTTTTTGGCGAATGACCACAAATTGCTAGAATACATTATTCGATGAAGTTAAGATGAGATCCTTGACGTTGTTGCTCATAATACATTTCTCGTTGAACTCCCATTATGTAACGACCCCAGATTTTATATATATATATTTAAATTGATAATTAAATTAATTATTGAATTAAAATTGTAAAATAAATGGTAAATTGATCTGAGTTCCCCGAGTTCAAATAAAAATGTGTTAAATTATTTGAATTTGAAATCTTAAATATAAATGGTTTGAAAATAAATATAAAAGTATATACATTGACACAAGAAAATAAATAAATGATTAAATTTAGAATTGATGGTTAATAATAATTTAAATTTATAAATTAAATATAAGACAATAAATATTAAAGTAAAATATAAATCTTAATATCATATTAATAAATCAATACAAAATAATACAAATAAAATAGATACAAAATATAATAAAAGAAAATAAAATAAAATAGAAGTTCATTTACATTATAAAGTATGTAGGCTGGTAAAACAAGACTAAAGAAAATACAAGACAACAAACAAATATAAAAGATATAAGCATGAAGACATAAGTAAACAAACCAGGCTTTGTATATGAATGTGAAGTTTAGTTATGCAAGAACAAAGTAAAAGAAGAAAATATCTATCTACATGCACAAATAAAATAAGGTTGAGACATAAAGGACTTAAGCATTTAATGCTAGCATAAACAAGGTCAACTCGAAATGTTATCAGCCTCCAAACATAAAAGTATCCATGGCTTATGTTGTACAAACAAATAATAACCTTGTACAAAAGAAAATAATCACCCTTAAACTTCTTTCCTATATATTATCATCTTCATCACAGTTCGTTCATTCAGAACTGAGTAAAACTAAAGTAGGCTTCATCTTTAACTTTAAAACAAAAATTCAATTTAAAACAACAACTCAACTATAACCAGAAATTCAAGAGAAAGGATTCAGCAACCAAAGTTCAAGCCTGTTTCAACATAAATCAAGCTCTGTTTTCTTTTCTGAAAACAGTGAATAACATATGTTTTTAAAATTTAAAAGTTTGAATTTGCTGCATATATATGTCTGTTTCTATATACATAAGGATTCGATGTATATATTGGAAAATTGGAAGCACTTTGTACAGTTTATACATGTTTTCTGTTCTGAAATTTTAAGATACCAGATTCCTTATTCAAAAAAATTATTTTCTCTCGATCTACCTGTTGTTTGGACTCAGTATTAAAACAAAATTTGTTTGATATAACATAAACTCAAGATTTAAATTTTATTCGAGTAAAAATAACTTGTAAATGCCTCTGGAAATCAACATAACTGGACAAAGCTTTAAACAAGTTAAAATTTAAAACTTTTAATTCTCGAATTCAGGTTTGTAAACTGAATTCTTATACTAAAATATGATTTTTAAAGCAAAAATAATAATTTTTTGATCAAAGGTTTGGGAGCAGTTCGGCCTTGTTTGAAATTTGGGTTTGGATCAATTTCTGTTGATCAGAATGTAGTTGGTGGTCGAGGTTTCGTGTGGAGGTGCAGGGGCCTATGGCGATGGTAGGAAAAATGATCGGAGACGCTCACGTTCACCGTAGAGGCAGCGACAATCATTTTTCGTTCGTAAACCTAGTTTTGACGTGGTGCTGTATTTCGCTTCGTTCGTCGTTTGTAAGCGATCGAGTTCAACGTGCTTTTGGGAATTGGTAGAGAGGTGGTAGTCGAAGCTATGTCCGGTGGTGATAGCTCTCAGGTGGTCGAAATTGGGAGTACGGTAAAGTTCCAGGTTTGGTGGTGGTGGGTATTCTTGTTCCAGGGTTGGGTTTTATGCTCGATTTTGAATTCGAAAAGAGGAAGGGGTTCTGGCGATCGGGGAGTGGAGCAAGGAAGATTGTCGACTAGTTCCACGTAGTGACGCCGACCGGAGTGAGCGGCGGTGCCGTGCATGTGTACGGTGCACTTAAATTTTCCAGTGAATTTCTGGTTTTGGGGTTATCAATAGTCTTGAGTTTTACTCGAAGCATGGTGATGTTTGGCTCGTGTTAAGTTAGGGCTAAACTCGAAGTAAAGAGAAGTTTCCTCGGGTTGTTTTGTTTTGCTACATGTTTTAATAAACCTGATAGTAAATTGAATTTAAAGCAAATTTAAATGGAATTTAAATTTTGAGATAGATTTAAAAATAAGTTTATATCTAGATGAAGTTAGATTCAAGATGGCTTTTAAAACTTAAAGTTTTAAAAATATTTAAAAGATGGTTTTCAGGTTTTAAAAACAAACCTGACAATTTTCTAGATTTTATAATTTAATTTAAAGTCTGAAACCAGAATTTAAACTGGGTTTAAATTCAAAAGTTAAGTTTAGTTTTCAAATAAACTTTTGAATCTTAAGCTTTTAAAAGGAATTGGGATTTTAAATCAAGAATTTAAAATCAAAGTTTTAAAAGCAAGTTTAAATCAAAAGTTTTAAATCAAAGTTAAAGCCAAGTTTAAATCAAATAGCTTTCTAAAGTAATTTGTTTTCAAATAAATATTTGAATTGGATTTTGATTAAGTTCTTTTATAAAAAGGATTTTGAGTGAAAAGTTAAATAAATTGTTTTAACTTGAATTTTCAAGATAAAATGTAATGTATTTTAAAGCTTAAATTCTAAATAAAAATTTAAGTAACTTAGTTGGAACTTTCTTATATAGGTTTATCAGTGGATATTTAAATTTGGTAAATGTTTAAATATATAATCATTTTGAATCTTAAATTCAAAATGGAATTTGAATTTAAATTTAAAGTGTAATGTTTAAAATAGACTTAAATGTTAATGAAATCATTAATAAACAAATTAATTATCTTAGAGATAATTAAGGTAATAAAATGATTTAAATTAATAAGGTAATTAAAGAATGATTTATTTAATTTATAAATAAATAATTTAGATTAATTTATAATTAGAAATGATTAATAAAGAATTAATCTAAGATAATTTCTTAAGAAAGTAATTAAAGAAATGTTATTAGTTAATGAAGATAATTAACTAGGAATTATTAAGTAATTAAATTAATGTGATTAATTTTGATAATTAATTAGATTAATTAATTAAGATAATCAATTGTAAATTGTTAATTACTTAATGAAAGCAATTAAGGGGTTAATTAATTATGTAATTGGTTTAAAGGTTAATTTAATTAATATGATTAATTAAGACTAATTTAATCAATTAAGGTGATTGATTAATTAATTTATATCAAATGATTTGTAATTAATAAGTTAGGATTGGATAATTAATTCATAAGTAATTAATTTAATTGGAAATTAATTGAATTAATTAGGATTAAACAATTAATTAATCCTGCTTATAAAGGATTATGGAATGCTTGACCTTACTTATGAATGATTGTATTATATGAGATGCCTTGAATCGATTGTCCTATCTGATCTACGATATTTTGTTCTGTGGATTGAGCTGTGTATAATTTATTCATTTACTTGTGATACATTTGTATATTATTTGTGAATTTGTGAATGAACGATAAGCATTATAGTTTATACCGCTTATCAACTATATCTCTGTGTTTTGATCTATGATGATTGAATGATGTTGCACTATTGTGTTAAACCCTTGGACCACACTTATACACACACAAATATGGATTTCATGAGGAAATCGGTTAAGTCACAGATTTTAGAAATAATTTTAAATAGAAAATTTAATTCCAAAGGGTTTTGGAAATGGATTGGGTTTGAAGTGAAAAGCTTTTGAAAAGGAATTTCAAAGATAAAATTTATTTTTGAATAACTTGATAAAGTTTTGAATTTAAATAATTTGATTTAAATTTCAATTCAAAAATTTGAAACTGAATCCTATGATTTGAAATTAGGGATTAAAGATGTTATACAAGTTATATATGGGTTAAACCATTTTAAAGGCATGAATTTGGGAATTTGAATTTAATTCAAGGGTTTTAACTCGTATAAATATAATTGGATTTTTTCGAAACGAAAACTATTTGTTTTCAAATAATAAAAGCTTTCAACTAAGAAATGAACTTCCAATTTGTGTTAAAAGGATTCCTAGTTTGAAATGAAAATGATGATTTTCCAAGTTATGAACAAATCTTTGAAAACGGGTTTGAAAGCTATAAGTTAAATCTTCGATTTAAAGATTTAACGAGTTAATCCAATTGAAATGGAAATTGTTTTGGAAATCTATGTATGGATCTTTGTGAAACTGGGTGAACTTTGTGAAATAAATCTTTTTGTGTAAAAGATTAAAATGGTAATTTGTTTAAACCATTTAAAAGAAAGATTTTGGGTAATAAGTTGTGACTTAATTGAAATCCCAATATCTATATGTTTTTAAATATTGCGCTCATTATTCGGTTTAGCCGGGAGAGGACCTTTGTGTCATATAACCCATTCCGAATAATGATACGTCGTATATGGATTGCATTTGAAGACCGGTGGTGAAGATCGGATATTTTCGAAAACGAAAGGACAACTCGTCAAATGTCTCTGCATCGACTGGTCCCCGGTATAGAGACTCCATATGTGGTGGGAAGTCCAAACGTGATTTGGAATTATCCGGATTACAAGGGCTTCTTCGGAAGTGCCTTCGGTTCTGTTCGAACCAGGAACAGACTTGTATGGTTGTATGTCTGACACTACACTTTGAGATATAAAGCTGATTTCTTTCAAATACATTTATGTTTGGTGGCGGAGATTTATTCTCTTAGCTTAACACCCTTCTTTGAGACGTACGAGCTCAGAGGTCATGTAGTTGAAGGTTATCAGTTATATATTCCCAATTTGGTAGTGTGGCATGTTAAGTGCTGCCGTGTGTTGATGATCATTTGTTGATCAAAGCATGGCTTTGTGAAAAAGCGTAGCTTTGTGGACAAGACCACCTCGAGCGTTACAGACCGGAAATGGTCAAAACATGAAAGATGCGATAAGGTTTCAGGGGTAGCTCCCCTAGGGTATGACCATTCCTTCTGGAAAAGGGTAGTATCATGGTATGGAGCCCATATACTTACTCATGTGGACACACTATATTTACTACTATGTGATGTTGTTGGTGACGAGTGCTCGGATAAAGGTCGCAAACGACCGGGGGTGGCATATCTCAGGTTTACTACCCAGGAAGGTGGTAACTGGCCTTGTGTTAGCAGAGAGCCAGGTGGTTCTCGGGGCGTCCCTCCAGAGGCGTTCCCCTGTGGCGTAGGAAGTTCCTTAGCCTGACCATTTGTTGGAAAATCCAAAGAAACAATACGAGCCTTTTACGGTTTTAGTTGTATAACCTGCTATGGAATGTGGTGGTAACCTGTTATTGAACATAGTAGCTATAGTAGGCATAGTTCAGAATGTCTATTGTGGCTAAGATAAATATTATACTTTTGAAATGTTTTTTGCACTATGCACTAGTAATAATATCAAAAGAGTTTTTCTTTTGCATAGTAAGCATGTTTGACTATCATAAGGAGAAATCTCCTCCAATTCTACGTTTGCATTGTGTGTGTGGCGGGAGGCCTTATGGTAGTTTCATTTTCAAAAAAGCATTGCGGATTTCAATGTTTAAAGTTCTTTTGTTGTTTGGTTTAAAGATAACCAACTGTTTTTGTTTACTCATACCAGTCCCATGACTGACCCGGAGTTTATTGTTCTCTTCCTAAACTCTGGGTGCCCATAATTTTCCACACGGGCAGTCTAGAGTTGGTTTTTCTTTTTAGATAGTCAGGTTTAGTGGATTATCTGGAGCTAGTTCAGTGTCTGGAGTCCATGACTGACATTGCTTACCTTTGTGGATTGTGATGGTGGTTCGAGCTAGATGTTGGAGTCCTTGGACTCATTCTCTTTTCAGATCATTTGGAGTCATCTCTTCTACTGATATTTTTCCGCTGTTATTGTATCATATCTCTGATAATCTTGTATTATTGATATCATTGTTATATATCATTCTGGATATTGTATCCATTGGAGTTGTATATGATATCATCTATTTCTTTCTTCCGCTGTGTTGTTGTACTTACTATGTTATAAGCTCCGGCACGAGTCGAATTTCAACGATTGAATCTGCGACATTCGAGTACAAGTGAAGTACGGGTGTCGATTTTCAAACGCTGAAATTTGGATCGTGACATTTTGGTATCAGAGCTAAGGTTGAACTTTAGCTCAGGAGTATAACACATTAAGTAGGTCATTAGAGATAAGGTGAAGTATACCCTAGAATGAGTGATCTCTAAGATATCTGTCCGTACGCCTCAGTAAATTCTCTTACTATCCACTGATAGTGAGTATGAGTGCAAGAAGAGGATGAGATAGGGGACAGGGGAATACGACTATAAATGGCCAATACCCTGTAACAACAAGGAAACAGTCTTTTCTCTATCAATCTCTTTTGTTCAGCATTTCTTCTCAATTCTTCGATAGTTCCTGGTAGATCCAGGAAGAAGATTTGATATATTTGCATGGGACATAAACTCCAAATGGGCCAGAATGGTTTGCTTAGATGTATTGGTTGCCTTGTTGCTTTGGTTGCTATGGTTGATAGGTATACTTTAGTTTCTAAACTGAAAGTTTTGAAATTTTATCCATATATCTATCTATTCTTTGGGTCCTAATATGTTCTACGAATGGTTAGTTATTCCTTTGAACTAACCAATGCCCCTGTATATTTCGTAGATCTAGATAACCTGAGTATCTTGTGAAGAAATTAAACAGAATCGTTCTTGTATCTATTATTGATATTCTGATTTGGTAAGCCAAATGCAGAATAGATGTTCAATTAATTTGACGAAATATTCTTCGTCTATCTTTGTGTCTCCCTGGAAAATTTCGAGGACGAAATTCTTTTAAGGGGGGAAGGTTGTAACGACCCCAGATTTTATATATATTTAAGTTGATAATTAAATTAATTTTTGAATTAAAATAGTAAAATAAATGGTAAATTGATCTGAGTTCCCCGAGTTCAAATAACAATGTGTTAAATTATTTGAATTTGAAATCTTAAATATAAATGGTTTGAAAATAAATATAAAAGTATATACATTGACACAAGAAAATAAATAAATGATTAAATTTAGAATTGATGGTTAATAATAATTTAAATTTATAAATTAAATATAAGACAATAAATATTAAAGTAAAATATAAATCTTAATATCATATTAATAAATCAATACAAAATAATACAAATAAAATAGATACAAAATATAATAAAAGAAAATAAAATAGAATAGAAGTTCATTTACATTATAAAGTATGTAGGCTGGTAAAACAAGACTAAAGAAAATACAAGACAACAAACAAATATAAAAGATATAAGCATGAAGACATAAGTAAACAAACCAGGCTTTGTATATGAATGTGAAGTTTAGTTATGCAAGAACAAAGTAAAAGAAGAAAATATCTATCTACATGCACAAATAAAATAAGGTTGAGACATAAAGAAC
This sequence comes from Allium fistulosum, assembly GCA_030737815.1. NCBI lineage: Eukaryota > Viridiplantae > Streptophyta > Magnoliopsida > Asparagales > Amaryllidaceae > Allium > Allium fistulosum. The sequence continues at coordinate 651,813,869 of CM060902.1, read as the reverse complement.
TTAAGCATTTAATGCTAGCATAAACAAGGTCAACTCGAAATGTTATCAGCCTCCAAACATAAAAATATCCCTGGCTTATGTTGTACAAACAAATAATGACCTTGTATAAAAGAAAATAATCACCCTTAAACTTTTTCCTATATATTATCATCTTCATCACAGTTCGTTCATTCAGAACTGAGTAAAACTAAAGTAGGCTTCGTCTTTAACTTTAAAACAAAAATTCAATTTAAAACAACAACTCAACTACAACCAGAAATTCAGGAGAAAGGATTCAGCAAGAAAAGTTCAAGCCTGTTTCAACATAAATCAAGCTCTGTTCTCTTTCCTGAAAACGGTGAGTAACATATGTTTTTAAAATTTAAAAGTTTGAATTTGCTGCATATATATGTCTGTTTTTATATACATAAGGATTCTCTGTATATATTGGAAAATTGGTAGCACTTTGTACAGTTTATACAAGTTTTCTGTTCTGAAATTTTAAGATACCAGATTCCTGATTCAAAAAAATTATTTGCTCTCGATCTACTTGTTGTTTGGACTCAGTATTAAAACAAAATTTGTTTGATATAACATAAACTCAAGATTTAAATTTTATTCGAGTAAAAATAAGTTGTAAATGCCTCTGGAAATCAACATAACTGGACAAAGCTTTAAACAAGTTAAAATTTAAAACTTTTAATTCTTGAATTCAGGTTTGTAAACTGAATTTTTATACTAAAATATGATTTTTAAAGCAAAAATTATAATTTTTTGATCAAAGGTTTCGGAGCAGTTCGACCTTGTTTGAAATTTGGGTTTGGATCAATTTCTGTTGATCAGAGTGTAGTTGGTGGTCAAGGCTTCACGTGGAGGTGCAGGGGCCTATGACGATGGTAGGAAAAATGGTCAGAGACGCTCACGTTCACCGAGGAGGCAGCGGCAAGAATTTTCTGTTCGTAAACCTAGTTTGACGTGGTGTTGTATTTCGCTTCGTTCATCGTCTGTAAGCGATCGAGTTCAACGTGCTTTTGGGAAATGGTAGAGGGATGGTAGTCGAAGCTATGGCCGGTGGTGATAGCTCTCAGGTGGTCGGAATTGGGAGTACGGCGAAGTTCCAGATTTGGTGGTGGTGGGTATTCTTGTTCCAGGGTTGGGTTCTATGCTCGATTTTGAATTCGAAGAGAGGAAGGGGTTCGGGCAATCGGGAAGTGGAGCAAGGAAGATTGTCGACTTCTCCGACGTAGTGACGCCGACCGGAGGCGAGCGGCGGTGCCGTGCATGTGCACGGTGCACTTAAATTTTCCAGTGAAGTTCTGGTTTTGGGGGTATCAGTAGTCTTGAGTTTTACTCGAAGCATGGTGATGTTTGGCTCATGTTAAGTTAGGGCTAAACTCGAAGTAAAGAGAAGTTGCCTCGGGTTGTTTTGTTTTGCTACAGGTTTTAATAAACCTGACAGTAAATTGAAGTTAAAGCAAATTTAAATGGAATTTAAATTTTGAGATAGATTTAAAAATAAGTTTATATGCAGATGAAGTTAGATTCAAGATGGCTTTTAAATTTTAAGTTTTCAAAATATTTAAAAGAGGGTTTTCAGGTTTTAAAAACAAACCTGACAGTTTTTTAAATTTTAAAATTTAATTTAAAATCTGAAACCAGAATTTAAACTGGGTTTAAATTCAAAAGTTAAGTTTAGTTTTCAAATAAACTTTTGAATCTTAAGCTTTTAAAATGAATTGGGATTTTAAATCAAGAATTTAAAATCAAGGTTTTAAAAGCAAGTTTAAATCAAAAGTTTTAAATCAAAGTTAAAGCCAAGTTTAAATCAAATAGCTTTCTAAAGTAATTTGTTTTCAAATAAATATTTGAATTGGATTTTGATTAAGTTCTTTTATTAAAAGGATTTTGAGTGAAAAGTTAAATAAATTGTTTTAACTTGAATTTTCAAGATAAAATGTAATGTATTTTAAAGCTTAAATTTTAAATAAAAATTTAAGTAATTTAGTTAGAACTTTCTTATATAGGTTTATAAGTGGATATTTAAATTTGGTAAATGTTTAAATATATAATCATTTTGAATCTTAAATTCAAAATGGAATTTGAATTTAAATTTAAATTGTAATGTTTAAAATACACTTAAATGTTAATGAAATCATTAATAAAGAAATTAATTATCTTAGAGATAATTAAGGTAATAAAATGATTTAAATTAATAAGGTAATTAAAGAATGATTTATTTAATTTATAAATAAATAATTTAGATTAATTTATAATTAGAAATGATTAATAATGAATTAATCTAAGCTAATTTCTTAAGAAAGTAATTAAAGAAATGTTATTAGTTAATGAAGATAATTAACTAGGAATTATTAAGTAATTAAATTAATGTGATTAATTTTTATAATTAATTTGATTAATTAATTAAGATAATCAATTGTAAATTGTTAATTACTTAATGAAAGCAATTAAGGGATTAATTAATTATGTAATTGGTTTAAAGGTTAATTTAATTAATATGATTAATTAAGACTAATTTAATCAATTAAGGTGATTGATTAATTAATTTATATCAAATGATTTGTAATTAATAAGTCAGGATTGGATAATTAATTCATAAGTAATTAATTTAATTGGAAATTAATTGAATTAATTAGGATTAAACAATTAATTAATCCTGCTTATAAACGATTATGGAATGCATGACCTTACTTATGAATGATTGTATTGTATGAGATGCCTTGAATTGATTGTGCTATCTGATCTGTGATATTTTGTTCTGTGGATTGAGCTATGTATAATTTATTCATTTACTTGTGGTACATTTGTATATTATCTATGAATCTTTGAATGAACGATAAGCGTTATAGTTTATACCGCTTATCAACTATATCTCTGTGTTTTGATCTATGATGATTGAATGATGTTGCACTATTGTGTTAAACCCCTGGACCACACTTATACACACACAAATATGGATTTCACGAGGAAATTGATTAAGTCACAGATTGTTGAAATAATTTAAATAGAAAATTTAATTCCAAAGGGTTTTGGAAATGGATTGGGTTTGAAGTGAAAAGCTTTTGAAAAGGAATTTCAAAGATAAAATTTATTTTTGAATAACTTGATAAAGTTTTGAAATTTAAATAATTTGATTTAAATTTGAATTCAAAAATTTGAAACTGAATCCTATGATTTGAAACTAGGGATTAAAGATGTTATAAAAGTTATATATGGGTTAAACCTTTTTAAAGGCATGAATTTGAGAATTTGAATTTAATTCAAGGGTTTTAACTCGTATAAATATAATTGGATTTTTCCGAAACGAAAACTATTTGTTTTCAAATAATAAAAGCTTTCACATAAGAAATGAACTTCCAATTTGTGATAAAAGGATTCCTAGTTTGAAATGAAAATGATGATTTTCCAAGTTATGAACATATCTTTGGAAACGGGTTTGAAAGCTATAAGTTAAATCTTTGATTTAAAGATTTAACGAGTTAATCCAATTGAAATGGAAATTATTTTGGAAATCTATGTATGGATCTTTGTGAAACTGGGTGAACTTTGTGAAATAAATCTTTTTGTGTAAAAGATTAAAATGGTAATTTGTTTAAACCATTTAAAAGAAAGATTTTGGGTAATAAGTTGTGACTTACTTGAAATCCCAATATCCATATGTTTTTAAATATTTCGCTCATTAGTCGGTTTAGCCGGGAGAGGACCTTTGTGTCATATAACCCATTTCGAATAATGATACGTCATATATGGATTGCATTTGAAGACCAGTGGTGAAGACCGGATATTTTCGAAAACGAAAGGACAACTCGTCGAATGTCTCTGCATCGACTGGTCCCCGGTATAGAGACTCCATATGTGGTGGGAAGTCCGTATGTGATTTGGAATTATCCGGATTACAAGGGCTTCTTCGGAAGTGCCTTCGGTTCTGTTCGAACCCGGAACAGACTTGTATGGTTGTATTTCTGACACTACACTTTGAGATATAAAGCTGATTTCTTTCAAATACATTTCTGTTTGGTGGCGGAGATTTATTCTCTTAGCTTACCACCCTTCTTTGAGACGTACGAGCTCAGAGGTTATGTAGTTGAAGGTTATCAGTGAAATATTCCAAATTTGGTAGTGTGGCATGCTGAGTGGTGTTGTGTGTTGATGATCATTTGTTGATCAAAGCATGGCTTTGTGAAAAAGCGTAGCTTTGTGGACGAGACCTCATCGAGCCTCACAGACCGTAAATGGTCGAAACATGAAAGATTCGGCAAGGTTTCAAGGGTAGCTCCCCTAGGGTATGACCATTCCTTCTGGAAAAGGGTAGTATCATGGTATGTAGCCCAGATACTTACTCATGTGGACACACTATATTTACTAATGTGTGATGTTGTTGGTGACGAGTGCTCGGATAAAGGTCGCAAACGACCGGGGGTGGCATATCTTAGGTTTACTACCCGGGAAGGGGGTAACTGACCTTGTGTTAGCAGAGAGCCAGGTGGTTCTCGGGGCGTCCCTCCAGAGGCGTTCCCATATGGCGTAGGAAGTTCCTTAGCCTGACCATTTGTTGGAAAATCCAAAGAAATAATACGAGCCTTTTACGGTTTTAGTTGTATAACCTGCTATGGAATGCGGTGGTAACCTGCTATTGAACATAATAGCTATAGTAGGCATAGTTCGGAATGTCTATGCTGGCTAAGATTAATATTATACTTTCGAAATGTTTTCTACACTATGCACTAGTAATAATATCAAAAGAGTTTTTCTTTTGCGTAGTAAGAATGTTTGACTATCATAAGGTGAAATCTCCTCCAATTCTACGTTTGCATTGTGTGTGTGGCAGGAGGCCTTATGGTAGTTTCATTTTCCAAAAAGCATTACGGATTTCAATGTTTAAAGTTCTTTTGTTGTTTGTTTTAAAGATAACCAACTATTTTTGTTTACTCATACCAGTCCTATGACTGACCCGAAGTTTATTGTTCCCTTCCTAAACTCTGGGTGCCTATAATTTTCCACACGGGCAGTCTAGAGTTGGGTTTCTTTTCAGATAGTCAGGTTTAGTGGATTATTTGGAGCTAGTTAAGTGTCTGGAGTCCATGACTGACGTTGTTTACCTTTGTGGATTGTGATGGTGGTTCGAGCTAGATGTTGGAGTCGTTGGACTCATTCTCTTTTCAGATCATTTGGAGTCATCTCTTCTACTGATAATTTTTCCGCTGTTATTGTATCATATCTCTGAAATTCTTGTATTATTGATATCATTGTTATATATCATTCTGGATATTGTATTCATTGGACTTGTATATGATATCATCTATTTATTTCTTCCGCTGTGTTGTTATACCTACTGTGTTATAAGCTCCGGCACGAGTCGAATTTCAACGATTGAATCTGCGGCATTCGAGTACAAGTGAAGTACGGGTGTCGATTTTCGAACGCTGAAATTTGGATCGTGATATTTTGGTATCAGAGCTAAGGTTGAACTTTAGCTCAGGAGTATAACACATTAAGTAGGTCATTAGAGATAGGGTGAAGTATACCCTAGAATGAGTGATCTCTAAGATATCTGTCCATACGCCTCAGTAAATTCTCTTACTATCCACTGATAGTGAGTATGAGTGCAAGAAGAGGATGAGATAGGGGACAGGGGAATACGACTATAAATGGTCAATACCCTGTAACAACAAGGAAATAGTCTTTTCTCTATCAATCTCTTTTGTTCAGCATTTCTTCTCAATTCTTCGATAGTTCCTGGTAGATCCAGGAAGAAGATTTGATATATTTGCATGGGACATAAACTCCAAATGGGCCAGAATTGTTTGCTTGGATGTATTGATTTCCTTGTTGCTTTGGTTGCTATGGTTGATAGGTATACTTTAGTTTCTAAACTGAAAGTTTTGAAATTGTATCCATATATCTATCTATTCTTTGGGTCCTAATATGTTCTACGAATGGTTAGTTATTCCTTTGAACTAACCGATGCCCTTGTATATTTCATAGATCTGGATAACCCGAGTATCTTGTGAAGAAATTAAACAGAATCATTCTTGTATCTATTATTGATATTCTGATTTGGTAAGCCAAATGCAGAATAGATGTTCAGTTAATTTGATGAAATATTCTTCGTCTATCTTTGTGTCTCCCTGGAAAATTTCGAGGACAAAATTCTTTTAAAAGGGAAGGTTGTAACGACCCCTGATTTTATATATATTTAAATTGATAATTAAATTAATTTCTGAATTAAAATTGTAAAATAAATGGTAAATTGATCTGAGTTCCCGGAGTTCAAATAACAATGTGTTAAATTATTTGAATTTGAAATCTTAAATATAAATGGTTTGAAAATAAATATAAAAGTATATACATTAACACAAGAAAATAAATAAATTATTAAATTTAGAATTGATGGTTAATAATAATTTAAATTTATAAATTAAATATAAGATAATAAATATTAAAGTAAAATATAAATCTTAATATCATATTAATAAATCAATACAAAATAATACAAATAAAATAGATACAAAATATAATAAAAGAAAATAAAATAGAATAGAAGTTCATTTACATTATAAAGTATGTAGGCTGGTCAAAAAAGACTAAAGAAAATACAAGACAACAAACAAATATAAAAGATATAAGCATGAAACATAAGTAAACAAACCAGACTTTGTATATGAATGTGAAGTTTAGTTATGCAAGAACAAAGTAAAAGAAGAAAATATCTATCTACATGCACAAATAAAATAAGGTTGAGACATAAAGAACTTAAGCATTTAATGCTAGCATAAACAAGGTCAACTCGAAATGTTATCAGCCTCCAAACATAAAAATATCCCTGGCTTATGTTGTACAAAAAAATAATAACCTTGTACAAAAGAAAATAATCACCCTTAAACTTCTTTCCTGTATATTATCATCTTCATCACAGTTCGTTCATTCAGAACTGAGTAAAACTAAAGTAGGCTTCATCTTTAACTTTAAAACAAAAATTCAATTTAAAACAACAACTCAACGACAACCAGAAATTCAAGAGAAAGGATTCAGCAAGCAAAGTTCAAGCCTGTTTCAACATAAATCAAGCTCTGTTCTCTTTCCTGAAAACGGTGAGTAACACATGTTCTTAAAATTTAAAAGTTTGAATTTGCTGCATATATATGTCTGTTTCTATATACATAAGGATTCTCTGTATATATTGGAAAATTGGAAGCACTTTGTACAGTTTATACAAGTTTTCTGTTCTGAAATTTTAAGATACCAGATTCCTGATTCAAAAAAATTATTTGCTCTCGATCTACTTGTTGTTTAGACTCAGTATTAAAACAAAATTTGTTTGATATAACATAAACTCAAGATTTAAATTTTATTCGAGTAAAAATAACTTGTAAATGCCTCTGGAAATCAACATAACCGGACAAAGCTTTAAACAAGTTAAAATTTAAAACTTTTAATTCTCGAATTCAGGTTTGTAAACTGAATTCTTATACTAAAATATGATTTTTAAAGCAAAAATTATAATTTTTTGATCAAAGGTTTGGGAGCAGTTCGGCCTTGCTTGAAATTAGGGTTTGGATCAATTTCTTTTGATCAGAGTGTAGTTGGTGGTCGAGGCTTCGCGTGGAGGTGCAGGGGCCTATGACGATGGTAGGAGAAATGATCGGAGACGCTCACGTTCACCGTGGAGGCAACGACAAACATTTTTCGTTCGTAAACCTAGTTTTGATGTGGTGCTGTATTTCGCTTCGTTCGTCGTTTGTAAGCGATCGAGTTCAACATGCTTTTGGGAATTGGTAGAGAGGTGGTAGTCGAAGCTATGGCTGGTGGTGATAGCTCTTAGGTGGTCGGAATTGGGAGTACGGCGAAGTTCCAGGTTTGGTGGTGGTGGGTATTCTTGTTCCAGGGTTGGGTTTTATGCTCGATTTTGAATTCGAAAAGAGGAAGGGGTTCTGGCGATCGGGGAGTGGAGCAAGGAAGATTGTCGACTTGTTCGACGTAGTGACGCCGACCGGAGGCGAGCGGCGGTGCCGTGCATGTGCACGGTGCACTTAAATTTTCCAGTGAAGTTCTGATTTTGGGGGTATCAATAGTCTTGAGTTTTACTTGAAGCATGGTGATGTTTGGCTCGTGTTAAGTTAGGGCTCAACTCGAAGTAAAGAGAAGTTGCCTCGGGTTGTTTTGTTTTGCTACAGGTTTTAATAAACCTAACAGTAAATTGAATTTAAAGCAAATTTAAATGGAATTTAAATTTTGAGATAGATTTAAAAATAAGTTTATATCTAGATGAAGTTAGATTCAAGATGGATTTTAAAACTTAAAGTTTTAAAAATATTTAAAAGAGGGTTTTCAGGTTTTAAAAACAAACTTGACAGTTTTCTAAATTTTAAAATTTAATTTAAAATATGAAACCAGAATTTAAACTGGGTTTAAATTCAGAAGTTAAGTTTAGTTTTCAAATAAACTTTTGAATCTTAAGCTTTTAAAATGAATTGGGATTTTAAATCAAGAATTTAAAATCAAGGTTTTAAAAGCAAGTTTAAATCAAAAGTTTTAAATCAAAGTTAAAGCCAAGTTTAAATCAAATAGCTTTCAAAAGTAATTTGGTTTCAAATAAATATTTCAATTGGATTTTGATTAAGTTCTTTTATAAAAAGGATTTTGAGTGAAAAGTTAAATAAATTGTTTTAACTTGAATTTTCAAGATAAAATGTAATGTATTTTAAAGCTTAAATTTTAAATAAAAATTTAAGTAATTTAGTTAGAACATTCTTATATAGGTTTATAAGTGGAAATTTAAATTTGGTAAATGTTTAAATATATAATCATTTTGAATCTTAAATTCAAAATGGAATTTGAATTTAAATTTAAAGTGTAATGTTTAAAATACACTTAAATGTTAATGATATCATTAATAAAGAAATTAATTATCTTAGAGATAATTAAGGTAATAAAATGTTTTAAATTAATAAGGTAATTAAAGAATGATTTATTTAATTTATAAATAAATAATTTAGATTAATTTATAATTAGAAATGATTAATAATGAATTAACCTAAATAATTTCTTAAGAAAGTAATTAAAGAAATGTTATTAGTTAATGAAGATAATTAACTAGGAATTATTAAGTAATTAAATTAATGTGATTAATTTTGATAATTAATTAGATTAATTAATTAAGATAATCAATTGTAAATTGTTAATTACTTAATGAAAGCAATTAAGAGGTTAATTTTATTTTTTTTTGAGTTCATGGGAAACCTTAAGATCATGGTATTCATTGATACTCACTTAAGTAAACCACGCCGTGTGTCTACCCCGTTTTTATTTAGTCGTCGCACACGGATGCTTAACGTTGAAACTTTACTACCCCAACACCGCGAAACAACACTCCCAAAATCGAGGGGTGCACCCAAATCGAATCACAACAGTAATAGATATGGTAACGAAGGAGTGTGTCCGCTAGAGATGGCGATCCTCAATGGCCCGACGCGGCTCCTGTTTTAGTCATGTCAGGGGTCATCCAATATCGTTCTCTTTCTTCAGTCAACGCGTTCACCAAACCATCCACTTCGTTCTGGATCAACACTCCGCGTATACTAGTTATTAAAGTGGTTTTCGGTATCGACAGAGAGTATGTCCATATCTGATCCCGGTCTCTTTAATAACTACGTATTATTACACCGATGGCTCTTTTACATTTCAAATTTTTGATAATAAATTTTCAAAACACCGGAATTTAAATTCTCCATCTTAATTTAAATTCATTTTTATTTTATTTTATTTACCATTTATATTCATTGTCAATCATATTTACAAGTTTCATTCCTTAAAATCATCCATTAGTCAATAGTTAGAAATATTGACTAATCAACAGTAAACGATGATAATCTAATATTATCATCTCCTAACAACCAATACAATCAAAATTTATAAACTTTCAAGATAATTCTTTTATATATAAAATATAATCCAAAACAATATTATGTCAATCTGTCCTATTCGAGTGTTTAGAAATTCCTATCGATGCCTTGGTGTCCCAAGTACCAACCAGAATTCATAAATACTCAACGGAACAAATTAACACAATATAAAATCATTTTTATATCAAAATTACAAATACGCTCTCTCATATACACTCAAACTCATTCATAAGGTTTAACCCTATTTCAATGAGTTATTCCCCACTAGAGCCAAGGTAATCTAAACCAAAGTAATTATGTAATTGGTTTAAAGGTTAATTTAATTAATATGATTAATTAAGACTAATTTAATCAATTAAGGTGATTGATAATTAATTTATATCAAATGATTTGTAATTAATAAGTCAGGATTGGATAATTAATTCATAAGTAATTAATTTAATTGGAAATTAATTGAATTAATTAGGATTAAACAATTAATTAATCCTGCTTATAAACGATTATGGAATGCTTGACCTTACTTATGAATGATTGTATTGTATGAGATGCCTTGAATTGATTGTCCTATCTGATCTGTGATATTTTGTTCTGTGGTTTGAGCTGTGTATAATTTATTCATTTACTTGTGATACATTTGTATATTATATGTGAATCTGTGAATGAACGATAAGCGTTATAGTTTATACCGCTTATCAACTATATCTCTGTGTTTTGATCTATGATGATTGAATGAAGTTGCACTATTGTGTTAAAACCCTGGACCACACTTATACACACACAAATATGGATTTCACGAGGAAATCGATTAAGTCATAGATTTTTGAAATAATTTTAAATAGAAAATTTAATTCCAAAGGGTTTTGGAAATGGATTGGGTTTGAAGTGAAAAGCTTTTGAAAAGGAATTTCAAAGATAAAATTTATTTTTGAATAACTTGATAAAGTTTTGAAATTTAAAAAATTTGACTTAAATTTGAATTCAAAAATTTGAAACTGAATCCTATGATTTGAAACTAGGGATTAAAGATGTTATACAAGTTATATATGGGTTAAACCATTTTAAAGGCATGAATTTAGGAATTTGAATTTAATTCAAGGGTTTTAACTCGTATAAATATAATTGGATTTTTCCGAAACGAAAACTATTTGTTTTCAAATAATAAAAGCTTTCACTTAAGAAATGAACTTCCAATTTGTGATAAAAGGATTCCTAGTTTGAAATGAAAATGATGATTTTCCAAGTTATGAACAAATCTTTGAAAACGGGTTTGAAAGCTATAAGTTAAATCTTTGATTTAAAGATTTAATGAGTTAATCCAATTGAAATGGAAATTGTTTTGGAAATCTATGTATGGATCTTTATGAAATTGGGTGAACTTTGTGAAATAGATCTTTTTGTGTAAAAGATTAAAATGGTAATTTGTTTAAACCATTTAAAAGAAAGATTTTGGGTAATAAGTTGTGACTTAATTGAAATCCCAATATCCATATGTTTTTAAATATTGCGCTCATTATTCGGTTTAGCCGGGAGAGGACCTTTGTGTCATATAACCCAATCCCGAATAATGATATGTCGTATATGGATTGCATTTGAAGACCGGTGGTGAAGACTGGATATTTTCGAAAACGTAAGGACAACTCGTCGAATGTCTCTGCATCGACTGGTCCTCGGTATAGAGACTCCATATGTGGTGGGAAGTCCGGACGTGATTAGGAATTATCCGGATTACAAGGGCTTCTTCAGAAGTTCCTTCGGTTCTGTTCGAACCCGGAACAGACTTGTATGGTTGTATGTCTGACACTACACTTTGAGATATAAAGCTGATTTCTTTCAAATACATTTCTGTTTGGTGGCGAAGATTTATTCTCTTAGCTTAACACCCTTCTCTGAGACGTACGAGCTCAGAGGTTATGTAGTTGAAGGTTATCAGTGATATATTCCCAATTTGGTAGTGTGGCATGCTGAGTGCTGCTGTGTGTTGATGATCATTTGTTGATCAAAGCATGGCTTTGTGAAAAGCGTAGCTTTATGGACGAGACATCATCGAGCCTCATAGACCGAAAGTGGTCGAAACAGGAATGATGCGGCAAGGTTTCAGGGGTAGCTCCCCTAGGGTATGGCCATTCCTTCTGGAAAAGGGTAGTATCATGGTATGGAGCCCAGATACTTACTCATGTGGAAATGCTATATTTACTACTGTGTGATGTTGTTGGTGACGAGCGCTAGGAAAAAGGTCGCAAACGACCGGGGGTGGCATATCACAGGTTTACTACCCAGGAAGGGGGTAACTGGCCTTGTGTTGGCAGAGAGCCAGGTGGTTCTCGGGGCGTCCCTCCAGAGGCGTTCCTGTAACGACCCGAAATTTCGAACGAATTAAATTGAGAATATTTAATTAATTTTAAATATTTGAACGACGATTTAATTTGAATCCCCGATATAACTTTGAAATTGGCGATTAAATTATAAAATTTAATCTATTGATGTTGAATAAAAATTTAAATCTTCAGTTTACAGTTGAAGAAAAATATTTCAAAAGCTTTTAAAATTCGTATTGATAATACTGAAGATGATAGAAGCTTCAGAATTTAATTTCGAACTGTTTTGTTCAGTTTTGAAAATAATCACTCGAATCGATATTTAAAAATAGCCGTCCGAGGCACAGTCTCGGAATTCGACGAAACCAGTTCCATTGGGTCCGGAATATTGTATTATTGCCGGGTTTCAAATTTCTTATTGTTCGGAGTTGTTATGTAAGCGTGCGACCTAGAAACGCGTTCAAATTTTAAAACGAAATTCAAATTTAAATTTATATTTTTATTGGTCAAATATCAGCCACGTTCTCTTCCATTTAAACACGCCCCGTTGTTCACGCCTAAAATCGCGATGCAGAATCGTGCAAAGTAATGGCCGCGTACTTCTACCCCATATCTCGTTCAAAAGAAAAACAAACGAAACCATTTTCGTTCGTTCAAATAAAAATCGCAACTTCCCTCCCCTTAGCTAAAATCAATGCCGCTCCCTGTATCATTTCAATTCCAAATCCCTCTCCCCATCCACCAGTTAATTCGCACGAAAAAGAAAGGGGGGTTCGTCGTTCTTCTCGAGCATGCGCTCGAGGCCATGGCAACGTAGGAGAAGGTGGCATTCGAAGGGCTTGGCTAGAGACAAGCGACGCAGGCGGCGATGTAGGGTTCGCGGCAAACCAAGTCGCGATAGGCGTCAGTGTCGCGGCGGTGTTCGCAAGTTGATTGGGGCTTCTGTTGGTGGCGCGAGCTCGCGTCGAAGGCAACTCAGGGATTGGCGTTCGTGAACGAGGCGACGTTCGGTTGGCTCGCGATTGGGTGGTTCACGAAGCAGTGATGGCGTGGCTCGCGACTCGAAGTAGGTCGCGATGGCGACTCTGGAAATCTCGCGATGAACTCGAGCGGTGGCGCGACAGTGGGGTCACGAATTTGGGGCCGTGGGTGGGTTCGATTTCTGTGAGGTATTTTTGTTCAGTTTTGTTTAAATTTAAATTAAATAAATTTTTAAAAGGAAGAATTAGGCGATATAAAACTGATATTTGACATATATCCATAGATACAATATTTTTTTGGGAAATAGGTATGAAATTTGATTTGGTAATATATATATATATATCCAGACAGTATTAAAAGAAATTAGCTTGAAAAGAAAACATTTGTTAAATAAATTGTCAAAGGAGAAATTAGTTTTTTAAATTTAGTTTCTTGTTAGAAAATTCTATTAAAAGAAATAGATTTAAAATAAAATTATTAGATAATTAAAATTACCAAACATAAAGATAAAAATGAAAATTGATAGTTCGATCTAGTTCGAATATTTATAGATTTTATAAATTGTTTATACCAGGTTAAAATCGAGAAAACAAAACGGAAATGAAATGGGATGGCAAAATAAAATGCTAAGGTGAGATTTTTCTCACTCAAAATATATTTGGTATTACAGTTATTGATTTGACTGAATTGATTGATGTTTGGATGTGATATTAGATATTTAGGATATATCTATATATATATAGCAATATATACATATTGGCATATGTATATATTGGATTGATGATTTCCCGCCTCGTATAGCGGATGAGACCCTATTGCGCCGTTAGTAAGCGGATTTATAAAAACCTATATACCGCGATAATTCCGTACTGGAGCGGAATTGGTATTGTGCTAACATCTTTGGATGCAGGAAAACAGGTTGGAGGGATCCAACTGGACCCCTCACATTGATTGAATTTATTTCTACTGTGATGTGATAATCTGTGAATGATTGTTGTTGTTATTGAATTGATATCTGGAAATTGTTTGAAAAGCTAAAATTTAGCTGAATGGATGTTTTGACATCATTGGATTCCAAAAATAAACGAAATTGAATTTTTGGGAATCAAAATAGAAATTTCTAAGTGAATTTAATTTTAGAAATTTAATAAATTCGAAGAAAGGAATTTTAAAGTATAAAAAGTTAATTTTATAATCTTATCGAATTTATTTCCAGAATAAAGTGAAAATGCTAAATAAATGGATTTCGTAAAATAGTGATTATAATTCGAAGAATTAAATTTAAAAATTTGGATTTTAAAATAGATTGAAAGAAACAATTGAAATTGGTTTTCTTTGAAAAGGAATTTATTTAAAAAGAGATAAGTTGGAAATCCAATTAGGAATTTAATTGGTAAATTGAAATAATTTGGGAAATCAATGTAAAATGATCTCAATTTAAAGAATCCCTTTAAAAACAGGATATTGAATAATTTGAAAAGAATAAGAATTTATTCTAGTAGTGAGAATAAATTTAGAAATCAATTTGTAATTGATTTGGAGTTAAAGTAGAATTAGAAATTAATTTGAAATTTGATTTTAGATTCAAAAGTGAATATTTGGAAAAAATGAATCCAATTGAAATAAGGGAATGTGAATTTAAAATGGAAATGATGTTAAAATGATTCATAAAGGGATGAACTTTACAATTGTAAAGTTTTAAAAGAACGATTTTTTGAAAATAAATGAATTATAAGTATTAACTTATAAGATGGACCGTTAGTATAAAAATTGAGTTATGAATTGAACTAGTTAATAAAGAAGATTTATAAATTGTAGTTTTTATAAATGGAAATAGAATTTATAAACGTGTTTATAAATTCGAAATAGATTGAATTTGATAAATTAAATATGGAAGATTATTAAAGAAGATATATTCACGATTTTGGACAGTGAATATATTATTGAATAAAATGGATTCATTTTTGAAGAAGTGATATTTTAAAAATGAAGTTAAATTGTTTTAACGATGTTTTAAAATGTATTGTGAATCGAAAACATAGATTTCAACAGTTCTTGTTGAAATAGACGTTTTCGAGAAATTTAAGGAAATGGTGAACTATAACACTGTTGTTATAGTAAATGATTTCCGAAAGGAAATAGTTTTTATCTAGTATTGGGATTTACATATCTATTTTAATTTCGAATCCCTATACTAGTGATTTCGAGTCGTCGTAACGATGTTTTACGTAACATTCGTTTTGACTCAAATAAGATGCTGAAATTTATGATTTCCTTAAAGAATGAATTTATACTTAATTTTGATTTAAGTATATCGAATATTTTCCAAGTGTGGAAAATAAATGATTGTGAAATACTTATTATTTAATAAGTATGGAAATGCTTTTCCAATATGAAATGAACTGTTTTGAGATTTTATCTTTTAAAGATAAATTGAAATGTGGAAATTGATTTGAAATTGTTTTCAAATGATTAAGTGTGGAAATTTTATATCTAGTAAAGGATATTTTGGAAGATAAAATAATTTGGGAAGAATTATTTGGAATCTGATGATGTTGCGCATCTTTATTGATAGTTAAATAACCGACTATCAATAATTACCTTTAGAATGGTATTTGTTGTGAATTGGATGAATTTGAATGCCACACTTATTTTTAAATAAACGCTCACTATTCGGGTTAACCGGGAAAGGACCATGGGGTCGTATAACCCATTCCGAATATGTGATACGTCGTTATGAATTGCATTTGAAGACCGGTGTTGAAGACCGGATATTTTTGAAAACGAAAGGATGACCGTCGAGTTACTCTACATCGACTGATCTTCGATTTAGAGGTTTTATCACCCTTAGTGACGGGAAGTCCCGACGTGATTAGAAATTTATCCGGACGTGCAAGGGCTTCGTGAGAAGTGCCTTCGGTTCTGTTCGATCCCGGAACAGACTTGTATGGATTGTGTGTCTGACGTTACAATTTGAGATATAAAGCTGATTTCTTTCAAATACATTTCTGTTGGTGGCGGAGAATTTATTCTCTTAGCTTAACACCCTTCTCTGAGACGTACGAGCTCAGAGGTTATGTAGTTGAAATTTATCAGCGATATATCCCAATTTGGTAACGTGGCATACTGAGTGTTGCTGTGAAATGATCAGTGTTTGATCATTTGTGATATGATCATTTGTTTGATCTTATATCTTTGTGATCATAGGTTGATCATTTTTGTTTGACCCGAAGCAGGGCTTTTTGTAGAAAGCGTAGCTTTGTGGACGAGACTTCGTCGAGCCTCACACCCCGGAAATGGTCGAAACAGGACGAATGCGGCAAGGTTCTAGGGAGTAGCGCCCCTTAGTGTATGTCATTCTTTCTGGATAAAGGTGGTATCATGGTATGGAGCCCAGATACTTAACCTCTGTGGTTACTGCATTATTATTATCTATGTGGTTTGTTGCGAATCGGGGATCCTCGGGAAGATCGGTGACGATCGGGGGATGGCATACGCGTGTCAGTAGTTACCTATTTTTGCAGAGGTAACCCGGCCTTGTGTTGGCAGAGATCCGGTTAGGTTCTCGGGTCGTCTATTCCAGGGACGTACCCATCGTGGATAGGAAGTTCCTTAGCCTGACCATTTGTTGGAAATCCAAAGAAACAATACGTGACTTGTACGGTTTTAGTTGTAGAACCTGCCATCTAATATGGCAGCTATAGTAAGCATACTATAATGGTACCTATGCTGGCTAAGATTTATATTCTACTTTCGGAAATGTTTTCTACACTATGCACTAATAATAATATCAAAAGAATTTGATTTTTGCGTAGTAAGCATCTTTGACTATCATAAGAAGAAATCTCCTCCAAGTCTGCGTTTGCATTGTGTGTGTGGCGGGAGGTCTTATGGTAGTTTCATTTTCCAAAAGCATTTCGAATTGACTTTAAAATTATCCTGTTGTTTATTTTAAAGATAAACTGTTTTACGATCTCACACCAGTCACCATGACTGACTCGGAGTTTATTGTTTCCCTTCTAAACTCTGGGTGCCCACCAATTTCCACACGGGCAGTCTAGAGTTAGATTATCAGGATATTCTGGATATTCTGGAGCTTTGGAGATAAGCTGGATGACGAGACGTAGTATTTGTATCTGATAGTATTTATTCCGCTGTGTATTCTGTATGAGGACAAGTTATATAACTGTCCATTGTTGTATATTGAATCTGATGATTGATGTATGTATAAACTGATATAGTTCTTTGTTTTAAAAGACTAGTAATTATCTATTGTATATTGTTCCGTTGCGATATGTGAGATTCTGATATTGTTTCTGTTCTGATGTTGTTCTGTTGTTCTTCTTTTCTTTTTCTTCTCTTTTTCTTCTATCTTCTTCTTCTTCTACTTTTTCTTTTTCTTAAAACCATAACTTTTCGGGTTTCCGGCATTCGATGGCTCAGCAGTCGATAAAGTGAGTATCGATGTTGAATTTTCGAAAGTCGAAAATTTTCGGGACGTTACATTTGGTATCAGAGCCTATGGTTAAGCGACAACCCTGCTCTGTTGGGTGTTACTCATTAGAGATAGAGTCAGTAGTACTCTAGAATGAGTTGAGTGTAATAATAGATATGAGCGCGTATTTGTTATTTGAATATAAAGTTGTTTTATATTGTGATGATTGATTTATTGAGTGGTATATGGATTCTGGTCAATACGAGTAATTAACGATCATTGATAGGAATCTCTAAACACTCGAATAGAACAATTCGGCACAGTATTGTTTTAAATAGGGTGAATGAAATAATTTTGCCCAAAACTATTTTTGTATAGAAACGAATTGATTTTCTATGAATTATTATAGTATATGGTTGCATGGATGTTAGAAGTGATAATATTAATCTATTATCATTGAAATTGAATAAGAAATTCAAATCATAACTCCAAAGTTAAGAAATAAATTCACAGACAAATGAAATTGAGAATGTAGATCATAAATGTGAATTGTAAATTGAAACGGAATTCCAGAGAAGTTTTTGGAAAAGTTTTGAAAAGAATTTGAAAATTTTGGAGATTTGGAAAGTTTAATTTCTTTTTGAAGTTGAAAATGAATTTCAAAGATTTTGAAAAGTATTTTGGAGAGTTAAAAGCTCTAAACTCTTTTCGGTCGCTGGAAAATAACTTCGATGATGACCGCGGCATCGTTGGTGTTCATTTTCGGGTTTCCAAAAGAGAAATTGCTGCCAAATTGTTTTAAATGAAAGTTGTTTGAAAATTTGGATTTGGTTTTTGAAATTCAAAGGATAATTTGAATTGTTTTCAAAAATGGTTTTGAAAAGGTTGAAAAGACTCTGGAATTGAGAATTGAATTATGAAAATAAAATTTGTGAATGAATGAATCAATTTGCAATTGCAAGTACATGAATGTGAATTGAATTCGAATTGAAATCCAGTTTAATATAAGTGATTGTAAACCAAAATAGCTCGGAATTGCAAATAAATTCAAGTAAGAAGAAATAAATTTCAAATGAATAGAATTCACAATTGTAAGTGAATAAAATTGAAACTGAGTGTTGAAAGCAAATTTGAATAAGTGAATTAGAATTGGAAATGGATTAGTAACTGAAACTAATCTAAAATAGTGCAGTTGAATAAAAGATAGCTGATGATAAATTCAATATTCAAAAGTAAATTGAATTCAAGTAAAATTGAAATTTGTAAATTGAATTCAAATGAGAAATTGAAATGTAAGATTGAAAGAAATTTGATATATAACTTCAATAGTGAAGTAAAGAATATATAAGAAGTATATATTGAAAATGTCGTAACAGGATTGGCAAATTTGTTTGAATGTTGTAACTAGATATAATGGCTAGTAGGATATACAGGTATAAAGGGATTGGAAAATTTATTTCACAGATAATTTGAATTGCTCGACAAAAGGTACGTATTTAAATTTAAATATGAGTTTTGATGATTTCTCTCTAGCCGCTTGGCTTTTTCTTTTTCTTTTTGAAATCTGAGAGTCCGTAGGGACGTTTTGTAGTAGTACCGTATTAGCCGCGCAAAGGAGACGCTGGCGAAATTTTTCGAAAATTTAGGGCGTTAGAAAATTTTTGAGAAAATTTGAAAGTTTAAAATTTGAGTTTGAATTTAAATTTGAACTTTGAAGTAAACAGTGCTGTTTTGAAACGTATAACTGAAGTTGGAAAGTTAGATGAAATGATAGCGAATCTTTAGTAGAAAGATTTGTTTTGAAAATTTGATAAAACTATTAGAGGTTGAAAGATAGTAGACGAGTTAAGGACCATTTTTCCTAACTTGTAATTTCGAGGACGAAATTCTTTTAAGGAGGGAAGTCTGTAACGACCCGAAATTTCGAACGAATTAAATTGAGAATATTTAATTAATTTTAAATATTTGAACGACGATTTAATTTGAATCCCCGATATAACTTTGAAATTGGCGATTAAATTATAAAATTTAATCTATTGATGTTGAATAAAAATTTAAATCTTCAGTTTACAGTTGAAGAAAAATATTTCAAAAGCTTTTAAAATTCGTATTGATAATACTGAAGATGATAGAAGCTTCAGAATTTAATTTCGAACTGTTTTGTTCAGTTTTGAAAATAATCACTCGAATCGATATTTAAAAATAGCCGTCCGAGGCACAGTCTCGGAATTCGACGAAACCAGTTCCATTGGGTCCGGAATATTGTATTATTGCCGGGTTTCAAATTTCTTATTGTTCGGAGTTGTTATGTAAGCGTGCGACCTAGAAACGCGTTCAAATTTTAAAACGAAATTCAAATTTAAATTTATATTTTTATTGGTCAAATATCAGCCACGTTCTCTTCCATTTAAACACGCCCCGTTGTTCACGCCTAAAATCGCGATGCAGAATCGTGCAAAGTAATGGCCGCGTACTTCTACCCCATATCTCGTTCAAAAGAAAAACAAACGAAACCATTTTCGTTCGTTCAAATAAAAATCGCAACTTCCCTCCCCTTAGCTAAAATCAATGCCGCTCCCTGTATCATTTCAATTCCAAATCCCTCTCCCCATCCACCAGTTAATTCGCACGAAAAAGAAAGGGGGGTTCGTCGTTCTTCTCGAGCATGCGCTCGAGGCCATGGCAACGTAGGAGAAGGTGGCATTCGAAGGGCTTGGCTAGAGACAAGCGACGCAGGCGGCGATGTAGGGTTCGCGGCAAACCAAGTCGCGATAGGCGTCAGTGTCGCGGCGGTGTTCGCAAGTTGATTGGGGCTTCTGTTGGTGGCGCGAGCTCGCGTCGAAGGCAACTCAGGGATTGGCGTTCGTGAACGAGGCGACGTTCGGTTGGCTCGCGATTGGGTGGTTCACGAAGCAGTGATGGCGTGGCTCGCGACTCGAAGTAGGTCGCGATGGCGACTCTGGAAATCTCGCGATGAACTCGAGCGGTGGCGCGACAGTGGGGTCACGAATTTGGGGCCGTGGGTGGGTTCGATTTCTGTGAGGTATTTTTGTTCAGTTTTGTTTAAATTTAAATTAAATAAATTTTTAAAAGGAAGAATTAGGCGATATAAAACTGATATTTGACATATATCCATAGATACAATATTTTTTTGGGAAATAGGTATGAAATTTGATTTGGTAATATATATATATATATCCAGACAGTATTAAAAGAAATTAGCTTGAAAAGAAAACATTTGTTAAATAAATTGTCAAAGGAGAAATTAGTTTTTTAAATTTAGTTTCTTGTTAGAAAATTCTATTAAAAGAAATAGATTTAAAATAAAATTATTAGATAATTAAAATTACCAAACATAAAGATAAAAATGAAAATTGATAGTTCGATCTAGTTCGAATATTTATAGATTTTATAAATTGTTTATACCAGGTTAAAATCGAGAAAACAAAACGGAAATGAAATGGGATGGCAAAATAAAATGCTAAGGTGAGATTTTTCTCACTCAAAATATATTTGGTATTACAGTTATTGATTTGACTGAATTGATTGATGTTTGGATGTGATATTAGATATTTAGGATATATCTATATATATATAGCAATATATACATATTGGCATATGTATATATTGGATTGATGATTTCCCGCCTCGTATAGCGGATGAGACCCTATTGCGCCGTTAGTAAGCGGATTTATAAAAACCTATATACCGCGATAATTCCGTACTGGAGCGGAATTGGTATTGTGCTAACATCTTTGGATGCAGGAAAACAGGTTGGAGGGATCCAACTGGACCCCTCACATTGATTGAATTTATTTCTACTGTGATGTGATAATCTGTGAATGATTGTTGTTGTTATTGAATTGATATCTGGAAATTGTTTGAAAAGCTAAAATTTAGCTGAATGGATGTTTTGACATCATTGGATTCCAAAAATAAACGAAATTGAATTTTTGGGAATCAAAATAGAAATTTCTAAGTGAATTTAATTTTAGAAATTTAATAAATTCGATGAAAGGAATTTTAAAGTATAAAAAGTTAATTTTATAATCTTATCGAATTTATTTCCAGAATAAAGTGAAAATGCTAAATAAATGGATTTCGTAAAATAGTGATTATAATTCGAAGAATTAAATTTAAAAATTTGGATTTTAAAATAGATTGAAAGAAACAATTGAAATTGGTTTTCTTTGAAAAGGAATTTATTTAAAAAGAGATAAGTTGGAAATCCAATTAGGAATTTAATTGGTAAATTGAAATAATTTGGGAAATCAATGTAAAATGATCTCAATTTAAAGAATCCCTTTAAAAACAGGATATTGAATAATTTGAAAAGAATAAGAATTTATTCTAGTAGTGAGAATAAATTTAGAAATCAATTTGTAATTGATTTGGAGTTAAAGTAGAATTAGAAATTAATTTGAAATTTGATTTTAGATTCAAAAGTGAATATTTGGAAAAAATGAATCCAATTGAAATAAGGGAATGTGAATTTAAAATGGAAATGATGTTAAAATGATTCATAAAGGGATGAACTTTACAATTGTAAAGTTTTAAAAGAACGATTTTTTGAAAATAAATGAATTATAAGTATTAACTTATAAGATGGACCGTTAGTATAAAAATTGAGTTATGAATTGAACTAGTTAATAAAGAAGATTTATAAATTGTAGTTTTTATAAATGGAAATAGAATTTATAAACGTGTTTATAAATTCGAAATAGATTGAATTTGATAAATTAAATATGGAAGATTATTAAAGAAGATATATTCACGATTTTGGACAGTGAATATATTATTGAATAAAATGGATTCATTTTTGAAGAAGTGATATTTTAAAAATGAAGTTAAATTGTTTTAACGATGTTTTAAAATGTATTGTGAATCGAAAACATAGATTTCAACAGTTCTTGTTGAAATAGACGTTTTCGAGAAATTTAAGGAAATGGTGAACTATAACACTGTTGTTATAGTAAATGATTTCCGAAAGGAAATAGTTTTTATCTAGTATTGGGATTTACATATCTATTTTAATTTCGAATCCCTATACTAGTGATTTCGAGTCGTCGTAACGATGTTTTACGTAACATTCGTTTTGACTCAAATAAGATGCTGAAATTTATGATTTCCTTAAAGAATGAATTTATACTTAATTTTGATTTAAGTATATCGAATATTTTCCAAGTGTGGAAAATAAATGATTGTGAAATACTTATTATTTAATAAGTATGGAAATGCTTTTCCAATATGAAATGAACTGTTTTGAGATTTTATCTTTTAAAGATAAATTGAAATGTGGAAATTGATTTGAAATTGTTTTCAAATGATTAAGTGTGGAAATTTTATATCTAGTAAAGGATATTTTGGAAGATAAAATAATTTGGGAAGAATTATTTGGAATCTGATGATGTTGCGCATCTTTATTGATAGTTAAATAACCGACTATCAATAATTACCTTTAGAATGGTATTTGTTGTGAATTGGATGAATTTGAATGCCACACTTATTTTTAAATAAACGCTCACTATTCGGGTTAACCGGGAAAGGACCATGGGGTCGTATAACCCATTC
Source organism: Allium fistulosum (assembly GCA_030737815.1). Taxonomy (NCBI): domain Eukaryota; kingdom Viridiplantae; phylum Streptophyta; class Magnoliopsida; order Asparagales; family Amaryllidaceae; genus Allium; species Allium fistulosum. Next base: position 651,790,668 of record CM060902.1, on the reverse strand, counting down.
CGAATATGTGATACGTCGTTATGAATTGCATTTGAAGACCGGTGTTGAAGACCGGATATTTTTGAAAACGAAAGGATGACCGTCGAGTTACTCTACATCGACTGATCTTCGATTTAGAGGTTTTATCACCCTTAGTGACGGGAAGTCCCGACGTGATTAGAAATTTATCCGGACGTGCAAGGGCTTCGTGAGAAGTGCCTTCGGTTCTGTTCGATCCCGGAACAGACTTGTATGGATTGTGTGTCTGACGTTACAATTTGAGATATAAAGCTGATTTCTTTCAAATACATTTCTGTTGGTGGCGGAGAATTTATTCTCTTAGCTTAACACCCTTCTCTGAGACGTACGAGCTCAGAGGTTATGTAGTTGAAATTTATCAGCGATATATCCCAATTTGGTAACGTGGCATACTGAGTGTTGCTGTGAAATGATCAGTGTTTGATCATTTGTGATATGATCATTTGTTTGATCTTATATCTTTGTGATCATAGGTTGATCATTTTTGTTTGACCCGAAGCAGGGCTTTTTGTAGAAAGCGTAGCTTTGTGGACGAGACTTCGTCGAGCCTCACACCCCGGAAATGGTCGAAACAGGACGAATGCGGCAAGGTTCTAGGGAGTAGCGCCCCTTAGTGTATGTCATTCTTTCTGGATAAAGGTGGTATCATGGTATGGAGCCCAGATACTTAACCTCTGTGGTTACTGCATTATTATTATCTATGTGGTTTGTTGCGAATCGGGGATCCTCGGGAAGATCGGTGACGATCGGGGGATGGCATACGCGTGTCAGTAGTTACCTATTTTTGCAGAGGTAACCCGGCCTTGTGTTGGCAGAGATCCGGTTAGGTTCTCGGGTCGTCTATTCCAGGGACGTACCCATCGTGGATAGGAAGTTCCTTAGCCTGACCATTTGTTGGAAATCCAAAGAAACAATACGTGACTTGTACGGTTTTAGTTGTAGAACCTGCCATCTAATATGGCAGCTATAGTAAGCATACTATAATGGTACCTATGCTGGCTAAGATTTATATTCTACTTTCGGAAATGTTTTCTACACTATGCACTAATAATAATATCAAAAGAATTTGATTTTTGCGTAGTAAGCATCTTTGACTATCATAAGAAGAAATCTCCTCCAAGTCTGCGTTTGCATTGTGTGTGTGGCGGGAGGTCTTATGGTAGTTTCATTTTCCAAAAGCATTTCGAATTGACTTTAAAATTATCCTGTTGTTTATTTTAAAGATAAACTGTTTTACGATCTCACACCAGTCACCATGACTGACTCGGAGTTTATTGTTTCCCTTCTAAACTCTGGGTGCCCACCAATTTCCACACGGGCAGTCTAGAGTTAGATTATCAGGATATTCTGGATATTCTGGAGCTTTGGAGATAAGCTGGATGACGAGACGTAGTATTTGTATCTGATAGTATTTATTCCGCTGTGTATTCTGTATGAGGACAAGTTATATAACTGTCCATTGTTGTATATTGAATCTGATGATTGATGTATGTATAAACTGATATAGTTCTTTGTTTTAAAAGACTAGTAATTATCTATTGTATATTGTTCCGTTGCGATATGTGAGATTCTGATATTGTTTCTGTTCTGATGTTGTTCTGTTGTTCTTCTTTTCTTTTTCTTCTCTTTTTCTTCTATCTTCTTCTTCTTCTACTTTTTCTTTTTCTTAAAACCATAACTTTTCGGGTTTCCGGCATTCGATGGCTCAGCAGTCGATAAAGTGAGTATCGATGTTGAATTTTCGAAAGTCGAAAATTTTCGGGACGTTACAGTTCCCATGTGGCGTAGGAAATTCCTTAGCCTGACCATTTGTTGGAAAATCCAAAGAAACAATACGAGCCTTTTACGGTTTTAGTTGTATAACCTGCTATGAATGTGGTGGTAACCTGCTATTGAACATAGTAGCTATAGTAGGCATAGTTCGGAATGTCTATGCTGGCTAAGATTAATATTATACTTTCGAAATGTTTTCTACACTATGCACTAGTAATAATATCAAAAGTGTTTTTCTTTTGTGTAGTAAGCATGTTGGACTATCATAAGGAGAAATCTCCTCCAATTCTGTGTTTGCATTGTGTGTGTGGCGGGAGGCCTTATGGTAGTTTCATTTTCCAAAAAGCATTGTGGATTTCAGTGTTTAAAGTTCTTTTGTTGTTTGTTTTAAAGATAACCAACTGTTTTTGTTTGCTCATACCAGTCCCATGACTGATCCAGAGTTTATTGTTCCCTTCCTAAACTCTGAGTGCCCATAATTTTCCACACGGGCAGTCTAGAGTTGGGTTTCTTTTCAGAAAGTCAGGTTTAGTGGATTATCTGGAGCTAGTTCAGTGTCTGGGGTCCATGACTGACGTTGCTTAACTTTGTGGATTGTGATGGTGGTTCGAGCTAGATGTTGGAGTCGTTGGACTCATTCTCTTTTCAGATCATTTGGAGTCATCTCTTCTATTGATATTTTTCCGCTGTTATTGTATCATATCTCTGATATTCTTGTATTATTGATATCATTGTTATATATCATTCTGGATATTGTATCCATTGGAGTTGTATATGATATCATCTATTTCTTTCTTCCGCTGTGTTGTTGTACTTACTGTGTTATAAGCTCCGGCACGAGTCGAATTTCAACGATTGAATCTGCGGCATTCGAGTACAAGTGAAGTACGGGTGTCGATTTTCGAACGCTGAAATTTGGATCGTGACACATTATTTCTTGTTGATAGTGATATATTGCATCTACTTTGTTGTTGAGAGATGTCGATTCTAGATTAATTGACCTTTTGCTATCTTTTCCTCAGGAGAAAAGCCAGTGTTATACGTAGGTGATGCAATAATGTTTAGAGAGGTGGATCGAATTGATAGAGGTGTGGATTTAGTTAGTGATATGTAGGTGCTACTCGATGAAGGTGAGCTAAAGTCGACAGTCAAATAAGTGGAGTCGTGATCAGAAGACATTTTGAATAGAAGTGCTTTGCAAACGGAGGTTGGTAAAAAATATATACGTATTTAGTTTGTGGAAGAATTTCTTTATATAAAAGTTGTTTACTATTTTTGTAAGTTTATTTGTTAGGGTAGTGAAATTTTAACCATAGAAACTTAATAGAAGTTAGCTAGTTTTTATAAAGACAAAATTATTTCATGCATCTTATTTGAGTTATATAAATTATATATCTTAGTTTACTAATTCACTGTAAGAACAAATTCCTAGGTTGCATCTTAGTTTTATAAATAGTTCGCTCGGTGATTTGGTTAAAATATCCATAATATGATTTTCGGTATTTACAAATTCAAGTGATATAATTCCTTTTTCAACATTATCTCTTAAGAAATGGTGTCAAATATCAATGTGTTTTATTCGAGAATGATAAATACAATTTTTTGATAAATTTATAGCACTAATATTATCACAATATATATAAGAATTTGCTATGATCTTACTGAAATCTTGAAGAGTTTATTGCATATATATTACTTGTGCACATGCTAAAGCTGCCGAGATGTATTCGGCTTCATATGTCGAGAGAGAAACACAGTTTTATTTTTTCTAAACCACGAAACTAAAGAATGACCAATAAAATGACATGAGCTACTTGTGTTTTTTCTATCTATTTTGCAACCTTCGAAATCAGCACCACTGTATGACATGAGTTTGAACAAGCTTCCTCTCGAGTAGAAAATACCACAATCTTTGGTGTTGGTTTATATATCTTAAAGTTCATTTAATAGCTCAATGATGTGATTCCTTTGGTTATGCTTGAAATCATGCACGTAAAAACACGCTCATTACAATATCCGATCTACTAGCCGTTAAGTATAACAAATATCATATCATGTTTCGTTACAATTTTTGATCGAAATCTTTTCCATTTTCATCTTTATCCAAATGTAGAGTAGTACTTATCAGAGTTGGTTTACTTGATATATTTTTAACTCCAAAGCGTTTTAATAAATCTCGACAGTATTTTTTTTTTATAAAAATTCCATTTTCTTGTTGTCTTATTTGCAAACCCAAAAAATAATTTAATTCACCCATATGTGACATTTCAAATTCATTTTTCATAGCGTCAGATAATTTATTACACAATTTTTTATTAGTTGATCCAAATATAATGCCGTTAACATATATTTGTACAACTAATATATCAATATTTTCTCATTTTATAAATAAAGTAATGTCATTTTACTAATTTGAAAACCAGAATTCTGTAAACGAGTTTTTAATCTTTCATACCAAGCACGAGGTGCTTATTTTAATCTGTATAGAGCCTTTTTAAGTTTAAATACTTGATCAAAATATTTCTCATGAACAAGTAGCGGTGGTTGTTCATATAAACTTTTTCTTTAATAAGTCTATTTAAAAATGAACTTCTTACATCCATTTGAAAAGGTTTAAAGTTATGATGACAGGTGAAAGCAAGTAATGTTCGTATTGCTTCGAGATGTGCCACTAGAGCAAATGTCTCTTCGTAATCAATTTTTTCTTCTTGATTATATCCTTGTGCTACTAATCTTGCTTTATTTCGAACCATGTTTCCATTTTCATCCACTTTATTTTAAAAAACCCATTTTGTTCAAATTACAGATTGATCATTTGGTCTCGGTACAAGTTCCCATACATCATTTCTTTCAAATTGATTAAGTTCTTCTTGAATTGCAATAGATGCAACATGACTTATTTGATTTAACTGTTTTCTGGTTGATACTTTTGGATTTAAATTACCAATAATATTATCAATTGAATGGTCTTTTAATATCCTAGGTGGTGACATTATAACATTATCATTATTATTATTATTGATATTATTATTATCATTATTTTCATGTATAGGTACATTAGTTTTATTATTATTTACAACTTCTTCATCATCATTTTTATTTTTTAAATTTTCATCAAATGAAACATGAAGACTTTCTTTTGTAATGTTTGTTCATTTATTAAAAACTCTATATACTTCTCTTCGATCCAAATAACCAACAAAATTCCTTCATCAACTTTAGAATCGAATTTTCCCGGGTAGTCTTTTGTGTTTAAAATAAAACATTTTGATCCAAATACTCGAAAATATGATACTTTAGGTCTCTTTTGAAAAATATTTCATAGCATGTGTTTTTAGTCATTGGTCTAAGTATTACATGATTCAATACATAACATGCGTAAGAACGGCTTCAGCCCAAAATTTTTTTGGTAGGTTACTACTATTTTGTAAATTCATGCATATTCTTGTAAAGTTCTATTTTTCCTTTCTACGTACCATTTTGTTGTAGTGAACATGGAAATGAAAAATTATAAGTAATTCCCATTTTGTTGCAAAAATTTGTAATAGTTCGTTTTGAAATTCACCCCCATGTTCGCTTCGTATACTTTTAATTTTTAAATTCATCAAATTTTTAATTCGTTTCGCAAAATTTTTGAACATTTCAAAAGTATCACTTTTATGTTTCAAAAATAATGTCCAAGTATATCTTGAAAAATCATCAACAATAAAATATACTGTAACGACCCACTATTTTGGATCATTCAAATCGACAATAATCCACACATGTCTGACCTGAATAATTCAAAATAACAGATTGTAATAAAATTTGGAGCAAATAAAATCAAATACAGAATCACAAACACAGAATATCAGAATAACTCGCAGCGGAAATAAAATACCATAGTAGTTCATGAAGCTACTATATACAAACTCTCAAAACATATACAAAATCTCATAGTTAAAATAGATACAATAGAAGTTAGGATACATAAATCAATAATACAGAGACAATACCGAATAGTAAATAACTGTATTAGAAGATAAGAAATAATAGATGGACAGATAAGCTCCAGCAAATCTCTAGCTCCAGAAGATAAATTCCAAAGCTGTGATTCTGAAGCTGACCGAGCGTAAAGTAAAACACAAAACACTCGAGTCAAGACATATATACTTATACAATGTACAACTCAAGTGAACTGTAGTAGTAAAGCACAATAACTTAAAGGATGCTTGGGATCACCCATCCTCTAAGGTTCAGTTAAACCATAAATCAATCACCAGGAAATCAAATGACATACAGAGAAGTATACCCGTGGTTATAAAATTCCAAAAATATATTCTATACTTCGAAATCAAATATCATTTCAAATCCATTTCAAAATATCAAAATATTTCAAATCAAATTATTCCATTTAAATCATTTAAAAATGAAGTTATTATATTTAATAGTCAATATTCAATTCTCAAAATTTTACCATTTCAGAATTCATTTATTCACTTAAATATATTAAAACAGTGAAATTTCAACTTTTGCAGCATTTAGAAAATGCTACGGAAAGTTATGTTTAAAAATAATTCAATTAGCAAAAGACAGCATTTAAATGCTGTAATAGGTTTAGATTTCAAATAAAACTTTAGTTAAATTCAGCAACTACAGCACATAGTTCATTTTAGCCATTTAGTTCATTTATATCAATTACAGCATTTACAAAATGCTGTAATATCTTAAACTTTAGAAATGATAGCATTTCAGGAATCCTGTCAATTTAAATTCCAAACTTTCACTACAATTTCATAAACAATTAAAATTTATTTAAATCTATTTGAACTTGTAAAAATCATATTTTCTTACTTTAAAAACAATCATTTAAATAACCCTTAATTTATGATTTTACAAAGTGAAAGTTTCACAAACAATTATCAAATATTTAATAATTCACTTATAAAATAAATGTAAAATTTATAACATTTCATTTACTTAACATTTTAATTAAGTTTACCATTTCATAATTTTATTTAAATTCCATTTTATTTTCTTAACTTAACTTTTATTTTAAAACAGTTTCACATTTTCCAAGTTAAGTTATACTTCAAATTTCAACTTTTAAACATTTATTTATTTAACTATTTTTAATTTATAGAAAAATCAATAACACTTTATAAAATCATTTTAAATTAAAATAAAATCAAATTATCATAATATTTACATTTTTAACATATTTTATAATTTCATGAAAATATATATATTAACCATGGGTCTGTATATAAATTTTTCTAACCTAAGTCAAATGATACAGATAATATATCATTTCAATCCGTAATTTACAAAGGAAAAATCCGGGTTTTATCATTTCAAACCCGCAATCCCAAGTTAATTGAAATAAATAAAAAATCATTCAGGCCTTTCATTTCTGCCCATAACGATTTTTCTCTATTCTAAAATCCGTTCGGGTATGTATCATTTCAACCCATAGTGATTTCTATACTAACAGGGAACTTGCAGTGTGATAAACATATATAAATGAAAAGTTAACAACATATATCAGTAACAGATGATATGAGAGGTGAATAAATAGGGTGATCATCATATAAATAATATCACAGGCACTTATAAAATATCATAATATTCTACACATTCAGTTGTTGTCGCTTCACATTTTTTATAAGTATAAAATGTCGTGTGAGATTTACTCACCTATATATGCTGGAGATTGCAATACAATGACACAACGGATTATAGAACACAATGATAAGGCTACAAATTTGAGTGGAGAGCGAGATCCAAGCTACAAATCTTGTGTTACAACCCAAAACAAAATCAAAACAAATCATAAATTTCAATGCAACTTTGAAATGATATAACTTTGGAATAAAACAAATATGAATGCAACGACTTTTGCCTTGCTTTCTCTATTCCTTTGCATGGCCTAGGGGGTGGTTTAGCTCAGGTTTAAACATAGTATGGCTCAGGTTTGGGCTAGGAACTGCACGGCATAAGCAAGAACATGTAGAGGAAGTTACACTTGGGAAGGTGAAGGGGTTCAAGCAACATAGGGTAGGTTTTTGTTCAACTTTGGGCTCGGCCATGGAGGGTTTGGGCTCGGCCAGTGGGGTGTGGGTCAGGTCAGAGGCTAGAGGGGTGTGTTGTGGTCTGGTCAGAGGTGGTGGTGGTGGCCAAAGGTGGTGGTGGTGTTGGAAAATGAAGTGGTGATGCAAATAGTGGTCACAACATTGTTTTTAAGGCCTAGGTTGCATTTTTGAGGGGTTTGGTCACCATGGTGGGTTCGTCCATGGTCATGACATGGAGTATAATTGGTGATGATGGCAGGGAAGCGGTGTAGGAGGTGGTGGTCGTGGATATGAGGAGGAGGAAGTGCAAAAGAATCCAAGAAACAAGGCAAAAACCATGAAAAATGAGAAGAAGAAGAAGAAGAAGAAGGAAAAAGTAGCCATTACCAAAAAAATTTTGCAAGTCATGAATAGAATGAGGAACTAATGTTTTTATGCAGGAATGGGCACTGGAATACACGGCCAAACAAAGTAATACACATCCAAAAGAAGTAAATGAGGAGTTGTGGCAATTGAAAGGACATAGGAGATGAAAAGACTTCAGTTTCCAAGCTTTTAAAACCTTTCATATTTCCCCTTTTTAATAAATCAAATAAAACTAATATAAAATCAGAAATTAACTATTAAAACCAAAACAAAATAATATGAAATAAAAATAATTAATTAATTGTAAAGAAGATGGAAAAAGAATATAAGAAATTACTTAAAAATTGAAAACAGTGTCCAGAAATTACAAATAAACCACCTTTGACTTTGGAAAATTATAACAACACTTCTTAAAAAAATAAAAGTCAAATAAATATAATAAATGATGAACAAAATAAAGTGGAAATGAGAATAAAATAAGGTCTTAAGAAAAAAATAAAAATAAATAAAGAATTTCTTTAATTAATTGAAACTAGAAATTAGAAATTGTAAACAAAATACAACTGACACTGGAAAATGTCAATTACACTTTTAAAAATGTTTTTAAAACCAAAATATATACATAACATGTTATTTTACCCATATAAATGTAAATTAGAACATTACATGACCAAATAAAATATTATTTTTATAAATTAAAATAAACAATTTTGTTAATACAGCAAATTTCACACAATAGTTAAAAAGGCATAACTTTCACAATATAAATCGGATTTCAACGAAACGAAAAATAGTATTCTTAAAATTTTATTTACTTTCATAATAAAAGATAAAATTCAAAATTTTCAGACTTTCAAATTTTCAAATTCAAAGTCAAAGTTTGACCACATCGACCAAAATTCACTTTTCTGGAAAATATTCTATTTAGTCATGTTTGGTATTCTAATTCACATCAAAATAAAAATTTATATTTAAAATAACAAAAATTGTCCATTTAAATAAATAAAATAAAGTTTTCAAATTAGGAAATTCAATTTAAAATAATTAAAATATATAATTAAAATAATCACAAAATATAGGGTTGTTACATTCTCCCCCACTCAAATCTTTTCATCCTCGAAAAGGAATGAGGTACGAAAAATACAGGAAAGATAGAATGGAATAGGATTAAGACAAGATGACAGGAAGATTAAAATTACACCTAATAATTGTTGTTATAGGTAAGTTTGACAAGGTGGAGAATATGAATAGCTAGAAGGGAAAATAGGACGAAAGACAAGGATGAGCCATTAATTAAAATTGTTGGTTAAAGAGGTAAACAATATTTAAAACACTTTAAAATATTTTAGAAAGGAAAATAACTGATCAAAATATCCTTATATAATACTTTGTCAAAATACTTTTATAACTTGGTGTCTTAACAAGTTTATCATCGTTCCTACAGACTCTGGCAATGCGTTGATCAGGCGCAAAGCTAGAATTCTCCAGGTACATAGTAGACTTGTTTCAACACCCAGTGAAAATACTGGAAAACTTTTAAAAACGGATATGGAAAGTACAATCCAAACAAAAAAACAAACAAAACCTTTGTCTAACCATGGAACGCAGATACAAAAAGGTTACGCCTGGATCCCCTAGGAAACATCCGTATCTGTAAGCTTTCTCAGCCCTGCGAATTATGCCATGATGACTAGTAGACCGCAGATACACAAAGGTTACGCCTGGATCCCCTAGGGAACATCCGTATCCATAAGCTTTCTCAGCCCCGTGGATTTTGCTACTAATACGACCTACATAGATCACAGGATACACAATGGTTATGCCTGAATCCCCCAGGAAACATCCGTACCCCTGGGCCATATCAGCCAGGTGAATTACGCTATACAGTCGCGCTCGTAAGACCATGGGTAATGCCATGGAATTCGATGGAAACTCGAGTATCATATCCGGTAAACCAAAAATCGGAGAAATATCGATAGAATGAATCCACAATGTGGCCACAAAGCGGATATCAAGCAGAAGGCACTTTCCATATCTTTACTTCGAAAATATGTATCATATAGTACCTTTTCAAATCACTTTCAAATATCATACTTATATAAAGTCCATTATATATAAGATTTTATTTTCAAATCAAATACCTTTCCAAAATCAAAAGTATATCAAATCACACTTATATAGACTTCAATTATATAAGATTTCACTTTTCAAATTGAGTACCTTTTCAAATCCATAGTTTTCGAATCAATATCATACTTATACAAACCAATTTTTTTTTATAAGTTCGATAACTCCCAAATCAAGTATTTAGTAACACAAGGTTCTCAAATTTCAATTTATTTCAATATCAATACAATTTTCCAAAATCATAAGTTTAGAAAATAATCCAAATTTCTAAATCAACAAAATTTTAAGTCAACCAATTCATTTCCAAAATCAATGGTTTTCAAAATCATCTTATATTTACATAAGGTCCATCTTATATCAGAAATCAAAATTTTAAAAATAAATTTCACTACATGAAGAGCCATATGGGATTGAACATCTTTGCTTACTAAAAGATTTTTTTTAATTTAGAATAGTTTTGTATATATAAAAAAATAGTTTTGTAAATAAAATGGTTTGTAAAATAGTTTGTATGTAAAATAGAATAAAACAGTTTGTTTGAGAAGAATAAAAGAAAAATAGTTTTGAAAAATGGTTTTAAATTGATAGTAGTTTTTCATAAAAGAAAGAATTCCAATTAAATTACAAAGATATCCAACCCGACAACTTCCAATTTCAGCGCCAAATATATCAATGATATTAGGATATAAGATGTACATATGTCATCATTTAGCAACATTACATTCGATCGCTCGCTCAATCACACAAGTTCGCTTTTGAACTAGTATTGTCCATTCGACTTCCCTAATGCGGATTTCGATATGGTTTCTTGACTACAAACCATCAGTCTCCTTGCATAGCCATAAACTATGACAGAAAATTCTAGAGTCAAGTCCAAAATCCATATCAAATATTCGCCATCAAGAATCGAATAAAAAATCCTAACATGAAATGGTGTAATTCACCTCGAACTTGTGTACTCAAACTTGAATCAAATTAATTATGCGAATAAAACAACGTACGTACAACTTATGTATCTATTCCAACTTGTTCAATATATAGTTTTATAAAGATGTTACTAAGTTAAAACATTTAAACTAAATTTTATTCAAAATATTTTGAAGACCAAATTCTTTTCAAAACATTTCAAATCTAAATTTCATATTAGAAAATTCAAAATAGCCTTATTCGTTTACTTAACAAAACAATTTCAACTTATTTAAATCATATTACTACATACTTTAACGTACATACCAAACATATATACTTTATACTTTTCAAAATTTCTTAGCTTTGAAAGGTTAACCTTGATTTGGAAGTGCTCGAACCTTCATAATAATCGAAGAAATCACATTTCAATCCAAGAGTTGGAAATCACCAACAAATCAGTAAATCAATTCCAAAAGATAGGGTTATATCAAATCAGATCCAAAACTCAAGGACTGAACACTGGCTCATTTCAAATTGTTCAAATATATATACATATATCTTTCGAATATCACATCACACTTTGGAATTTGAAATCAAAATTGGTTTCACAAATCAATCGCATAACAAAGCCACCAAAGTGGCCTCTCCCCCACTCAGAAACTCGAAAATCCATGTCGATGATGCATGCGTTCATCACCGAAATTATTTTCCAGCGACATAAATGGGTTATGGACTTCTATTTTCTCAACTTCTTTTGAAATTTCTTCGAAATCATTTGAAACTCATTAAAATCATTTGAAACATTTCATATTCGGAAAATACTTTCAAATCATATTATTTATTATTCCAAAATCTTAAATCCAGTTTCAAAAATGCCGGAGTTCAATCACTCAAATTCAGATTCAAAACCTTCAGTGATAAATTATTTTATATGAAACCATTCCTTATAAATTTTCAAAATTTTCTAATCCTTTCAAAACTTCAAATTCTCATTTAAAAGGTATATAGATCCTTATAGAAAACATTTCATCTTTATATATAAAATTTGGTCATCCTTATCAAAATAATAACTTTGATTAATACACAATTTTCAAAAGACAATCAACCACAAATTTTTCAAGGGATGATTCAAGGATGGATTTCAAAGCAAAACAGAGATTCAAATTTAGAGGGACTCTAATCAAATAGAATTTGGATTCAAAGATAAGCTCAAACGAAGATAAGATAATTAAATTACCAAATAGAAGATGGATAAGCCTATATAAATCACGGGCGACTTTAATAAGGTCAACCGTGACTTCAGGAATATAATCGATGCGAAAATCTAAGGCAAATCGACCTTCGATCGCCAGAGATAGAATCCAGGTATATCAGAAGATAGATAGCATTGTAAACCGAGGATACGGAAATCTCCGGTGAATCAATGCCAATTGTAAAGGAGTTTCACCCCTTTACAAATCATTCAAAGTTTGGCGAAATCGCCGGTCTTTATAGAGGTCATTCAAAGTGGAGTTATGGAATGCTCCAAAAATCAAAGGAATACAATTTGGGGAGACAGGAATGGATTTCAGAACAAGTGGGAGTGTTCCAAAATTCAAAGGAATCCTAATCGAAGAAATTACTAACAAGGTGGATACGAAAGGGATAAAGTCCATATAATTTTCTTTCAAAACAAGAAAATTTTATATCAAAATAATCTTTAAAAATCCTTTAAAAATCATCTGAAAATCATTTTATACTTCGAAAATACGTTCTCTCACAAAGGAATGATTCTGAGATTTATTTCACCCATTCTAGGGTATTTCTAGCCTATCTCTAATGCGTTTTTGCTCCATAGGCTAAGGTTTGCCTAAAACCAAAGCTCTGGTACCAAATATAATGACCTACTATTTTGGATCATTCAAATCGACAATAATCCACACATGTCTGACCTGAATAATTCAAAATAACAGATTGCAATAAAATTTGGAGCAAATAAAATCAAATACAGAATCACAGACACAGAATATCAGAATAACTCGCAGCGGAAATAAAATACCATAGTAGTTCATGAAGCTACTATATACAAACTCTCAAAACATATACAAAATCTCATAGTCAAAATAGGTGCAATAGAAGTTAGGGTAAATAAATCAATAATACAGAGACAATACCGAATAGTAAATAACTGGATTAGAAGATAAGAAATAACAGATGGACAGATAAGCTCCAGCAAATCTCTAGCTCCAGAAGATAAATTCCAAAGCTGAGATTCTCAGGCTGACCCGAGCGTAAAGTAAAACACCAAACACTCGAGTCAGGACATATATACTTGTACGATGTAAACCAACTCAAGTGAACTGTAGTAGTAAAGCACAATAACTTAAAGGATGCTTGGGATCGCCCATCCTCTAAGGATCAGTTAAACCATAAATCCATCACCAGGAAATCAAATGACATACAGAGAAGTATTCCCGTGGTTATAAAATTCCAAAAATATATTTTATACTTCGAAATCAAATATCATTTCAAATCCATTTCAAAATATCAAAATATTTCAAATCAAATTATTCCATTTAAATCGTTTAAAAATGAAGTTATTATATTTAATAGTCATTATTCAATTCTCAAAATTTTACCATTTCAGAATTCATTTATTCACTTAAATATATTAAAACAGTGAAATTTCAACTTTTGCAGCATTTAGAAAATGCAACGGAAAGTTATGTTTAAAAACAATTCAATTAGCAAAAGACAGCATTTAAATGCTGTAATAGGTTTAGATTTCAAATAAAACTTTAGTTAAATTCAACAACTACAGCACTTAGTTCATGTTAGCCATTTAGTTCATTTATATCAATTACAGCATTTACAAAATGATGTAATATCTTTAACTTTAGAAATGATAGCATTTCAGGAATGCTATCAATTTAAATTCCAAACTTTCACTACAATTTCATAAACAATTAAAATTTATTTAAATCTATTTTAACTTATAAAAATCATATTTTTTACTTTTAAAACAATCATTTAAATAACCCTTAATTTCTGATTTTACAAAGTGAAAGTTTCACAAACAATTATCAAATCTTTAATAATTCACTTATAATATAAATGTAAATTTATAACATTTCATTTACTTAACATTTTAATTAAGTTTACCATTTCATAATTTTATTTAAATTCCATTTTATTTTCTTAACTTAACTTTTATTTTAAAGCACTTTCACATTTTCCAAGTTAAGTTATACTTCAAATTTCAACTTTTAAACATTAATTTATTTAACTATTTTTAATTTATGGAAAAATCAATAACACTTTATAAAATCATTTTAAATTAAAATAAAAATCAAATTATCATAATATTTAAATTTTTAACATATTTTATAATTTCAAGAAAATATATATATTAACCACGGGTCTGTATATAAATTTTTCTAACCTAAGTCAAATGATACGAATAATATATCATTTCAATCCGTAATTTACAAAGGAAAAATCCGGATTTTATCATTTCAAACCCGCAATCCCAAGTTAAATGAAATAAATAAAAAATCGTTCAGGCCTATCATTTCAGCCCATAACGATTTTTCCCTATTCTAAAGTCCGTTCGGGTATGTATCATTTCAACCCATAGTGATTTCTATACTAACATGGAACTTGCAGTGTGATAAACCTATATAAATAAACAGTTAACAACATATATCAGTAACAGATGATATGAGAGGTGAATAAACAGGGTGATCATGATATAAATAATATCACAGGCAGTTATAACATATCATAATATTCTACACATTCAGTTGTTGTCGCTTCACATTTTTTATAAGTATAAAATGTCGTGTGAGATTTACTCACCTCTATAAGCTAGAGATTGCAATACAATGACACAACGGATTACAGAACACAATGAAAAGGCTACAAATTTGAGTGGAGAGCGAGATCCAAGCTACAAATCTTGTGTTACAACCCAAAACAAAATCAAAATAAATCATAAATTTCAATGCAACTTTGAAATGATATAACTTTGGAATAAAACAAATATGAATGCAACGACTTTTGCCTTGCTTTCTCTATTCCTTTGCACGGCCTAGGGGGTGATTTAGCTTAGGTTTAAACATAGTATGGCTCAGGTTTGGGCTAGGAAATGCACGGCATAAGCAAGAACATGTAGAGGAAGTTACACTTGGGAAGGTGAAGGGGTTCAAGCAACAAAGGGTAGGTTTTTGTTCAACCTTGGGCTCGGCCATGGAGGGTTTGGGCTCGGCCAGTGGGGTGTGGGTCAGGTCAGAGGCTAGAGGGGTGTGTGGTGGTCTGGTCAGAGGTGGTGGCGGCGGCCAAAGGTGGTGGTGGTGGAAAATGAAGTGGTGATGCAAATAGTGGTCACAACATTGTTTTTAAGGCCCAGGTTGCATTTTTGAGGGGTTTGGTCACCATGGTGGGTTCGGCCATGGTCATGACATGGAGTATAGTTGGTGATGATGGCAGGGAAGTGGTGTAGGAGGTGGTGGCCGTGGATATGAGGAGGAGGAAGTACAAAAGAATCCAAGAAACAAGGCAAAAACCATGAAAAATGAGAAGAAGAAGAAGAAGAAGAAGAAGAAGAAGAAGGAAAAAGTAGCCATTACCAAATTTTTTTTGCAAGCCATGAATAGAATGAGGAACAAATGTTTTTTTGTAGGAATGGGCACTGGAATACATGGTCAAACAAAGTAATGCACAGCCAAAAGAAGTAAATGAGGAGTTGTGGCAATTGAAAGGACATAGGAGATGAAGAGACTTTAGTTTCCAAGCTTTTAAAACCTTTCGTATTTCCCCTTTTTAATAAATCAAATAAAATTAATATAAAATCAGAAATTAAATATTAAAACCGAAACAAAATAATAAGATATAAAATTAATTAATTAATTTTAAAGAAAATGGAAAAAGAATATAAGAAATTACATAAAAATTGAAAATAGTGTCTAGAAATTACAATTAAACCACCATTGACTTTGGAAAAATTATAACAACACTTCTAAACTAATAAAAGTCAAATAAATAAAATAAATGATGAAAAAAATAAAGTGGTAATGAGAATCAAATAAGGTCTTAAGAAAAAAAAAATAAAGAATTTCTTTAATTAATTGAAACTAGAAATTAGAAATTGTAAACAAAATACAACTGACACTGGAAAATGTCAATTACACTTTTAAAAATGTTTTTAAAACCAAAATATATACATAAAATGTTATTTTACCCATATAAATGTAAATTATAATTCTAATTCACATCAAAATCAAAATTTATATTTAAAATAACAAATATTATCCATTTAAATAAATAAAATAAAGTTTTCAAATCAGGAAATTCAATTTAAAATAGTTAAAATATATAATTAAAATAATCACAAAATACAGGGTTGTTACATATACGATTTATTGAATGTACTTGAATCGGTCCGATTAAATCTAGATGGAGTAGTTCGAGAGGTTGCTTTATGGAAATTTTCATTTTAGATTTAAAAGAACTTTTCTTTAATTTTTTTTTTTTTGAAAAAGGGTTCAAAATTTCTATTAGAAACCAAAGAATAAAGAAAGTACAAAGACCAACAGACCACCAATAACAAACGAAACCAGGCCTGACAAAAACAATACCAAGGCCCAAAACATAAAAGCTAAAAAACAAACTAAACTAACACCCGAAACCCGAATGAAGTTTCTAGACAACTCATTAGGTTAAAAAAGGCAAGGCTTCAGATGCGAACTACTTCATTCACTCCTCTCATACGAAAGAAGAAAGAGCTTCAGTAATGGCGGCGAGGAAGATAAATGACTCCAACCTCAATCTCTTCAACTAGGCCCAAACTTAAACAAGAAGCAAACAAGGAAGCTCTGCTCCAAGTTACAGATCCTCCACGAGAACAGGCATCTACAGATAAGTAACCAAATCTCGAAAAGCCATTAACTTTTAACTTTAAAAATGTCTAATAGTAGATCTCGTTGTTACAGGACTCAAGAATGGAGTCGAACTCCTACGAAACCAGAAGTCAATGTCTTTAAATCTCACAGACCTGAGCCAGAGGAGACTCCTTCTTCCATAAAGATGACATCTTTATTCTTCTAAAGTCAGAAAAGACGCTGAAAACTTAAGAATGGGATGTCTTCGTACGCAGAGATACTCAAAGGAGAAGGAGGACAAGACAAGTCCTCCCTAAGCTTCTACACAAGCTAAGTCTTTAATTCCCTGTCTAAAAGATGCTTCCTTTATTTATGAAATTGGACTGACTTCTAATTGAACAGGTCAGGAAGAACAGGACCTCAGAACTCTCAAGCAACTACCTCTTTCAGATCTTAGAAAGTAACTTTCATCCCTCGAGAAGAAAAGATAAGATGATATAACCAAACTTATTTTTTACTTTTTTCAATTCGAGAGAAAACAATCTGAAATATCTATATTTTCTTGATTGCCCAGAACAAGTTTGTGACACTCAAATCTACCTGCAACCTGCATCCTTTCCAGCTAATACGATAATTATTAAGAATTGTAATTGATAATTTAATTAGAAAAAAGAAGCAAGAAGATGTAAATTAAAACAGGTACATAAAACCTGGAGCAGGATCAAAGATCTGGAGAAAGGCAGAGAGGAAAATGCTTATGATAATTCAGCAGAAGCCCCACTTCTAGATTGGAAGGTATATCCCCATTTCAATGCAATTGTTCCATTAAAGTCAGTGATGTTCTTGAAATGCTTAGATTTAACCATTCTGATATTCATAGTCTGGAATATATTGTGACAAATCTGCATCCTATCCTTAAATTGATTTTGAAAAATCCTATCATTCCTTTCTTTCCAAATGTGCCAGACACAAGCTGATAATGATAGTTGAAACAAGTCCGAGTTGAGGTTTTTAGAGCTAGAAAGAAAAACAATTTTCTGTAAATCATCCCTCAAAGAGAAGGATAATATACTTCTCGGAAATTTGAAAAATTTTTTACAACTCCACAACCACACATGTTCTGTAAAATTACATTGAAAAAATAGATGGTCTATGTTTTCAATGTAATTATTACAGAAAACACAGTTTTGATCAACAACAATCTGTTTCTGTATAAGTCTTTCTTTAGTTAACAGATAATCATTTATGGCTTTGAAAAGGCATACCGCCATCTTAGGGACATGAATGTTATTCCAGACCAAAGACGCCCAACTTTTAATTTCAAAATTGGATCGAACCGAATTCCAAACTTTCTTGAACTGATACAAACCATCCTTGGAACACTTCCAGGACCAGAAATCCCTCTCACTGTTCTTGTGAATCTTAACACCTTCAATTTCAGCATGTATTTGAAATAAAAAACTATAAGAGACCCACTTCCACTTCCCATTACTTAAAATCTTACTGAGAGACATGTTTTCCGTTCCAGTTCTGAAAGCTGAATCTCTCCCAATACGTTCCATAATAGAGCTGCCATTTAACCAAGGATCATACTAGAGAGAAGTAGTTTTACCGTCAGCAATATTAAGAGAAAGGCATTTTAGAGCTTCAACTCTGTTTTTTAAAATGAATTTCCACACCCCCGAATCATCCGAACGCTGATTAATTTCCCAAATACTTTTACGACCAATATATTTACAATGAATAAGATTCGCCCAAATACCTTCTAAATTAATTACTTTCCATATCAATTTGACGTACAAGGCTTCGTTCATCTCTTCAAGATTTCTCAATCCCAAACCTCCTTCTTCTTTTTGTTTACACAGAACCTCCCAAGGAATCTTACTGCTGCGACTTTTCCAAAGAAAATTCAAGATCAAATGTTTTATCTTTTGAATAGTAGAAACTGGAATGCAAAAACACTGCATCCAGAATTGAATAATCGGGTAAATGGTAGATTTGATTAGTTCCAGTCTCCCAGCTAAACTCAACATTCTATTTTCCCAACTAACAATTCTAGCCTTAATCTTTAATTTACCAAATGGACAAGCGTCACACAGTTTTTTGCCTTGTAGTTGATTTTTGGAAATCCTCTAACTAATTCATTTTTTGCTAGTTTATTGATATTCTTAAAATTTATATGACAAAAACGTTAATGCTGTAACCATGGATCATCATGATTTGTGGCTAAGCATAAATTGGTGTTATTTTTGACATTCATGTTTAAAACATTTATGTTTCGACTTTTGAATCCTTCAAAAATTAGATTTTTATTTTGGGCAAAGATATGGCATTTGTTTTTCTCAAAATAAACTTTAAATCCTTTATCACATAATTGGCTTATACTTAATAAGTTACGTTTCAAATATTCTACTTATAAAACATTGGTAATAATAAGAGAATTAGAAACACCTATAATGTTACTATAGATTGAAATCATTGTGCTCTAATACTAAATGAAAATCTATAAAATCTTGTTAAATGCAACTTATTGTTGGAACCTGCCTTTTTCGATTTTAATGAGACAACTATATATTTCAAACTATATACTTGCTGTCAATTATTATTGCAGGCATCTACAAAGAAAAGCTATTATGATATCGTCAACAAACAAAGCTCAAACTCTCAAGTATATTGATTATTATTTCCGATTAGATATTTTTGTACAATCTCTGATATGATGATAACAACACACACACAAATAGATTTTGAAAAAACATGTTGTATAAATATAAAATATCTTTAACTATTTAAAGATATAAAAGTGTTTTCAAAAATTATAAATATCTCAAGTTCAGAATCACTAAAATAAGGAAGAGGAACAAATCAGTACAAGTTCAGACGTCTGAACCTTTATTTAGCCGTCTGTCATCAATGACAGATGTCTGATAATAAAGTTAAGACGTTTGTACTCCCTGTATTAATATTTTCTATTTTAACTGAACATAGACGTCTAAATAATTTAATAGAAACATCTGTCATAAACGACAGACGTCTAAATTAAACAACAGACGTCTGTATTCACTGAAATTTGTTTCTTCTGCCTATTTGACTTTTTAAACTTACTTAGCCATCTGACTATTTTTCTCAAACATCTGAACTTGACGAACTGAAGCATCTCTTCATGAAATTTTTTTTTGAAGAGTTGTCTTCTTCACCAAGAGTTGCATTCCTTCTAATGGTTGCAACTATTGAATTAAAACTATTCAATGCTATAAATAGAGATGAAAATCCTCTATTTCAATTACCAATTCTTTCTATCTATTCTTGCTTTATATTGTTATAATCTCAAGTGATTTTCAAATCTCTACTTCCTACAATTGAACATTCAAATCATCATATCAAGGAGATTATAGGAAGGGTGTACTATATTGACTATATTCGTGTTACTCAAGAACACACAAGTCAAGAAACAATTTATAAATTGTATCTGAAGTCCTATTCGGTTGCTTAGGCGGAATAGTCTTGTTTGGTTGCTCAGGCGGTGTAATAACTTTTCCTCTGGTTAAGTGAGGGTTGTTAGAGAAATTCCAGAAGGAGTATGGGACTGGACGTAGAACGGGATGTTCGAACCATTATAAAAATCTCTGGTGTCATTTTTATTACTGCTATTTACTATTATTTATAATTCCGCACTTACTAGACTAGTTTAACTATATTATCGATCCATATACAGTTTCATTTGGTATCAGAGCAAGGTCATCACATAACTATAACACAGTTATCTGATATTTAAATAATATGGACAATAACACTAGCAACAGTTTTACTGAGGGACAAGCCACTACATGACCACCATTGTTTAACGGATTAAATTATAGTTATTGGTCAACTAGAATGAGAATTTTTATGCAAGCTAGTGGATTTGAAACCTGGAATATCATTCAAACTGAATATAATATTCCTACTACAGAGTATGCTGCATGGTCTAATACACGAAAACTAGATGCTACTGCAAACGCAAAAGCAATGAACATGTTATTTTGTGCTTTAGACAAAAATGAATTCAATCGAGTCAGTATTTGTAAAACCGGATATGAAATTTGGAATACACTTAAGGTTACACACGAAGGAATGAATAAAGTAAAACAAAGCAAGATTTCTATGCTTAAAAACCAATTTCAAAATTTTAGAATGAAGCAAGGAGAAAGTATTAGTAAAATGTACTCTAGATTCCAGGATATCTATCATTCACTATTAGCTTTAGAAGTTACTTTTACTCAACCTGATATTGTTTCAAAAAACCTTAACTCATTAACTGATGAATGGGAATGAAAAGTCTTAGCTATCGAGGAAGCTAATGATATTTCAACCATAAAAACAGAAGAGTTAATAGGAAATCTAATGTCCTATGAAGTAAATTTACAGGCAAGACGAGCACAAGCACAAGACAAGAAAACTATCGCTTTTCAAGTAGAAAAGGAAGACTCTGAATCAGAAGACGATATGACATTTATAGCTAAGAATTTCAAAAAGTTTTTGAAATTCAAAAAGAGCAATAAATTTGGAAATAACAAGGGTTTCAATAAACCATCAAGCTCATCTCTTGAATGCTACGAATGTCACAAGAAGGGCCACATAAAGAAAGATTGTCCTTATCGGAAGAGAGAATATAACTTCAAAAAGGACAAATATAAAAAGAAGCAAGCCTTCTTAGTTACATGGGATGATATGGAATATTCTTCGTCAGACAATGATAGTGACGGTGATTCAGAATAAGCCAACGTTTGTTTTATGGCAACAAATGATGATGTAAGTGATCTAACTTTTGAAGATTTAATAGAAATAAACTCTGAATTGTTAGATAAACTTAGAACCCTGAAGAGTAAATATAAAGATGCTTTAGGAAAGTTAAATAGAACTGAAATAGAAACTGACATGTTAAATAATGAAAAGAAAATATTAGAGGAAGAGTTAGTAAAATCTCAAGAATCTTATGTTAATATAACATCCCAATTCACTGATTTAAGTAGTGAAATGGAAAGACAGAAATATGAGAATGTTAAATTAGCAAAAGCGAATTATGATTTAAACTCTAATATTAAAACACTTGATATAGAAGTATCACATCTTAAAAAAAACTGGAAAATGTTTCTAAAAATGTTTCTAAATTTAACAGTGGAAGAGAGAGTCTCTCTAAAATAATTAAGAATTCTCAAACCTTTTCAAATAAAAAGGGGTTAGGATATAAAAAACTGATACAAAAACATTCTAAAAATAATGGTTCATTATATACTAATTTTAAGAAAAAGGAATCTATATCTGCTCAAAAATCTTCTTCAAAAGTTGTTCATCCAAAATCAATTATGATTTGGGTTCCAAAAACTAATAATAATTTGATTAGGAATAACTACATTAAATCTTTCATTATGCCTGTACATAAGAATGAAAATTTTATTTTTAAAGGGAACTCTAAACCCAACTGGGTTTGGCTTCCTAAGATTTAACCCTTAGAACCCTAGCGGAGGAAGTGGGTACCAACAGAATTTCAATATTTTTTTGCAGGTACCAATTAAGAAAAGAGGAAAATTGATTCTAGACAGTGGTTGCTCAAAACACATGACATGCGACAAAAATATGTTAACAAACATTATCTACTCAGATGGAGGATCTGCCACTTTTGGAGATAATTCCAAAGGTTATATCATCGGCAAAGGCGATGTGAGCAATGACGGTACATCTAATTTACCTCTTATTACAAATGTTTTATTAGTTAAAAAATTAAAACACAACTTACTAAGTATTAGTCAATTATGTGATAAAGGTTTTAACATAGTATTTTCTGAAAATAAATGCAATATTTTTGATCAAAACAAAAATTTTATTTTCGAAGGAGTTAGAGTTTGTAATATTTATGTTCTGAATATGAAAATCAATCATAACACAAATATGTGTTTAATAGCCAAAGAAAATGATCCTTGGCTATGGCACAAGAGATTTTGTCACATTAATTTCAAAACTATTAATAAGTTATCCAAAAATGATTTAGTAAAAGGTTTGCCTAAAATGAATTTTAAGATAAATAGCATTTCTGATGCTTGTCAACTAGGAAAATTAACTAAATCTTCATTTAAATCTAAGAAAATCATCTCTACATTACAACCTCTTGAGTTGCTACATCTAGATTTATTTGGACCAACTCAGATTCAATCTATTAATCACAATAGATATGTTTTTGTAATAGTTGATGATTTCTCAAGATATACGTGGACTTTATTTATGAAAAACAAAAGTGATACATTTGAAAATTTCAAAATCTTTGCTAAGCAAATTCAGAATATTAAAAATCTAAAAATTAAAAACATTAGAAGTGATCATGGAGGTGAATTTGAAAATAAAATGTTTGAGAAATTTTTTAATAAGAAAGGAATATTTCATAACTTTTCATTTCCAAGAACTCCTCAACAAAATGGAGTTGTAGAACGTAAAAATAGAACACTTCAAGAATGTGCTAGAACTCTATTGAATGGAACCACTCTTCCAAAACAATTTTGGGCAGAAGCCGTTGCTACTGCTTGTTATGTCCTAAATCGTGTCTCTATACGACCTTTAACTAAACACACTCCATATGAACTTCTCAACGGTAGAAAACCTAATATATCTTACTTTAAATTTTTTGGTTCGAAATGTTTTACTTTAAATACGAAAGATCAATTAGGAAAATTTGATGCGAAATTGGATGAAAGTATCTTCATCGGATATTCAGAACGAAGCAAAGCATATAGAATCTATAATAAAAGAACTCAAACTATTGAAGAAACACTTCATGTATCATTTGATGAAAATGTGACGACCGCCCATGACCCCTGCACTGAATCTAGAGATAGAGCGCTGTAAAGTGTGCCAGGCGACCATGGACGATTGTCAAGGTAAGGTTTAAAACAAAAGAATCTATCGTATTACTCACAGCGCATGGACAAAATACAATAGAACATATGTATAGTGAAGCTTTACAGAATAAAATGACATCATATAAAACTCTATAATAGTTGAATACAAGCATTCACATAGTCAATACATCAAGCCTCACTACAAATCTCTCAGAGAATACAAAACAGCGGAATATCCAGTACATATAAGAAGATAATATGTAACCCTCTAGCTCGTCTTCGATATCAGCATCGTGAGAAGAGAACAGCACCTGTCACCTGCTACCTAGTCTGCCCGTCCCAAAATGGACGAACAGCCCAAGGCAATAAGAATTAAAACATAAAGCCTTGAGTCAGACAACAGTCTTAGTGAGCAGTAAATTAACTAACAACATACCAAAAGAGCATAAAGGAAAAGGAATAGGAATACAACCCTCCCACTCCAACCTCGTTCTACAGTGATAGCCCCCAGACACACACTAAGCAGAAGAAACATAGCAGAGCATACAATTTAAAGTAAACAATTGTCACTTGAGTCAAAAGCGATGTTTTCCAAGTACAAATCCCAAGGTCTAAAACCAAGGTCAGATAAGCACCCAGGAAATACCGCTCTTGAGACCGAATGACGATACAACCAAACATCCATGACTCTGGCTATCACTGTTATCATTGCTTCGATATCACCGTTAATTGAATGACCGGCACATTCTTTCAGCCGTCCGTCAAGGGCTAATGGTAACCCCGGTTCTAGACATAACTCCCGCACGTCATCGTGACCCGTGCCTAGGATTATCGAATCTACCCAGAGTACTTGACCATCAACTTAGTCTTTTGGGCGTCCCCATGTACTCTTGCTTAGAGCATGATAGAACCTTCAACAACGATGAGATCTCAACCTCCTAGTCATCCTCCTCGACGACTATTTCCATACTAGCTCAAGCGCCTCTCGAGCATCCATTATCCTCAACTCGAATCATATCACCGAGTTATCAACATGCTTGGAATGATCCCGTCTGGATTAGACCAAGTCTTCATCACATGATTGCCTCGCTTCATAACATCCTCGCGAAGCCTCATCTCAACATCACATCATCAAATCTATGCATAAGAGCTTCATCATCCCGCTACATATGCCACGAGCAGCTTTCCCAATCCAAGAGCCTTTCCCTTAGCTTTTGAATCACCTTTGGTCTAAATCTAATCATCAATCATCTAGTTCATAATAATCAATCAAATCAAACATCAATCCAAGCAATCAAGCATTCAAAAATGATCTAAGTAGACAATTATAACAATAATGGCATTTTCGTAATTAAAGAGTTGAAAGTCCAATAAGCATGAAAACATGGATTATATCTCTACAAACTTGATGAATGAACTTGCATAGGTTAACATATGATAAAATGGATGCAACATCATCATGAACAATGGATCTACATGGATCTACACATAGGATGAAGAAAATGCATGGAAATCACTAATTTAACACCAAATCGAGCCAACAATCCGATCTACTCCTTTGGATCCGTGTGAGAGATAATCACCACTCACCAAATCACCTAAACAACCTCAAATCAACACACTTCAGATCTGGACAGCGAAGGATGAAGCTAGATCTACCACAAATCCGCTTCAAATGAAGAAATCTCTCTTGAAAAGATGAAGATCTTCAATCTAAGCTCTTGAATCTTCAATCTTGATCTTCGATTTGGATGGATGGGAGCACTAGATTAGAGTGGAGAAAAGAAGTGAAGAAGTGTAGAAGTCGAGCTCTCAAAATGGCAGCACTTCGTCGCTTCAAAAATCCGGATCCCAAAAAGTGAGAACAACCCCTCCTATTTATAGCTGAAAACTGCCCTTAAGTCGCTTAACTCGGCTATCTCCCTAGGTCGTTTCTGACCTAAGCCTCTCCGACCTAAGACTCTCCGACCTAACAGATGCACGACTTAACTCCTCAGCGACCTAACACTAACTCGCCGAATTCCTTAACTCGGTCATGCCTTAGCTCTTAGGTCGTTCACGACCTAGGACTTAGACAAATTTCCCTAAAAATCTGAAATGACTTAAAAATGCTAAAATTCCAGATTTGACAAACTTTTCGATCCGTGAAAAATACGGGTCGTTACATTCTCTCCCCCTTAGGAATTTCGCCCCCGAAATCCCAAGCAATCAAAACTATTCTGTACGCCTACCATCCATAACAATCAACAAACCATGCATCCAATTCTAACTTAGCGTACAGAATTCTAAAACTTAGAACAAGTTACAATATCGCGAGATGAGACGACACCTTAGGGTCATACCTTGAAGAGTTCAGGATGAGCTGCCTTCATCCTCTCTTCCACTTCCCACGTACAGTCGTTATCATCATCACTCCATTGTATCTTGAGCAACTTAACTACCTTCCTTCTAAGCTGTTTCGTGTCAGTCTCAGCAACACGAAGCGGCTTACGAGGTCTTCTATCAACTGGATCAACTTCAAGATCTTCACAGCTATCTGCAGAAACTACTGCATTTGAGTCGTGCACATACTTCCGTAGATATGATACATGAAAAACATTGTGCACACTCGACATCTTCTCTGGTAATTCCAATCTATAAGCGAGCTTTCCAATTCGCTCGATAATCGGAAATGGTCCAACAAATCTCGGAGTCAATTTTCCTTTCTTTCCGAATCGAATAACATTCTTCAGAGGAGAAATCTTCACAAAAACCATATCTCCTACGTCGAATTCCAAATCCTTTCGACGTTTATCAGCATAACTCTTCTGACGGTCTTGGGCTGCCTTCATTCGTTGCCGAATGATCTCTATGCAATCTGAAGTCTGACGAATCATCTCTGGCCCAAGCATCAGCTTTTCTCCAGTTTCCAACCAACATGTCGGAGAGTTACACGGTCTTCCATACAATGCCTCATACGGTGCCATACCAATGCTTGACTGGTAACTGTTGTTGTATGCAAACTCCACCAAATGAAGGTGATCTTCCCATGATCCTCCGAAATCTAAAACACAAGCTCTGAGGAGATCTTCCAAAACTCGGTTGACTCTCTCGGTCTGGCCATCTGTTTGAGGGTGATAAGCTGTACTCAAACACAACTCGGTTCCCAAAACTTCCTGGAAGCTCTTCCAAAATCCACTAGTGAACAATGGGTCTCGATCGCTCACTATACTTTTCGGAATACCATGGAATCGAACTATCCACTTAACATACAACTCAGCCAACTTTGATGCAGTCCTAGTCGATCGAACAGGAATGAATCGTGCACTCTTAGTCAGACGATCTACAATGACCCAAATTCCTTCATTTCCCGTTCTGGTTCTAGGCAATCCATCGATAAAATCCATCGACACTTGTTCCCACTTCCATGTAGGAACTTCTAATGGCTGAAGCAATCCACTTGGCTTCTTCTGTTCGGCTTTAACCAACTGGCAATTCATACTCTTGGAAATAAAATTTCCAACATCCTTCTTCATACCTTCCCAGTAGTAGGTTCTCTTCATATCCCGATACATCTTATTTCCACCTGGATGAATTGTCAACTTCGAGTGATGACTTTCCTTCAAAACTTCACTCCTCAATTTATCTATATCGGGAACAACTAGTCGTCCTTGCTTCCGAAGCCAACCCTCTCGATCGACCTCGAATCCTTTATCCTTTTCTGGATCCAATCCAAATTCCAAATCACGGATAATCTTGACAAGCTTATCATCTCGCTTTTGGCCCTCGCCAATCCTTTCCACAAGAGTGGGTCTTATCGATAAGTTTGCCAACATCTCAGGTTCCAATTCACATCTAGGCCTGAAGTCAAATCCAGCTAAATACTCGAGACTCTTCCATTCTGAAAACATGGCTCCCAATCCTGCATGTCTTCGACTTAACGCATCAGCCACTGCGTTACCTTTTCCCGGAGTATAAGCTATACCAAAGTCATATGATGCCAAAAACTCTAGCCAACGTTGCTGCCGAAGATTCAAATCCTTTTGGGAGAAAAGATACTTCAACGACTTGTGATCCGTAAACAACTCGAATCGAACTCCCAACAGATAATGCCTCCACATCTTCAGAGCAAATACAATCGCCGCTAATTCCAAATCATGAGTTGGGTAATTCCTTTCATGCGGCTTTAGTTGTCGACTGGCATACGCAACAACTTTATCCTTCTGCATCAGCACTGCTCCAAGTCCAGTACCACATGCGTCGGTGTAAACCACCATCTCATCATTCCCACTTGGAATAGTCAAAACAGGAGCACTCGTCAATCTCTCTTTCAGGATTCCGAAAGCTTGCTCACACTTAGCATCCCAACTGAACACTTGGTTCTTTTTCGTCAATCCTGTTAACGGTGCAGCTATCTTGGAGAAGTCTTTGATAAACCGTCGATAGTACCCTGCTAATCCAAGAAAACTTCTCACGTCAGATGCATTCTTAGGTCTAACCCAATCCTGGATTGCTGCCACCTTAGCGGGATCAACCGCTATTCCATTTCCAGAAATCACATGGCCTAAGAACCTCACTTCACTCTTCCAGAAGTGACACTTCGAAAACTTAGCCTTTAGCTGATGTTTCCGTAAGATCTCCAAAACAATACGCAAGTGCGTCTTGTGCTCTTCCTCCGTTCTGGAATAAATCAGAATATCATCCACGAACACAAGTACGAACTTGTTCAACTGATCTCTGAACACTCTATTCATAAGATCCACAAAATATGCTGGCGCGTTAGTCAATCCAAACGGCATTACCAGCCACTCAAAGAAACCGGATGGTGTCCTAAAAGCAGTCTTCGGCACACTATCCTTAGCCACTCTCAACTGGTGAAATCCCGTTGCCAAATCCATCTGAGAAAACACCTTAGCTTCGTGAAGCTGATCAAACAAGTCATCTATTCTCGGCAATGGATACTTGTTCTTCTTAGTCACCTTATTCAGCTCACGATAATCGACGCACAGTCTCAATGACCCATCTGCCTTGGTTGCAAACACAACTGGTGCACCCCACTCGGACACACTACGCCGAATGAATCCTTTCTGTAAAAGGTCATCAACTTGCACCCTCAACTCTTGTTGTTCCCTAGGCGCCATCCGCCTAAGAGGCATCACAACAGGTCTGGCTCCTTCAACTAGATCTATACGAAACTCGATCTCTCTATGCGGCGGCAACCCTTTGACTTCGTCAAAGACATCCTCGAATCCATTTGCGATTGGCACTAAAGACAGTCCATCCCGTGGAACAACTAGCGAATACATGAAGCTCATGAAGACGCCTTCTTCATGCTTACATCGTATCACAATCTTTCGCCCCTCCACATTCTCGACTGTCACCTCCAGCCTCTCACAATCAACCTTAGCCGCATACTTCCTAAGCCAGTCCATACCCAAGATAATCCCGAACCCCGCAAAGTTCAGAACAAAACAATCACAAACAAAAGAGCAACCATGACTCGATACAACTAGACCACGGCATAACATACACAAACAAGACGAACCCCCAACTGGATTAGTCACAACCAATGGCCTATCAACAATATCCGGTTCCAAACCTAACCGGCCTACTAGTTCATTACAAACAAACGAATGCGACGCTCCAGTATCAAACAGAACTCTAACTGGAACACCACATAGGAAACGAGTACCTTGAACAACCACACTCTTTCCCTTCTCTTCAGCAGTAGGAGCTTTCGAAGACGACGGAATAGCTCCTAAAGCATAGGCTTGCACAATCTGCCTGTCCTTCCTTGGTTCTGGACAATTCTTCCTAAAATGCCCCGGCTTGTCATAGTTGTGGCACTTCGCCGGCGCCTTCGGATTCTTGCAATCCTTGGAGAGATGGCCTTTCTGCTGACAGTTGTAGCAAGTCACTTCGCCTTTCGGCCTCTTCTGACCATCCTTACCCTTCTGCTGCTGCTGCTTCCTTTTCTTGTTTCTACCCTGCTGGGGTTTAGACTCTTCCCTGGTTACAGCAACAACAGATCCTTCCTTAGGAAACAGATTCTCGTGTCTGAGAGCTTCCTCCACAAGCTTCCTAAATGAATCGTCCAAGTGATCCATCAATCTTGGAGCCTGTACTTGATCTCCAACATCTACTGATGGCCCCGGGGCTGACATCCTTCTCCTGATCGAAGTCATCATGGTTTCGAACATAGCAACATAATCAGCAGCCCCTTCAGTAGCACGGCCTCCCCTAGCAGCTGGTCTCCCTCTTCGACTCATTCTCAATATCTATAAAAAGGAATGATTAGAACATCTAGAGAAACAACTGCATAAAGGACTCAAACCCTACTAAGCGACTATATTATATATAGTATTCATCCATCAAAATACAATTACGTCTCTCATACGTAGTTACTTCAGCGAGCGTTGGGTAAAATCGATTAACCAATGCTCTGATACCAAATGTGACGACCGCCCATGACCCCTGCACTGAATCTAGAGATAGAGCGCTGTAAAGTGTGCCAGGCGACCATGGACGATTGTCAAGGTAAGGTTTAAAACAAAAGAATCTATCGTATTACTCACAGCGCTTGGACAAAATACAATAGAACATATGTATAGTGAAGCTTTACAGAACAAAATGACATCATATAAAACTCTATAATAGTTGAATACAAGCATTCACATAGTCAATACATCAAGCCTCACTACAAATCTCTCAGAGAATACAAAACAGCGGAATATCCAGTACATATAAGAAGATAATATGTAACCCTCTAGCTCGTCTTCGATATCAGCATCGTGAGAAGAGAACAGCACCTGTCACCTGCTACCTAGTCTGCCCGTCCCAAAATGGACGAACAGCCCAAGGCAATAAGAATTAAAACATAAAGCCTTGAGTCAGACAACAGTCTTAGTGAGCAGTAAATTAACTAACAACATACCAAAAGAGCATAAAGGAAAAGGAATAGGAATACAACCCTCCCACTCCAACCTCGTTCTACAGTGATAGCCCCCAGACACACACTAAGCAGAAGAAACATAGCAGAGCATACAATTTAAAGTAAACAATTGTCACTTGAGTCAAAAGCGATGTTTTCCAAGTACAAATCCCAAGGTCTAAAACCAAGGTCAGATAAGCACCCAGGAAATACCGCTCTTGAGACCGAATGACGATACAACCAAACATCCATGACTCTGGCTATCACTGTTATCATTGCTTCGATATCACCGTTAATTGAATGACCGGCACATTCTTTCAGCCGTCCGTCAAGGGCTAATGGTAACCCCGGTTCTAGACATAACTCCCGCACGTCATCGTGACCCGTGCCTAGGATTATCGAATCTACCCAGAGTACTTGACCATCAACTTAGTCTTTTGGGCGTCCCCATGTACTCTTGCTTAGAGCATGCTAGAACCTTCAACAACGATGAGATCTCAACCTCCTAGTCATCCTCCTCGACGACTATTTCCATACTAGCTCAAGCGCCTCTCGAGCATCCATTATCCTCAACTCGAATCATATCACCGAGTTATCAACATGCTTGGAATGATCCCGTCTGGATTAGACCAAGTCTTCATCACATGATTGCCTCGCTTCATAACATCCTCGCGAAGCCTCATCTCAACATCACATCATCAAATCTATGCATAAGAGCTTCATCATCCCGCTACATATGCCACGAGCAGCTTTCCCAATCCAAGAGCCTTTCCCTTAGCTTTTGAATCACCTTTGGTCTAAATCTAATCATTAATCATCTAGTTCATAATAATCAATCAAATCAAACATCAATCCAAGCAATCAAGCATTCAAAAATGATCTAAGTAGACAATTATAACAATAATGGCATTTTCGTAATTAAAGAGTTGAAAGTCCAATAAGCATGAAAACATGGATTATATCTCTACAAACTTGATGAATGAACTTGCATAGGTTAACATATGATAAAATGGATGCAACATCATCATGAACAATGGATCTACATGGATCTACACATAGGATGAAGAAAATGCATGGAAATCACTAATTTAACACCAAATCGAGCCAACAATCCGATCTACTCCTTTGGATCCGTGTGAGAGATAATCACCACTCACCAAATCACCTAAACAACCTCAAATCAACACACTTCAGATCTGGACAGCGAAGGATGAAGCTAGATCTACCACAAATCCGCTTCAAATGAAGAAATCTCTCTTGAAAAGATGAAGATCTTCAATCTAAGCTCTTGAATCTTCAATCTTGATCTTCGATTTGGATGGATGGGAGCACTAGATTAGAGTGGAGAAAAGAAGTGAAGAAGTGTAGAAGTCGAGCTCTCAAAATGGCAGCACTTCGTCGCTTCAAAAATCCGGATCCCAAAAAGTGAGAACAACCCCTCCTATTTATAGCTGAAAACTGCCCTTAAGTCGCTTAACTCGGCTATCTCCCTAGGTCGTTTCCGACCTAAGCCTCTCCGACCTAAGACTCTCCGACCTAACAGATGCACGACTTAACTCCTCAGCGACCTAACACTAACTCGCCGAATTCCTTAACTCGGTCACGCCTTAGCTCTTAGGTCGTTCACGACCTAGGACTTAGACAAATTTCCCTAAAAATCTGAAATGACTTAAAAATGCTAAAATTCCAGATTTGACAAACTTTTCGATCCGTGAAAAATACGGGTCGTTACAGAAAATTTCAAAATTAACACAAAGGATGATGAAGATATTATAATTAATTCTAATTCCAATATTAACAACAATATACCTGAAAATACTTCTTCTGAAACTCAAATTGAAACAGAATTAAAATCTCCACCGAGAATTTTAAAAGATCATCCAATTCAAAATATAATAGGAGAAATTGATGAAAAAGTTAAAACACGTAATCAACTAAATCAAATGCGTTATATAGCTTTTCTTTCTAACATAGAACCTAAATATATTAATGAAGCCTCAACTGATGATTATTAGATTATTGCTATGCAAGAAGAACTAAACCAATTCGAAAGAAATGACGTTTGGAATTTAGTTCCAAGGCCTAATGATCAATCAGTTATTGGTACTAAATGGATTTTTAAAATAAAGCTGATGAAAATGGAAATATCACTAGAAATAAAGCTAGATTAGTTGCATAAGGTTATAATCAGGAAGAAGGAATTGACTATGAAGAAACGTTTGTTCCTGTCGCTAGATTAGAAGCAATACGAATCTTATTTGCCTATGCTTGCTTTCATGATTTTAAACTATATCAAATGGATGTTAAAAGTGCATTTTTAAATGGATTTATTAAAGAAAACGTTTATGTTGAACAACCTCCCTTGTTCATACACGAACAATTTCCAGATCATGTCTATAAACTTAAAAAAGCTTTATACGGTTTAAAACAAGCACCTCGTGCTTGGTATGATCGTTTAAAAAGTTATTTAATCAACTCTGGTTTTGAAATTGGAAAGGTTTCAAACTCTTTTTATTAAGAAAAAGAAACATGATATATTAATTGTTCAAATTTATGTAGATGACATTATTTTTGGATCAACTAATGATAAATTTTGTCAAGAATTTTCTAAAATAATGACAAGTGAATTTGAGATGTCTCACATGGGAGAATTAACATATTTTCTTGGATTACAAATTAAACAAGTAAATAATGGCATTTTTATAAATCAAGAAAAATATTGTAATAATATAATTAAATGTTTTGGTATGGAAAATACTTCTGCCAAACCAAGTCCTATGAGTACAACTATACATCTTGAAAAAGATGAAAACGGCAAGAGTGTAGACCAAAAATTATATCGAAGTATGATTGGATCATTATTATATTTAACCACAAGTAGACCCGATATAATGATGAGTGTTTTTTTGTGTGCACGATTTCAAGCAGATCCTAAAGAATCACACATTAGAGCAGTGAAATGTATTTTACGTTATCTCAACAAAACCAAAGATTTTGGACTATTTTATCCAAAAGAATGTCCTTTTGAATTAGTTTTATATAGTGATGCTGATTTTGGAGGAAGTCGGACGGATAGAAAAAGTACAAGTGGGACTTGTCACTTCATTGGACGGTCTCTAGTATCTTGGTTTAGTAAGAAACAAAATTGCGTATCACTTTCTACTGGTGAAGCAGAATATATATCAGCAGCTTTGGCATGTGCTCAAGTAATCTATATGCAACAAACTCTTCAAGATTTTGGTTTTAACTTATCTAAATCAACAATTTTTTATGATAATTCTAGTGCTATAAACATATCTAAAAATCCAGTAAATCATTCACGAACAAAACATATTGATATTCGTCATCATTTTCTTCATGATAATATTGAAAAAGATATAATCAATCTAGAATTCGTATCTTCGGAAAATCAATTGGCAGATATTTTTACCAAACCATTAAATGAAAACACTTTTGTAAAATTGAGACGAGAACTTGGAATCATCTCATTCAAAAATTTATAAAGTTTATTTTCTGCATAAGTTGGGATTTAAACTCAGGACCTTCTGGTAAGCATGCATATGTCTTTGCAAGTAGGCTATTTGATATTTCTTGTTTAAGCTTATATCTTACTTCAGCTTATTTCAGTTTTATTATTTAAAGGTCAATATTAACTTGTTTTTTGTCCTCACATTTTCTTCTGGTTAAAATTAAATCATTCTACATTTAATCTTAACTATTCATTGTTTAGCTTTCAGTTTTATATAATTACTTTCATTCAAATTTTTTTAAAAAAAACAGGAAAGAAGAAAATCAATCATGTTTTTTTAATTTTGCATTGTTCATCTACACCATGGCCGGTTCATCTTCAGATGAGCCTTCCTCTCATTATTCATCTGGATATTCTTCAATTGACTTTGAAACTCCAAGTTCAGGGTCTTCCGCACTTCCAACTCCGACTCCTGCCTATATTCCGATATGTCCACAACAAAGTCATCATACGGGATATACGCTGGAAAATAAACGCATGCGAAGAAATTTATTTCCATCCCCAACTACTAAAGAAAAGATAGATGACTTACATCACTATCAGAGGGAAACACTTAATCTTCAGCGTGAAATGTATTATGAGCAAAAGAGTCATGGTAGAAGACTTAGTTTTCTTGAATGGTGTGCTGCAAAAATATGTGGTTCATCTCCGATCAACACAAATGCACATATTCATTCACCTCAACGTCCTGATGGTTCTCCAAATTCTTGGGAGCGTCAACCTCAGTGGTCGCCAATTAAACCATTTGACGATAACAATCAAATCGAATTATACAATGAAAACTCTTCGAAATCTCCAAAAACTCCGAAGACTTCAAAATAAAGTATATATATATATGTGCGATTTATGATTGTTCATTTTGTTTTTATATGTATGTACTTTAAAAATTATATATATATGGTTATTCTTACATATTGAATCATAAAACATAACTTAAAAAGGTTGAAATACAAAAAATCAGCCTAACAGACGTCTGATAGTTTTTAACAGACGTCTGTATACCTATTTTTAATATACACTTCAGACACACAGACGTCTGGAGACAATATTTCAGACGTCTGACTTTAGTACAAAAAGTTATTTATTCTCTGTTTCAAATTAAGACCTCTGAGCCGTCTGAAAAAAATACTTCAGATGTCTATCATCATTTTTAACCGTCTATTATAAATTTGAGACGTCTGACTCTATTGATTTTTTCAAACTATTTTTACTCTCTACAGGACATCAGACGTCTGTATTTTTTTAGACGTTTGAAACCCTATTGAAATTAAAAACCTCTCAATCAAAAAAAAAACCGCCCCCTCTTCTAACACGGCTATTCACTTCTTCAAATCCCAAATTCAAATCAAAAACCCTAGCTCTCTCTCAACAATGGCGCCTAAATCCAAATCAAAAGGGAAAAAGGGAGAATCTTCTCAACCATCTTCTCATGTTCTTCCTATTGATGAACAAATCGAAGCATGGTTTTATCACGAACCCAGGAGTATGGCTCGCTACAAATATCTCTCATCTCTGTCTTCTTTTCACGGTATATTCCACGACCTTGATCACTTTCCTACGTATAGAATCAAAATGTTTACCGATAGGTCTAACATCACCAGTCTCATTGACTATAAAGACAATCAAGTCAATATTTGTAGGCTTAGTGTTCTATTATTTCTAGCCAATGTCAATAATCCCCAAATTAGGCTACATAGAGAAAAAGGAACGCTATGGTCAAGCGTATTTGGAAATATTCTGAAAATAACTCCCGATGACATTGCACGAATTTTGAAATGTACAAATGACGGGATATAATTAGAAGATTTTAAGTTAGAAGGTGATGATCTTAATCAAATAGAATATCATCTTTTCGAACCCGGACAGTCTAAAGATAGGTCGAATCATCTTCATCCACGACCTAGATTGTTACTACGAATGCTAATTAAAACAATTTTTCCCCGGCAAGGAAGCCACGAAATAATTTACGATCATGAAGATAAAGCGCTTCAAGTAATCTTTGGAGATCAAAAGATTAATTGGGCTCAATATTTTTATGATGAGTTTCGTACTTATCATGATTCTAAAAAGAGATCACTTATCTATGCTCCTTACATTACCCGGATACTCGCTGATTTATCTATTCAAAGTTCGGCTATTGAGTTTGAAAAGATTAAAGTGTCCAATACTCGATTTTTTAGCCTTATGGGATTACCGGAATCCACTCCGGTATATCTAACCTACCCTGATTATAAAGCACAACAACTAGCACTCCAAAAACAAAAAGGGAAAACTAAAATGGATACCTTTGGTCCCGATGGAGAAGAACCAAATATTGGAAATAAGGGAGATAATGGAGATGAAGAAGAAGATGAAGATGAGGATGAAGAAGCCATAGAGCAAACTTTTATCTAAAGTTCAATTCAAGAAAACTCCGATATTGAACAAATTTCTGGAAATTTAAGAACCTATACCAAAAGTGAAAAGCTTAAATCCGATATCATAATTTCTAAAAACCAAAAGAAGCTATCTCATCAAATTGCCCAAGGTTTTTCATCCATAAACTCTAGATTCGATCATCTCGACGCCAAAGTCGAAGAGAATGCAAAAGAAATGAAGAATGTTAAGACTATTCTTCGTCGAATGTGGAAAAACTCGTGTGGTTCTTCACCTCCTCCCTCTCCAACATGGGGAGACTCTTAGACAAGATACTTCTTATGACGACCCGACTTTCCACGCCCGGAAAATCGCATCGTTTTGAAGAAAAGAAAGAGGTGAGAAGTAGAAAAGATAGAGAAGAATAAGAAACAATCACAGAATCTCAACAGCGGAACGAATAAAATATAATATATCACATAAAACAATAAATAGTATCATATACATCAGAGTCACACAGATAATACAACACATACTAGACAGTTATAAACACCTGTCTAGTTAATACAACTCACAAATCACAGAGATACAACACAGCGGAAATACAGATAAACACTAACACAGCGGAACCAATATATATATCTATACGCTGAAGCCTCCTGCTCCATTGCTCCTCCAGAATTCGTCAAAGCTAACCTGAATCCCTTGGCTACCCGTAAAAATTTGGGTACCCGAGAGTTTATGAAAAACAGAAATAAACTTCGGGTCAGACATGGGTCTGGTATGAGTAAACGGTTAAAGTTGCTTAACTTTGAAAATCCTTTGAAAACAAAAGGTATCACGTAAGACATTCCACACATAAACATGGAAATGTTTTTACCTTACGCTAACCAAAACAGTTTAATAGGAAATCCGGTGATATTATAATAGTTTCTAGGGTTTTCAAGTAAATAGAAAATAGCTGAAATTGTTACATCTATTAAATTCCAGCATACTAGCCATAATGTGGGTAATACAATCAAAACCGTAGGATCTCGTAGGGAAAATGGGTTTCCATCAATGGCTGGGCTACTGGGGTACCGCCCGTCACAGTACGTGGCCTAGATCACCGTACCGAGGAGTACGCCCGCTCCCCTGCAACACAAGGCCGGAACCATTCCTTACTGAACAGTTCCAAACGAAACAACCCCAGCAGTTGTCGCGAATCAACTGCCCACAAACCGAATAAAAAGGGACCTCTAGACAGGGGTATATCTCGCTCTCAAGTGGGAGCTACCCACGAAGCCTTGCTGCACCTCCCCTGTTTTAGCCATTCCCGGTTGATGAGGCTTGAGGTCACGATTACCTTTACAGATCTCATCACTTAGAATGCTCATCGTCCGCCTGACGATGTTCTGAAAGCATTCAATCCATACAAGTTCGTTCCGGGTTCGAACGAAACCGAAGGCATTATCTCGTTACACTCATTTTGGAATCACCCTCAGAGTTAACGACAATAACCCTTGCACTCTGAATCTTCATCTTCACTTGAGATTCACGATCTATCGTTAATTTGGATCGATGTGGTATTCGGGTCTCCAGACCTAGAATTCCGGTATACGGAAACCCGATCCCGGTCTCATCGAAATCCAAACCGTATCTTTTAAGGCCAAGTTGTTTTAAAGTTAAAACAGTTTAATTCAATTATCTATATACACAGAGATAGATAAATTACAATATCACAATGGATAATAACATCATCATCATAAACAGATAATCCATATTATCTACTCAAACAGATAATTAATAGTATCATACTTAAAACAAGCATCCATATCACAATAGATATTACTCATCTCATATCTGAGATCACAATCAATCAAGGAAATCAATATCATCCATCATAAGCAATGATTAATAATCACACCATTTATAATTAATTTAAAATGAATTAAATTAATTACAAATCTCTAATTAATTTAAAGTAAATTAAACTAATTACTTCATTCTATAAATCATGCTTACTTAACCATTTATTAATTACAAATCAACTAATTAATCATTCTCTAGATTTCCATCTTAATTAATCATCCTAGATTAATTATCTTTTAATTACATTCAAGTAATTATTCTTTAATTAATTACACAAATTAATTATTTATAACCAAATACAGTAATTAATCTTTAATTACTCCATTTATTAATTAACCATAATTAATTACATTTATCCTTAATTAATTACAATTGATTAATTACTTATAACACTTATTATTGATTAATTAATCTAAATCAATCAATCCTTTAAATTTATCATTAATCATATAATTAATGATTCCTAATACATTTTTGAATTAATTATTCCATTTAAATTAATTACATTGAGTTATTAACTTTTAACCATAATTATTAATCATCCTTGATTAATCCCATTCAGTAATTAACTACCCTTAATTACTTCACTTAATAAATTAATTACTCCTTAATTAATTTTCTAAATTAATCCCTTGATTAATTTTCCAAAGTAATTTAATCCAAATTACTATTATACTCAAAACATCTTCAATCAATTACATATAGTAATTATTATCAATTACTTCATTATGTAATTTCACTTCATTAATTACATTTAAGTAATTATACTTATCAAATAATCCAATGATTAAATCAAATTAATTAAACTTAATTAATTAATTTAAACAAATCATATTAAACTCAATAATTTTATTAAGTAATAAACTCAATAATTCTTTAATTAATTTATCTAATTAATTATTAAAATTAATCACATAAATATACCAATTAATCAACTTAGATAATTCAAATTTATTTAATTAATTATCTTGAGTAATTAATTCCTTTAATTACACTTAAACAATTCCACAATTGATTTTCTTTAATTAATCAATCTAATTAATTATTTGAATTTCATATTGATTAATTATAAAACAAATCTTGAGTTAATGACCATTATTACTATTAACAGTCCTAAATTTCTTTTCTTAAGAAATTTAACTTAGATAAACCCTTATTAATTTTCAAATTAATTTATCCTTAACCAAATATTAATTAACCACTAATTATTTAATTAATTCAAGTTTTAAACCGTAACTTAATTAACCTTTAATTTCTTGATTAATTAACATTTAACCATTAGTTTAAAATCTAATTTATTCAAATTAATGATCTTAACTCCAATTTAATTATTTCTAATTAATTTACTTAAAACTAAATTAATGAGCTTAAAACTCATAATTACTTAATTAATCCAGTTATTAATTAAATTTGTCAATCTATTTAATTAACTTAATAATTTAATGAATCCAATCACTAAATTCCACTTTACAAATTTTAAACTAAATTTCTTTTTAAATTTTAAAATCATTAAAGTATATTTTTAACTTTAACTTATTTACCCCATTTTAAAGTTATAAACTTATTCCATTTTCAAAACTTAAGATTCGAATTTCAATTTGAATTTAGA
The DNA here is from genome assembly GCA_030737815.1 of Allium fistulosum. Lineage (NCBI taxonomy): Eukaryota > Viridiplantae > Streptophyta > Magnoliopsida > Asparagales > Amaryllidaceae > Allium > Allium fistulosum. The sequence goes on along the minus strand of CM060902.1, from coordinate 651,750,444 downwards.
TTTAAAATCTTAATTTAAACTGGGTTTTAAATTTGCTTCAGATTTTATATTGTATTCAAAAGACCTGAAACTGCCAGGCTATACCCTTTTTAACAAAAGCCTGGAACACTCTACTCGAATCAAACAAAAATACTTCGAGTCGTCCTCTCCCTTACTTCGAGTTACATGCTCGAATGACCCGAGTTAACTTCTTGTCATCCACAAAATAAAAATAAAAACACAGAGATGAGGAAACGTACACGTTCACGTGCACGATCACCAGACCACCTCTGGTCATCGGCCGAGGTCATCAACATGTCGTCGATCACCCAACAATCGTTCTCTCCGACCCAACACCCAGTAATTCGCGAAGTAACAAAATCGAGCAATCCAGCTCCTACCAGACCCAAACCCATCACCCAAACCTCCCTCGCCCAGGCGCTTCCGACCACCGGCAACTCCAAAACTCCGGCCAAACCTTCGTCGTCATCTCCTCTGCCATCTCCCAGATCCTCGTCACACTCGATCACTCCAAGATGACTAACGAGACCAAAACATAACCACGTTAAAACTAGGTTTCTAGAATTTGATCCACTGCCACGACTTACTCGATGGATTCTATCACTATCGACCATTTTTCCCTTCAACTACGCTTGCTCCTCCATCATCAGGGAGAACCCCGACCACCACCATCCACTTGATCGCCAGAAATCACCTCATACCCATTTTCTGGTTAAACCAGAATTACTATCAATTCCCTCTACTAAAAACTTCCATTTTAGTTTCAAAAATCAAATTTTGTTTTAAGCATTTGATTCATATACTTGAATCAAAGATTCTTAATAGTTTATATTTTGACTTATTTTTAGTTTTGATCAATAAACCTGGTTTCCAGAGTCAAAAATAAATGTTATTTGACTTAAGTACAAATTTAAACTAAAGCTTAAATTTAAACAATCAAGTTTTGATTTGCATATTAAGTTAAACAGAGACAAGATCAAAGATTTGAATTTTATTTCTTTTAAACCAAAACTGGGAAACTGGAAGATAAAAGCAGAGAGTAACCAGATGAAACCATACATGCATATCATACATTCATACATATACAGAGAAAAACACTAATATATTCATGCATTTCAATCGTAATAGTTCCAGAGATTTCATGCAACCAGATTACTACTTAAGTTATTTTAGATAAAAATGTTACTCACCTTAAAAGATGATGAAAAACAGAGCACTAATTTGAAGTTGCTTGTTGTTAAGGTTTGCATGCAGGCTTGACTCCAGATGCATTTGAAAACTTCAAATTTGAATGCTTGATTTAAAATGCTTTAATTTTAAAACTCGTAGTTGCATGCAGAGATAGCTTCATCTCAGGTTGAAGGAAATGAACTACAGGCAGGCTTTGAATTGAACTAAAGCTTTAGTTTGTAATTGTCTTTGAAAACTTAAAAATGAAAAATGCTAAGTTTTCCTTTTGGTAAACGAATGAAAATGAAAAAGACTAAGGCAGATAGATATATGTGAACAAATATACAAGTATTTCTCTTTTGGTACAAACATATTTCAGAGATTTTTTTATCTCTATGGGGGCTGAAGTGATCCATATAATATGTACTAGAGATATAGCATTTAATGCTCGTCCTTCATGTCTACAACTCATCTTTTATTTTACATTTTCGTATGTACTTATGTTTCATGTTGTATACAAAGATATTTTACATTTTTACTTTGCTTTGTTATGCCTGCAACATGTATATCTTTCTTTATCCTATCAAGTGTACGTAATCATTTACAGTAATTGATATTGCCTTCACTCCCAAGCTTACATATTTATTCTTTATTCGTTTGTACAAATCTTGTATCTAACCTGTTCATACAGAATGTATTATATTTGTTTCTTGATTCATATTGGAATGTATTCATTTGTGTCTTCTGTTGCAAGCTTTTGTTATATAAATTTGTTTGAATGTTTACTTTATACATAAAACTTATCCTATCTATATATTTGTTTATACATGTATTCTTTGTTATTGTTTGTTACACATTTCTTACTTATCTTATTTGTTCATATTTAAATATATTCCTTAGCTAGGGTCTTATTACTTTATACTAGAAATGGAATTCTATATTTATTTTGTTGTTATATTTTAGCTATGAGTTTTACTTTACATTATATAATTCATATAATTTATCTTATATATTTCTATTCCTATTTTACCTTAAATATTTATAAAAGAGTTTATAACTTCCTATTATTATTAAATAAACTAATATCTCATATTTATTAAACAATATTTTAAAATAAACCTTTTATTTATCTTACCATAAGCTAAGATATAATTTAAATCAATCAAACATTTATCTTAACTATTTTAAAACCATATGGTTATTTATTTAATAGCTTAATATTAAATTAAATCAAATTTCCAAATTATCAAAAATATTTGAATTATAAAACAAGATTTACTTATTTCTTATATTTTAAACAAAGCTTATCAATTTACAATATATATAAACTTATATACATTATAAATAGAAAACAGTTTATTTAGCTTTTAAAAGATAAATTCTCAATTTAAATGTTTATTAAAAGAAGAATTATTAAATCAATTCAAATTTACCAACAAAATCATCAAATCAATTTAATTTTAAATGCAGATTATTAAATTGATATTGTCAGAAATTCCGGGATGTCACACTTCTCTAAGGCTTGTCTACTCTCTACTTTGTTTTGCGAATTTCAAGTATGTTTTGTAATCTTTAAAACCTCTCTTTGGTGTACTGTTTACATACTTTTGTCACTTTTGTCACATTTGTCACTTCTGTATAACTTGGCATCACTTACTGAATCAAATGTTGCTCTATATGTGATTTTTTCTATAAGTGATTTATTCTTATGTTCTGTATCTTTTTGTATAAATGTGTATTTCTGTCCTATATCACTTTTTGTCTTTGTTTAGTATATTAAGATGTGGAACCTGTTCAAACATATGTTCAAATTTGTTTTTATACTCCAAATATTCTAACTCTTCCCCAACAAATTTTATCACTGTTATGTTCTGAACAAAGTTCATATTGCTGTTCAACAATGTGTTTTATCATCACATTTCTAACAAAACTCCTTACAAATTCCTTTTTGTTAATGACAAAGGGGGAGAAATATTAATCATTCTGCTATATAACTTATTCATATTGACAAGGGGAGCAAAAGGTATGTTTTATACTAATCATTGAATTATATAGTTGTCATCATCAAAAAGGGGGAGAATGTTGGAACCTGCCTTTTTCGATTTTAATGAGACAACTATATATTTCAAACTATATACTTGCTGTCAATTATTATTGCAGGCATCTACAAAGAAAAGCTATTATCATATCGTCAACAAACAAAGCTCAAACTCTCAAGTATATTGATTATTATTTCTGGTTAGATATTTTTGTACAATCTCTGATATGATGATAACAACACACACACACACAAATAGTTTTTGAAAAAACATGTTCTACAAATATAAAATATCTTTAACTATTTAAAGATATAAAAGTATTTTCAAAAATTATAAATATCTCAAGTTCAGAATCACTAAAATAAGGAAGAGGAACAAATCAGTACAAGTTCAGAAGTCTGAACCTTTATTTAGCCGTCTGTCATCAATGACAGACGTCTGATAATAAAGTTAAGATGTCTGTACTCCCTGTATTAATATTTTCTATTTTAACTGAACACAGACGTCTAAATAATTTAATACAGACATCTGTCATAAACGACAGACGTCTGAATTAAACAACAGACGTCTGTATTCACTGAAATTTGTTTCTTCTGCCTATTTAACTTTTTAAATTTACTTAGTCATCTGACTATTTTTCTCAGACATCTGAACTTGACGAACTGAAGCATCTCTTCATGAAAAATCAAATTTTTGAAGAGTTGTCTTCTTCACCAAGAGTTTCACTCCTTCTAATGGTTGCAACTATTGAATTAAAACTATTCAATACTATAAATAGAGATGAAAATCCACTATTTCAATTACCAATTCTTTCTATCTATTCTTGCTTTATATTGTTATAATCTCAAGTGATTTTCAAATCTCTACTTCCTACAATTGAACATTCAAATCATCATATCTAGAAGATTATAGGAAGGGTGTACTATATTGACTATATTCGTGTTACTCAAGAACACACAAGTCAAGAAACAATTTATAAATTGTATCTGAAGTCCTATTCGGTTGCTTAGGCGGAAAAGTCCTGTTCGGTTGCTTAGGCGGTGTAATACCTGTTCCTCCAGGTTAAGTGAGGGTTGTTAGAGAAATTCCAGAAGGAGTCTGGGACTGGACGTATAACGGGAAGTTCGAACCAGTATAAAAATCCCTGGTGTCATTTTTATTATTGCTATTTACTATTATTTATAATTCTGCACTTACTAGACTAGTTTAACTGTATTATCGATCCATATACACTTTCACTTATATACTAATGTGAGAGTATGTACTAACAATTATACTAAGTAGAGAAAATTAACAGAGTACAAATAAGATAGATAATAAAAGCGAGCATACCAAATATTTTATACTAGTTCAGACCTCCCATACTACGTCCTATCCCGAAGCTCCCCTTCGGTTTTTCCTTTGATCAAATAACACTCACTTCGCCCGGAGGAATCACTACTAGAAAAATGCTAAATACCGACGGAGGGGGGCGACGGCTTCCGACGGCCTATTTCCGATGGCTTCCAATGGGCCGTCGGAAGCCGTCGGAAATTTACAAAATACAGGCCCAGCCGAGCCTTCTTCCTCCTCATTTTTTATACGAAAATAATTCACGCTAAATCTCCAAATCTCTTCCCCAAGCTTCCAATCATCAATTTCGAGCTTTCGGATCCTCCCCGGCTGCATAATCAACGTCTATTGCTCTCTAGGTCAGGTATAATCTCTTATTTTCGCCAAAAATCTAATTTTTACCCTAAATCTAGATTTGTATAAGTTGTTAAATTAGGGCTAATTGGTGATTGAAATTGTTTCCAATAGTGTTATAATAGTTTCTAGCATTCCATGGTATTCCTATTTCATCTTTTATCGTGAAATTGTGAAAAACATGTATTATATTGTGCACGAGCTAGGAATAAGATAAAATGAATGCACGAGCTAGGAATATTATATTGTGCACGTATTGAATTATGCAACAAAAAAAATGCGTCGAACGAGCCTTAAGTTGATGTAATACGTCGAATAAATGTGTTAAATTAAAATATATTTTTGTAAATGTGAAAAGTTATTAAAACTGTATTTTTTCATAAAATGCGCACATTTAATTAACTAATGTCCCTTAGACAGTTTTTGGCCCCATCTGACTAGTGTTGTACATGATCGTTATATAAATAGTCGTTTTTTTTCAAAAAACATCCATTTATATTCATCTGGTACAATGTTTGTTGGATTTGTCCCTACATTGGACAAGTTATGAATACAGTAAGCATTTACATTTTGTATACTACTTCGTCTCAAACTGTTCATAAAATTTTGGCCTAACTTTTCTTTTTTGTCTCCTACGTACACGCATTTGTGTACAATGCAGGGAACAAAAGGGAAATGCTGCCGAAATTTTGTTGAATCGTTTGAGACGAAGTAATATACGAAATGTAAATGCTTATTGTATTTGTAATGGGAAGTAGGATGCCTGACCATGGAAAAAAAATTTATACAATATTTTATATCGATACGTTAAATAATAAAATTTGCTCTATTTGAAAATATTTTTAAATTTGTGAAGTTGTTCTTTAAATTCAAATATTATACGACCATGAAAATAATCATTTTCGAATTTGTATTCTTGAAAATAAATATTAAATTTTGCACTTCTAATTTTCTCAAATAGGAAAAATGATTGATTATTTTGTTGATCGGAGGAGATGGATGTACCAAAAAACAGGATTGAGGGGATCAATAAAAGAAGATTTTTATAATGGTATAAACGTGTTTGTTGAATTCGCTTTAAGTAATAACGGAAACGATCCAGAAATTCGTTGGCCGTGTAGTATGTGTAGACATTTGAAGTATTTGTTACCAGATATTGTGAAAGTTCATTTGTGCAAAAATGGTTTTGTGCCCGAGTATTATGTTTGGGATCGGCATGGAGAAGTTGTAGCAAATACTTCTGTAGAGTCTGAAAGTGTCGTTAACGAAATAGTTAGGACGACCCGTATAGAAAATATGGTCGAAGATTCAGCACGATTAATGTTTCCTATGGTTGAAGTTGACGACGATGATGGAAATGTTGAAGAACCAAATATTGAAGCAATTTTTTTTATGATTTACTAGATGCTGCTAAGAAACCTATTTGGGATGGTTGTAAAAGCGGCACTCAGTTGTCAGTAATCGCAGAATACATTGCGATGAAGTCAAAATACAACATCACTGAAGCTGGGTTTACGGCTGTTGTACAAGCTGCAAAAAGACATATGCCGCCTGATAATCTAATGTGTGAAAATCACTATGAAGTTAAAAAACTTATGTCAGCTTTTGGTTTACCATATCAGAAAATAGATACATGTTTAAAAGGCTGCATGTTGTTTTGGAAAGAAGACGCAAACCTTAGAAATTGTAAAATTTGTAACCAGGAGAGATACAAACCAAGAAAAAAGAAGGGGAAGGACGTTCCGTACAAGCGTATGCATTACTTACCCATAACTCCAAGACTTCAAAGATTATATGCATCTTCTGTAACTGCATCCAATATGAGATGGCATAGTGTGAGAACGAAGGAAGAGGGTACGTTGACACATCCGACCGATGGAGAAGCATGGAAGCATTTCGATAAAACGTATCCAAATTTGGCAGCGGAGAGTCGAAATGTTAGATTAGGTTTATGTACGGACGGTTTTTCTCCATTTTCTCAATTTGGTTCTAAATATTCATCCTGGCCCATTATCGTCACACCGTATAATTTACCTCCATGGATGTGTATGAATACGCAATATATGTTTCTTACTGTTGTCGTTCCTTGCCCCGATGATCCGACACAAGGAATTGATGTATATTTACAACCATTGATTGAGGAGTTAAAAATACTATGGAACGAAGGAGTAGAAACATACGATGTGTCCAAGAAGAAATTTTTTCGTATGTTTGCTTCTTTGTTGTGGACTATAAGTGATTTTCCTGCCTATGCAATGCTTTCAGGATGGAGTACCGCCAGTCATTTAGCATGTCCATATTGCATGGTTGAAAGACGAGCGTTTTCTTTACCTCATGGTAAGAAAATTTCATGGTTTGACTGTCATCGATATTTTCTCCATGTAAATCATCCCTTCAAAGGAGACAAGAAAAACTTTTTAGCTAATATAGTAGAAACCAGACAACCACCCACGATATGGTCAAGCGAAGACATATATGAACTTGTTAGGGACTATCCAAAGATATACGAAACTGGAGAGAAAATAGAAATTGAAGGCAAATCAGTTGTTCATAACTGGTGCAAACAAACTATTTTTTGGGAGTTGCTGTATTGGAAACATCTTCTGCTTCGTCATAATATATATGTGATGCACAATGAGAAAATTGTATTTGATAATGTTTTTAACACAATTTTGAATGTGAAAGGGAATACGAAGGATGATTTGAAATCAAGACGTGATATGGAAGAATTATGCAAACGTCTTGAGCTTCATATGAAACCAAATGACAGTAAAAAACCCAAAGCATGTTACGAATTAGATAATAATCAAGTTAAAGCTGTGTTAAAATGGGTGGAAGGGTTAAGATTTCCTGATGGGATATCATCAAATCTTCGTAGATGTGTTGACTTTAAAAATGGTAGATTGAGCGGAATGAAAAGTCACGACTGTCACATAATGATGGAAAATTTATTTCCCGTTATGTTCAAAGAACTACTGCCGTTAAAAGTTTGGAAGGTAGTAACGGAGCTTAGTATGTTTTACAAAAGAGCTTTGTTCGACTACTTTAAAAGTGCAACGTTTACGTAAACTTGAAGTGGATATTCCTATATTGCTTTGAAAATTAGAGAAAATAATTCCACCAGGTTTTTTTAATGTAGTGGAACATTTACCTATTCATCTCCCATCTGAAGCACGACTTCGAGGTCCTGTCCAATATGGATGGATGTATCCATTTGAGAGGTATGTAATATGTTATAACGTAATTTAATTGCATTTGAAAGATGAAGTTAATATAAATTAATTTTGCATAGATATTTGAATCATCTGAAGAAAAAAGTGAGGCAAAAAGCACGAGTTGAAGGTTCGATATGTAAATCTTACATCGAAGAAGAATCTTCGTTCTTTTTCTCTCACTATTTCAGTGACCATGTGAATATTTCATTTGAAAGTGTTCCTCGTAATGACAAAGGTGACGAACAAGAGTCCTCTCAAGCAATGTTATCTATTTTTAGACAACATGGTCGGCCTTTTGGAAAATCTGTAGAAATATGGCTAGACGATAGAGATCTTCATGTAGCACACACTTATATTCTTCTAAATTGTGCCGAGGTTGCACCATTTGTTTGGTAATCTGAAATAATAATTTGTGTTTTATTATTTTCTATAATGCATGCGCGTGTATAACCTAATGTAATAATTTGTTTATATAAATAGTGTTTATGAACGTGAACATCCGAACGGAGATCTCAGTAAAGAATTTTCCGGTTGGTTTTCAAATTACGTTTATGAGCCGAGAAATTATGTTGTTGATGAAGGGTTGAAACATCTTGCGATGGGACCAAAAAGAGTGGTCAAGACATATCCAATATATTTCGTCAATGAATATAAATTTAACACCAAAGAATACGATGCAGAAAAATTAACAAATAATACTGGTGTATTTGTTAAAGGTAGTGACGATCCAGAAAATCACTTAAATGATTTTTATGGCGTTCTAACACAAATTTTGCAACTAACATATTTCTCACGACCCGCGGAGGAGGTGTTTCTATTTAGATGCAATTGGTTTAGCAATGTTCCAGGTTCTGGAATTAATGTGCACAAGGATTATAATCTTATCGAAATAAAGCATACATCGCACTATCACAAGTATGATCCTTTTGTACTAGCCAAACAAGCATTGCAAGTTTATTACGCTCCATATCCGTCTCAAAAAAGAGAAAAAGCAGATTGGTCTGCAGTTTGTAAACAAAGGCCAGATTCACATTCGATGGGAAGAATATTCCGAACGAACAAGCTTATCAGGCAGATCTTGAGCAAAATAACAAAATAATAATTACAAACGATCATTCAGATTTTGGTCCTTTGATCGATGAATCAAATGTTTTGGTAGAAGCGTTTGACAGTGTAGAGGAAAATATCGTAGAAAACGAGACCGAATTTGAATCAGAAGACGATGATGACTAATATAAATCTGAATCTGATTTTTTTGCAATTGATGTAACTATGTTGAATTCTTAATGTATTATGAAATTGATGTGACTATGAAACCAAATATGTTTACCTTTGTTTACATGTTTTATGTCATTTCCATTTGTCATTTATTTAGCAATTTTAATTAAAAATGCAATGAAATCTGCTTATCGTCGAAATAGTACACTCATTATGAATCAGGTATAACACACTTCCATTTCTATTTCCATTTCAGTCATTAATTAAGCAATTTATACCGTTGATGTCATTTACATATGAAATATATTTCATTATCATGTTATTATTCTCTTATATAATGATGTGTATATATGTCATAGGTTTATCACAATGTCATATAGAGGTAGGAGCTCTTCACGTTCATCAGGAGGCGATGGTAGTGGCCCATCGCAAGAGTCACAGCGTCCAGCAGTTTCGTTAGTCCCTAGAGAAAAGGGGTAAGAATTAAATTTTCTTCAGCATCTTATTTTTTTATGATATACGTATGTACTTATCTGTATCGTATTTAAAAACAGGGGGTTCGACCTACTTCCCTCGAAGGTTGTGCTGGATGTCTCTAGAGCTTCTTATTGCAGTAGGATGAGTGCTTGCTGGCCGAAGTGGGATAACATCCCTCCTAACATCATAGAGTGCATATGGCAGGATGTCCTAGTATGTATATTTTTCTGTTTTCCATTTTTAATTCGTTTTTGTCGTTTTTCTACTGTTTATCGTTTACAGTGTAATATTTTTTTTACTTTTTATCGTGAAAAACAGGCTAAGATAGACATCCAGACAGACGATATTCTGTTGGCACGAGGTTACTGGATGAAAAAGATGCGCAAGAACTATAGGGACACGATATCTGAAATTAAGAAATCTGGTAAGAAACCACGGTGGATGGGGGAGAGCGTATGGCAAGCATGGTTGGGATACTGGGAAACGGACGAGGCGAAGGCAAGTATGCTAAATTTTTTTGAATTATTAATTTGACGTGATCGAAAAATAATGTATTAAATTTTGAATATACATGCAGAGTGGGATAGAAACTCCGTAAACAGAAATAAAAATCCCTTCACTCATCGCGGAGGGTCGAAGTCATTTCAGCAGTATCGGCAGGAGTTGTTAAATTTACTGAATGATAATTGTAAATAGTTTATGCTATATAATTTTAAATGTATAATAATTGTATGTAAAAATCAACTTCAGGAAGCTGAGGCGCATGGTCCCGTGGGCTATATGGACGTGTTCACTCATACGCATGCTGTCGAGCATGTAAATCCGGACGGAACTGTTTCGTATACATGGCAGGACGATAAATCCAGCAAGAGCCATGTAAGCATATTTCATTTTATGCAGTATTAGTAATTGCTCTGCTTGTTAAACTATAATGAAATAAGATATGATGTTATTTATTTGTTAATGCAGGAAAAGTTTATGGAGCAGCGTCAGAAACTCCTTGCTGATACAGGTCGAGAACAGTTGACGACTGATGAGGAGGATGCTATTTTTGAGTCCGTTATGGATCCAGCAGAGCATGGCAGACGATACGGATTTGGCAATCAAGTGGTAAATAATTTATTTTACTGCTAATTTGATATCAAAATTCTATGTTGGAATATATAATTTTATCTTGAATACTTCAAATATGCTATTTGGACCTTTTCAAAACAATAAACTTGAATTTTATTCATTTACATAGATATGAACATACACTTACAGAGATCATACAGCTAAATTTAATATTTATTGCAGGCCAGCAGTCAGAGACGGGGTCGGCGAAATAGAGCTCAGAGCGATCTAGCCAATATAGAAGAATTGCGGACTAGAGTGTCCCGCTGGAGGAGCAGAACCGCCAACAAGCCATGCAGACCACACAGTTGTTAGAGTACATGTAGTAGTTTGGTGGCCGCTTCCCTTCCTCGGCTGGCTCTGGATCTAGAGGAGATTGATTCATTGCTTTCTTGCTTTTTCAGGTATGATTTTTTTAGTTTTGTATGATTATTTTTGATACACTTGGTTGTGTGGTTGTATAGTGATGTGGATGTTGATGATTTTGTCTATGTATAACATGGTATAACACTTATTGTTGGGGTTGTTGGAATGGTTATGTATATTATGTATTTTATTTTGATGTAATTTGATATATTTGTGCGTTTGATTAATTTTGTGTAGTTTGGGTTTTGATATTTGGTTGGTATATTGTATATTGGATTGTGCAGTATTGATGTAATAGTTTTTGGAAGAGAAATGTGGATGGAAGGCTATATTTGCAGCAGTAATAAAAGAAAAACAGCAGATTTTCGATGGTTTCCGATAGCTTTCGACAGTTTACAGGTAGGCGATTTCCGACGGCTTCCGACAGCCTGTAGGCCGTTTTTCCTGACGGTTTCCGACGGATTCCAGCAGGTGTCGGAATCCGTCGGAAACCGTCGAAAATAAGTCCGGCACCCTCTATCGGAAGCCGTTGGAAATACTACACTCCAACGACGTATGTTCCGACGGCTTTTTCCGACGGCCGCCGACGGTTTCCGACGGCCGCCAACGGTTTTCAGCCGTCGGAAATCACTGTTCTCCTTGTAGTGAATACACAAGTACAAAAGTATTTCTCTGATACTCTTGTGTTTCAAATAACATGAATTTTACCTAACAATACAGTTCTTCCTATAATCTCCTTTGAGTATGTGCATATGAATACTCTGAATTGTAGGAAGTGGTTTAACCAAAATGATATTTTGGTTATTATAGATTGAGAATATGTAAGCAAGAGATGCACAAATATGTAAAAAGTGAGAAATAAGAAATCAAGAGGATAGATGATTAATAATTCTCAATCTTTGAAGTATTTATAGGACTAAAGAGATGCAGATAAGGATTTGGTACTATTAGATAAACCCTATATGATTTAATGGCTGCAAAGGTTGAAGAAGAGATGCAATTATTCAATAAGAAATGAAATATCCTTTCAAATTATAGCACTTTCCAGATGACATACATCTGTGGATTTTCCACCGACGCCTGTGGCTTCAGGGTAGAATTTCTCGAAATAATTCACAGTCGTCAAAAATTTTTATGGATGGCATTTTCATATTATAAATTTTTTTAATGCTAATTTTGAATGTTTTTAATGCCAATTTTGTGTATATGAATTCATGTGTGCATATATACCAAAGGAGACCTTACAATGTTTACCTAAGACTCTTAAAACACTAGTATAACCTTACTAATCATAGCATAGTCCATAAATATTTCTTTGTCTTTGAGCCCTGGTATATTTGAGCATGACAATCTCTTGTAGTATATACCTGTAATCTTGCTATGATATATAATATATGTGGTTGTATAGATGTTGCCATTGAAACCATAGAATGGAGTTTCTAACAATTTTTGGTCGGATTTTGATAATTTTTGATGTTGACAAAAGCTTAATTTATGCATGACAACTTTATTATTGAACAAATTTACAAAATTTGAGCATAAGTTGATCGAAATCCTATTGCAAACTCTCAACTCTATCCCTTTGAAATTCACATTCTCTATGATAAACATTATTAGTAAATTGACCACATCTTTTCATTTCTCATCGGATTTTGATAATTTTTTATTTTTGAAAAATCTTAATTTATGTGTAATAACTTTCATGTTGAATACATTTACAAATTTTGAGCAAAGGTTGATCAAAATCCAGTTGCAAACTCTCAGCTCTGTCCCTTTTAAATTTACATTCTCTGAGGTAAACACTGTCAGTAAATTGACCATATCTTTTTCATTTCTGGTCGAATTTTGATAACTTTTTAATGTTCCAAAAATTTGTGTGTGAAAACTTTCATGCCGAACCCATTTACAAATTTTGAACTTAGCTACTTTGAAAACCTGTCCTAAAACAGAGCCATTCGTTGTCCCGAATTTGAACTGATTTAAAGCTCTTGTCTTTGTTTCTTTGTTGTTTTTGCTTGAACTTTCTTTTATTTGTTTTCATACTTAGTTGCAGCATTTTAAATCATATATTAGGTTTACCATGGAGTTTTATAAACATATGTTTATCTATGATGTGTGTGTGTGTATAAATATGGATTGAATAAAAATAATATTACAAGGCAAAGTTTATTATAATTTACCATTTTCGAACTTGTTTCCAAATTAATTCAATTCCTTTTATAATAACTATATTAAGTAACTATATATATTTATATATAATAAATATAATTACTAGAAATTGTTTATGGATTTAAAAGTATGGTTTTGAAATATAAGCCTATGTTATTCTAAACAAATGTTTGTATACCAATATGGTTTTGGAATACGAGTATTTATAGTTTCATAAATAAGTGTTTACTTATGTATGTAGCTTTTGGAATATAGTTGTAGAATTAAATATCTTTTTAAATGAGATTTTAGAACAACTATATATATAAATACATTTAGTTATTTATTCGAGTTTATAGTTTATGTTATCATGTGATAAATAAATATATATAATTAAATAAAAAAATGAGTTCATGGATTTTAAAATGAGAAGTTTGAAAGTAAATTTATGGATAAAGTATTTTAGAAATAATTTTCCCTATGGTATAATTATATTATTTGCTTTCAAACTATGAACTCTTATTAGCTTTCTATTGTGTTTGGCTTTTGTCTATTTTAATGCTATCTTAGCCATTTTCGTGAGACTATTTTGGATTTCGTTCTGTTCAATGAAACAAAAAAATTTAACAAACGATTGAATTGTCTTAGACATTACGTATAATCCTTTAACTTAATATCATAATTTGTTAAATAGCGTTTGAGTGGAATTTACTAACTTTTAGTACATACTATAGTTCCACTATTGGCATGGAACAATAGTTAAATTTCAGTAGTTACTACAGTGAAAGTAATTTACACTTTAGATTTGTTTTATCTTAGGTGTTTGGATTTCAGACCAACTGAACCCCGAGAGAAGATGGACCGTCTTTCATCGACCTTAGAGTCAATAAAATTTTAGATTTGATAGCACAGACGAAACTACTTAGTGAGGTGTTAGTCAAATTAAGACTTGATATGGATTTATGAAACGGTGATTTTAATTAATATGCCTTATTATGACTATGGGTTTCAGGCATATTTTATTATGGCTTATTTGTATGTTAAGTCATATGCTTATAACTACGTGTTTATTGATTTAAACATTGTGATTTAAGATTTAGTTGGGGTTTCACCGTAATTCAGTTTTGCCCATGAAAGGTTATATTTATGTATCTCATGATTTAGTGAAGTACGAAATGAATTGTCATTTACTTTCTTATGGCTATTTCTAGATTTTGAGATCATTCACTATGAGTTATTATTATCTTTCTTGAACTTGTTTAGTTTGATACACTATACGAGTTTCTATATCTTAGATGTTTATGCATACTTATTATCATGATCTTCCCTTTTGGATATTTAGAGATAGTCCGATCTGTTTATTATTTTTATAATACTGGAGTTAGAACAAGACTTGAAAGGTACATGGGCTCGTTAACTTTGGTTTTGGCTAGGTAGAATGGATATGTGAAGTGTTATCTAAACGTTTGAGTTCCATTTCTAGACTTATTTGCATACTTATGGTAAATTTGGTTGTTGTATTGACATTAGTTGTCTTGTATACTCATTTAACATATCACAGTCTATATTTATGTATATGGTTATATATGTAAGTCTAGTTTTTTCCTTTTCCAGACTAAAAGTTTAGGGAGATATTTGATGTATTTTTTTCCTTGCAACATACGATTCTTTGTTGTATTATCATGTGATATATTGATCTGAATTAAATTAAGCTACTGTATTATTGTTTTGCGCTTGGATTGTATACGCCGATGGCCTTCTCGTAAGGAAAATGAATAAAAATACAGTCACATAATTTGACGTATCGGTACTCGCCCAAAGCAATACTACAGATGGCCACTTTTAACCAGCCTTATTCTCCATATTACTCGACGATGTTGCTTATAATTCTTGGGTAATATGGGCATAAAGGTGGGTCGTTGCAATCCCTCAAGGGATTGTTGATATCAACAAATCTCACTCTAGTCGCTTGAGAATAATTCTGGTGATGACTGTAGCATCAACGGTGTTCATTTTCGAGTTTTGAAAGTGAGAAATTTATAATAAACCAATTGCAACATCAAGCATTTACAAAAGTATTTTGAAAGGTGTTAAAAAAATTTTAAAAATGTCAAATTTATAGTAAAATTAAGCAAGTAAGTTTAAATTTTGTATAAATTGATTATTTTGGTAAAATATATCAAAATGCTAGATTCTTTACTTCATTCCTTTCGAGGACGAAATTTTTTGAATGGAGGAGATTGTAACGGCCTGAGTTTTCAGCAATTTAAAATATTAAATTAAACAATGATTTTGAAATGAAAAAGAAGAAAATGTAATTAGAAATAATAGTTCAAATTTAAATTGTAACGACCCGCTATTTTGGACCATTCGCATCCGCACATGTCGGACTTGAATAATTCAAAATACCGTGTTGTTAATTTAAATTTGGCAAAACTGAACATATACAGTAAATAAGTAATCACAGATCACAGACATAGAGTAAGAAATGCAGCGGAAATAAAAGAGATAGTAGTTCATGAAGCTTGTAATGACCCAAGATTTTAGGAATTTATCTTGGAAAAATATAAATAAGATAATTTTTAAGTAATTTTAAAAAAAAACCATGTTTAAGGGAAATATGAGATAGCTTGATGTGCTATAATAAAATGATGTGCATTTGTGCACAGAAAATACACATGAGTAAAGCTAGATCCCTGGATACTATGAATGAGTACATGATGCTATGTATGGAAAATGTATATATATATATATGTATATGTATATATATATATTTACTGATAAATAAAGAAAAACCCTCAAATGTGCTATATGCAGAAATATAACTAAGTATACATGTGCATATGTGTATCAGTATAAAATAATATAGATGTATATATGTATATAAGTTATTGTCTGTAAAACATATATGTAAGTACACTAACTAAGTATTAGAATTTAAACTAGTAAGATGAAACACACAAATATGTTTTTTTCTTTCCTCTGGTGGATAAATAAAAAGGAAACACCAAATAATAAAGTAAAGGCTAAAAATAGAAAATGGGAGGAAAACAAAAATGTATTTTGTATGGGCTGAATTAAGAAAGAAAGAAATATGTGTATAATATTGCTGGAAATCAGATCACACATTTAGCATGCAAATAGACAAGAGAAAAAGCATTTTATGGAAAAGCAATGTAACGTCTCGGGTTTTGCCCGCTCGAAAATCAACATCCGTACTTCACATTGTACTAGAATGCCGTAGATTCGACCGTTCAAATCCGATTCGCCGGAGCTATAACACAATTAAGTAAATAACACAGCGGAAGAAAAGAATAATACATTGATATACAATATCTGTTACATAGAATGATACAATGAATATCAATATACATCAGAGATATGATACAAGAAATAGCAGCGGAAAAGAAAAGATAACATCAGCAGCGGAACAATATCAATAGAAGTGATAACTCCAAAATGATCTTCAGACAAGAATGAATCCACAACTCCAAGATAAGCAACTCCAATGAATGAACTAGCTCCAGATAATCTACTAAACCTGAATATCTGAAAACCCCAACTCTAGACTGCTCGTGTGGAAAATTATGAGCACCCAGAGTTTAGGAAAGGAACAATAAACTCCGGATCAGTCATGGGACTGGTGTGAGCAACAAAAACAGTTTATCTTTAAACAATCAACAAAAGATTTTAAACATTGAAATCCGCAATGCTTTTGGAAAATGAAACTACCATAAGACCTCCCGCCACACACACAATGCAAACGCAGAATTGGAGGAGATTTCTTCTTATGATAGTCAAACATGCTTACTACGCAAATCATTGGATTATTATTTTTAGTGCATAGTGCAGAAAACATTTTCGAAAGTATAATATTAATCTTAGCCAACATACGACCAGTATCGTATGCCTACTATAGCTACCATCTAAACAGTGGTGACCACCGTACGTAAATGGCAGGTTCTACAACTAAAACTGTACAAGTTCCGTATTGGAGAAATGGATTTCCAACAAATGGTCAGGCTAAGGAACTTCCTTCCGCCGCATGGGATCGCCTCTGGCTGGACGTCCCGAGAGACAAACTGCTCTCTGCCAACAAGGCCGGGTTACCCCTGTAACAGGTAACTCACGAATATGTCATCACCCGGTCCTTTGGGACCTTTATCCGAGCGCTCGATATCCAACATCACACATCATAAAGAAAGTGTATCCACATGAGTAAGTATCTGGGCTCCATACCATGATACCACCCCTTTCCAGAAGGAAATGACATACCCTAAAGGGCGCGACCCTCATAACCTTGCCGCAACATTCCTGTTTCGACCATTTCCGGGTTGTGAGGCCCTGACGAAGTCTCGTCCACAAAGCTACGCTTTTTCAAAAAGCCACACTTTGGGTCAACAGATGATCAACCTATGATCATAAAGATAAATGATCAAACAAATGATCATATCACAAATGATCAAACACTGATCATCACACAGCAACACTCAGCATGTCACATTACCAAATTGGGAATATATCGCTGATAAATTTCAACTACATAACCTCTGAGCTCGTACGTCTCAGAGAAGGGTGTTAAGCTAAGAGAATAAATTCTCCGCCACCAAACAGAAATGTATTTGAAAGAAATCGGCTTTATATCTCAAAGTGTAATGTCAGACATACAATCCATACAAGTCTGTTCCGGGATCGAACAGAACCGAAGGCACTTCTCACGAAGCCCTTGCAAATCCGGATAATTTCCAATCACGTCCGGACTTCCCGTCACTAAGGGTGATAAAACCTCTATATCGGGGATCAGCCGATGCAGAGTAACTCGACGGTAATCCTTCCGTTTTCAAAAATATCCGGTCTTCAACACCGGTCTTCAAATGCTATCCATATACGACGTATCACATATTCGGAATGGGTTATACGACCCAAAGGTCCTCTCCCGGCTAAACCGAATAGTGAGCGAAATATTTTAAAACATATGGATATGAGATTTCAATTAAGTCACAACTTATTAATTCAACTTCTTTTTAAATGGTTTCCATCGATTACCATTTCAAATCTTTTCAACAAAAAGATTTATTTTAAACAACCTTCAACGGTTTAAACAATTTCCACATTTAAATCTTTTTAAACAAAAGATTCATTCACAGATTTTCCAAATTAATTTCCATTTCAATTTGATTAACTCGTTAAACCTTTAAATCAAGATTTAACTTATAGCTTTCAAAACAATCCCATTTCAAATGATTTAAACCAAACATCATTTTAAATCTGTTAAAGATAACAGATTCAATTCATAGCTTTCAAAAAGAATTCATTCATAACTTGGAAAACCACTTTTCAATTCCATCTTGAAATTCCTTTAATTAAATTGGAATTTCATTTCTTATATATACGAAAGCTTTTATTCTTTTAAAACAAACAGTTTTATTTCAGAAAATCTGATTCATTCATACGAGTTAGAGTCTTTGGGTTAAATCCAAATTCTCAAAATTATACTTTTAAATGGTTTAACTTTAGATAAACACATTTATAACATTTTCAATCCCTAGTTTCAAATCATAGGATTCAATTTTCAAACTTGAATTCAAATTTAAATCAAATTATTTAAATTTTCAAAACTCGATTAAGTTATTCAAAATAACTTTTATCTTTGAAATTCCATTTCAAAAGTTTTTCACTTTAAACCCAAATTTCCAATTTCAAAATCAATTGAAATTAAAATTTCAATTTCAAAAACATCAAATTTACATTATCTGTGACTTAACCGATTTCCACGTGAAATCCATATTTGTGTGTGTAAAGGTGTAGTCCAGGGGTTCAACACAATAGTGCAACACAATGAATCATCACATATCAGAATACAGAAATATAATTCGATAAGCGGTATAAGAACAACGCTTATCGTTCATTCACAGATCATAGATATATAAAGGTCACAGATAAGTAAACTACAGATCACAACATAATCAGGATGTATCACAAAGCATCATATATCAAGGATATCAAACAATTTAACATTCAATGGAATCTAAACATTCACAAGTGAATTTATTAATCAACTGATTAATTTAAATCAGATGTATCAATTTAATAATCCGGGTTAATTATCGTAATTTAATTACAAATTATTTGAAAATCTTTCTTTCAAATTTATTGGTTAACCCTTAATTATTAACTAATCAGTCTTAAATCAATGAATCAATTAATCTTTAATTATTACATTAATCTCAATTAATTGCCATTATTAATTAATCCTTTAATTTCTTAATTAATAAATTTCCCATTTCATTTATCTCTAATTTATTAGTTAATCAATTATAACCATTAATTAATTAAATTACTTAATTATCCTTACATTAATCACTTAATTAACCTTTATCTTTAATTAATTAAATTAATTAATTATATTTAATTTCCTAATTAACTTAATTAATTTCCAAGATAATAAAACACCTTTTAACTTAAGATACATTATCTTGTAAATACACTAATTACCATTTACATTTAAAACCCCTTTAAATCTTTAAAATTAACTTAAACAAATTTTAGATTAAATAAATTCTAAACCCTTTAACAAATGGTTATGAAACCGTTGATATTTGTAATGTAGTGTTTTAGAGTAAGTTTAATCAAATTTGTTTAAATTTCAAAAATTCTATTTTTAAAACCTTTTATAAAAACTGGCTTTCTTCCCACTTCGGTCCTACCCGCATTGTAACGACCCGCCTTCCTATGCCCAGGAAAACGCATCGTCATGAAGAAAGAAAGGGATAGAAGAAGAAAGGATAGAAAAGAAGAAACAACAACACAAAAGAATCTCACAGCGGAAACGAATGAAATATAATATATCACATAGAATATTACATAGTATCATATACATCGGAGTACACAACTTATACATCACAGAATAGACAGTTATAAACTTCTGTCTATTATACAACACAAGTACATCAGTATAATACAGACTAATACAAACACAGCGGAATCATCATATATCTACACGGTGAAGCCTCCTGCTCCAAATCTCCTCCAGAATTCGTCAAAGCTAACCTGAATCCCTCGACTACTCAATACAATATTGAGTACCCAAGAGTTTAATAAAACAGAAAATAAACACTTGGGTCAGACATGGGTCTGGTGTGAGTAAACGGTTTAAATTGCTTAACTTTGAAAACCTTTGAAAACAAAAGTATCACGTAAGACTCCCCACACATAAACATGGGTAAGTTTTTACCTTACGCTAACTAAAACATTTGATAGGAAATCCAGTTATATTATAATAGGGTCTAGGGTTTCCAAGTAAAATACAGAAATAGCTGAAATGCTTACATCTCACATTCCAACATAGTTGGGCACAACTAATACGTACGGCACTTATTGGAGTTTGGATTCCATACAATGGCAGGGCTACTGGGGTACCGCCCGTCACAGTACGTGGCCTAGATCACCGTACCGAGGAGTACGCCCGCTCCCCTGCAACACAAAGCCGGAACCATCCCTTACTGGATAATCCCGAACAAGATAACCCCGTAGTTGGCGCGACCAACCACACACTAAGCCGAATAAAAAGAAAAGGGACCTCTAGACAGGGATCTATCTTGCTCTCAGTGGGTGCTACCCACGAAGCCTTGCTGCACCTCCCCTGTTTTAGCCATTCCCGGTTGATGAGGCTTGAGGTTACGATTACCTTTAATCAGAACATATCACTTAGAATGCTCATCGTCCGCCTGACGATGTGCTGAAAGCATTCAATCCATACAAGTTCGTTCCGGGTTCGAACGAAACCGAAGGCATTATCTCGTTACACTCGTTTTGGAATCACCCTCAGAGTTAACGACAATAACCCTTGCACTCTAAATCTTCATCTTCACTTGAGATTCACGACCTATCGTTAATTTGGATCGATGTGGTATTCGGGTCTCCAGACCTGGAATTCCGGTATACGAAAACCCGATCCCGGTCTCATCGAAATCCAAAACGTATCTTTTAAGGCCAAGTTGTTTAAAGGTTTAAACAATTTAACTTATCTATATTCATACAGATAGATAATTCACACATCACAATTGATAATCACATTATCATTTAAACAGATGATTCATAATCAAATAGGTAATCCATATCAACATCACAATAGTTAATCTATATTACCATTATAATGCAACCAAGCATTCATACCACACAACATTACTTATCTCATTTCTGAGATAACATTCATTCTAGTCAATCAATGTCATTCATTCTTATATAAGCAATGATTTACTTAATCATAACATAATTAATTTAAAATGAATTAAATTAACTATCTCTATGTTTAATTAATTTAAAGTGAATTAAATTAATTACTTCATCTCTTAATTAATTTAAAGTAAATTAAATTAATTACTTCATTATAAATCTTACTTATATATAAATAAATTACAAATAAATTAATTAATCTTTCTCTAATTATCCATTTTAATTAATCACCTTGATTAATTATACTTTAATTACATTTAAGTAATTATCTTTAATTAATTTCACAAATTAATTATTCTTAACCCATATAGTAATTATCCTTTAATTACTTCATTAATTAATTAATTATAATTAATTACTTTAATCCTTAATTAATTACAATTAATTAGTTATCATTTGATTAATTAATCTTAATTAATTAACTCTTAATTACATCATTAATTAAAAACTAATGATCCCTAATTACACCTTTAATTATTTTATTAATTACATTAAGTAATTAACCTCAATTAAACCACAATTATTAATCATCTTTGATTAATCTAATCCAGTAATTAACTTCCCCTAATTACTTCCATTAATTTATTACTTTTAAATTAATTATCTTAACTTAAAAATTTATTACCTTATTAATTAACCTTAATCCTTTAATTAACTTTATTAAATAAATTATTTAATTAATAACACTAGGTGATTAACCCTTAACCACTTTCATTTAATTACTTTCATAAAATAATTATTCTCTAATTACTTTATTAAATAATTTACCTTTATTTAATTACATCCAGTAATTTTTCCTTAATTACTTCATCAAGTAATTATACTTAATTAATTTATAAATGATTATCTTAATTAATCACAAATTAATTAATTAATTAATTATTAATTTAACTTAATCATTTAAATTTAATTAAATGATTCTTAACTTACTATATTAAAGGTTCTTAATTAAGAAACTATTATCTTAATTAAATCAATTATTTACCAATAACACTTGATAATTAAAATAATTAAATTATCTAAATTTCCTTTTCAAATTTAATTATCTTTAATTAAATCAACATTCTAAATACTTAAGAAAAATTCTTATTTTAATTGATTACTAAATCTTAACCATTAAACCTTAATTAAATTAAAATATAAGATTTAGAAATCAATAAATCATTAAACACATTTTAAATTAAACCTTTAAATCTTTAAAACTTTTCCCAAGTTATTAAATATAATTAAATACAAATTTATTTCAAAATCTACTTATTTTATTTTAAAACTTAATATTATAAAATATATAAACTTGTTTAAACTTTTGTTTAAACTTAGAAAATATTACAAAACAAAATTTCTTTTGTTTAAAACTTAAAAACATTTCCTGGATTAATTTCTTAAAATCTGCTTTCACCAAAAACCCGGGTAAAAGCTTAGAAAACTCGAAGTAACTCTCGAGTATCCCCACTACGCTATCTGCTCCGAGTAAAACACTAAAATCCCCGAAGAAAACCTGGTATCCACTTCTTCCCCAAACCAAATTCTCAGATGCACGCTAACGTAGCCGTGCACGTGCACACCCACGATGATCAACGGCGATCACTATTTCGACCTCCGGCAAGTCAGACTCCATCACGCTATCACGTGCAACCATTCCAAACTTCGCGATTCGAACGAGATTTGAATTCGACTATTTCGAAACCATCACCTGGAACGAAGCATCACCAGAAATCGTTCGTCTCCGATCATCCCAGTCTCGAGGAACCTCGCCATCTTCCCCATAGCTTCGCCTCGCCTACCCACATCTCCAAAACAAAACGCGGTCGTCTCCGATCATCTCTCGATGTCACAAGACCCATTTGAAGTATTCACGACAAACCCAGACAATAAACCCTATCTCCTCAAATTCCAACAACCACGATAAATGATAAATTACCATACTATTTTTCCCAAGTGCCTCGACATCTCCACTACCTCCATCCCAAAAATCAAGTCTTCACTCGCCTCCGATCGACGAAAATCGATCAACTTGCCCAAAATGAACAACTCGAGAAAGCTCCATAAATTTCAAACTAAAAATCGAGTTATACCTATTAAAATTCATGATTTTCTATATTGAATCCAATCATGCAATCAAAACTTAAAATTTAATCAATCAAATTTTAACCAAATTTATAATTTACTGCTGTTTATAAGATTTTGAGACAAATGCTTTATATAAATTCCAGAACTCATTTTTATTAGTGATGTTACATAATTTTCATCATTTTTCATTTACAAAACAAAAGCTAACTGTGATTATATGATGAAATATAGATTTTAAAAAGAAAGATTCAAACTCTGTAAATACACAGAGCCTAATATACATATAAACTAGCTATTCACAGGAGATAAACAATTGTATACATGCATACATCCATTTCAATTCAAACATGAAGGCTAACACATGATTTTATTCACATACCAAAGTGGAAACAAGATTTTAAAACTGTTTTTAAAACTTAAGTTTACTCACCTTTATCAGAGAACAGAGAATAGAAACTGTTTCCAGGCTTGCATGTTTGGTTTTGAACTTCTATTTGCCTTGATGAATTTAATCTTGCTGTTGATCTTTGAAATTTGTTGATAGATTTCCTTTTTCATGATCTTCAGGTTGTTTGAAGATTTTAAAACTGCTATTTGAATTTTGCCTTGATCTTTCTTTGCATTTGAATTTCCAGATTTACTTCTTCTTTTGCTTTGAGTTTTAGATTTCAGGTTTTCATTTTTATTTTTAATTCTAGAATTCGAATTATTTTTAGTGGAGAAAGAAGTGAAGATAGTTTTAGAGCTGAAGAAAATAAATGTCAGATCTCTTTCTATGTTTTGAAAACTTTTTTAAACTTAATTACCAAAGAGAAAATAAAAATGAAGCCACTTGTCCTCTTTAATTAGCTTACACATATGTTTACAATTTACAAATGTCTTCCAACTATCCTTATATGTTTACAAGTGTAAATTCCCTTTTATTTTGATTTATTTAAATCCTACATGTGTATTTATAAAATATCTATATGTATATAAAAATGTATTTATCCTTTTATAATTTATGCTTTAATCAAATATTTATAACATATTTATAAATGCTTGAGAAATTGAGTTTAACTCTCTATATATATATTTTTACAAACCTATTTTGACTTATATTTGAATTTTAAAAATGAAAGAATCTTAAAACCAATTAACTTCTTATTTTAAATCTTATTTAAAAATTAAACTAAAATATATCTTTATAATAAATAAGAAATTATCCTTGTTATTTAAATCTCAATTATCATTTCCAAAAGTATTAAGTCAAATTACAAATTTCCAAATTACAAATTATATAAATATTAAAGTTTGAAAATACTTTATTAAATTCAAATTCAATATTCTTTTCATTCCAATATATGCAAATATATATATTCTAAATGAAAAGTACTTTTAACATTAGCTTGATAATTATCCTATTGAATTTAATACATAACTTCAAATAACAATATATATATATACATATATATTATAATTTGAAAACTTATCCTTTTATTAAATTAAAGACTCCCTATTTATAATATATATACCTATATATATACATTATAAATATAAACACTTATATTAGTTTTAGAAAGATAAAACTTCCCAATTTAAAATTGTTAGAAAAGATATAAATAAATATTTCCAATATTAAAATTTTATTAGCCTTTTAAAATAAATAAACTTGTCAATCTATAAAATAAATCAACAAATCAATTTAATTATTAATAAAGATTATTAAATTGATATTGCCAAAATTCCGGGATATCACATTCCTTCCCCCTTAAAATAATTTCGTCCTCGAAATTTAAAAGCAAAGATAATTTAATAATCTAGTAAAATTTTAATTTTAAACAGCAACCATACATATCAATCATATTCTAACAACCATAGCAACAATTTAATCAAACAAATTTAACTATCCAGACAAATTCTGGATAGAATTTACTCGAGTTTCCCCAAGTATATATATATATATATACCGGGAGACTCGTTCTACAGGATCTAAACTAACTATCTACAATAATCTAGAACTCCTTCCCATCTAGATTACAAATCTGAACAATATATCAGACTAAACTCAAAACCATCTCAACTTCCATATCCATCTGAACTGCTGATCCCACAACCAGATGAATCACACACGTATTCCCTCAAAGATACATGAAATACAATGAATTCCAGTTATTCGAACTGGCAACTCAATCCTGTAGATCAAAGAACTAATCCTTTCGAGAACACATAAAAAATCTCATAATACTTCTGGAGCTCACTCTCCAATTTTTCCAAATCTTATATCTCCTTTGATTGGAGAAAACTTAAACAATATCCAAATTTCAACTTCAAATTCCAAATTCCATCCATTCTTAACTGTTTAACTCTTTTGACGATCCTGAGTCACTTCATCCTTCCTGATCAGCTTAACTCTTGCTGATGCCTCTTGAAACAGATTAGACCAACATCAAACCAATTTCCGGATCCTACTCAACAAAATGGTTTCTCAAAAATATGCCGAAATCCAAAACACAACTCTACTCTACAAACATTAGAGAACTTCGAACTACCTCTCCTATCTGAAATAGTCAAAACAGTTGCACTTGACAACTTACCTCCAGAACTTGAAAATTCTTCACACTTAGAGATACACTTGAATTTCCTATAGAAATCCTCTACTCCAAGAAAATCACAACTCCCGGTTGCTCCCACTCTAGAATAGCTGTTATCTTGCTTCCGCTGCACAACTCTGATCTGGAATATATGAGAATGCCATCGGAGAAACTCGAGCAAACTTGATCATCCACAATTCACCATATCTATAAAATCTTAGTGAACCATTCTACTTGGTCAAAAACACCTTAACAGAATCCTCACCAGAAAATTAGGTGTGGTCAATCCCTCTCCAAAGAATCCTGAGCTGCTTCACCAAATTATTCTCTAGGAGACATCCTTCTACTAAGCTGAACTTCTGGTAACTCCACGAATCAAGTCGATACGGAATCTCAATCTCCAATAATCCCAAGAGAATACTTAAACAATCGCAAGTCACTTTTGCGATCAGCTCGGCCTAATTTCCAAAGATAACTGTTCTCTCTTCACTAATCAGAACAGCTCATACTTAACTATCCAATTCATCGAAGAAATGGATTCACTCAGCTGCTTCTGGACTCCAACTTCAGAAAAACTACTCAGCCAGAAACTTCCTGCTAACACACAGAACACTCCGAGCTACACTGCTGTCACAGATACCAAAGACTTCTTATCCGAAACTCTTTGAGAAACTCGGACTTCAAAGCAAAAAGAAACACCCCGCTGGACCCAGCCACAACACCGAAACAGATCTACTTCCTTAAACTTGCTTCAGAAGAAACATCTTCAGAAACGTCCATAGTCACCGCGTCTCACCACACAGCTACTACTTCCTGAAGTTGCCAAGATACCATCACTTGCTTCAGCTCATCCAATAGATCTAACTCTATTCATCCAACTTCAAAGACAAACTCCGAACCTTAACAGGTTTCCTTCAGAGATTATGAAATCCTTACACAACTGTAAAGTTCACTCGAGACGGTATTAGGTTTACAGTCTCGACAAATACACTTCCAACCTCAACACTCAGACTCCTAATCCTAGATGATAAATTATTATCATCTCAACCAATCATCACAAATACCATATACATTTAAAATGATACTTTTTTATATAGAAATTATATCTGGGTAAAATTATTTCATCTACTTTTTTTTTAAAACAATATTGTGTCTGTTGGCCTGGTCTAAGTGTTTAGAGATCCCTATCAATAACGTTAGCTACTCGTATTGACCAGAATCCATATACCACTCAACCGATCAATTAACACAATATAAAACCATTTTATATAACTAACAAATACGCGCTCTCATATATATATATATACACTCGGACTCAAACAGGTTGCTACAGATCCTATTTCTAATGAACAATCCTTCCGAACCTAGGTATTCACTCAACCTAGTGTTCTGATATTCACTTAACCAATAGCTTAGGTATTCGCTCAACCTATGCTCTGATACCACTGTAACGACCCGCCTTCCTATGCCCAGGAAAACGCATCGTCATGAAGAAAGAAAGGGATAGAAGAAGAAAGGATAGAAAAGAAGAAACAACAACACAAAAGAATCTCACAGCGGAAACGAATGAAATATAATATATCACATAGAATATTACATAGTATCATATACATCGGAGTACACAACTTATACATCACAGAATAGACAGTTATAAACTTCTGTCTATTATACAACACAAGTACATCAGTATAATACAGTTACCTCTCAGGGACATGTAGGGGTAAGAGTCTCCCGTTCGCCACCAAACCGCGAAGCGAGAACCCCCTATCATGCTGTACTATAGCAAACCCGATCCCGGTCTCATCGAAATCCAAAACGTATCTTTTAAGGCCAAGTTGTTTAAAGGTTTAAACAATTTAACTTATCTATATTCATACAGATAGATAATTCACACATCACAATTGATAATCACATTATCATTTAAACAGATGATTCATAATCAAATAGGTAATCCATATCAACATCACAATAGTTAATCTATATTACCATTATAATGCAACCAAGCATTCATACCACACAACATTACTTATCTCATTTCTGAGATAACATTCATTCTAGTCAATCAATGTCATTCATTCTTATATAAGCAATGATTTACTTAATCATAACATAATTAATTTAAAATGAATTAAATTAACTATCTCTATCTTTAATTAATTTAAAGTGAATTAAATTAATTACTTCATCTCTTAATTAATTTAAAGTAAATTAAATTAATTACTTCATTATAAATCTTACTTATATATAAATAAATTACAAATAAATTAATTAATCTTTCTCTAATTATCCATTTTAATTAAT
Source organism: Allium fistulosum (assembly GCA_030737815.1). NCBI lineage: Eukaryota > Viridiplantae > Streptophyta > Magnoliopsida > Asparagales > Amaryllidaceae > Allium > Allium fistulosum. Next base: position 651,721,833 of record CM060902.1, on the reverse strand, counting down.
CACCTTGATTAATTATACTTTAATTACATTTAAGTAATTATCTTTAATTAATTTCACAAATTAATTACTCTTAACCCATATAGTAATTATCCTTTAATTACTTCATTAATTAATTAATTATAATTAATTACTTTAATCCTTAATTAATTACAATTAATTAGTTATCATTTGATTAATTAATCTTAATTAATTAACTCTTAATTACATCATTAATTAAAAACTAATGATCCCTAATTACACCTTTAATTATTTTATTAATTACATTAAGTAATTAACCTCAATTAAACCACAATTATTAATCATCTTTGATTAATCTAATCCAGTAATTAACTTCCCCTAATTACTTCCATTAATTTATTACTTTTAAATTAATTATCTTAACTTAAAAATTTATTACCTTATTAATTAACCTTAATCCTTTAATTAACTTTATTAAATAAATTATTTAATTAATAACACTAGGTGATTAACCCTTAACCACTTTCATTTAATTACTTTCATAAAATAATTATTCTCTAATTACTTTATTAAATAATTTACCTTTATTTAATTACATCCAGTAATTTTTCCTTAATTACTTCATCAAGTAATTATACTTAATTAATTTATAAATAATTATCTTAATTAATCACAAATTAATTAATTAATTAATTATTAATTTAACTTAATCATTTAAATTAAATTAAATGATTCTTAACTTACTATATTAAAGGTTCTTAATTAAGAAACTATTATCTTAATTAAATCAATTATTTACCAATAACACTTGATAATTAAAATAATTAAATTATCTAAATTTCCTTTTCAAATTTAATTATCTTTAATTAAATCAACATTCTAAATACTTAAGAAAAATTCTTATTTTAATTGATTACTAAATCTTAACCATTAAACCTTAATTAAATTAAAATATAAGATTTAGAAATCAATAAATCATTAAACACATTTTAAATTAAACCTTTAAATCTTTAAAACTTTTCCCAAGTTATTAAATATAATTAAATACAAATTTATTTCAAAATCTACTTATTTTATTTTAAAACTTAATATTATAAAATATATAAACTTGTTTAAACTTTTGTTTAAACTTAGAAAATATTACAAAACAAAATTTCTTTTGTTTAAAACTTAAAAACATTTCCTGGATTAATTTCTTAAAATCTGCTTTCACCAAAAACCCGGGTAAAAGCTTAGAAAACTCGAAGTAACTCTCGAGTATCCCCACTACGCTATCTGCTCCGAGTAAAACACTAAAATCCCCGAAGAAAACCTGGTATCCACTTCTTCCCCAAACCAAATTCTCAGATGCACGCTAACGTAGCCGTGCACGTGCACACCCACGATGATCAACGGCGATCACTATTTCGACCTCCGGCAAGTCAGACTCCATCACGCTATCACGTGCAACCATTCCAAACTTCGCGATTCGAACGAGATTTGAATTCGACTATTTCGAACCCATCACCTGGAATGAAGCATCACCAGAAATCGTTCGTCTCCGATCATCCCAGTCTCGAGGAACCTCGCCATCTTCCCCATAGCTTCGCCTCGCCTACCCACATCTCCAAAACAAAATGCGGTCGTCTCCGATCATATCTCGATGTCACGAGACCCATTTGAAGTATTCACGACAAACCCAGACAATAAACCCTATCTCCTCAAATTCCAACAACCACGATAAATGATAAATTACCATACTATTTTTCCCAAGTGCCTCGACATCTCCACTACCTCCATCCCAAAAATCAAGTCTTCACTCGCCTCCGATCGACGAAAATCGATCAACTTGCCCAAAATGAACAACTCGAGAAAGCTCCATAAATTTCAAACTAAAAATCGAGTTATACCTATTAAAATTCATGATTTTCTATATTGAATCCAATCATGCAATCAAAACTTAAAATTTAATCAATCAAATTTTAACCAAATTTATAATTTACTGCTGTTTATAAGATTTCGAGACAAATGCTTTATATAAATTCCAGAACTCATTTTTATTAGTGATGTTACATAATTTTCATCATTTTTCATTTACAAAACAAAAGCTAACTGTGATTATATGATGAGATATAGATTTTAAAAAGAAAGATTTAAACTCTGTAAATACACAGAGACTAATATACATATAAACTAGCTATTCACAGGAGATAAACAATTGTATACATGCATACATCCATTTCAATTCAAACATGAAGGCTAACACATGATTTTATTCACATAACAAAGTGGAAACAAGATTTTAAAACTGTTTTTAAAACTTAAGTTTACTCACCTTTATCAGAGAACAGAGAATAGAAACTGTTTCCAGGCTTGCATGTTTGGTTTTGAACTTCTATTTGCCTTGATGAATTTAATCTTGCTGTTGATCTTTGAAATTTGTTGATAGATTTCCTTTTTCATGATCTTCAGGTTGTTTGAAGATTTTAAAACTGCTATTTGAATTTTGCCTTGATCTTTCTTTGCATTTGAATTTCCAGATTTACTTCTTCTTTTGCTTTGAGTTTTAGATTTCAGGTTTTCATTTTTATTTTTGATTCTAGAATTCGAATTATTTTTAGTGGAGAAAGAAGTGAAGATAGTTTTAGAGCTGAAGAAAATAAATGCCAGATCTCTTTCTATGTTTTGAAAACTTTTTTAAACTTAATTACCAAAGAGAAAATAAAAATGAAGCCACTTGTCCTCTTTAATTAGCTTACACATATGTTTACAATTTACAAATGTCTTCCAACTATCCTTATATGTTTACAAGTGTAAATTCCCTTTTATTTTGATTTATTTAAATCCTACATGTGTATTTATAAAATATCTATATGTATATAAAAATGTATTTATCCTTTTATAATTTATGCTTTAATCAAATATTTATAACATATTTATAAATGCATGAGAAATTGAGTTTAACTCTCTATATATATATTTTTACAAACCTATTTTGACTTATATTTGAATTTTAAAAATGAAAGAATCTTAAAACCAATTAACTTCTTATTTTAAATCTTATTTAAAAATTAAACTAAAATATATCTTTATAATAAATAAGAAATTATCCTTGTTATTTAAATCTCAATTATCATTTCCAAAAGTATTAAGTCAAATTACAAATTTCCAAATTACAAATTATATAAATATTAAAGTTTGAAAATACTTTATTAAATTCAAATTCAATATTCTTTTCATTCCAATATATGCAAATATATATATTCTAAAGGAAAAGTACTTTTAACATTAGCTTGATAATTATCCTATTGAATTTAATACATAACTTCAAATAACAATATATATATATACATATATATTATAATTTGAAAACTTATCCTTTTATTAAATTAAAGACTCCCTATTTATAATATATATACCTATATATATATACATTATAAATATAAACACTTATATTAGTTTTAGAAAGATAAAACTTCCCAATTTAAAATTGTTAGAAAAGATATAAATAAATATTTCCAATATTAAAATTTTATTATCCTTTTAAAATAAATAAACTTGTCAATCTATAAAATAAATCAACAAATCAATTTAATTATTAATAAAGATTATTAAATTGATATTGCCAAAATTCCGGGATATCACACGCATACTACTCGGAACCATTCCCGAGTCTTCTTCCATTCCATTTCCCCTGTTATAAAACTTATATAAATTTCTACGGTAAAAAAAATAGTAGCCTATCACCTCCAAATTTCTCGAGTACGAACTCGAGTTAACCCCAGAACCCCAGAGACACTCACGAGTCGAACTCCACAAAAACTCGAGCAACAGAACTTCGTCTTCCTCAAAGTCATTGTTCCCAGATGCACAAACCCAATGCGTGCACGTACACGTGTACCATCACCGGAGCTCCCTCTGATCATCGATGATCACTCCGACACATCGCCTAACCACGCAGCAACTCCAAACAATCACCCAAACTTTTGCGTGAGCCTCGAATCGAAAACACCCCTTCCAGTTGAAACAGGAAGTCTACCCACTCGCCAGAAACCACCCCGCTCAGGCAATCTCGACCACCATTCGCCACCAAACTCCGGCCATAGCGTCGTCAATCTTCCCTCTACCTCCATACGAAACCGCGTGACACTCGCGCCTTTGTCGACGTCGCGCGAGAAGAAAATATCTGCCACCCCAAAACTAGGTCACCAGAATTTGATCACCTACCACCGCCACTCCAAAGCTTCGTTCAACCTCCGAGTATTTTTCCCATACTCCCTGTTCGCTTCTCCACCTCTAGACAAAAATCCGACCCTTCCAGTCATCTAGATCAACCATGATCACTCGAAATGCCAACAACAGAAAAACCCAAGCTGCTCTTAAAATTGATCACTAAAAATTATGATACGAACTTTAAAATTCAAGTTTTCCAGTGAGGATTCAAGTTAGGTACCTGAATTCGAAAATTTAGAGATTCGAATTTTTTGATTAATATGAGTTGTGCTCAGACATATTTCTTTTCAGAGGTGATACCAAGCTATTTTAATTTGAATTTATTTTTAAAATTCAGTTCAAGTTTAAATAAACAATATCTATTTTGACTCTAAGTCCAAATATCTAATAGGTTGGGAAGAAATGATTTTTGAAAGCAAGATTTTTGTTTCCAGAGTATCAGAGAGCAAGCATATATATGCACTTCCAGAGGCATTACAGTTTTTATTTTGTTTTATTTTAAATAAAATCAAAACTTTAACTTATATTACATAAACTATATATTGTTTTGAATCTTGAATCTTAACAAATGTTTGAACATAGGATCATGATTATGATCAGAGATTAATCCTATAATTCTAGGACAGGCAAAACAAATCACAATACAAGCATGCTTTCAGAAAACATACTTATTATAGGAAATTACAACACATACATCCACTTCAAACATGATTATCACAGAAAAATTCACAAGCAACTATTGTTTATCTACCTAAACTTTAAATTAAAGAGTTTACTCACAGGAAAAGATAAACAAGGAAATATGTTTTAAAAAGAAAGGTTACTCACTTTGTTTTCAGAAAAAGAACATAGTTCTTCCACTTTGAAACAGGCTGTGATCTGGCAAGCTAGAATCTTTCTTTTTCCATCCTCTTGTTTGAATTGATTCAAATTGTTATTATACTGAGATTGAGCTGAATCTTTGTTTAAGTTTAAGTGATATTTACTCAGATTTATTTAGCTTAGTGGACGAAAATGGGATGAAAAGGCTGGTATACAAAAATGAGTTATAGTGTGATAAAAATAATGAGTTTGTACAAATTTCTTTAGCAGGGATATTTTTCTTGCTTGTGGCTGATATAACTTTTGTAGTGTACTAAGGAGGCTGCATTTATTACCTTGTACAATATACTTTTTTTTTCTTTCTTATCTCGGCTGAGAATATATTGCTTTGTAATAAAATTGAATGTATTGTTTTCTTTTTAACTTGTTGTTTGAATTATTCTAGTGTAATCACTTTATATTTTTAATTTATCTCATATATACTTATTCCTATCTCAAATTTAAATATTTTATTTTTATTATTTTTGTAGTACAATTTTGTTTGTATAAATACACATTATTTTTTTTATCTTTAAATAAAATGAACACATATTTTTATTCAATCTTGGAGAAACTCAAGTCAGTTAACGAATTAATTTCACAATTTTTTTTATCAAAAATTAAATTAGTTATACATTTAAACTTAATAAAAATTCGGGATCGTTACAAACTCCCCCCCTTAAAAGAATTTCGTCCTCGAAATTGCCAAGGAGACACAAAGATAGATGAAGAATATTTCATCAACTCAAACTGAATATCTATTCTGCATTTGGCTTACCAAATCAGAATATCAATAACAGATACAAGAATGAATCTGTTTAACACTTCACAAGATACTCGGGTTATCCAGATCTACGAAATATGCAGTGGCATCGGTTAGTTCAAAGGAATAACTAACCATTCGTAGAATATACTGGGACCCAAAAGAATAGACAGATATATGGATACGATTTCAAAAATTTTAGTTTAAAACTAAAATATACCTATCAACCATAGCAACCAATGCAAACAATTCATCCCAACAAACAATTTTGGCTTATCCGGAGTTTACATCCCATTTTAATATATCAAATTTCTTCCTGGATCTACCAGAAATCATCGAAGAATTGAGAAAAAATGCTGAACAAAAGAGATTGATAGAGAAAAGATTGCTTCCTTATTGTTACAGGATATTGACCATTTATAGTCGTATTCCCCTGTCCCCTATCTCATCCTCTTCTTGCACTCATACTCACTATCAGTGGATAGTAAGAGAATTTACTGAGACGTTCAGACGGATATCTGAGAATTACTCATTCTAGAGTTTACTTCACTCTATCTCTAATGAGCTACTTAACGTGTTACACTATTGAGCTAAAGTTCAACCTTAGCTCTGATACCACATGTAACGACTCGGGTTTTGCCCGCTCGAAAATCAACATCCGTACTTCACATTGTACTAGAATGCCGCAGATTCGACCGTTCAAATCCGATTCGCCGGAGCTATAACACAATTAAGTAAATAACACAGCGGAAAAAAAGAATAATACATTGATATACAATATCTGTTACACAGAATGATACAATGAATATCAATATACATCAGAGATATGATACAAGAAATAGCAGTGGAAAAGAAAAGATAACATCAGCAGCGGAACAATATCAATAGAAGTGATAACTCCAAAATGATCTTCAGACAAGAATGAATCCATAACTCCAAGATAAGCAACTCCGATGAATGAACTAGCTCCAGATAATCTACTAAATCTGAATATCTGAAAACCCCAACTCTAGACTTCTCGTGTGGAAAATTATGAGCACCCAGAGTTTAGGAAAGGAACAATGTAACGACCCCGAAATTTAATTTTATTTAAATTGATAATTAAAAGAAATTTTTGAATAAAATAGTAAAATAAATCGATAAAATGGAGCGAGTTTCCCCGGATTCAAGTATATTCTGTATGAATCATTTCGAATTGTTAAATGTGTAGATTACTTAAAAATAAATATAGAGTTAATTAATGATAGAATGTCTTTACAAATGAATTGTTATTTTGAAATAGGAATTGTCATTTCGAATTACTTATAAACATATACATTCAAATAAGAAAACAAAACATATATGTAGACAAATTTAACAAGTCATAACAAAACAAATGAAAGAAAAAAAAATGCAAACAAATACAAGACAAAGAAAAGTAATACCAAATTATCTCAGCCGAAGGTAAGAAAAAAAAAACAAAGTATAGAAACAAACATAAAGTATACAACCTGGAAAAATAAACAAGACAAAGTAGAAACAAATAAAAATACAAGCCTAGTGATAAATGCAAGCCACCAAATTGTCTTCAGCCGAGATGTGTAGGCTTGCAAAAGAAGAAATAAAATAAGGTAATATGGTACATGGTAATTTAATACAAGCCAGAGTTTTATCACCTCAGCCCCCAAACGCAAATATCCCTGCCAAACCATTGTACAAAAATAAAATAAAACATCACCTGTATACTTACTTCCTTACATAGCAATTTCCATTTCAGTTCGTCCTCAAAAACATAGCTAACCAGAAGCTTAGAAAATCTGAAATAAACAAATCATTTAACTTAAACAAAATTCAGTTTAAACAATAATACAATCAAAGAGGATTAAAGAGAAAGCTTGCAGTTTCACTGGCCTGTTTCAAATGAAAAGCAGCTCTGTTTTCTTCTGCAAATCAAGGTGAGTAAACAAGTGATTTAAAACTTAAGTTATTTTAATTTATATGTATATCTGGATGTTGCTTTGTATATTTATCTCTGTATTCAATGTCTTGTAAATTATCATCCTCTTTGCCTTGCTCACAGGGTAGCATCAACTAAGAAATTCGATTTCTTACCTTCCAATCAATATTAGCCTTTGGATTCTAAACAAAATAGGTGTGTTTAGGCGTGAATTATAATTTAAAAATAGATTCAAGAAGAAAGAATATACAGTGTGCAAGAAATTGGGTTTTCACAGTCAAAATTTGATTTTTGAATAAATTCAAACTTAACAATTTACAAATTAAAACCTATATCTTGAATCCTCATTGGAAGATAGGATTTTTAATGCAAGTTTTGTGATTTTTAATATTATGGGTGAAGAGCAGTTTGAGGATGATCGAAATTGGCATTTTGACCAATTTCCGGCGATGTGTTGATCTAGAGTTGTCGGGGTTGCTAGTGGAGGTGGTCGGGCCTACGGTGGTGGTAGGAAAAATGACCGGAGGTGGTGTAGTTGACTGTGGCGATGGTGGTTGATCGGAGAAGTTTCTAAACCTAGTTTTAGGTAAGGTCACGAATTCGATTCGTTCGTCACCATCGATTGATCGAGTGTTATAGGATTTTGGGACTCGCTAGAGTGAAGGTGGTCGAGGCTGTGGCCGGTGGCGGAGGCATTCAGGTGGTCGGAGCTTCGAAGGAGAAGCGTTGACAGTTTGGGTTTCGATGGGTTTTGTGGTTCCAGGTTTCGACTTTGTACGTGATTTTGATTTCGAGGTGGCAACGGGTTTCTGATGGTCGGGGAGTGGTTTGTGGGTGGTTGTCGACTTGTTCGACGTAGGGATGCTGACCGGAGGCGAGCGGCGGTGGTGTGCATGTGTACAGTGCACATCTGTTTTCTGATGATATTGGGTTGAGCAAGGTAGTGGACTCGAGAAATTCTCGAGTCATTTGAGGGTTTCGCTCGAGTTTTTGGTTGGTTGGACTCGAAGTAGCTGAGTGGGAGCTCGGGTTTTTGTTGTGTTGCCAGTTTTTGAAAGCCTGTCAGGCTTTAAGTTTAAATTTTAAAAGCAGGGTTTAAATCAGAATTTAAAACCAAATTTTAAGATAGGATTCAAATTTAGTTTTGTCTCCTAGTTTAAATAAAACAAGTTTTATAAAGAAATTAAGATGCTTTAACAACTCTAAAAAAAAAAAATGTTTAAAGTAGATTTTAAAGTGTGTTAAATTTTACTAAGTTAAATTTGTAATTATATTGAATCTAAATTTAAAATGGAATGTAAAAGTGAATGCAAAGGTGAAATGTTTAAAATGCATTTGTAAATAAGAATTGGATCATTAATAGGAAAATGTTTAATCCTTTAAATAATGAAGATTTAAGGATTTGTGATTATTAAGTTAATTAAAATGAAAAATTAACCAATTTAATTAATTTATAATTTGGATTAATTAATTTTGTAATTAAGAGTTAATTAGTTAACTATTAAGGGTTAAATTATTAAGATAATTAATTAAGGTAAATTAATTAATGAAAGTGATTAAGAAATACTTATTATTTAAGGAGTAATTAATTAGTTGTTGTAATTAATTGAGAATTAATTTTTTTATTAGAGGTTAATTAATGATTAATCAAAGAAAAATTTATTAAATGTTTTGTAATCAATTGATTATTAATTTACCATGACTAGCAAATTTATTCATAGAAAATTTATCTGATTTGAATCAATCAGATAATTAAAGTGATCTTAACTATGGATGTTTAGACTGTATTAGATGATTTAATTGTTTGATATCCCTGATATATGATGCTTTGTGATACACCCTGAATTATATTGTGGTCTCTGATAAATTATCAGTGATGTAATTTATTATCTATGATATATATCTGTGATCTGTACGATGAGCATTATAGTTTATATTGCTTATCAACTATATCCTGTATTTTGATCTGTGATGATTCATTGTGTTGCACTATACTGTGTAAAACCCCTGGACTACACCATACACACACAAATATGGATTTCACATGGAAATCGGTTAAGTCACAGATAATTTAAATTTGATGTTTTCGAAATTGAAATTTTAATTTCAATTGATTTTGAAATTGGAAATTTGGGGTTTAAAATGAAAAGCTTTTGAAATAGAATTTCAAAGATAAAAGTTATTTTGAATAACTTAAGCGAGTTTTGAAAATTTAAATAATTAGATTTAAATTTGAATTCAAGTTTGAAATTAAGCTATGATTTGGAAACTAGGGAGTAAAGATGATATAAATGTGTTTATATGAATTTAAACCATTTTAAAGTAAAATTTTGAGAATTTGGATATTTAACCCAAAGACCTTAACTCGTATAAATGAATCAGATTTCCAAAATGAAAACTGTTGTTTTCAAATGATAAAAGCTTTCAGATAAGAAATGAAATTCCAGTTTAATTAAAGGAATTTCAAGATTGAATTGAAAAATGACTTTTCAAGTTATGAATGAATTCTTTTCGAAAGCTGTGAATTAAATCTGTTTATTTTTAACAGATTTAAAATGATGTTTTGTTAAACCATTCGAAATGAAATTGTTTTGAAAGCTATTTGTTAAATCTTTGATTTAAAGATTCAACGAATTAATTAAATTGAAATGGAAATCGATTTGGAAAATCTGTGAATGAATCTTTGTGAAATTAAGTGAACTTTGTGAATTAAATCTTTTTGTTTAAAAAGATTAAAATGGAAATTTGTTTAACCATTTGAAAGAAAAAGTTTGGGTTTAAATTGTGACTTAATTGAAATCCCATTATCCATTTGTTTTTGAATATTGCGCTCACTATTCGGGTTAGCCGGGAAAAGACATCTGTGTCATATAACCCATTCCGAATAGTGATACGTCGTATATGGAGAGCATTTGAAGATCGGTGTTGAAGACCGGATATTTTCGAAAATGAAAGGACAACCTGTCGAATGTCTCTGCACTGGGTAGCTCCCGGTATAGAGATTTATATCACTCTTTTGTGATGGGAAGTCTGGACGTGATTTGAAAATTATCCGGATTTGCAAGGGCTTCGTGAGAAGTGCCTTCGGTTCTGTTCGAACCCGGAACAGACTTGTATGGATACATGTCTGACATTACACTTTGAGATATAAAGCCGATTTCTTTCAAATACATATCTGTTGGTGGCGGAGAATTTATTCTCTTAGCTTAACACCCTTCTCTGAGACGTACGAGCTCAGAGGTTATGTAGTTGAAATTTATCAGCGATATATCCCAATTTGGTAATGTGGCATGCTGAGTGTTGCTGTGTGATGATCAGTGTTTGATCATTTGTGATATGATCATTTGTTTGATCTTATATCTTTGTGATCATAGGTTGATCATTTGTTTGACCCGAAGCATGGCTTTGTAGAAAGCGTAGCTTTGTGGACGAGACTTCGTCGAGCCTCACACCCCGGAAATGGTCGAAACAGGACGAATGCAGCAAGGTTCTAGGGAGTAGCGCCCCTTAGTGTATGTCATTCCTTCTGGATAAAGGTGGTATCATGGTATGGAGCCCAGATACTTAACCTCTGTGGTTGCTGCAAATTTATTACTTTGTGGTTGTTGGAAATCGGGGATCCTCGGGAAGATCGGTGACGATCGGGGGATGGCATACGCGTGTCAGTAGTTACCTATTTTTGCAGAGGTAACCCGGCCTTGTGTTGGCAGAGATCCGGTTAGGTTCTCGGGTCGTCTATTCCAGGGACGTACCCATCGTGGATAGGAAGTTCCTTAGCCTGACCATTTGTTGGAAATCCAAAGAAACAATACGAGCCTTGTACGGTTTTAGTTGTAGAACCTATCATTCACTTATGGTGGCGCCCCACTGTTTGGATGGTAGCTATAGTAGGCATAGTTCGAAATGTCTATGCTGGCTAAGATTTATATTCTACTTTCGAAATGTTTTCTGCACTATGCACTAATAATAATATCAAAAAGAATTTGATTTTGCGTAGTAAGCATCTTTGACTATCATAAGGAGAAATCTCCTCCAATTCTGCGTTTGCATTGTGTGTGTGGCGGGAGGCCTTATGGTAGTTTCATTTTCCAAAAGCATTGCGAATTGACTTTAAAATTCTCTGCTATTTGTTTTAAAGATAACTGTTTTTGTTGCTCACACCAGTCCCATGACTGATCCGGAGTTTATTGTTTCTTTCCTAAACTTTGGATGCTCAAAATTTTCTACACGAGCAGTCTAGAGTTTGGTTTTTCAGATATTCAGATTTAGTAGATTATCTGGAGCTAGTTCAGTCTTTGGATCGGACTGCACTTGCTTATCTTGGTGTATCGTTATTGGGAGTTCAAGCTATTTCTGGATTGGCGCTTTGAAGATGGAGATTATCCGCTGCTGATGTTATCGTTTTCTTTTCCGCTGCTATTTGTTGTATCATATCTCTGATGTATATTGATATTCATTGTATCACTCTGTTGTATCAGATATTGTATATCAATGTATTATTCATTTCTTCCGCTGTGTTATTTACTTAACTGTGTTATAAGCTCCGGCGACTCGGATTTGAACGCTCGAATCTACGACATTCGAGTACGATGTAAAGTATGGATGTCGATTTTTGAACGCGAAAATCCGGATCGTTACATTTGGTATCAGAGCTAAGGTTGAACTTTAGCTCAGGAGTATAACACGTTAAGTAGCTCATTAGAGATAGAGTGAAGTAAACTCTAGAATGAGTATATCCTTAAGATATCCGTCTGAACGTCTCAGTAAATTCTCTTGCTATCCAATGATAGTAGATATGAGTGCAAGAAGAGGACGAGATAGGGGACAGGGAAATACGACTATCAATGGTCAATACCCTGCAACAGTGGAAACAACTTTCTTATCAATTTTTCTTTGATTCGTTTCCAAATTCTTTGACTGCTTCGTACCAGCTACAAGACGAAGTTGTAGAAAGAAATTACTTCGTATCTTCATCAATTTCTTATCAGCTTTTTAATTTAAACCTTAATGAATTGGAATTGGAAATTTTAATTTGAATTAAATCGATTAATAAAATATGAGGATAAAATTTGAATTGAATCGATAAAACGATTTTGTTTGAACCCAAATTTTGAAATTCTATTTTTGTGAATATCGAAGTCCGAAGAGGGACAATTGGTATGTATTATGAGATATTCCGACTTGAATTTGGAATCCGTATCTTGTGTTAGAGGAGTATAGGAGATCGAATCTATCTATCTATCTCTGCGATTGCTTTCGTGCCTGCGAATTTCGAGGACGAAATTCTTTTAAGGGGGGAAGTTTGTAACGACCCCGAAATTTAATTTTATTTAAATTGATAATTAAAAGAAATTTTTGAATAAAATAGTAAAATAAATCGATAAAATGGAGCGAGTTTCCCCGGATTCAAGTATATTCTGTATGAATCATTTCGAATTGTTAAATGTGTAGATTACTTAAAAATAAATATAGAGTTAATTAATGATAGAATGTCTTTACAAATGAATTGTTATTTTGAAATAGGAATTGTCATTTCGAATTACTTATAAACATATACATTCAAATAAGAAAACAAAACATATATGTAGACAAATTTAACAAGTCATAACAAAACAAATGAAAGAAAAAAAAATGCAAACAAATACAAGACAAAGAAAAGTAATACCAAATTATCTCAGCCGAAGGTAAGAAAAAAAAAACAAAGTATAGAAACAAACATAAAGTATACAACCTGGAAAAATAAACAAGACAAAGTAGAAACAAATAAAAATACAAGCATAGTGATAAATGCAAGCCACCAAATTGTCTTCAGCCGAGATGTGTAGGCTTGCAAAAGAAGAAATAAAATAAGGTAATATGGTACATGGTAATTTAATGCAAGCCAGAGTTTTATCACCTCAGCCCCCAAACGCAAATATCCCTGCCAAACCATTGTAAAAAAATAAAATAAAACATCACCTGTATACTTACTTCCTTACATAGCAATTTCCATTTCAGTTCGTCCTCAAAAACATAGCTAACCAGAAGCTTAGAAAATCTGAAATAAACAAATCATTTAACTTAAACAAAATTCAGTTTAAACAATAATACAATCAAAGAGGATTAAAGAGAAAGCTTGCAGTTTCACTGGCCTGTTTCAAATGAAAAGCAGCTCTGTTTTCTTCTGCAAATCAAGGTGAGTAAACAAGTGATTTAAAACTTAAGTTATTTTAATTTATATGTATATCTGGATGTTGCTTTGTATATTTATCTCTGTATTCAATGTCTTGTAAATTATCATCCTCTTTGCCTTGCTCACAGGGTAGCATCAACTAAGAAATTCGATTTCTTACCTTCCAATCAATATTAGCCTTTGGATTCTAAACAAAATAGGTGTGTTTAGGCGTGAATTATAATTTAAAAATAGATTCAAGAAGAAAGAATATACAGTGTGCAAGAAATTGGGTTTTCACAGTCAAAATTTGATTTTTGAATAAATTCGAACTTAACAATTTACAAATTAAAACCTATATCTTGAATCCTCATTGGAAGATAGGATTTTTAATGCAAGTTTTGTGATTTTTAATATTATGGGTGAAGAGCAGTTTGAGGATGATCGAAATTGGCATTTTGACCAATTTCCGGCGATGTGTTGATCTAGAGTTGTCGGGGTTGCTAGTGGAGGTGGTCGGGCCTACGGTGGTGGTAGGAAAAATGACCGGAGGTGGTGTAGTTGACTGTGGCGATGGTGGTTGATCGGAGAAGTTTCTAAACCTAGTTTTAGGTAAGGTCACGAATTCGATTCGTTCGTCACCATCGATTGATCGAGTGTTATAGGATTTTGGGACTCGCTAGAGTGAAGGTGGTCGAGGCTGTGGCCGGTGGCGGAGGCATTCAGGTGGTCGGAGCTTCGAAGGAGAAGCGTTGACAGTTTGGGTTTCGATGGGTTTTGTGGTTCCAGGTTTCGACTTTGTACGTGATTTTGATTTCGAGGTGGCAACGGGTTTCTGATGGTCGGGGAGTGGTTTGTGGGTGGTTGTCGACTTTTTCGACGTAGGGATGCTGACCGGAGGCGAGCGGCGGTGGTGTGCATGTGTACAGTGCACATCTGTTTTCTGATGATATTGGGTTGAGCAAGGTAGTGGACTCGAGAAATTCTCGAGTCATTTGAGGGTTTCGCTCGAGTTTTTGGTTGGTTGGACTCGAAGTTGCTAAGTGGGAGCTCGGGTTTTTGTTGTGTTGCCAGTTTTTGAAAGCCTGTCAGGCTTTAAGTTTAAATTTTAAAAGCAGGGTTTAAATCAGAATTTAAAACCAAATTTTAAGATAGGATTCAAATTTAGTTTTGTCTCCTAGTTTAAATAAAACAAGTTTTATAAAGAAATTAAGATGCTTTAACAACTCTAAAAAAAAAAATGTTTAAAGTAGATTTTAAAGTGTGTTAAATTTTACTAAGTTAAATTTGTAATTATATTGAATCTAAATTTAAAATGGAATGTAAAAGTGAATGCAAAGGTGAAATGTTTAAAATGCATTTGTAAATAAGAATTGGATCATTAATAGGAAAATGTTTAATCCTTTAAATAATGAAGATTTAAGGATTTGTGATTATTAAGTTAATTAAAATGAAAAATTAACCAATTTAATTAATTTATAATTTGGATTAATTAATTTTGTAATTAAGAGTTAATTAGTTAACTATTAAGGGTTAAATTATTAAGATAATTAATTAAGGTAAATTAATTAATGAAAGTGATTAAGAAATACTTATTATTTAAGGAGTAATTAATTAGTTGTTGTAATTAATTGAGAATTAATTTTTTTATTAGAGGTTAATTAATGATTAATCAAAGAAAAATTTATTAAATGTTTTGTAATCAATTGATTATTAATTTACCATGACTAGCAAATTTATTCATAGAAAATTTATCTGATTTGAATCAATCAGATAATTAAAGTGATCTTAACTATGGATGTTTAGACTGTATTAGATGATTTAATTGTTTGATATCCCTGATATATGATGCTTTGTGATACACCCTGAATTATATTGTGGTCTCTGATAAATTATCAGTGATGTAATTTATTATCTGTGATATATATCTGTGATCTGTACGATGAGCATTATAGTTTATATTGCTTATCAACTATATCCTGTATTTTGATCTGTGATGATTCATTGTGTTGCACTATACTGTGTAAAACCCCTGGACTACACCATACACACACAAATATGGATTTCACATGGAAATCGGTTAAGTCACAGATAATTTAAATTTGATGTTTTCGAAATTGAAATTTTAATTTCAATTGATTTTGAAATTGGAAATTTGGGGTTTAAAATGAAAAGCTTTTGAAATAGAATTTCAAAGATAAAAGTTATTTTGAATAACTTAAGCGAGTTTTGAAAATTTAAATAATTAGATTTAAATTTGAATTCAAGTTTGAAATTAAGCTATGATTTGGAAACTAGGGAGTAAAGATGATATAAATGTGTTTATATGAATTTAAACCATTTTAAAGTAAAATTTTGAGAATTTGGATATTTAACCCAAAGACCTTAACTCGTATAAATGAATCAGATTTCCAAAATGAAAACTGTTGTTTTCAAATGATAAAAGCTTTCAGATAAGAAATGAAATTCCAGTTTAATTCAAGGAATTTCAAGATTGAATTGAAAAATGACTTTTCAAGTTATGAATGAATTCTTTTCGAAAGCTGTGAATTAAATCTGTTTATTTTTAACAGATTTAAAATGATGTTTTGTTAAACCATTCGAAATGAAATTGTTTTGAAAGCTATTTGTTAAATCTTTGATTTAAAGATTCAACGAATTAATTAAATTGAAATGGAAATCGATTTGGAAAATCTGTGAATGAATCTTTGTGAAATTAAGTGAACTTTGTGAATTAAATCTTTTTGTTTAAAAAGATTAAAATGGAAATTTGTTTAACCATTTGAAAGAAAAAGTTTGGGTTTAAATTGTGACTTAATTGAAATCCCATTATCCATTTGTTTTTGAATATTGCGCTCACTATTCGGGTTAGCCGGGAAAAGACATCTGTGTCATATAACCCATTCCGAATAGTGATACGTCGTATATGGAGAGCATTTGAAGATCGGTGTTGAAGACCGGATATTTTCGAAAATGAAAGGACAACCTGTCGAATGTCTCTGCACTGGGTAGCTCCCGGTATAGAGATTTATATCACTCTTTTGTGATGGGAAGTCTGGACGTGATTTGAAAATTATCCGGATTTGCAAGGGCTTCGTGAGAAGTGCCTTCGGTTCTGTTCGAACCCGGAACAGACTTGTATGGATACATGTCTGACATTACACTTTGAGATATAAAGCCGATTTCTTTCAAATAC
Organism: Allium fistulosum; assembly: GCA_030737815.1. Taxonomy (NCBI): domain Eukaryota; kingdom Viridiplantae; phylum Streptophyta; class Magnoliopsida; order Asparagales; family Amaryllidaceae; genus Allium; species Allium fistulosum. Next base: position 651,704,756 of record CM060902.1, on the reverse strand, counting down.
ATATCTGTTGGTGGCGGAGAATTTATTCTCTTAGCTTAACACCCTTCTCTGAGACGTACGAGCTCAGAGGTTATGTAGTTGAAATTTATCAGCGATATATCCCAATTTGGTAATGTGGCATGCTGAGTGTTGCTGTGTGATGATCAGTGTTTGATCATTTGTGATATGATCATTTGTTTGATCTTATATCTTTGTGATCATAGGTTGGTCATTTGTTTGACCCGAAGCATGGCTTTGTAGAAAGCGTAGCTTTGTGGACGAGACTTCGTCGAGCCTCACACCCCGGAAATGGTCGAAACAGGACGAATGCAGCAAGGTTCTAGGGAGTAGCGCCCCTTAGTGTATGTCATTCCTTCTGGATAAAGGTGGTATCATGGTATGGAGCCCAGATACTTAACCTCTGTGGTTGCTGCAAATTTATTACTTTGTGGTTGTTGGAAATCGGGGATCCTCGGGAAGATCGGTGACGATCGGGGGATGGCATACGCGTGTCAGTAGTTACCTATTTTTGCAGAGGTAACCCGGCCTTGTGTTGGCAGAGATCCGGTTAGGTTCTCGGGTCGTCTATTCCAGGGACGTACCCATCGTGGATAGGAAGTTCCTTAGCCTGACCATTTGTTGGAAATCCAAAGAAACAATACGAGCCTTGTACGGTTTTAGTTGTAGAACCTATCATTCACTTATGGTGGCGCCCCACTGTTTGGATGGTAGCTATAGTAGGCATAGTTCGAAATGTCTATGCTGGCTAAGATTTATATTCTACTTTCGAAATGTTTTCTGCACTATGCACTAATAATAATATCAAAAAGAATTTGATTTTGCGTAGTAAGCATCTTTGACTATCATAAGGAGAAATCTCCTCCAATTCTGCGTTTGCATTGTGTGTGTGGCGGGAGGCCTTATGGTAGTTTCATTTTCCAAAAGCATTGCGAATTGACTTTAAAATTCTCTGCTATTTGTTTTAAAGATAACTGTTTTTGTTGCTCACACCAGTCCCATGACTGATCCGGAGTTTATTGTTTCTTTCCTAAACTCTGGATGCTCAAAATTTTCTACACGAGCAGTCTAGAGTTTGGTTTTTCAGATATTCAGATTTAGTAGATTATCTGGAGCTAGTTCAGTCTTTGGATCGGACTGCACTTGCTTATCTTGGTGTATCGTTATTGGGAGTTCAAGCTATTTCTGGATTGGCGCTTTGAAGATGGAGATTATCCGCTGCTGATGTTATCGTTTTCTTTTCCGCTGCTATTTGTTGTATCATATCTCTGATGTATATTGATATTCATTGTATCACTCTGTTGTATCAGATATTGTATATCAATGTATTATTCATTTCTTCCGCTGTGTTATTTACTTAACTGTGTTATAAGCTCCGGCGACTCGGATTTGAACGCTCGAATCTACGACATTCGAGTACGATGTAAAGTATGGATGTCGATTTTCGAACGCGAAAATCCGGATCGTTACAAACAATAAACTCCGGATCAGTCATGGGACTGGTGTGAGCAACAAAAACAGTTTATCTTTAAACAATCAACAAAAGATTTTAAACATTGAAATCCGCAATGCTTTTGGAAAATGAAACTACCATAAGACCTCCCGTCACACACACAATGCAAACGCAGAATTGGAGGAGATTTATTCTTATGATAGTCAAACATGCTTACTACGCAAATCATTGGATTATTATTTTTAGTGCATAGTGCAGAAAACATTTTCGAAAGTATAATATTAATCTTAGCCAACATACGACCAGTATCGTATGCCTACTATAGCTACCATCTAAACAGTGGTGACCACCGTACGTAAATGGCAGGTTCTACAACTAAAACCGTACAAGTTCCGTATTGGAGAAATGGATTTCCAACAAATGGTCAGGCTAAGGAACTTCCTTCCGCCGCATGGGATCACCTCTGGCTGGACGTCCCGAGAGACAAACTGCTCTCTGCCAACAAGGCCGGGTTACCCCTGTAACAGGTAACTCACGAATATGTCATCACCCGGTCCTTTGGGACCTTTATCCGAGCGCTCGATATCCAACATCACACATCATAAAGAAAGTGTATCCACATGAGTAAGTATCTGGGCTCCATACCATGATACCACCCCTTTCCAGAAGGAAATGACATACCCTAAAGGGCGCGACCCTCATAACCTTGCCGCAACATTCCTGTTTCGACCATTTCCGGGTTGTGAGGCCCTGACGAAGTCTCGTCCACAAAGCTACGCTTTTTCAAAAAGCCACGCTTTGGGTCAACAGATGATCAACCTATGATCATAAAGATAAATGATCAAACAAATGATCATATCACAAATGATCAAACACTGATCATCACACAGCAACACTCAGCATGTCACATTACCAAATTGGGAATATATCGCTGATAAATTTCAACTACATAACCTCTGAGCTCGTACGTCTCAGAGAAGGGTGTTAAGCTAAGAGAATAAATTCTCCGCCACCAAACAGAAATGTATTTGAAAGAAATCGGCTTTATATCTCAAAGTGTAATGTCAGACATACAATCCATACAAGTCTGTTCCGGGATCGAACAGAACCGAAGGCACTTCTCACGAAGCCCTTGCAAATCCGGATAATTTCCAATCACGTCCGGACTTCCCGTCACTAAGGGTGATAAAACCTCTATATCGGGGATCAGCCGATGCAGAGTAACTCGACGGTAATCCTTCCGTTTTCAAAAATATCCGGTCTTCAACACCGGTCTTCAAATGCTATCCATATACGACGTATCACATATTCGGAATGGGTTATACGACCCAAAGGTCCTCTCCCGGCTAAACCGAATAGTGAGCGAAATATTTTAAAACATATGGATATGAGATTTCAATTAAGTCACAACTTATTAATTCAACTTCTTTTTAAATGGTTTCCATCGATTACCATTTCAAATCTTTTCAACAAAAAGATTTATTTTAAACAACCTTCAACGGTTTAAACAATTTCCACATTTAAATCTTTTTAAACAAAAGATTCATTCACAGATTTTCCAAATTAATTTCCATTTCAATTTGATTAACTCGTTAAACCTTTAAATTAAGATTTAACTTATAGCTTTCAAAACAATCCCATTTCAAATGATTTAAACCAAACATCATTTAAATCTGTTAAAGATAACAAATTCAATTCATAGCTTTCAAAATGAATTCATTCATAACTTGGAAAACCACTTTTCAATTCAATCTTGAAATTCCTTTAATTAAATTGGATTTTCATTTCTTATATATACGAAAGCTTTTATTCTTTTAAAACAAACAGTTTTATTTCAGAAAATCTGATTCATACATACGAGTTAGAGTCTTTGGGTTAAATCCAAATTCTCAAAATTATACTTTTAAATGGTTTAACTTTAGATAAACACATTTATAACATTTTCAATCCCTAGTTTCAAATCATAGGATTCAATTTTCAAACTTGAATTCAAATTTAAATCAAATTATTTAAATTTTCAAAACTCGATTAAGTTATTCAAAATAACTTTTATCTTTGAAATTCCATTTCAAAAGTTTTTCACTTTAAACCTAAATTTCCAATTTCAAAATCAATTGAAATTAAAATTTCAATTTCAAAAACATCAAATTTACATTATCTGTGACTTAACCGATTTCCACGTGAAATCCATATTTGTGTGTGTAAAGGTGTAGTCCAGGGGTTCAACACAATAGTGCAACACAATGAATCATCACATATCAGAATACAGAAATATAATTCGATAAGCGGTATAAGAACAACGCTTATCGTTCATTCACAGATCATAGATATATAAAGGTCACAGATAAGTAAACTACAGATCACAACATAATCAGGATGTATCACAAAGCATCATATATCAAGGATATCAAACAATTTAACATTCAATGGAATCTAAACATTCACAAGTGAATTTATTAATCAACTGATTAATTTAAATCAGATGTATCAATTTAATAATCCGGGTTAATTATCGTAATTTAATTACAAATTATTTGAAAATCTTTCTTTCAAATTTATTGGTTAACCCTTAATTATTAACTAATCAGTCTTAAATCAATGAATCAATTAATCTTTAATTATTACATTAATCTCAATTAATTGCCATTATTAATTAATCCTTTAATTTCTTAATTAATAAATTTCCCATTTCATTTATCTCTAATTTATTAGTTAATCAATTATAACCATTAATTAATTAAATTACTTAATTATCCTTACATTAATCACTTAATTAACCTTTATCTTTAATTAATTAAATTAATTAATTATATTTAATTTCCTAATTAACTTAATTAATTTCCAAGATAATAAAACACCTTTTAACTTAAGATACATTATCTTGTAAATACACTAATTACCATTTACATTTAAAACCTCTTTAAATCTTTAAAATTAACTTAAACAAATTTTAGATTAAATAAATTCTAAACCCTTTAACAAATGGTTATGAAACCGTTGATATTTGTAATGTAGTGTTTTAGAGTAAGTTTAATCAAATTTGTTTAAATTTCAAAAATTCTATTTTTAAAACCTTTTATAAAAACTGGCTTTCTTCCCACTTCGGTCCTACCCGCATACTACTCGGAACCATTCCCGAGTCTTCTTCCATTCCATTTCCCCTGTTATAAAACTTATATAAATTTCTACAGTAAAAAAAAACAGTAGCCTATCACCTCCACATTTCTCGAGTACGAACTCGAGTTAACCCCAGAACCCCCGAGACACTCACGAGTCGAACTCCACAAAAACTCGAGCAACAGAACTTCGTCTTCCTCAAAGTCATTGTTCCTAGATGCACAAACCCAATGCGTGCACGTACACGTGTACCATCACCGGAGCTCCCTCTGATCATCGATGATCACTCCGACACATCGCCTAACCACGCAGCAACTCCAAACAATCACCCAAACTTTTGTGTGAGCCTCGAATCGAAAACACCCCTTCCAGTTGAAACAGGAAGTCTACCCACTCGCCAGAAACCACCCCGCTTAGGCAATCTCGACCACCATTCGCCACCAAACTCCGGCCATAGCGTCGTCAATCTTCCCTCTACCTCCACACGAAACCGCGTGACACTCGCACCTTCGTCGACGTCGCGCGAGAAGAAAATATCTGCCACCCCAAAACTAGGTCACCAGAATTTGATCACCTACCACCGCCACCCCAAAGCTTCGTTCAACCTCCGAGTATTTTTCCCATACTCCCTATTCGCTTCTCCACCTCTAGACAAAAATCCGACCCTTCCAGTCATCTAGATCAACCATGATCACTCGAAATGCCAACAACAGAAAAACCCAAGCTTCTCTTAAAATTGATCACTAAAAATTATGATACGAACTTTAAAATTCAAGTTTTCCAGTGAGGATTCAAGTTAGGTACCTGAATTCGAAAATTTAGAGATTCAAATTTTTTGATTAATATGAGTTGTGCTCAGACATATTTCTTTTCAGAGGTGATACCAAGCTATTTTAATTTGAATTTATTTTTAAAATTCAGTTCAAGTTTAAATAAACAATATCTATTTTGACTCTAAGTCCAAATATCTAATAGGTTGGGAAGAAATGATTTTTGAAAGCAAGATTTTTGTTTCCAGAGTATCAGAGAGCAAGCATATATATGCACTTCCAGAGGCATTACAGTTTTTATTTTGTTTTATTTTAAATAAAATCAAAACTTTAACTTATATTACATAAACTATATATTGTTTTGAATCTTGAATCTTAACAAATGTTTGAACATAGGATCATGATTATGATCAGAGATTAATCCTATAATTCTAGGACAGGCAAAACAAATCACAATACAAGCATGCTTTCAGAAAACATACTTATTACAGGAAATTACAACACATACATCCACTTCAAACATGATTATCACAGAAAAATTCACAAGCAACTATTGTTTATCTACCTAAACTTTAAATTAAAGAGTTTACTCACAGGAAAAGATAAACAAGGAAATATGTTTTAAAAAGAAAGGTTACTCACTTTGTTTTCAGAAAAAGAACATAGTTCTTCCACTTTGAAACAGGCTGTGATCTGGCAAGCTAGAATCTTTCTTTTTCCATCCTCTTGTTTGAATTGATTCAAATTGTTATTATACTGAGATTGAGCTGAATCTTTGTTTAAGTTTAAGTTATATTTACTCAGATTTATTTAGCTTAGTGGACGAAAATGGGATGAAAAGGCTGGTATATAAAAATGAGTTATAGTGTGATAAAAATAATGAGTTTGTACAAATTTCTTTAGCAGGGATATTTTTCTTGCTTGTGGCTGATATAACTTTTGTAGTGTACTAAGGAGGCTGCATTTATTACCTTGTACAATATACTTTTTTTTTCTTTCTTATCTCGGCTGAGAATATATTGCTTTGTAATAAAATTGAATGTATTGTTTTCTTTTTAACTTGTTGTTTGAATTATTCTAGTGTAATCACTTTATATTTTTAATTTATCTCATATATACTTATTCCTATCTCAAATTTAAATATTTTATTTTTATTATTTTTGTAGTACAATTTTGTTTGTATAAATACACATTATTTTTTTTATCTTTAAATAAAATGAACACATATTTTTATTCAATCTTGGAGAAACTCAAGTCAGTTAACGAATTAATTTCACAATTTTTTTTATCAAAAATTAAATTAGTTATACATTTAAACTTATAAAAAATTCGGGATCGTTACAAGCAAGATTTCTGAAAATAACCAAAGTAGATAACCACTTTTCTCTTCACCAAATTAAGCCGGGGAGGGTAGAATGTTGGGTTCAAATAAATGCAGATAACATAATTTTTCTGGTGGGCAAAAATGGCTTTAGCCAATACCCAAAACCCTAAGGAGAACTCTGTATATTTATAAGCAGTAGCCTCCTCTCCTTCTCAAAAAAAAAAGAACTTTGAAAAAAAAACACCATATAAAAACATAAGGCAAGTGAAGGAAAAGAGCTTGAGGTTAAAGGCAGAAGTTATCAATTAATTAAGGAAGCAAAGAAGAGAGCTAGGTGAGAAAACTCACTCAACAACCTAAGGCACTAAGTCCTAATGAAGGCAGGCAGTTATAAATTAATTTTTCTTAAAAATGTATGTGATTGTCTTTCAGAAATTAAGGATGCCTTAATGCTAGATGGTTGTTCTGGTTGTTTTATTTTGTGAATATTCTAAATATGATCAGTATGCATGAATAAGTATCTTAAAAACTCAGATCTCTTTCTGATATGATACTGGTTAGAAATATAAATAAATACCCAGAAAATAAAATGTTGAATATAAGCAAGTAGTGTTGGTTTTGGCTCAACCCAGAAGAATTGATGAGCATATGGGCTGCAATATACATATGTATATGTGCTGAGGCTTAAGATGAAAAGGAATTAGGAGTGCAATAGGCTTGCCTATGTGCTGATACTCCTGATTCAAAGAAAATATACAATAACCACCTAGCAAATAGATTTTGTGATTTAGGAAGCTTGGTCAATCTGAGTTAACTAAAGCACAGAGGTTTGCAATAAAATCTTCCCATGGAGCCATAAACTAATGTTAGTTGTCTATATCTCCTTAAAATTGCAAGAACATGTTTTAATAAGTACCAATACTTAAATTGCTTGATTACCTCTGTTTGTTTATGTGAATGATGAGGAATGCTATGAGATGAATGCTTGTTTTTGTAAAATGACTCACTGATTGGGTTTGCCCTGAAAAATTTAAAAAGAGAAAGTACCTGAGAACTTGATTAGGAAATGGGGTCAAGATTACTGCAGGAATGACTTGTGTTCTTGAGTAATACAAGTTGACACATGGCTTGTTTAAGTCCTGAGATCTTTGTGTAATGGAGTGAATTAGTTCATTACAGTGTGTCCATTGATTCATAAAATTGCAGATGAGACCAGGGTAGATAAATATATCAAGGGAAGAATATTTGACATGATGAGAAACTAGAGTTTTCCCAAAAATGAAATATGAGGAGGGAATAAATGATTTAACTCATATTGGTTATTTTTCTGTTTGGTGTGAATGATTATTTGATTTATGACTGAATTGTATGCCTGAGTGTATGTGCCATATCTATACAAAGTCTCTGGAAAGAAAGATTAAAGTGTGCACATGCACAATGACACAGAACATGCACACAAGTATTACTTGTTTTCAAAGGGCAGAACTTTATGTATATGTACTTAATTCAATTTTAACTTAATTAATTAATTGCTTTAGTGGATTTTCTCATACCAGACATGTGTTTGACCCTAGTGTGCTAATGGCATCTGGGGTGTCTCATTTAAAACGAGGCAGCTTCAAATGCTTTTTCAGGAACAGCAGCCTCTAGGTAGGAGTAGAAGCAAGGCATTGAGAAGAAGATTATAGCATGCTAGAATTAGATAGATAAGAGCTTAAAAGATGAAATTTGCATGTATTGATATTTTAAAAATTTCCATTGTAGTAAGTACTGAGTGATGTTGGATATTTGGTTAAGTATTTTAAGAATTTGACTTGTAACTGGAATTTAAAATATCTTAGTTTCATTATCTGGAATGTTGAAAAGTTTTATCTATAATTTTGTAAGTTAGATCCATAATAGGGATTTTATAGGAGGGTGAAGTAAGATAAATATTAGTAATTTTATACATGTTCAGACATGATTTGTTCAGATATTGTCACACCAGTACCTTTGTAATTCTAACATGAATCTGAATTTCTTTTTACTAAAGTTTTGGGCAAAATGCATTTTAAGACCCTCTGAAAATATGCCTGAACAGAGAGTCTATTTAACCTATGTTTTTCTTTGCTAAGTTTCCATATGTCCAAGGAAACTCACCCCGGACTACATTTCATTTAGTCTAGTATCTTGGTATCAAGGAATCAAGCTTCAGGAATATGATAATTCACTTAAGAATATCCCAGATATGAGTTTGCATATAAGGTAGATTTTATAGGAAAGCAAACATAGAAAATGATAGAAGCTTATATCATTTTCAGAGCACAGACACTACACTATTGATTTTTATAGAAAATCATAACCTAATTATCTGTTTTTATGGATCATATTTCCTAGAGGATCCAGCAAGCTATCAAGGATTAAAAATCATACTGTTACTTATATGATTAAGATTTTATTACATAAATAAAAATTAAGCTATGTGGGGATTGATTAAATTTAATCAATCAATGTAACCACTTGTTTGCCATAACCTGATTAAGCAAGAGGGGCACATGCATCTTCATATGTGTGTGTATCCTTGTGGTTGCACTGATATATCTATATTGGTAAAACTTTTGATCCTGGATAAAGTTTGTATATTGAAAATAAGAAAATGACCCTGGGGAAAGATGTTTGTTAATAAATGATATATATATATATATATCACTTTGTAAAAAAAATCCTTACAAAATGAAGGTAGAAAAGAGAGGGTCATTGCATTTGGTATCAGAGCTATGTTATTAAACATAGCAGAAATAAAGATCAAGTTCTCTGATAGAAATAAAATTTAAAGAGACTAAATATATAACAATGTTTTCAGTGTAAATAAAACCACTGAAATAATAAAAATTACCAATCAAACTAACCAGCTATGTAAATTATTATTAGCAAACTATGGTAGGAAGACCACCAAATCAGGGAGCAGGATCTTCCAATGCACCACCAATGGTCAATCTGCAAGACTTGGTGAGAGCATTTAGGGATAGGGCAGGACAAAGGCAAGAAAATCCCTATGAAGAACTCTCAAAATTACTTAAGACATATACTCATTTAGGAGGCAAAGGCTTTGAAGGGATAGAGAGTATTATGGAAATTCAAGCATGGTTGAGAACATTGGATAGAATTTTCAATGACATGCAACTTGATGATCAAAGAAAGAGGCAAGTGGCTTCGAGACAGCTAAAAGGAGTAGCTTTAAGCTAGTGGGAAGTGATCATTGCAGGAAGAAATGAGAATGAAATCACTTGGAATCAATTCAAAGAGATGTTGGAAGCAAGGTTTGTACCAGCATCAGTTAAGACTACCTTGCTAGAAGAATTTATTAGACTTAGGCAAGGAACTATGACTGTCACAGAATACACTCAAAAGTTTGAAGGGCTTTCCACATATGGAGCAATGCTTGTGGCAGATGAAGCATCCAAAAATGATAGGTACATAAAAGGTTTGAACCCAGGACTCATCAGAGCCATGTTACCTTATGCTGACAGGACCTTTGACCATGTGATAGACTTAGCTTTGAGGTTGGAGCAGCATGACAAGGAAAGGGAAAAATTCAGAAATTTCAAGAACAATAACAGTAAGAAGGGTAAGGGGAGATATCATCCTTATGATAAGAAGAAAGAAGAGGCCAGTACTAAGTCTACTGGGGATATTAAAGCTAAGGAAACCAAGAAGATTGTGTGCCATCAATGTGGAAAAGAAGGACATATCAAACCAAGATGTCCAGAATTGAAAGGAGGAGCTTTCAAGTGTTATTTATGTGGGAAAGAAGGGCACATGAAAAGAAATTGTCCTGAGAATAAGCAGCAAGGAAAATTAGCAAACTTGGAATAAAAAGGCAGAACAGTGGAGATCAATGCTGAGAAGCACAGTCAAGTGGAAGGTACACTATTTATTTGTAATGTACCCATAGCAGTAGTATATGATACTGGAGCAACTCATTCCTTAATTTCCTATGAATTAGTTAAAATGCTGAAATTAAGTTGCATATTGGTTGAAACCCCTTTACATATACAAAGTCCATTGGGAAGTTCTAGTGTTTTAAACATGATCTGTGTGGATGTGGGATTAAACATAGGAGGAGATACTTTTATTTCCAATTTATATGTTTTAAATTACCCAAATATAGGTGTTATTTTGGGAGTAGACTGGTTAAGGCAATTCAAGACCATAATTAACTTAGACTCATCCACCATATCATTGCAAAACCATGGAAGCCAGAGGATCACAATTTTGTGTGAAGTGTCCAAGGGAAGAAAATTGTGTCATTTGATTGATTTGGGTAAAGATTTCAGTGAACATATTATTGAGGAAATTCCCATAGTCAATGAATACTTGGATGTTTTTGAGGAGGTTAATGGTGTTCCAAACCATAGGCCAGTGGAATTTCAAATTCATTTAGTTCCAGGAGCAAGCCCAGTGATTAAAAAGCCAACAAGAATGGGGCCAAGTGAACTAAAAGAATTAAAGAAACAATTAGAGGAATTAGAAAATAAGGGTTTTATAAGACCCAGTAATTCTTGCTGGGGGCACCAGTGGTGTTTGTTAAGAAACAAGATGGTACCTTGAGACTCTGCATAGATTATAGGGAACTAAACAAGGTAACCATAAAAAATAAATACCCACTGCCAAGAATAGATGATCTTTTTGATCAATTGGCTGGAGCAAGAGTATTCTCTAGGCTAGATTTAGCATCTGGTTTTCATCAAATGAAGGTGGAAGAATCAAGCATCAAGTACACTGCCTTTAACACTAAATATGGGTTGTATGAATTTTTGGTTATGCCATTTGGCTTGACCAATGCACCATCATACTTTGTAGATTTAATGAACAGAACCTTTAGAGATTATTTAGACAAGTTTGTGCTTATTTTTATAGATGACATTTTAATTTATTCCAAAACAATGGAAGAGCATGAAAGTCATCTGCACATGGTTTTGTCTAGACTAAGGGAAAAAGACTTAAAGGCAAAATACTCAAAATGTGAATTTTGGAAAGAGGAAGTGCATTTTCTTGGCCATGTTATATCTACCCAAGGAATTTCTGTGAACCCCAATAAAGTAGTGGCTATTCAAGCATGGAAGAGGCCAAGCACTGTGAGTGAAGTGAGGTCATTTATGGGGATGGCAGGATATTATAGGAGGTTTATAAAAGATTTTTCAAAAATTTCTACACCACTTACTAACCTAACCAGAAAGAACCAAGATTTTGTTTGGTCAGAAAAATGTGAAAAGTCTTTTGAACAGTTGAAGGAGGCATTGGTAAATGCTCCAATTTTAAAAGTACCTCATGGAAATGAAGAATTAGTTGTATACACTGATGCTAGTGGATTTGGCTTGGGTGCAGTGTTGATGCAACAAGGCCAAGTCATTGCATATGCATCCAGACAACTTAAACCCCATGAAGTTAGGTATGCCACACATGATCTTGAATTAGCAGCAGTGATCTATGCTTTAAAACTTTGGAGACATTATTTGTTAGGCACTAAGTTTGAACTTTACACTGACCACAAGTCTCTAAAATATTTATTTTCACAAAAAGATTTGAACATGAGGCAACATAGATGGGTGGAGTTCTTAGCTGCCTATGACTTTGACATACTCTATACACTAGGCAAAGCAAACAAAGTTGCAGATGCTCTAAGTAGACAGCATGCTAAATTGGCTATGATGATGATAGAAGAATTTAAGGACTTGTCCTTGCTAACTGAGTTAGAAATTGGGGAGAATGGTTGTGTGCACATTGATGAGCAGATGCATGATGCACAAGAAAATAAAGGGAAGTTAAGCTTAATGACACTTCAACCAGATTTAATTCTGAAGGTAGGAAAAATGCAAGAACAGGATGCAAACTTATTAGAGAAGAAAATTCTCCTCTCAAAAGGGGAGGAAGTGATGAATTACCATATTGATAAAAATGGTTATATGAGATACCAAAATAGGATGTGTGTGCCAGAGGACACCGAATTGAAGAAAGAGATATTGAATGAATATCACAGAAGTAAATACTCCATACACCCAGGCAACACAAAAATGTACCAAAATTTGAAAAGAGACTTCTGGTGGAAGGGGATGAAATCAGATGTAGCTAAATACATTGCAAAATGTATGACTTGCCAACAAGTCAAGGCTGAAACCCAAAGGCCATCAGGGTTGATGCAGCCTCTTAGTGTACCACAGTGGAAGTGGGAAGATATATCTATGGATTTCATAGATGGGCTGCCTAGATCTAAGAGAGGAAATACAAGTATATGGGTGATAGTTGATAGGCTAACCAAAGTAGCACACTTCATTCCAGTCAAGTCAGAAAGGACAGCACCAAAATTAGCTCAATTTTTTATGAAGGAAGTGGTAAAGTTGCATGGCATTCCCAAAACCATTGTGAGTGATAGGGATACCATCTTCACCTCAAAATTCTGGAGAAGCTTTCAAGAAGCAATGGGAAGTGAACTATGTTTAAGTACTGCCTACCATCCTCAATCAGATGGGCAGATTGAGGTAGTAAACAAGGTTTTGGAGGACATGTTGAGAGCATGTGTATTTGATTATGGGGGCAACTGGGAAGATTATCTTCATCTAGTTGAATTTACATACAAAAACAGCTATCAAAGCACCATAGGAATGGCTCCATTTGAAGCCTTATATGGTAAGCCTTGTTTGTCACCTGTTTATTTGGTAGAAGCAGGAGAAAGGGCTATTTTAGGGCCTGAGTACATACAAGAAACTAAGGAGAAAATTGAGTTGATAAGGAGAAGAATGGCAACAGCACAAGATAGGCAAAAGAAATTTGCAGACAAGAAAAGGAGGCAGGTAGAATATGAAGTGGGAAATTTTGTTTTCATCAAAATCTCACCTATGAAAAATGTGCTGAGATTTGGGAAACAAGGAAAGTTAACCCCAAGATATATTGGACCATACAAAATTCTGGAAAGAATTGGTCCCTTGGCATATAAGTTGGAATTGCCAGAAAACATGCAAGGCATACATGATGTTTTTCATGTATCACAACTGAGAAGGTGGGTACATGACAAGGCAGAAATTCTGGAGACCCCAACCCAAGTGCAAATAAATCCTAATTTGATTTATGAAAAAGATCCAGTAGGGATTTTGGCAAAGGATGTGAAGAAATTAAGAAATAAATCACTGAAACTTGTAAAAGTACAGTGGAGTCTTGATCCCAGTGATTGCACATGGGAATTAGAGGACAAGGTTAGGATAAGCTACCCTAAGCTATTTTCAAATTAGAGGTAAATCTTTTTTTTTATTTTTTCTTTTCTTTTGGATGCATGTATTTTTAGTTATTATCATAGAACTAGAAATCTAAGTGATAGAGGAGTACTTGTTCTCTGATTTAAGCTTGGAAAAATTATGGGACACAATTCCTAAAAGGTGGGGTGTATGTAATGACCCAAAATTTTAGGAATTTATCTTGGAAAAATATAAATAAGATAATTTTTAAGTAATTTTAAAAAAAAAACCATGTTTAAGGGAAAGATGAGATAGCTTGATGTGGTATATTAAAATGATGTGCATTTGTGCACAGAAAATACACATGAGTAAAGCTAGATCCCTAGATACTATGAATGAGTACATGATGCTATGTATGGAAAATGTATATATATATGTATATGTATATATATATATATATATATATTACTGATAAATAAAGAAAAACCCTCAAATGTGCTATATGCAGAAATATAACTAAGTATACATGTGCATATGTGTATCAGTATAAAATAATATAGATGTATATAAGTTATTGTCTGTAAAACATATATGTAAGTACACTAACTAAGTATTAGAATTTAAACTAGTAAGATGAAACACACAAATATGTTTTTTTTCTTTCCTCTGGTGGATAAATAAAAAGGAAACACCAGATAATAAAGTAAAGGCTAAAAATAGAAAATGGGAGGAAAACAAAAATGTATTTTGTATGGGCTGAATTAAGAAAGAAAGAAATATGTGTATAATATTGCTGGAAATCAGATCACACATTTAGCATGCAAATAGACAAGAGAAAAAGCATTTTATGGAAAAGCAAGATTTTTGAAAATAACCAAAGTAGATAACCACTTTTCTCTTCACCAAATTAAGCCGGGGAGGGTAGAATCTTGGGTTCAAATAAATGCAGATAACATAATTTTTCTGGTGGGCAAAAATGGCTTTAGCCAATACCCAAAACCCTAAGGAGAACTCTGTATATTTATAAGCAGCAGCCTCCTCTCCTTCTCAAAAAAAAGAACTTTGAAAAAAAAAACACCATATAAAAACATAAGGCAAGTGAAGGAAAAGAGCTTGAGGCTAAAGGCAGAAGTTATCAATTAATTAAGGAAGCAAAGAAGAGAGCTAGGTGAGAAAACTCACTCAACAACCTAAGGCACTAAGTCCTAATGAAGGCAGCCAGTTATAAATTAATTTTTCTTAAAAATGTATGTGATTGTCTTTCAGAAATTAAGGATGCTTTAATGCTAGATGGTTGTTCTGGTTGTTTTATTTTGTGAATATTCTAAATATGATCAGTATGCATGAATAAGTATCTTAAAAACTCAGATCTCTTTCTGATATGATACTGGTTAGAAATATAAATAAATACCCAGAAAATAAAATGTTTAATATAAGCAAGTAGTGTTGGTTTTGGCTCAATCCAGAAGAATTGATGAGCATATGGGCTGCAATATACATATGTATATGTGCTGAGGCTTAAGATGAAAAGGAATTAGGAGTGCAATAGGCTTGCCTATGTGCTGATACTCCTGATTCAAAGAAAATATACAATAACCACCTAGCAAATAGATTTTGTGATTTAGGAAGCTTGGTCAATCTGAGTTAACTAAATTACAGAGATTTGCAATAAAATCTTCCCATGGAGCCATAAACCAATGTTAGTTGTCTATATCTCCTTAAAATTGCAAGAACATGTTTTAATAAGTACCAATACTTAAATTGCTTGATTACCTCTGTTTGTTTATGTGAATGATGAGGAATGCTATGAGATGAATGCTTGTTTTTGTAAAATGACTCACTGATTGGGTTTGCCCTGAAAAATTTAAAAAGAGAAAGTACCTGAGAACTTGATTAGGAAATGGGGTCAAGATTACTGCAGGAATGACTTGTGTTCTTGAGTAATACAAGTTGACACATGGCTTGTTTAAGTCCTGAGATCTTTGTGTAATGGAGTGAATTAGTTCATTACAGTGTGTCCATTGATTCATAAAATTGCAGATGAGACCAGGGTAGATAAATATATCAAGGGAAGAATATTTGACATGATGAGAAACTAGAGTTTTCCCAGAAATGAAATATGAGGAGGGAATAAATGATTTAACTCATATTGGTTATTTTTCTGTTTGGTGTGAATGATTATTTGATTTATGACTGAATTGTATGCCTGAGTGTATGTGCCATATCTATACAAAGTCTCTGGAAAGAAAGATTAAAGTGTGCACATGCACAATGACACAGAACATGCACACAAGTATTACTTGTTTTCAAAGGGCAGAACTTTATGTATATGTACTTAATTCAATTTTAACTTAATTAATTAATTGCTTTAGTGGATTTTCTCATACCAGACATGTGTCTGACCCTAGTGTGCTAATGGCATCTGGGGTGTCTCATTCAAAATGAGGCAGCTTCAAATGCTTTTTCAGGAACAGCAGCCTCTAGTTAGGAGTAGAAGCAAGGCATTGAGAAGAAGATTATAGCATGCTAGAATTAGATAGATAAGAGCTTAAAAGATGAAATTTGCATGTATTGATATTTTAAAATTTTCCATTGTAGTAAGTACTGAGTGATGTTGGATATTTGGTTAAGTATTTTAAGAATTTGACTTGTAACTGGAATTTAAAATATCTGAGTTTCATTATCTGGAATGTTGAAAAGTTTTATCTATAATTTTGTAAGTTAGATCCATAATAGGGATTTTATAGGAGGGTGAAGTTAGATCCATATTAGTAATTTTATACATGTTCAGACATGATTTGTTCAGATATTGTCACACCAGTACCTTTGTAATTCTAACATGAATCTGAATTTCTTTTTACTAAAGTTTTGGGCAAAATGCATTTTAAGACCCTCTGAAATATGCCTGAACAGAGAGTGTATTTAACCCATGTTTTTCTTTGCTAAGTTTCCATATGTCCTAGGAAACTCACCCCGGACTGCATTTCATTTAGTCTAGTATCTTGGTATCAAGGAATCAAGCTTCTGGAATATGATAATTCACTTAAGAATATCCCAGATATGAGTTTGCATATAAGGTAGATTTTATAGGAAAGCAAACATAGAAAATGATAGAAGCTTATATCATTTTCAGAGCACAAACACTACACTATTGATTTTTATAGAAAATCATAACCTAATTATCTGGTTTTTATGGATCATATTTCCTAGAGGATCCAGCAAGCTATCAAGGATTAAAAATCATACTGTTACCTATATGAATAAGATTTTATTACATAAATAAAAATTAAGCTATGTGGGGATTGATTAAATTTAATCAATCAATGTAACCTCTTGTTTGCCATAACCTGATTAAGCAAGAGGGGCACATGCATCTTCATATGTGTGTGTATATCCTTGTGGTTGCACTGATATATCTATATTGGTAAAACTTTTGATCCTGGATAAAGTTTGTATATTGAAAATAAGAAAATGACCCTGGGGAAAGATGTTTGTGAATAAATGATATATATATATATATATATCACTTTGTAAAAAAAAATCCTTACAAAATGAAGGTAGAAAAGAGAGGGTCATTGCAAAGCTACTATATAAATATATAAGTTACATCAGAGTTAAACCAGATACAACGGAAGAGTAATACGATACATCAAATACAAATCAGAATACACCACTGGAATCATCGAATACTGAAAGTAGAATAGATGGCTGGATCTTCAAGCAAAGCTCCAACTTCAAAGGTGAGTCTCGAATACTGGTACCCTCAGTCTGACCCGAGCGTAAAGCAAAACACAAAACACTCGAGTCAGGATTAACATTCTTATATCAATAAATCCAACTCAAGTGAAATAACAACCGAAATACAAGTAACTCAAAGGATGTTTGGAATAACCATCCTTTAAGGATCCGTTAAACTATCTACTATGTAGTAGTGTACGATAAGTAGATAATGTCTATCAGTAATATAAAATATCAAACTAGTGTTAAGGCGTTACCATTATACCCCTTAACACATTTTATACAAGCGTTATAGTCTATACAGCACTGTAAACTCCACCGTAAACTAGTGGGATATCAGGGAGTACTCCATAGGTATAACACAAAACAAATCATAGTGGTCGCGTATATAGGGATACAAGTATGACAAGGCACATGAGGCTATACCCAAGGTAGTGAAACTACCGTTTGCTTGATCCGGACTGGTGAGAACGCATCGCCGCAGCGATCGCAACACCGCGAAACAACACTCCCAAAATCAAGGGTGCACCAATCGACAAGAAGTAATGAGTAGTTTCGAAGAAGTGTGTTCGCTCGAGGTAGCTAACCCCCATTTGGCCCGGCACGACTCCTGTTTTAGTCATTTCCAATTTGAAACAAGTGTCAAGGCTATCCATTATCGTTCTCTTTCTTTAGTCATCACGTACATCATTCCAACCACTTCATTCTGGATCACACTCCGCGTATAGTTATTAAAGTGGTTTTCGGTTTAGACAGTGAGTATGTCCCTAACCGATTCCGGTCTCTTTAATAACTTTCGTAATTATTACACCGATTAGTCGTTCATATATTTCAAAAACCAAATCAATTACACTTTCAATTAGAATTTTTAAACCAACATTTTATTTGTCTTTCCAAAACAATTTCCATAATTTACATTTCAAAACTTCCAAATTCATAATTTCAAAATCTTATAATTCAATTTCAATTTCTTTTTAAAACAATTCAAATATTGATTCAAGTTCGGATACAAGTTTCATTTCGAAATCATTTTAATTAATTTAATTTAACATTCAAATCAATTTAACTTCATCGATCAATTTCATTCAACATTCGTTAAGTTAACTTATCATTCAAAACAATTTCTATTTAATTTCCAATTCAATAAATCAATTAATTAAGTTCAACTCCAATATATCAAAACTTACAAATTTGATTAAATTAGATTTGTCAAATCAAATTCTTTAAATTACAGGTCTTATATAAATTTCAATAAATCTCATTTTTATTTCTTGTTAAAGAAATTCAATTTCACATTTTTTTTCTTAGTTACACATTTCAAAACTCAATTAATAAAGAAACTTAATTCACTTATTTAGGAAGTTCAATCTCACTTATTATATAAAGAATTCAGTCTTATTTAATTATTAAATAATTCAATCTTATTTAATTATTAAATAATTTCAAAACTTAATTATTAAATAATTCCAAACTAAATTATTAAATAATTTCAAACTTAATTATTTTAAAATTTTCAAAACTTAATTCAATCGTTTCTCAAATTAAACAACGTTCTTTCATCAATTACATTGTTAATATTTTGTTTCATATTATTAAATATTAACATTTTCCTTTCATAAAAATTCAAATTCCAACTTCATTTCAAAACCTTATCATTTATTCAATAAAATCTTTATTTCATTTTGAATCAAATTATTGACCAATCGGGTTTTATTTAATTCTCTATCCTAGGTCAAAGTTTAATTTAGGTATTTATCATTTCAACCCGATTCCAATTCAGTTCAAAAATCAAAGCATAGCAAAGGGAACTTGCAGTGTGATAACTGGGATGGTGTCAAAGTAAATAAACAAGCAAAACAATAATCAATATCAATCCAATAATCAATTCAAATGATCCCGAAATAATCGTATTAATTCACATTGTTGTTTATGCAAATTAATATAATTATTTCTAGAATCTACACTATCATTTCATGTAGATTAAAGATTATTACGCTAATATTTATACGGCTCTTCACTTGTCATTCATTATTCAATTTTATACTACATAAATTTACACAACATACATTCAATGGTTCAAGGTGTAGTTAACACTATTTCAACGTGTCAATTTATTTAACATTTAAAAGGGGTCATATTATACAACTTAGCAAATCAAAGCACATATATCAATTTTATCCTATATTAATTCAATTTCATATTATTTATCACTTTAAACCTTAACAATTTAACGTCCAATATATATATCAACAATCAATCAATTATCAACCAAACTAGATTATCATTGCATAAATAACATATGATGGTGTCAGATGTCACAGGTGAACTGATACAGGTAATAACATAAATAACAGTATAAATAACTAACAGCAGCAATATTTCAATTGTCGTTTCAATTGAAATCAAATTTAA
This sequence comes from Allium fistulosum, assembly GCA_030737815.1. NCBI lineage: Eukaryota > Viridiplantae > Streptophyta > Magnoliopsida > Asparagales > Amaryllidaceae > Allium > Allium fistulosum. The sequence goes on along the minus strand of CM060902.1, from coordinate 651,684,737 downwards.
TAAATAAAAGAACATTAACCGTGAGTGATTGCTCACCTTTCGAGGCCAGATAGATCGGACAACGAAATGAGTTACAAATCCAGAGCAAAGTGAGATGGGCACGAACTTGATGATCAAAGCTGATAACAAGGAATAGACGAAATCAAATCAGAGTTGGAACGATGAAAATAGCTGATATCGTTAACCTTATATATGTACAACTATATGTAACCATATATATCGAAATCATATTTTAAATTCACACATTTTAAATCTAACTATGTATATTTTTTTTAGAAATCATTATTTTAAATTCGAACGCATAAAAAAGATTCAAATATATACAATTTAAACTTATTATTTGTATAATTTAACAACATATACAATAGACAGTTGAAATTGACATATATTTAATTTTCATCAAACTTATATATAACAGTACTCCTTTTAAATCACGTATATAGATATGCCCCCATCTATAAAATATATTGCCTTAACACTTTGCCATAATAATTCAAATATAAACTTATATAACGAAATCTACTATAACAATATATCCTATATTTAGACCCAACACTGTAACTAACCCAGAACCATAAGCTGACATTAACTTATACTTCATATTATAAAACATCTTACAAAAACAACTTTATAATATAGATTATAAAATACTTATATACTTAATATATTTTAACACACAACTCAATATAACTTATAGTTTACATTCCAAAATAAAAAAAACTTACGTGATATATGCACAAAAAAAACTAACGTGATTTGCACAACCTTAAACAACAAATATACACGTCAACAACAAATTCTTTTTTTTTCTCAAATCAAATAAGAAAATATATATACCGTGAACTGTATATAGATTAGACAATAAAAGCTTTTATGTAAAATATGTTTATAAACAAATATATAACATCATACACAACTTCTGTTATAAAAAATTATATGTGTTTAACTGATATATTACAAACATATGCATTCAAGCCAAACTTAGTATATATAAACTGATATATACACAAAATACACTTACGGTTCCATCAACAAACCCATAGTATACCTCTGATATAACTCAAATGAAATAAAAATAAAATAAACATAAAATAAAAACTTATACAACTTACATATAAACAACAGGGAGTAAGGCACGCAATAATGAGGAGGAATTGCATGCGGCGTGAGCAACCCAAGTGGAGTGGTGACAGACCGTGAGAGAGAGGGATGGAGTGGTCGGAGCAGTTGTAGCTTGGGTGGAGGAGGAGAGAGGGCAATGACAGGCTGAATAGCAAGGGACGAGTGAGAGATGGTTGGCCTTTGTGTACAACTCGGCGCAGCTATGGCGGAGGGTGGGTGCTGGTCGTGGGCGGAGTTCAGTGGCTGGGCGTTGGTGGGTTGGCGCAAGGGAAGGGCGGTTGATGGTGGAATTTCTTGGCCTACGAAAACACACGAGCATAGCTCGGGAAGATAAGAGAAAAATGGGAAAAGTAGAGAGTTGGATTCACAATAAAGTGGAGGTGAAAATTCACGTGAGAAGATGTGCAGGCCTTTCAAAAAGAAATAGGGAACTGAGAAAGGTGAACAGATGCATGTTTCCCATAAAAGCATAGAATGTACAAATATGTTTTGATCTGGACATAATAAATGAAAGCAAACAAACATGCAAAAGTAATAAAAACAGAAGAACAAATGGCCATTCGATTTCCCAGGTTGGATATAGCAAAAGACAAAGGAAGACCAAAAGTTCAAAATAACGGTTATAGGTTCGGTTACCGTTTGCGGTTCCGTCCCGTATCAGACACCGAATTTGACAATCGAATATACGGTAGAAATCAGCACGACGAGACGATCAAAACGGCATATAGATATCAGTGGTTTGATCGAATTATAAAAATTTGAATTTTCTACTAGCGGAAAATGGAGCAAAAACGTAGAGAAATAAGATCAATGGAGCTAAAGAAGTCCGAATTTGGAAAAACGAAAAATTACGTCTTGCTCAGAAGATGGTTTATAATTTTTCTATGTAAAAGTATTTAGGTTCCGAAAACATTTTATTTTCATCGCTTTTTAACTGATTAAATTGAAGTAAATTTACGCGCGAAATAAACTTTCATATTTTCGGACGAAAATTTACCAGTTGCTACGTTTAACTAAACACATTCCAAATATCAAATTTATATTTCAAAATTTTATCGTTTAAAATTTTTCAAGATTTCAATTAATAACGTTATTAAAACCAGTTAAATTTACGGGTCGTTACACTCTCCCCCACTCAAAACTTTTTGTCCCCGAAAAGGAACGAGGTAGGAGAATAGAAACAACTAGAAAGAAAATAGATTGAAAAACAAAGTAAAACAAATTAATTCAACCATATAAATTTCAATTTTTAATTAATTTATATTCAACAATTGTTTTAAATTCACGATTTCCATCAATTTGACTTAATTTCACATTTATTAAGGTTAGATACAAAAAGTTTCTTTCAAAACGACATTCAATTTAAATTCAATTAATTCAAGATATCTCATTAAGTTGATTTAATTCCAATTTATTAAATTTCAAACAAAAAAAATTATTTTATTAAGCACATCTATTATTCAATTAACTTAATGTTCTATTTATCTTTCCATTAACCTTTATATTATTAAAATTTAAGTGTATAACATTTATTATACGCACTCAAATTTTTATTTATAAAGACGTTTTATATTGTATACTATCCAATTACATAGTTAACTTTTGAAACTTAGGTAAGTTATATATAATGCAATTGAGTATTATTCAAATAAAATTTTACAATTCAGTTATTTCAAGTTAAGTATTTATATAAAAGAATTTGGTTTCATTCATAATTGAAAATCATCCTTTAACAAATTTTAAGAATTATTTTCCGATTAGCTTCAAACAATCTTAGAGATAAAATAAATAAATATATATATATATATTCATAATATATCAAATCAAATTTAAATCTTCAATATATATTATAAATCAAATCATGTTTAGAAATTCGAATCAATTTATTTTTTCCAAACAAAAGTGTAGCAGGGCTACAGAATAGTCTCTCCACTTCGAAACTCGAAAATGAATGTCGATGATGCGGCCGTCATCACCGAAATTATTTTCCAGCGAAAAAATAGAAGAGCACAGATTTAACCAATTAAAAATTCTTAGAACAGTTCCTATTTGAAAATATTTTAAATACTATACGTTTTAAAAACTTTAAAATCAAAGTTTGAAATCACTTGGAAATTTAAATTTTCAGTTTCTTGTTTTAAATTCATTACAATTCCCAAATAAAATTTTAAACCATGTTACTATTTCAATTGTTTATATATGAGACAAAAGCCAATAGTTTAGGTGTCATATTTAAAATCCAATATTATTTATTAACCACCAATTCAATTAGCTATCAAAATTCATACAAACATACTTATATAATATAATTATTCAAAATTTATTTCATTTACTAAATTCGAACATAATATTGTGTCAGTTTTCTTTGTTCAAGCGTTTTGGAAATTCTATCGATAGCGTTGATCAAACGAATCGATCGAAAACCAAAATCAACATCAACCACTCAAACAACACAATATAAAAAACATTTTAATATAAATTTAGAAATACACTTCCTCGCTAGATGATACAAGAATAAATTTCGAAGCAAAGATAGAGATTCAAATTTGATGGACTCAAATTAGAGAGAATTCTGATTCGAATACTAGTTCGAAAGAAAAGATAAGATGATTCATGTAACGGTCACGGATTTTGCCCGCTCGAAAATCGACATCCATACTTTACATCGTACTCGAATGCCACAGATTCGACCGTTCAAATCCGAGTCGCCGGAGCTTATAACAACGGTTAAGTAAATAACACAGCGGAAGAAATGAATAATACATTGATATACAATATCTGATACAATATCTGGTACAATACAGTGATACAATGAATATCAATATACATTAGAGATATGATACAAGAAATAGCAGCGGAAATGAAAACGATAACATCAGCAGCGGATAATCTCCAACTTCAAAACACCAATCCAGAAATAGCTTGAACTCCAAATAACGATGCACAAAGATAAGCAAGTGCAGTCCGAACCAAAGACTGAACTAACTCCAGATAATCTACTAAATCTGACTATCTGAAAAACCCAACTCTAAACTGCTCGTGTAGAAAACTTTTGAGAATCCAGAGTTTAGGAAAGAAACAATAAACTCCGGATCATTCATGGGACTGGTGTGAGCAACAAAAACAGTTTATCTTTTAAAACAATCAACAAAAGATTTTAAAGTCAATTCGCAATGCTTTTTGAAAATGAGACTACCATAAGGCCTCCCGCACACACACACAATGCAAACGCAGAATCGGAGGAGATTTCTCCTTATGATAGTCAAAGATGCTTGATATGCAAAATCAAATCATTTTTGATATTATTATTAGTGCATAGTGTAGAAAAACCATTTCGAAAATAGAATATCAATCTTAGCCAACATACGACCATTATCGTATGCCCACTATAGCTACCATGGTTTGTGGCAGGTTACCACCACATTCCATGGCAGGTAATACAACTAAAACCGTACAGGGCTAGTATTATTTGATTTGATTTTTCAACAAATGGTTAGGCTAAGGAACTTCCCATTGCCACATGGAAACGCCTCTAGAATGACGTCCCGAGAACCTAATTGGATCTCTGCCAACACAAGGCCGGGTTACCTCTGCAAAAATAGGTAACTACTGACACGCGTATGCCATCCCCCGATCGTAACCGATCTTCCCAAGGATCCTCGATTTCCAACAACCACATAAGAGTAATAATAATGCAGTAACAACATAGGTTAAATATCTGGGCTCCATACCATGATACCACCTCTATCCAGAAAGAATGACATACACTAAGGGGCGCTACTCCCTAGAACCTTGCTGCATCCTTCCTGTTTTGACCATTTCCGGGGTGTGAGGTCCGACGAAGTCTCGTCCACAAAGCTACGCTTTTCACAAAGCCATGTTTCGGGTCAAACAAATGATCAAAGTAATGATCACAAAGGTAAATGATAAATAAAATGATCATATCATAAATGATCAAATAATGATCATCACACAACAACACTCAGCATGTCACATTACCAAATTGGGAGTATATCGCTGATAACCTTCAACTACATAACCTCTGAGCTCGTACGTCTCAGAGAAGGGTGTTAAGCTAAGAGAATAAATTCTCCGCCACCAACAGATATGTATTTGAAAGAAATCGGTTTTATATCTTAAAGTGTAATGTCAGACATGTAACCATACAAGTCTGTTCCGGGTTCGAACAGAACCGAAGGCATTTCTTACGAAGCCCTTGCAATTCCGGGTATTCACAATCCCGTCCGGACTTCCCATCACAAAGGGTGATAAAATCTCTATATCGGGGCCAATCGATGCAGAGATATTCGAGAGTTGTCCTTTCATTTTCGAAAATATCCGGTCTTCACCAACGGTCTTCAAATGCTATCCATATACGACGTATAACTATTTGGAATGGGTTATATGACACAAATGTCTTTTCTCGGCTAACCCGAATAATGAGCGCAATTATTAGAAATCATATGGATATTGGGGTCTCAGTTAAATCACAGCTTAAAGCCCAAAACTTTTCATTCGAATGGTTAAAACAAATTACCATTTTCAAATCTTTAAACAAAAAAGATTTATTTCACAAAGTTGACCCCATTCACAAAGATAAATTCATGGATTTCAAAACAATTTCTGTTTCAATTGGATTAACTCGTTAAATCATTAAACAAAAGATTTAGCTTATAGCTTTCAAAACAATTTCATTTCGAATGGTTTAAAACAAATCATCATTTTAAATCTGTTAAAAATAAACAGATTAAATTCATAGCTTTCAAAAACATTTCATTCATAGTCTTTCGAAACATTTCAATTTCATTTTAAATTTGAAACCTTTCAACACAAATTGGAAGTTCACTTCTTTATATGAAAGCTGTTATTATTTGAAAACAAATAGTTTTCATTTACAGAAAAATCCAATTATATTTGCACGAGTTAAAGCCCTTGAATTATATTCACATCCCAAAATCAATACTTTTAAAATAGTTTAACCCTTATATAACGGGTATAACATCTTTAATTCCTAGTTTCAAATTATAGAATTCAATTTCAAACTTGAATTCAAATTTAAATCAAATGATTTAAATTTCAAAACTCGATTAAGTTATTCAAAATGACTTTTATCTTTGAAATCCCATTTCAAAAGTTTTTCACTTTAAACCCAAATTTCTAATTTTCAAAATCAATTGAAATTAAATTTCAATTTCAAAATCATCAAATTTAAATTATCTGTGACCTAACCGATTTCTACGTGAAATCCATATTTGTGTGTGTATGGTGTGGTCTAGGGGTTTAACACAACAGTGCAACATCATCCAATCATCACATATCAGAATGCAGAAATATAGTTGTTAAGCGATATAAACTATAACGCTTATCTTTCACATACAGATCACAGATATATATCACAGATAATCAATTACAGATCACAACAAAAATCAGGATGTATCACAAAGCATCACAATCAGGGATATCAAATAATCAAGTCATCCAATAGAACCCAAATATCCATAGGTAAAATCAATTAATATCCGATTATAATTAATTTATACCAGATTAATTACTTATGAATAAACTACAAATCTTGGTTAATTAATCATTAATTAATAATAAACCATTTTAATTAATTGACCTTTAATCATTTATTACTTAACCTTAATTAATTAATTATCCTCAAATTAATTACCTTAATTATTGAATCATATTAATTATTTAACCTTTAAACCAATTACATATTTAATTAACCCCTTAATTGTTTTCATAAAGTAATTCACAATTCACAATTGATTATCTTAATTAATTAATCTAATTATCTATCAAAATCAATTATTTTTTTATCATTTATTAATTATCCTTTAATTAGAAATTAATTAACCTTTAATTATAAATTCTCAAATTAATTACCTTAATTAATAAATCACATTAATTTATTTTACCCTAATTAATTATTCTCAAATTACTTGGTAAATCAACTTAAATTATTAACAAATTTACCTTAATTACTTTTATTAAGTAATTCGCTTCAAGTAATTATTTTCCTTCAACAAATAAATTAATTTTAAACTTTAAAAGTTAATTATCCATTAAAACATTTGATTAATCAATCCTAATTAATAAATAAATCAATCTTTAATCATTAAATAATTATTCTTTAATTATTTAATTATCCTTTAATTAATTGTATTTAATAATTACTCTTTAAATTACTTTATTAATTTAATAAAACTTTAATCATCAAAACCTTAATTAGATTTAAGATAAACCATTTATCTTATTAGTTACTTAACTATCACTAACATATAAATTAAAAACCTTCTATTCTTTTAAATTAACACTTAATTACAATAATTAATTTATAAATCCTAAATTAATAATCATCCACTTTCATTAATCAATAAATAATTCTTTAATTATTTAAGATTTCATCAATTAAAAATTACAAATCATAAATATAAATCTTAGTCCAATTCTTGATTTAAAGTTTAGATTTAAACTGGAAATCTCAAACAAATCAGGTTTCGAGTTTTAAACCTGTACCAAAAATATTACCCGATCCTCCCCTGTTTTACTTCGAGTTCGACATGAAAATCCCCCGAGTCAAACCCAACATGCATCTTCTTCTTCTCCCTTACTTTCCCAGTTGATTTAAGTTCAGTTAAAAACCCCATCTCGCATACTCGAGTAAACACCCGAAGTAACACATGCATTTCTTGAGCCCCCGAACTACTTCTTCCCCAAGCCTCCATTTCCCAGTGCACATGAACGTGCACTGTGCACGTGCCCAAACACTTCCGGCCACCAACGATCGACGTGATCGTCGCCGATGATCTCTCGATCATACGCGAGCAATAAAATGGACCCAGATCCATTAATTGATTCGCGATTCAAAATTCGACCATAAATTTGAAAAAGAACTGAAACAACTCAACTAACCCAGTCACCAAACTCGGCCTTGAACTCACCGCCTCGACCACCTGAAGACCGCTAACTCCAGCCAATGGTTCGTCATCCACCCAGCCTTCATTTCCCAAGCCCACGCGTCGCTCGATCAACTGTAGGGGAAGAACAAATCAAAACAAAAACAGTGGCCAAAACTAGGTTTCCCAACTTCGTTAGCTTCCCATCGCCGCCACGACCAACTTCAAACCCCCGCGCTATTTTTCCCCGAAACTCCTTAAGCTCCTCTACCTTCTCGTGAAATCTCGGCCTCCCTAGTGCCTCCGACCACCTCATATTGACCATAGACCATTTCCCGATCAACCCAAAACTGCGCTTCCAATCTGTGATATGTGACGACCGCCCATGACCCCTGCACCGAATCTAAAGATAGAGCGCTGTAAAGTGTGCCAAGCGACCATGGACGATTGTCAAGGTAAGATTAAAACAACAGAGTCTATCGTATTACTCACAGCGCATGGATAAAATACAATAGAACATATGTATAGTGAAGCTTTACAGAACAAAATGACATCATATAAAACTCCATAATAGTTGAATACAAGCATCCACATAGTCAATACATCCAGCCTCACTACATATCTCTCAGAGAATACAAAACAGCGGAATATCCAGTACATATAATAAGAAGATAATATGCAACCCTCCAGCTCGTCTTCGATATCAGCATCGTGAGAAGAGAACAGCACCTGTCACCTGCTACCTAGTCTGCCCATCCCAAAATGGACGAACAGCCCAAGGCAATAAGAATTAAAACATAAAGCCTTGAGTCAGACAACAGTCTTAGTGAACAGTAAATTAACTAACAACATACCAAAAGAGCATAAAGGAAAAGGAATAGGAATACAACCCTCCCACTCCAACCTCATTCTACAGTGATAGCCCCTAGACACACTCTAAACAGAAGCAAACATAGCAGAGCATACAATTTTAAAGTAAAGCTACTATCACTCGAGTCAAGGGCGATGTTTTCCAAGTACCAAGGCCTAAATCAGATAAGCACCCAGAAAATACCGCTCTTGAATCCGAATGACGATACAACCAAACATCCATGACTCTGGCCATCACTGTTATCATTGCTTCGATATCACCGTTAATTGAATGACCGGCACATTCTTTCAGCCGTCCGTCAAGGGCTAATGGAAACCCCGGTTCTAGACATAACTCCCGCACGTCGTCGCAGCCCGTGCCTAGGACTATCGAATCTGCCCAGAGTACTCGACCATCAACAGTTGGCCGTTGGGACTATCGAATCTGCCCAAACGTACCCTTGCTTAGAGCATGCTAGAACCTTCAACAACGATGCTATCCAAGCCTCCTAGTCATCCTCCCCGACGACTATTCTCATATCCATTCATTATCCTCAACTCGAATCATATCACCGAGTTATCAACATGCTTGGAATGATCCCGTCTGGATTAGACCAAGTCTTCATCACATGATGCCTCGCTTCATTACATCCTTGCAAAGCTTCATCTCAACTTCACATCATCAAATCTATGCATAAGAGCTTCATCATCCCGCTACATATGCTACGAGCAGCTTTTCCAATTCAAGAGCCTTTCCCTTAGCTTTTGAATCGTCTTCGGTCTAAATCTAATCATCAATCATCTAGTTCATAACAATCAATCAAATCAAACATCAATCCAAACAATCAAGCATTCAAAAATGATCTAAGTAGACAATTATAACAATAATGGCATTTTCGTAATTAAAGAGTTGAAAGTCCAATAAGCATGAAAACATGGATTATATCTCTACAAACTTGATGAATGAACTTGCATAGGTTAACATATGATAAAATGGATGTAACATCATCATGAACAATGGATCTATATGGATCTACACATAGGATGAAGAGAATGCATGGAAATCACTATTTTAACACCAAATCGGGCCAACAATCCGATATACTCCTTTGGATCCGTGTGAGAGATAATCACCACTCACCAAATCACCTAAACAATCCAAAAGATATCAACTTCAGATCTGGACAGCGAAGAACTAAGCTAGATCCGACAAGATCTCACTTCAAACGATGAAAATCATCAACTTTAGCTCTTGGATCTTCAATCTTGATCTTCGATTTGGATGGATAGAAGCACTAGATTAGAGTGGAGAAAAGAAGTGAAGAAGTGTAGAAGTCGAGCTCTCAAAATGGCAGCACTTCGTCGCTTCAAAATCCGGATCCCAAAAAGTGAGAACAACCCCTCCTATTTATAGCTGAAAACTGCCTAAGTCGTAACTCGGCTAACTCCATAGGTCGTCTCCGACTTACGACCTAAGATTCCCACCGACCTAAGCCTTAGCCAACAACTCCGACATAACAGACAAGCCTACGACTTAACATGCGCGCTCCCTCCTAAGTCGCCTGGACGACTTAACAACTTAGCACCATTCGACTTAACACTTATACGACTTATAAAACCTTGCGACCTAACAACTTAGCAACCCACGTGACCTAACAATGTTACGACCTAACACATAGCCTCTCTTAAGGTCGCCAACTTGTTAACTCCTTAGATCGCTAACCCACCCAGTCGACTTAACTACTAAGTCGCTAACCTGCTATCCCAGCTCCTCTAGGTCGTTGCCGACCTAACCATAACTACATCCTATAGGTCGCTCGAAACCTTAACTCGAACTGCCGACCTAACACTTAACACCCAAACACTTAGGTCGCTCACAACATTTTCTTAGGTCGTTGCCGACCTAACTCTACCCCAGAATACTTAGGTCGCCTACTATTCTTCCTTAGGTCGCCTGAACCTCTTAAGTCGGTCACGACTTATCTCCTAGGTCGGTCACTACCTTAAGTCGGTCAACCATACTCCCTTAACTCGGTGAATTCCTTGAGTCGGCAACTCGACCCAGACTTGTTGCTTAACTCATCCAAAACTCCTAAGTCGGCTACGACTTAGGACTTAAGCAAAAATTCTGCCAAAACCTGAAATGACTTAACAACCATACAACCAAAGGTCAATCATTTTAGAATGTTTTGATCCGTAAAAATACGGGTCGTTACATTCTCTCCCCCTTAGGAATTTCGCCCCCGAAATTCCAAACAAACAAGGCAATCAAAGCTATTCTGTACGCCTATCATTCATAACAATCAATAAACCATGCATCCAATTCTAGCTTAGCGTACAGAATTCTAAGACTTAGAACAAGTTACAATTTCGTTAGATGACACGACACCTTAGGGCCATACCTTGAAGAGTTCAGGATGAGCTGCTTTCATCCTCTCTTCCACCTCCCACGTACAGTCGTTATCATCGTCACTCCATTGTATCTTGAGCAACTTAACTATCTTCCTCCTAAGCTGTTTCGTGTCGGTTCCAACAACACGAAGCGGCTTACGAGGTCTTCTATCGACTGGGTCAACTTCGAAGTCTTCACAGCTATCAGCAGAAACCACTGTACTCGAGTCGTGCACATACTTCCGTAGATACGATACATGAAAAACATTGTGCACACCCGACATCTTCTCCGTTAATTCCAATTTATAAGCGAGCTTTCCAATTCGCTCGATAATCGGGAATGGTCCAACAAATCTCGGAGTCAATTTTCCTTTCTTCCCGAATCGAATAACATTCTTCAGTGGAGAAATCTTCACAAAAACCATATCTCCTACGTCGAATTCCAAATCCTTTCGACGCTTATCGGCATAACTCTTCTGACGGTCTTGGGCTGCCTTCATCCGTTGCCGAATGATCTCTATGCAATCCGAAGTCTGTCGAATCATCTCTGGCCCAAGCATCAGCTTTTCTCCTGTCTCTATCCAACATGTCGGAGAGTTACACGGTCTTCCATACAACGCCTCATACGGTGCCATACCAATACTTGACTGGTAACTGTTGTTGTATGAAAACTCCACCAAATGAAGGTGATCTTCCCATGATCCTCCGAAATCCAAAACACAAGCTCTGAGGAGATCTTCCAAAACTCGGTTGACTCTCTCAGTCTGACCATCTGTTTGGGGATGATAAGCTGTACTCAAACACAACTCGGTTCCCAAGACTTCCTGGAAGCTCCTCCAAAATCCACTAGTGAACAATGGGTCTCGATCGCTCACTATACTCTTCGGAATACCATGGAATCGAACTATCCACTTAACATACAACTCAGCCAACTTTAATGCAGTCCTAGTCGATCGAACAGGAATGAATCGTGCACTCTTAGTCAGACGATCTACAATGACCCAAATCCCTTCATTTCCCGTTCTGGTTCTAGGCAATCCATCAATAAAATCCATCTACACTTGTTCCCACTTCCATGTAGGAACTTCTAAGGGCTGAAGCAATCCACTTGGCTTCTTCTGTTCAGCCTTTACCAACTGGCAGTTCATACACTTGGAAATGAAATCTCCAACATCCTTCTTCATGCCTTCCCAGTAGTAGGTTCTCTTCATATCCCGATACATCTTATTTCCACCTGGATGAATTGTAAACTTCGAGTGATGACTTTCCTTCAGAACCTCACTCCTCAATTCATCTATATCGGGAACAACTAATCGTCCGTGCTTCCGAAGCCAACCCTCTCGATCGACCTCAAATCCTTTATCCTTTTCTGGATCCAATCCAGATTCCAATTCACGGATAATCTTGACAAGCTTATCATCTCGCTTTTGGCCTTCGCCAATCCTTTCCACAAGAGTGGGTCTTATCGATAAGTTTGCCAACATCTCAGGTTCTAATTCACATCTAGGCCTGAAGTCAAATCCTGCTAAATACTCGAGACTCTTCCATTCTGAAAACATGGCTCCCAATCCTGCATGTCTTCGACTTAACGCATCTGCCACTGCGTTACCTTTTCCCGGAGTATAAGCTATACCAAAATCATACGATGCCAAAAACTCTAGCCAACGTTGCTGCCGAAGATTCAAATCCTTCTGGGAGAAAAGATACTTCAACGACTTATGATCCGTAAACAACTCGAATCGAACTCCCAACAGATAATGCCTCCACATCTTCAGAGCAAATACAATCGCCGCCAATTCCAAATCATGAGTTGGATAATTCCTTTCATGCGGCTTCAGTTGTCGACTGGCATACGCAACAACTTTATTCTTCTGCATCAGCACTGCTCCAAGTCCAGTACCACATGCGTCGGTGTAAACCACCATCTCATCATTCCCACTTGGAATAGTCAAAACAGGAGCACTCGTCAATCTCTCTTTCAGGATTCCGAAAGCTTGCTCACACTTAGCATTCCAACTGAACACTTGGTTCTTCTTCGTCAATCCTGTTAACGGTGCAGCTATCTTGGAGAAGTCTTTGATAAACCGTCGATAATATCCTGCTAATCCAAGAAAACTTCTCACATCTGATGCATTCTTAGGTCTAACCCAATCCTGGATTGCTGCCACCTTAGCGGGATCAACCGCTATTCCATTTCCAGAAATCACATGGCCTAAGAACCTCACTTCACCCTTCCAGAAGTGACACTTCGAAAACTTAGCCTTCAGCTGATGTTTCCGTAAGATCTCCAAAACAATACGCAAGTGCGTCTTGTGCTCTTCTTCCGTTCTGGAATAAATCAGAATATCATCCACGAACACAAGTACGAACTTGTTCAACTGATCTCTGAACACTCTATTCATAAGAACCACAAAATATGCTGGCGCGTTAGTCAATCCAAACGGCATTACCACCCACTCAAAGAAACCAGATGGTGTCCTAAAAGCAGTCTTTGGCACACTATCCTTAGCCACTCTCAACTGGCGAAATCCCGTTGCCAAATCCATCTGAGAAAACACCTTAGCTTCGTGAAGCTGATCAAACAAGTCATCTATTCTCGGCAATGGATACTTGTTCTTCTTAGTCACCTTATTCAGCTCACGATAATCCACACACAATCTCAACGACCCATCTGCCTTGGTTGCAAACACAACTGGTGCACCCCACTCGGACACACTACGCCGAATGAATCCTTTCTGTAAAAGGTCATCAACTTGCACCCTCAACTCTTGCTGTTCCCTAGGCGCCATCCGCCTAAGAGGCATCACAACAGGTCTGGCTCCTTCAACTAGATCTATACGAAACTCGATCTCTCTATGCGGCGGTAACCCTTTGACTTCGTCAAAGACATTCTCGAATCCATTTGCGATTGGCACTAAAGACAGTCCATCCCGTGGAACAACTAGCGAATACATGAAGCTCATGAAGACGCCTTCCTCATGCTTACATCGTATCACAATCTTTCGCCCCTCCACATTCTCGACTGTCACCTCCAGCCTCTCACAATCAACCTTAGCCGCATACTTCCTAAGCCAGTCCATACCCAAGATAATTCTGAACCCCGCAAAGTTCAGAACAAAGCAATCACAAACAAAAGAGCAACCATGACTCGACACAACTAGACCACGGCATAACATACACAAACAAGACGAACCCCCAACTGGATTAGTCACAACCAATGGCCTATCAATAATATCCGGTTCCAAACCTAACCGGCCTACGAGTTCACTACAAACAAATGAATGCGACGCTCCAGTATCAAACAGAACTCTAACTGGAACACCACATAGGAAAAGAGTACCTTGAACAACCACACTCTTTCCCTTCTCTTCAGCAGTAGGAGCTTTTGAAGACGACGGAACAGCTCCTAAAGCATAGGCTTGCACAATCTGCCTGTCCTTCCTTGGTTCTGGACAATTCTTCCTGAAATGTCCCGGCTTGTCACAGTTGTGACACTTCATCGGTGCCTTCGGATTCTTACAATCCTTAGAGAAATGGCCCTTCTGCTGACAATTGTAGCAAGTCACCTCGCCTTTCGGCTTCTTCTGGCCATCCTTACCCTTCTGCTGCTGCTGCTTCCTCTTCTGGTTTCCACCCTGTTGTGGTTTAGATTCTCCCTTGGTAACAGCAACAACAGGTCCTTCCTTAGGAAACAGGCTCTCATGCCTAAGAGCTTTCTCCACAAGCTTCTCAAATGAATCGTCCAAATGATCCACCAACTGTCTCCCAAGATAACTGTCCAAGCCTGTCACAAACTTCTCATTCTTCTGATAAGCAGATTCAATATATGACCGGGCATACTTGGACAAAGCTTCAAACTCAGAAACATACTCAAGAACAGATCTTCCACCCTGCTTGAGCTCTACAAACTTCTTGAACAGAACAGACTTCTGAGCTGTAGAAATGAACTTAGCTTCAAATCTGACTTGGAATTGCTCCCAAGTAATCTCTTCTTCCGGAGTAGTGATGGTAATAGAGTTCCACCAATCAGAGGCTCTCCCTTGAAGCTGCCTTGATGCCAACTTCCTCTTAGTTGCATCATCAATTCCCAAATCACCAAAGATCCTTCTACAAGCATCTATCCACCTCTGGACCTCAATAGTTGATTCTGTTCCTAAGAAAACCTTCCCTCCAAGAGCAGTATAATCCTTGCACAACTTAGCAAAATCCACTGGTTTCGGAGTTTGGACTTGAACTCCAACATCAACCGCTGCCCCCGGAACTGATATCCTTCTCATGATCGAAGTCATCATAGCTTCGAACATGGCTGCATAGTCAGCAGTCTCTTCAGTAGCACGGCCTTCCCTAGCAGCTGGTCTCCCTCTTCGACTCATTCTCAATATCTATAAAAAGGAATGATTAGAACATCTAGAGAAGCAACTGCACAAAGGACTCAAACTCTACTAAGCTACTATATTATATATAGTAATCATCCATCAAAATACAATTACGTCTCTCATACGTAGTTGCTTCAGCGAGCGTTGGGTAAAATCGATTAACCAATGCTCTGATACCAAATGTGACGACCGCCCATGACCCCTGCACCGAATCTAAAGATAGAGCGCTGTAAAGTGTGCCAGGCGACCATGGACGATTGTCAAGGTAAGATTAAAACAACAGAGTCTATCGTATTACTCACAGCGCATGGATAAAATACAATAGAACATATGTATAGTGAAGCTTTACAGAACAAAATGACATCATATAAAACTCCATAATAGTTGAATACAAGCATCCACATAGTCAATACATCCAGCCTCACTACATATCTCTCAGAGAATACAAAACAGCGGAATATCCAGTACATATAATAAGAAGATAATATGCAACCCTCCAGCTCGTCTTCGATATCAGCATCGTGAGAAGAGAACAGCACCTGTCACCTGCTATCTAGTCTGCCCATCCCAAAATGGACGAACAGCCCAAGGCAATAAGAATTAAAACATAAAGCCTTGAGTCAGACAACAGTCTTAGTGAACAGTAAATTAACTAACAACATACCAAAAGAGCATAAAGGAAAAGGAATAGGAATACAACCCTCCCACTCCAACCTCATTCTACAGTGATAGCCCCCAGACACACTCTAAACAGAAGCAAACATAGCAGAGCATACAATTTAAAGTAAAGCTACTATCACTCGAGTCAAGGGCGATGTTTTCCAAGTACCAAGGCCTAAATCAGATAAGCACCCAGAAAATACCGCTCTTGAGTCCGAATGACGATACAACCAAACATCCATGACTCTGGCTATCACTGTTATCATTGCTTCGATATCACCGTTAATTGAATGACCGGCACATTCTTTCAGCCGTCCGTCAAGGGCTAATGGAAACCCCGGTTCTAGACATAACTCCCGCACGTCGTCGCAGCCCGTGCCTAGGACTATCGAATCTGCCCAGAGTACTCGACCATCAACAGTTGGCCGTTGGGACTATCGAATCTGCCCAAACGTACCCTTGCTTAGAGCATGCTAGAACCTTCAACAACGATGCTATCCAAGCCTCCTAGTCATCCTCCCCGACGACTATTCTCATATCCATTCATTATCCTCAACTCGAATCATATCACCGAGTTATCAACATGCTTGGAATGATCCCGTCTGGATTAGACCAAGTCTTCATCACATGATGCCTCGCTTCATTACATCCTTGCAAAGCTTCATGTCAACTTCACATCATCAAATCTATGCATAAGAGCTTCATCATCCCACTACATATGCTACGAGCAGCTTTTCCAACTCAAGAGCCTTTCCCTTAGCTTTTGAATCGTCTTCGGTCTAAATCTAATCATCAATCATCTAGTTCATAACAATCAATCAAATCAAACATCAATCCAAACAATCAAGCATTCAAAAATGATCTAAGTAGACAATTATAACAATAATGGCATTTTCGTAATTAAAGAGTTGAAAGTCCAATAAGCATGAAAACATGGATTATATCTCTACAAACTTGATGAATGAACTTGCATAGGTTAACATATGATAAAATGGATGTAACATCATCATGAACAATGGATCTATATGGATCTACACATAGGATGAAGATAATGCATGGAAATCACTATTTTAACACCAAATCGGGCCAACAATCCGATATACTCCTTTGGATCCGTGTGAGAGATAATCACCACTCACCAAATCACCTAAACAATCCAAAAGATATCAACTTCAGATCTGGACAGCGAAGAACTAAGCTAGATCCGACAAGATCTCACTTCAAACGATGAAAATCTTCAACTTTAGCTCTTGGATCTTCAATCTTGATCTTCGATTTGGATGGATAGAAGCACTAGATTAGAGTGGGGAAAAGAAGTGAAGAAGTGTAGAAGTCGAGCTCTCAAAATGGCAGCACTTCGTCGCTTCAAAATCCGGATCCCAAAAAGTGAGAACAACCCCTCCTATTTATAGCTGAAAACTGCCTAAGTCGTAACTCGGCTAACTCCATAGGTCGTCTCCGACTTACGACCTAAGATTCCCACCGACCTAAGCCTTAGCCAACAACTCCGACATAACAGACAAGCCTACGACTTAACATGCGCGCTCCCTCCTAAGTCGCCTGGACGACTTAACAACTTAGCACCATTCGACTTAACACTTATACGACTTATAAAACCTTGCGACCTAACAACTTAGCAACCCACGCGACCTAACAGTGTTACGACCTAACACATAGCCTCTCTTAAGGTCACCAACTTGTTAACTCCTTAGATCGCTAACCCACCCAGTCGACTTAACTACTAAGTCGCTAACCTGCTATCCCAGCTCCTCTAGGTCGTTGCCGACCTAACCATAACTACATCCTATAGGTCGCTCGAAACCTTAACTCGAACTGCCGACCTAACACTTAACACCCAAACACTTAGGTCGCTCACAACATTTTCTTAGGTCATTGCCGACCTAACTCTACCCCAGAATACTTAGGTCGCCTACTATTCTTCCTTAGGTCGCCTGAACCTCTTAAGTCGGTCACGACTTATCTCCTAGGTCGGTCACTACCTTAAGTCGGTCAACCATACTCCCTTAACTCGGTGAATTCCTTGAGTCGGCAACTCGACCCAGACTTGTTGCTTAACTCATCCAAAACTCCTAAGTCGGCTACGACTTAGGACTTAAGCAAAAATTCTGCCAAAACCTGAAATGACTTAACAACCATACAACCAAAGGTCAATCATTTTAGAATGTTTTGATCTGTAAAAATACGGGTCGTTACATGATAACCCGGATTTTTGGACATCTGGTAATTGTAAATTAACTGATTGTAACTATTGAGATACTGATTTTATTTGGTTAAACAAATAGATTTCTAATAATTTTAAGAATATCTTGATGAATATAAGTGGATTTGAAACTATAATGAATGTTGGATTAAATATCTGGCAATGATGAATCTTATAGTAAATTTATAAATATATAAATAGATATGTGCAAAATTTATAATGTGCTCATATACAAATATAAAAGTGTGTATATACATATGTTTTGTGATTTGGAATTCGATGTAATAATTTTCAAAGGATGTTTAATGTTAAAATCTATATATTAAAACACTAAGGATATATATATATATTTATAATAGCTTAAGCTAAGATTTAAAGGTTTAGAATATTTTCTCTTAAAAGTATAAGTAGTTTAAGCTTAAAGTGGGTGTAAATAAATAAGTTTATATTGCTTTCTTTGAGTTATATACACATATATAAAAAAAAAGTTAAAGATATATATAATATAAAAACACATAAATACATACATAAAAACAAAAATAAATATAATATTGTTGTTGACATTTGTAGCTTGAGACAACATGCAAATTTACAAGTGGCCTTAGGTTTTCTTTAAATTGAAAAATATATAAATAAAAGTGTTTTGAGAAACCAGGTCAATACATATTCATTTTCATCTCTCCCTTTTCGTTCCTTTTTCTTTTATCTCCTTCTAAACTAAAAACTAAAAAGGGAATCAAAACCTGTTCAAGTCTTCAAACTGAACTAAAGCAAAGAGAGATCAATATAATCAAACAACTTCCAATTCAACTGAAGAAAGCAAGATTCAGGCTTCTAAATTCAGATCAAAATAAAGATTTAGATCAAAGGGAAAAGCTTTATCCTCTGTTATCCAAATACAAGTGAGTAAATCTTATTTTAAAAACAGATTTAAATCTATGATACATGTGATAATTTTATGTAGTATTATTATCTGAAATGTTGATGAAAATGTATGCATGTTGTATATGAGTGTTGAATGCCTGTATGGTAATAATTTAGTCTTTGAAAAGTGATGACAGTTTTGATTTTCTTTTTAAAATCTATATTTCATCACTTAATCTCTAATAGCTTAGGATTTGCAAACAAAAGATGTTTGAAATCATGTAACATCACTCTTAAAAATAATTACAAGTTTTTAAATTGAATAATTAACTCGAAATTCTTCAATTTACAGTAAAACTTGTATTTGGGGCAAAAATGTATAAGTTTAATTTTTGAATTTGATTGCATAATTGAATTCAATATAGGAAACCATGAATTTTAAAGATAATATCATGATTTTTAGTTTAAAATTGGTTGAGTATTGATGAGATGAACAGAAATGTCAATTTGGGCTAATACTGGTGATCGCGGAGGTCAGGGAACTCGGGGTTGTGGCCAGAGGAGGATTGAAGGTTACTGATCATCAGAAAAATGATCGTGGATTTTATAATCCATTGTGATAATCATTCGAAGTCTAAATAGGGTTTTTGTTAGTTTGAAATCGATGTCGGAGGATGGGTTTTCACGGCGACGACAAACAACCGAAGCGATCGCACATGGTTCGGTGGGTTCGAGGCGATGTAGGGTAGCTTCGGCGAAGGTGGCGAGGTGTCTTGAAGCGTTGATTGCCGTGGAGGGTGATTTTACTGGTGATGTCGTTTTCCAGGTGGTGGGTTAAATGCTCGATTTTGATTCTCGTATGAATCGTGAAAGATTGGATGGTCGATCGTGATGCCGTGGTAGGATATGACTTGTCGGAGGCCTGGTCGTAGATCGTCGTCGATCAGAATAGACGTGCACGTTCACGAGCGAGTTCTTGTGCATCTGGGAATTTTGGGTTTTGGGGAAGAAAGCGTTTTCACGGGTTTTACTTCGGGAATGGCTCGTGTTTTACTCGAAGCAGGAAGGGTAGTGGGGATACTCGAGAGTTGCTTCGGGTTTTCTAAAGGTTTGCTCGGGTTTGAATAATAGCAGGCTTAAAGAATTTTTCAGGAAATGTTTTTGAAGTTTTAAAAACCAAAGATATTATATGGTTGTGTTTCTAAGTTTTAAACAAAAGTAAAACAAGTTTTTTTTTCTGTAAAACTAAATTGTTTTCAAGAATATAAGTTTAAATAAGTTTTTATATTAAGTAGATAAGTTTTAAAAAGGTTAAATAAGTGGGTATTAATAAATGAGGTTTGTTTAAAAATTTATTAAATAACTTTGGAAAGTTTATTTAATATGATTTTTAATGATAAATAAGAAGTTAATTAAGATACTTACTTTTTGGAAGTAATTAAATGGAAGTTATTAAGGATTAATTACTTAAGTGTAATTTATTTAAATATGGATTAATTGAGGTAATTAATTAAAGAATAATTAATTAATGGAAGTAATTAAAGGATCATTTATTTATTAATTAATTACTTAATGGGATTGATTAAAGTTTAATTATTATAAATGGTTAAGGTTAATTCGTTTATATAATTAATTAAAGGCTAATTACTTAATGTAATTAAAAAGAAATTAATCAAGAATGGTTAATAAAAAGGGGTAAGTTAAGAATAATTACTTATTGTAATTAAGGAATAATTAATCAAGGAAGATTAATTAAGATAAATAATTAAGAAATGATTAATTAATTTATAATTAATTAATGTTAAGTAAGATGGATTAAGGTAATCCAAGTAATTAAAGGTTAGTAATTAATTTAATTAGAGATTAATTAAATTAATTAAGAACGAATTGACTTGTTATGGATTGGTTGAATGATATTAGATGCCTTGGATTAGTTGATATATCTGATATGTGATTGTGATATGAGATGTTTTGGATGAATTGTGATAATGTAAGTTATCTATCTGTGATAGATTTGTTATATGAATATGATATCCTGAATTTAAATTAAATTGTTTAACTGAAAAATCTTGGTTTAAAGGATAACATTTGATTCGAAGAGACCGGGGTCGGGTATCAGAAATATACCCGAAACCACTTCGATTTGTAATCTATAATTCTTTATAGATTTGTTTTGTAAATCAAATAGGCTGGAATGAAATAAATCGAGTAATCTGGATCATTGGAACTAAGTAACGATACTTAGATATTATTTTGTGAAATAAATTGTTTGAATATAATAAGTAAGAACTCGTAGAAGATACGAGTTACCCTGATTTTATATAAGATCTATGGATTGAAATTTCATGTTAGATGAGTTTACTCACGCTGGTTTCCAGCCTGACTCGGGTGTTACTTTATGGTAATGCTCGGGTCAGACCGAGTATTACAGATTTTCAGGTTAGGACGTTTTGGAGCTCAGGTGGCGAGCTGGATGGCAGAAACGTATAGAGTGTTTTCCGCTGTATGTGAGACTGTGTAGTATATATAGATTGTGGTCTGGAATAGGTTAATTGTATCTGTCCAGTGATTTGAGTATATGTTGTAACTCTGATGTATTAAATGTAATTAACAAATACAGTTTCTTTATATAACTGATATTATTATTTGATATTGTAATTTGATCTGCTGCGAATGTGAGAATCTGTGTCTTGTTCTGTTTCTTTCTTCTATCTCTTTCTTTTTCTTCTAACTATCTGGAATTTTCGGGTTTGAAATTTCCGGGTCGTTACATTTGGTATCAGAGCGAGGTTAAGTGAGAACCTTGGCTCTGGTGGGATTACTCGTTAAGAATAGGGTCAATGGTACCCTAAAACGAGTTGAGTGTGTGTATATATATATATATATGAGAGCGTAATTGTTATTTTCTTATATAAGGATTTTAAATGATTTTATATAAGAATATATTTTGATATATAAAGCAATATTTCTTTTTAATAAATATTAAGGTAATTGGTTGTTGTATTAATTGAATAAAATAAAATAATGAGAATTAAGTGGTAATGGTAATACAACCAAATTGAAATTAAATGAAGATAAGTTTGAAATGGATCCAAACTGAAATTAAAATCTTGAATATGTAGAAGTATTATTAGAATAAAGAAAAAATGAATTGGTTTCCAGATATGATAATCTTGGTTATTATCATAAATAGTTGTTGTGTTTAATGATGAAATGTTGTTATTAATTAAGTAAAATGAAATGTTTTAGGGAAATAATCTTTAATGAGTATAATTTGTAAATTAAAAATGGATTTAAATTGTGAAGTTTTGAATCCTAAGTTTGAAAACATTTGAAATTGTTTTCAAAATATTAAAAGAAAAAGAATAAATATTATTTAGGTTGTTTTTGAATATGATATTATTTTAAAATAAGAGTTGTTTGGAAAATTTAAAGAAATTTGTTTTTGAATTAAACCAAAGGTGGTTTAAAAATTTAAGGTATAATACTAATGATGATTTGAAATAAACTCTAAGGTGGATTTTTGAATTTTTCCTTGGAATGTGATGTGAAACCCAAAGTAAAGTAAGTTTTTAAATTTAAAGGGGAAAGATTATTAATCTAAAGTTTAAAATTTGAATAGGAATTCAAATTGTGTAAAGTTGACCGGATTAAGTAAATTTAATTTAACTTGGAGGAAGTTAAATAAGTTTGAATGAACAACTTGAATTGGAAATTTCAAGATGAAATTGAAATTTAACTTGGAAAGTTAAAATGGTGAATTTGATTAGTTTGAATGAATGAAGAAATGGATTGTGATAATATATCCATTATAAAGATAAATGAAAATTAAACCTTAATTTGAAATTAAGGATATGGAATCCCTTTTAACTTAAGATTTGAACATTAAGAATTGAATTTGTAACTTAAAATTGTTTAAGAATCAGTTTCAAAGTTGGAAGATAAAATTGGGCAATAAATTGAATTTTGAAGATAAAAATTTCTTTGAACTTTTAAATTTGAAATTTAAAATAAGTTAAGTAATGATAGTTTAAAATGGAATTTTGGATTTTGGATTGATTTGATTTAAAAGTAAGGGTTAATTTGACTTAAGTGATTAAATCAATATTTAAAATATTTAACTCGAATTTATATAATTCGAGATGGTTTTAAGTTGAGATTTAAATAAAATTTGATAATCCAAATTGATTTGAAATAATTTGGAATTGTGATTAAAGTTGAATAAGTTTAAAAATCAAATGAAAATTGATTTGAATTTGGAAAGGAATTAAGGTTAATTCAACTTGAATTGGGATTAAATCAA
Source organism: Allium fistulosum (assembly GCA_030737815.1). NCBI lineage: Eukaryota > Viridiplantae > Streptophyta > Magnoliopsida > Asparagales > Amaryllidaceae > Allium > Allium fistulosum. The sequence goes on along the minus strand of CM060902.1, from coordinate 651,661,046 downwards.
TTTCAATGGAAATTGAAGTATTGAGTCAATTTAAATGGAAGTAGAAATTTAAATTGAATTGATAGGGGATTGAACGGTTTGACTCTGGACTATTTTCAAAGTAATTTGTTTTAATATAAACCTATTTTTTCAAACTATTTACTATACAATCTTTCTTCTTAAACCCCAAACTATCTTATACTTATTTTACAATTATTTTAGAACTATTTAACTATTTTGAAACTGTCTTATAAACTAATTACTATTTTTCAGTTATTTATATCTAATTACTATTTTATAAAAAAATAAAAAATAAAACTATTTTTGCAATTATTTAACTATTTTATACCTACTTAACTATTTTACAGGTATTTTATAAACTAATAACTATTTTTCAACTATTTATCTATTTTAAACTTTTTCAAGCTATTTTTAAATTTAAAAAGGTCAGAGTTCAAACTGTTTGTAATTGAAGTAATAACTCAATTGGAAATGGAAGAAATTGAGAATAAGTGAATGGAATTAAAGGAAATGTGAATAGAAAAGTAAATTGATTTGGCTAATAACCAATAAAGGTAAATACGTAGGATATACATATATTATTCTATTCGCATAGTGATTTGATCCAGATTCGAACACGGAATTTTGAGATAGTATTATCGATCCGAGTTGGGATTTTTCGCTCGATTTTCGACGGCGAACCTGGATATGGATTTTTGATTGGTTCTGGATATTCTCTATCATAGTTGTGACTATGCAAGGAGAATGACGGTTTCTGATCAAGAAACCAGATCTGAGTCCGCACTAGGAAGTCGGGTGGACGATACTAGTTCGGAAGTGAAATTGTGTGATCGATTGAGTGATCAGATTGATATTGTGTACGGATGATATGTGTACATCGTACGGATTTGAATGAAATTGATATTGAAGATTGTGGATAAGAACTGTAAAATGGTTTTTGAAAAGAAATGTGGTTAATAACTTTATAAAAGATTTATCAAATGTGAATATTTGATTTAGAATAAAATAAAGTTATATATCCTTGTTATATAAGGTAAATCTTCCCTTGTTGAATCTATTGCTAAAAGAAAAGGGTTTTGAAATATTTGAAGTATAAAAGAGGTTTTATACAAAGTTTGAAATGATCCAAAGATTTTCAAAGTTATATATATCTATATCTATATATATATATATATAAAGGATCTTATGAGAATGATTTTGGAAAAGGTTTTGGGAACCTATGGATTTCTAAAAAGGCTTTTGATTTTTGGAAAAATCAATTTTGGAAATTTGGAAAACCTAATTTGAGAATTATCGATTTTGGTAATCGATTTTGTGTAAAGGAGATTTTGATAAATCATAAAGGATATGATTTGAAGATACTATAAGTGTATAGTACAAAGTGTTTTGGAAATAGCTCTGGGAAAAAAGGCGCTTCCTTGAAATGAACTTCTCAGGAGTGCCACTGGGTGGTACTGCCTTGAGCCCAAGGGGGGTTTCTAAAGTTGATCCTGTGAGGAGTCCGGGCAAACTAGTTCCTGAGGATTATTTGTGTAGCGAAAGTCGAGGGGCTGGTGCCCACAGAGGCATTTGGGTTATGCTGTGACGACAGTTTAACTCGATGTCACTGCGATCTACTGCAGACCATAGCGAAAGTCATGTGTGCCGCTGAGAGCCAACTGTCTACGTTTGATTTTATATCGGTAGACTGTGACACTATAGTAACATAGCGAAAGTCGTTTGTGCCGCTGAGAGCCAACAGTCTGCGTTTGATTTTATATCGGTAGACTGCGACCTATGTGGGAGAAGTTTCATTATTTGGCAGCGAAATTCGGTGGCGCTGATGCCTACAGTTATATGGGTTTGTGCTGTGATAGCAACGTAAGGCCCGGGTATAACTGCGATCTGTAGCGGGTTCCATGGCGTAATCGAGGAGCGCGGAGACCTACAGTTATCTGTGGATTTTGCCGGGACGGCAACGTAACCATCGGGTTAACTGCGACCATGGATGGGGGTGATGATTTCCAAAGCATTCTCACCAAAGATATTTCCTCTATTTTCAAAAATGTTTCCTATATTTTTAATAAAAATATTTTTTTAAAAACTATTTTATAATATAATATAGATTTTAAAAGTGTTTTAAAAAAAATGATCAAAGAAAATTTATCTAATTTTAAGCATTTTAATAATTCTGGCTTCGTTCCTTTTCGGGGACGAAAAGTTTTAAAGGGGGGAGGAATGTGATAACCCGGATTTTTGGACATCTGGTAATTGTAAATTAACTGATTGTAACTATTGAGATACTGATTTTATTTGGTTAAACAAATAGATTTCTAATAATTTTAAGAATATCTTGATGAATATAAGTGGATTTGAAACTATAATGAATGTTGGATTAAATATCTGGCAATGATGAATCTTATAGTAAATTTATAAATATATAAATAGATATGTGCAAAATTTATAATGTGCTCATATACAAATATAAAAGTGTGTATATACATATGTTTTGTGATTTGGAATTCGATGTAATAATTTTCAAAGGATGTTTAATGTTAAAATCTATATATTAAAACACTAAGGATATATATATATTTATAATAGCTTAAGCTAAGATTTAAAGGTTTAGAATATTTTCTCTTAAAAGTATAAGTAGTTTAAGCTTAAAGTGGGTGTAAATAAATAAGTTTATATTGCTTTCTTTGAGTTATATACACATATATAAAAAAAAAGTTAAAGATATATATAATATAAAAACACATAAATACATACATAAAAACAAAAATAAATATAATATTGTTGTTGGCATTTGTAGCTTGAGACAACATGCAAATTTACAAGTGGCCTTAGGTTTTCTTTAAATTGAAAAATATATAAATAAAAGTGTTTTGAGAAACCAGGTCAATACATATTCATTTTCATCTCTCCCTTTTCGTTCCTTTTTCTTTTATCTCCTTCTAAACTAAAAACTAAAAAGGGAATCAAAACCTGTTCAAGTCTTCAAACTGAACTAAAGCAAAGAGAGATCAATATAATCAAACAACTTCCAATTCAACTGAAGAAAGCAAGATTCAGGCTTCTAAATTCAGATCAAAATAAAGATTTAGATCAAAGGGAAAAGCTTTATCCTCTGTTATCCAAATACAAGTGAGTAAATCTTATTTTAAAAACAGATTTAAATCTATGATACATGTGATAATTTTATGTAGTATTATTATCTGAAATGTTGATGAAAATGTATGCATGTTGTATATGAGTGTTGAATGCCTGTATGGTAATAATTTAGTCTTTGAAAAGTGATGACAGTTTTGATTTTCTTTTTAAAATCTATATTTCATCACTTAATCTCTAATAGCTTAGGATTTGCAAACAAAAGATGTTTGAAATCATGTAACATCACTCTTAAAAATAATTACAAGTTTTTAAATTGAATAATTAACTCGAAATTCTTCAATTTACAGTAAAACTTGTATTTGGGGCAAAAATGTATAAGTTTAATTTTTGAATTTGATTGCATAATTGAATTCAATATAGGAAACCATGAATTTTAAAGATAATATCATGATTTTTAGTTTAAAATTGGTTGAGTATTGATGAGATGAACGAAAATGTCAATTTGGGCTAATACTGGTGATCGCGGAGGTCATGGAACTCGGGGTTGTGGCCAGAGGAGGATTGAAGGTTACTGATCATCAGAAAAATGATCGTGGATTTTATAATCCATTGTGATAATCATTCGAAGTCTAAATAGGGTTTTTGTTAGTTTGAAATCGATGTCGGAGGATGGGTTTTCACGGCGACGACAAACAACCGAAGCGATCGCACGTGGTTCGGTGGGTTCGAGGCGATGTAGGGTAGCTTCGGCGAAGGTGGCGAGGTGTCTCGAAGCGTTGATTGCCGTGGAGGGTGATTTTACTGGTGATGTCGTTTTCTAGGTGGTGGGTTAAATGCTCGATTTTGATTCTCGTATGAATCGTGAAAGATTGGATGGTCGATCGTGATGTCGTGGTAGGATATGACTTGTCGGAGGCCTGGTCGTAGATCGTCGTCGATCAGAATAGACGTGCACGTGCACGAGCGAGTTCTTGTGCATCTGGGAATTTTGGGTTTTGGGGAAGAAAGCGTTTTCACGGGTTTTACTTCGGGAATGGCTCGTGTTTTACTCGAAGCAGGACGGGTAGTGGGGATACTCGAGAGTTGCTTCGGGTTTTCTAAAGGTTTGCTCGGGTTTGAATAATAGCGGCTTAAAGAATTTTTCAGGAAATGTTTTTGAAGTTTTAAAAACCAAAGATATTATATGGTTGTGTTTCTAAGTTTTAAACAAAAGTAAAACAAGTTTTTTTTCTTCTGTAAAACTAAATTGTTTTCAAGAATATAAGTTTAAATAAGTTTTTATATTAAGTAGATAAGTTTTAAAAAGGTTAAATAAGTGGGTATTAATAAATGAGGTTTGTTTAAAAATTTATTAAATAACTTTGGAAAGTTTATTTAATATGATTTTTAATGATAAATAAGAAGTTAATTAAGATACTTACTTTTTGGAAGTAATTAAATGGAAGTTATTAAGGATTAATTACTTAAGTGTAATTTATTTAAATATGGATTAATTGAGGTAATTAATTAAAGAATAATTAATTAATGGAAGTAATTAAAGGATCATTTATTTATTAATTAATTACTTAATGGGATTGATTAAAGTTTAATTATTATAAATGGTTAAGGTTAATTCGTTTATATAATTAATTAAAGGCTAATTACTTAATGTAATTAAAAAGAAATTAATCAAGAATGATTAATAAAAAGGGGTAAGTTAAGAATAATTACTTATTGTAATTAAGGAATAATTAATCAAGGAAGATTAATTAAGATAAATAATTAAGAAATGATTAATTAATTTATAATTAATTAATGTTAAGTAAGATGGATTAAGGTAATCCAAGTAATTAAAGGTTAGTAATTAATTTAATTAGAGATTAATTAAATTAATTAAGAACGAATTGACTTGTTATGGATTGGTTGAATGATATTAGATGCCTTGGATTAGTTGACATATCTGATATGTGATTGTGATATGAGATGTTTTGGATGAATTGTGATAATGTAAGTTATCTATCTGTGATAGATTTGTTATATGAATATGATATCCTGAATTTAAATTAAATTGTTTAACTGAAAAATCTTGGTTTAAAGGATAACATTTGATTCGAAGAGACCGGGGTCGGGTATCAGAAATATACCCGAAACCACTTCGATTTGTAATCTATAATTCTTTATAGATTTGTTTTGTAAATCAAATAGGCTGGAATGAAATAAATCGAGTAATCTGGATCATTGGAACTAAGTAACGATACTTAGATATTATTTTGTGAAATAAATTGTTTGAATATAATAAGTAAGAACTCGTAGAAGATACGAGTTACCCTGATTTTATATAAGATATATGGATTGAAATTTCATGTTAGATGAGTTTACTCACGCTGGTTTCCAGCCTGACTCGGGTGTTACTTTATGGTAATGCTCGGGTCAGACCGAGTATTACAGATTTTCAGGTTAGGACGTTTTGGAGCTCAGGTGGCAAGCTGGATGGCAGAAACGTATAGAGTGTTATCCGCTGTATGTGAGACTGTGTAGTATATATAGATTGTGGTCTGGAATAGGTTAATTGTATCTGTCCAGTGATTTGAGTATATGTTGTAACTCTGATGTATTAAATGTAATTAACAAATACAGTTTCTTTATATAACTGATATTATTATTTGATATTGTAATTTGATCTGCTGCGAATGTGAGAATCTGTGTCTTGTTCTGTTTCTTTCTTCTATCTCTTTCTTTTTCTTCTAACTATCTGGAATTTTCGGGTTTGAAATTTCCGGGTCGTTACACAATCCCTATCTAAAAATCCCAATTCTTGCCTTAAAATTCAAGTCAAGGTATAGGAATTCATATTATATAATTGAATTCGAGAATTAAAACATTCAAATTTTTGTGTATATAATGATGTTTCTCAGTATTGTGTTTTTTTTCCAGAGCAAAATGCAATTTGGTTTGCACTTTAACACTTTTAAAACTAAAGCCTATGACATAAAAAATATATTTGATTCAACACTTAAGTCATAACATAGATTGGATTATTAGCAAATGATTTTTTTCCCTCTTTTGAACCTGGAACTAAAGCCAGAGACAAGAAATTCAAACACATTGCATTTCACACACTAACATACCCATACATACACAGAGTTTTAAAATATATTCACAAGCATATTATACTTCAAAGATAAGCAGGCAATATAATTATATACTTAGCAATTTAAAAATGGTGATGTTACTCACATTTGCTTGAGAATGACAGAGCATTTTTATTTAAAAAGCTTTGAACTTTAAAAGCTGAGAAGTTGTTTGCTTTAACCTTCCTTTATATCATCTTGCTTGACTCTCTGGTTTTGATGAATTCATATTGTTTTGTTTGCTCCTATTTTACTCAGTTGTGATAATGAACTGAAATGAGGGTTTGATGCATATAAAAAGGAAGTATGCAGTATATTATTTGTACAAAAAGCATGCTGAAGACATTTGCATTAAATGCATGAGGCATGTTGCATTTATTGCTTTGTACAATATACTTATTCTTAGCTTTCAAACTCGGCTGAGATGATATTTCCTTTTTACTTTGTTTCTTTTACTTGCATATATTTTTGCTTTCGTAGTTCTATAGGCTGAAAATATTGTATTGTACAGGGATATACATTGTTGTTTGTACAACATACATGGCTGCATAAATTTCTTAAGTCTTATTTGAATACTTGATTATATTTGCTTATATGGCTTGTTTATGCTTGCCTACACTTGCATGTATTTGTTTTAATTGGGAAAATATACTTTGTGTGCTTAGAGATAATATTATGTACTTGCTTGTTTCTTGTGTTCATACTTACCTTATTTGTTGTGCCTAGATTTGAACATATATTTTTTTCTGTCTCTTGTTTAATACTTGAATGTATATTATTTGTTTTCTTTTGCCTTGTCTTATTGCTTTACAATATAGATGAATTTCTATTTTATTTGTTTGCTTAACTTAACATTTATTGTCTTGTATTTCTAGTTTAAATTTTAAATTATGGATAAATTTCTAGATTTAATTTGTCATTGGATTTTATCCAATGTATTTACTTTATCTATCTATCTTATATATCTTCATTTCTAAACCATTTATATAAAGATTTAAATTCAACTCAAATATACAAATATATATTATTTCAAATTTACTCACATATGCTCAAATACATATATATACACATATATACAATATTTTAAATTTAAATGATTTAACAAATTTTATTTTGTTGTTAGAATTTATTTAAGTGTTACTTTTCTTATTTTTATATTTGTTCAAATATCTATTTTAAATGTTTATTTTTACTTCAATACCTATTATTATTTATTATTATTAAACCATTTAAACTTAGATTTAAACTCGAATTCAATATATATATATATTAACTTCAAATTTTCTCATAGATTACATATACATATATATTCACATATATGTACAATATGTACTATATTTTTAAATTGAAATGATGTATACAGAATTTATCTGTACGACCGGGGAAACTCGAGATCTATTAATCCATTTATAATTAATTTTACAAATTTTTATTCAAAAATTTATTTAATTATCAATTTAAATTTAATTAAAATCTAGGGTCGTTACAAACTTCCCCCTTAAAAGAATTTCGTCCTTGAAATTCGTAGGCATGAAAACAACATGGAGATAGACATATTCGATCTCCTATAACTCCTCAAACACTAGTTATGAATTCCAAACTCAAGTCGAAATATTCAAAAGTATACATAACTTGTCCCTCTTCGGACTTCGATCAACCCGAGACATTATAATAGAATTTCAAATTTGGCTTTAACCGAAATCGTTTTAATTGATTCAATTCAATTTAGCCTTCATATTCTATTAATCAATTTAGCTCAATTTAAAATTTCAATTCATATTCATTAAAGTTTTAAATCAAAAACTGATAAGAAATTAATGAAATACGAAGCAAGAATTTCCTACAACGATTCATAGAGCCACCATCATATCGAAACTTCTTCTGGAGCTGTCACGAAGAAATCAAAAGAATTTGGAAAGACGAATCAAAGGAGATTGATAAGAAAGATTGTTTCCACTATCGTAGGGTATTGACCATCTATAGTCATATTCCCTTGTCCCCTATCTCATTCTCTACTTGCACCCATACTCACTATCAATGGATAATAAGAGAATTTACTGAGACATTCAGACGGATATCTTAGGGATACAGTCATTCTAGAGTTTACTTCACTCTATCTCTAATGAGCTACTTAACGTGTTATACTCCTGAGCTAAAGTTCAACCTTAGCTCTGATACCAAATGTAACGATAAGGGATTTTGCCTGCTCGAAAATCGACATCCATACTTTAGATCGTACTCGAATGCCACAGATTCGACCGTTCAAATCCGAGTCGCCGGAGCTTATAACAACAGTTAAGTAAATAACACAGCGGAAGAAATGAATAATACATTGATATACAATATCTGATACAATATTTGGTACAACAGAGTGATACAATGAATATCAATATACATCAGAGATATGATACAAGAAATAGCAGCGGAAAAGAAAACGATAACATCAGCAGCGGATAATCTCCATCTTCAAAACACCAATCCAGAAATAGCTTGAACTCCAAATAAAGATCCACAAAGATAAGCAAGTGCAGTCCGAACCAAAGACTGAACTACTCCAGATAATCTACTAAATCTGACTATCTGAAAAACCCAACTCTAGACTGCTCGTGTAGAAAAATTTTGAGCATCCAGAGTTTAGGAAAGAAACAATAAACTCCAGATTAGTCATGGGACTGGTGTGAGCAACAAAAACAGTTTATCTTTTAAAACAATCAACAAAAGATTTTAAAGTCAATTTGCAACTCTTTTTGAAAATGAGATTACCATAAGGCCTCCCGCACACACACACAATGCAAACGTAGAATCGGAGGAGATTTCACCTTATGATAGTCAAAGATGCTTGATACGCAAAATCAAATCATTTTTTATATTATTATTAGTGCATAGTGTAGAAAAACCATTTCGAAAATAGAATATCAATCTTAGCCAACATACGACCATTATCGTATGCCTACTATAGCTACCATGGTTTGTGGCAGGTTACCACCACATTCCATGGCAGGTAATACAACTAAAACCGTACAGGGCTCGTATTGTTTGATTTGATTTTCCAACAAATGGTCAGGCTAAGGAACTTCCCATTGCCACATAGAAACGCCTCTAGAATGACGTCCCGAGAACCTAACCGGATCTCTGCCAACACAAGGTCGGGTTACCTCTGCAAAAATAGGTAACTACTGACATGCGTATGCCATCCACCGATCGTAACCGATCTTACCAAGGATCCTCGATTTCCAACAACCACATAAGAGTAATAATAATGCAGTAACAACATAGGTTAAATATCTGGGCTCCATACCATGATACCACCTCTATCCAGAAAGAATGACATACACTAAGGGGCGCTACTCCCTAAAACCTTGCTGCATCCTTCCTGTTTTGACCATTTCCAGGGTGTGAGGTCCGACGAAGTCTCGTCCACAAAGCCACGCTTTTCACAAAGCCATGCTTCGAGTCAAACAAATGATCAAAGTAATGATCACAAAGGTAAATGATCAAACAAATGATCATATCACAAATGATCAAATAATGATCATCACACAGCAACACTCAGCATGTCACATTACCAAATTGGGAGTATATCGCTGATAACCTTCAACTACATAACCTCTGAGCTTGTACGTCTCAGAGAAGGGTGTTAAGCTAAGAGAATAAATTCTCCACCACCAACAGATATGTATTTGAAAGAAATCGGTTTTATATCTCAAAGTGTAATGTCAGACATGTAACCATACAAGTTTGTTCCGGGTTCGAACAGAACCGAAGGCACTTCTTACGAAGCCCTTGTAATTCCGGGTATTCACAATCCCGTCCGGACTTCCCATCACAAAGGGTGATAAAATCTATATATTGGGGCCAGTCGATGCAGAGATATTCGACGAGTTGTCCTTTCGTTTTCGAAAATATCCGGTCTTCAAATGCTATCCATATACGATGTATCACTATTCGGAATGGGTTATATGACACAAATGTCTTTTCCCGGCTAACCCGAATAATGAGCGCAATTATTAGAAATCATATGGATATTGGGGTCTTAGTTAAATCACATCTTAAAGCCCAAAACTTTTCATTCGAATGGTTAAAACAAATTACCATTTTCAAATCTTTAAACAAAAAAGATTTATTTCACAAAGTTGACCCCATTCACAAAGATAAATTCATGGATTTCAAAACAATTTCTGTTTCAATTGGATTAACTCGTTAAATCTTTAAACAAAAGATTTAGCTTATAGCTTTCAAAACAATTTCATTTCGAATGGTTTAAAACAAATCATCATTTTAAATCTGTTAAAAATAAACAGATTCAATTCATAGCTTTCAAAAACATTTCATTCATAGCCTTTCGAAACATTTCAATTTCATTTTAAATTCGAAACCTTTCAACACAAATTGGAAGTTCACTTCTTTATATGAAAGCTGTTATTATTTGAAAACAAATAGTTTTCATTTACAGAAAAATCCAATTATATTTGCACGAGTTAAAGCCCTTGAATTATATTCACATCCCAAAATCAATACTTTTAAAATAGTTTAACCCTTATATAATGGGTATAACATCTTTAATTCCTAGTTTCAAATTATAGAATTCAATTTCAAACTTGAATTCAAATTTAAATCAAATGATTTAAATTTCAAAACTCGATTAAGTTATTCAAAATGACTTTTAACTTTGAAATCCCATTTCAAAAGTTTTTCACTTTAAACCCAAATTTCTAATTTTCAAAATCAATTGAAATTAAATTTCAGTTTCAAAATCATCAAATTTAAATTATCTGTGACCTAACCGATTTCCACGTGAAATCCATATTTGTGTGTGTACGGTGTGGTCTAGGGGTTTAACACAACAGTGCAACATCATCCAATCATCACATATCAGAATACAGAAATATAGTTGATAAGCGATATAAACTATAACGCTTATCTTTCACATACATATCACAGATATATATCACAGATAATCAATTACAGATCACAACAAAAATCAGGATGTATCACAAAGCATCACAATCAGGGATATCAAATAATCAAGTCATCCAATAGAACCCAAATATCCATAGGTAAAATCAATTAATATCCGATTATAATTAATTTATACCAGATTAATTACTTATGAATAAACTACAAATCTTGGTTAATTAATCATTAATTAATAATAAACCATTTTAATTAATTGACCTTTAATCATTTATTACTTAACCTTAATTAATTAATTATCCTCAAATTAATTACCTTAATTATTGAATCATATTAATTATTTAACCTTTAAACCAATTACATATTTAATTAACCCCTTAATTGTTTTCATAAAGTAATTAACAATTCACAATTGATTATCTTAATTAATTAATCTAATTATCTATCAAAATCAATTTTTTTATCATTTATAAATTATCCTTTAATTATAAATTAATTAACCTTTAATTATAAATTCTCAAATTAATTACCTTAATTAATAAATCACATTAATTTATTTTACCCTAATTAATTATTCTCAAATTACTTGGTAAATCAACTTAAATTATTAACAAATTTACCTTAATTACTTTTATTAAGTAATTCGCTTTAAGTAATTAATTTTCCTTCAACTAATAAATTAATTTTAAACTTTAAAAGTTAATTATCCATTAAAACATTTGATTAATCAATCCTAATTAATAAATAAATCAATCTTTAATCATTAAATAATTATTCTTTAATTATTTAATTATCCTTTAATTAATCGTATTTAATAATTACTCTTTAAATTACTTTATTAATTTAATAAAACTTTAATCATCAAAACCTTAATTAGATTTAAGATAAACCATTTATCTTATTAGTTACTTAACTATCACTAACATATAAATTTAAAACCTTCTATTCTTTTAAATTAACACTTAATTACAATAATTAATTTATAAATCCTAAATTAATAATCATCCACTTTCATTAATCAATAAATAATTCTTTAATTATTTAAGATTTCATCAATTAAAAATTACAAATCATAAATATAAATCTTAGTCTAATTCTTGATTTAAAGTTTAGATTTAAACTGGAAATCTCAAACAGATCAGGTTTCGAGTTTTAAACCTGTACCAAAAATATTACCCGATCCTCCCCTGTTTTACTTCGAGTTCGACATGAAAATCCCCCGAGTCAAACCCAACACACATCTTCTTCTTCTCCCTTACTTTCCCAGTTGATTTAAGTTCAGTTAAAAACCCCATCTCGCATACTCGAGTAAACACCCGAAGTAACACATGCATTTCTTGAGCCCCTGAACTACTTCTTCCCCAAGCCTCCATTTCCCAGTGCACATGAACGTGCACTGTGCACGTGCCCAAACACTTCCGGCCACCAACGATCGACGTGATCGTCGCCGATGATCTCTCGATCATACGCGAGCAATAAAATGGACCCAGATCCATTAATTGATTCGCGATTCAAAATTCGACCATAAATTCGAAAAAGAACTGAAACAACTCAACTAACCCAGTCACCAAACTCGGCCTTGAACTCACCGCCTCGACCACCTGAAGACCGCTAACTCCAGCCAATGGTTCGTCATCCACCCAGCCTTCATTTCCCAAGCCCACGCGTCGCTCGATCAACTGTAGGGGAAGAACAAATCAAAACAAAAACAGTGGCCAAAACTAGGTTTCCCAACTTCGTTAGCTTCCCATCGCCGCCACGACCAACTTCAAACCCCCGCGCTATTTTTCCCCGAAACTCCTTAAGCTCCTCTACCTTCTCGCGAAATCCCGGCCTCCCTAGTGCCTCCGACCACCTCATATTGACCATAGACCATTTCCCGATCAACCCAAAACTGCGCTTCCAATCCCTATCTAAAAATCCCAATTCTTGCCTGAAAATTCAAGTCAAGGTATAGGAATTCATATTATATAATTGAATTCGAGAATTAAAACATTCAAATTTTTGTGTATATAATGATGTTTCTCAGTACTGTGTTTTTTTTTCCAGAGCAAAATGCAATTTGGTTTGAACTTTAACACTTTTAAAACTAAATCCTATGACATAACAAATATATTTGATTCAACACTTAAGTCATAACATAGATTGGATTATTAGCAAATGATTTTTTTTCTTCTTTTGAACCTGGAACTAAAGCCAGAGACAAGAAATTCAAACACACTGCATTTCACACACTAACATACCCATACATACACAGAGTTTTAAAATATATTCACAAGCATATTATACTTCAAAGATAAACAGGCAACATAATTATATACTTAACAATTTAAAAATGGTGATGTTACTCACATTTGCTTGAGAATGACAGAGCATTTTTATTTAAAAAGCTTTGAACTTTAAAAGCTGATAAGTTGTTTGCTTTAATCTTCCTTTATATCATCTTGCTTGACTCTCTGGTTTTGATGAATTCATATTGTTTTGTTTGCTCCTATTTTACTCAGTTGTGATAATGAACTGAAATGAGGGTTTGATGCATATAAAAAGGAAGTATGCAGTATATTATTTGTACAAAAAGCATGCTGAAGACATTTGCATTAAATGCATGAGGCATGTTGCATTTATTGCTTTGTACAATATACTTATTCTTGGCATTCAAACTCGGCTGAGATGATATTTCCTTTTTACTTTGTTTCCTTTACTTGCATATATTTTTGCTTTCCTAGTTCTATAGGCTGAAAATATTGTATTGTACAGGGATATACATTGTTGTTTGTACAACATACATGGCTGCATAAATTTCTTAAGTCTTATTTGAATACTTGATTATATTTGCTTATACGGCTTGTTTATGCTTGCCTACACTTGCATGTATTTGTTTTAATTGGGAAAATATACTTTGTGTGCTTAGAGATAATATTATGTACTTGCTTGTTTCTTGTGTTCATACTTACCTTATTTGTTGTGCCTAGATTTGAACATATTTTTTTTTTCTGTCTCTTGTTTAATACTTGTATATTTTTTATTTTCTTTTGCCTTGTCTTATTGCTTTACAATATAGATGAATTTCTATTTTATTTGTTTGCTTAACTTAACATTTATTGTCTTGTATTTCTAGTTTAAATTTTAAATTATGGATAAATTTCTAGATTTAATTTGTCATTGGATTTTATCCAATGTATTTACTTTATCTATCTATCTTATATATCTTCATTTCTAAACCATTTATATAAAGATTTAAATTCAACTCAAATATACAAATATATATTATTTCAAATTTACTCACATACGCTCAAATACATATATATACACATATATACAATATTTTAAATTTAAATGATTTAACAAATTTTATTTTGTTGTTAGAATTTATTTAAGTGTTACTTTTCTTATTTTTATATTTGTTCAAATATCTATTTTAAATGTTTATTTTTACTTCAATACCTATTATTATTTATTATTATTAAACCATTTAAACTTAGATTTAAACTCGAATTCAATATATATATATATATATTAACTTCAAATTTTCTCATAGATTACATATACATATATATTCACATATATGTACAATATGTACTATATTTTTAAATTGAAATGATGTATACAGAATTTATCTGTACGACCGAGGAAACTCGAGATCTATTAATCCATTTATAATTAATTTTACAAATTTTTATTCAAAAATTTATTTAATTATCAATTTAAATTTAATTAAAATCTAGGGTCGTTACAATTCAATTAACAGAATCGGGAGATGGATAAGCTTATTTAATTCACGGGCAACCTTAACCGAGTCGACCGTAACTTAAAGAATAAGATCGATGCGAAATTTTGAGGCAAATCGACATTCGGTAGCAAGAGATAGAATTCAGGTATAGCAGGAGATAGATAGCATCGTAAACCGAGGATACAGAAATCTTCGGTAAATCAATGCCTATTGTAAAGGAGTTTCACCCCTTTACAAATCATTCGAAGTTTGGCGAGACCGCCAATTCATTATAAGGGTCATTCGAAGTGGAGTTATGGGATGCTCCAGAATTGAAAGAAGACGAATAGTGAGGGACACGAATGAATTTTGGAACCGCAGGGAACGTTCCAAAATTCAAAGGAATTGAATCAGAAGGAAGAGATTGAAACTCGAATGAGAGTGATTATGTAAATACATTTACCCTATATGCTAAGTTTTGCCTAGAGCTACCAAAGCTCTGATACCAACTGTAACGACCCGCTATTTTGGACAATTCGCATCCGCACATGTCGGACTTGAATAATTCAAAATACCGCGTTGTTAATTTAAATTTGGCAAAACTGAACATATACAGTAAATAAGTAATCACAGACACAGAGTAAGAAATGCAGCGGAAATAAAAGAGATAGTAGTTCATGAAGCTACTATATAAATATACAAGTTACATCAGAGTTAAACCAGATACAACGGAAGAGTAATACGATACATCAGATACAAATCAGAATACACCACTGGAATCATCGAATACTGAAAGTAGAATAGATGGCTAGATCTTCAAGCAAAGCTCCAACTTCAAAGGTGAGTCTCGAATACTGGTACCCTCAGTCTGACCCGAGCGTAAAGCAAAACACAAAACACTCGAGTCAGGATTAACATTCTTATATCAATAAATTCAACTCAAGTGAAATAACAACCGAAATACAAGTAACTCAAAGGATGTTTGGAATAACCATCCTTTAAGGATCCGTTAAACTATCTACTATGTAGTAGTGTACGATAAGTAGATAATGTCTATCAGTAATATAAAATATCAAACTAGTGTTAAGGCGTTACCATTATCCCCCTTAACACATTTTATACAAGCGTTATAATCTATACAGCACTGTAAACTCCACCGTAAACTAGTGGGATATCAGGGAGTACTCCATAGGTATAACACAAAACAAATCGTAGTGGTCGCGTATATAGGGATACAAGTATGACAAGGCACATGAGGCTATACCCAAGGTAGTGAAACTACCGTTTGCTTGATCCGGACTGGTGAGAACGCATCGCCGCAGCGATCGCAACACCGCGAAACAACACTCCCAAAATCAAGGGTGCACCAATCGACAACAAGTAATGAGTAGTTTCGAAGAAGTGTGTTCGCTCGAGGTAGCTAACCCCCATTTGGCCCGGCACGGCTCCTGTTTTAGTCATTTCCAATTTGACACAAGTGTCAAGGCTATCCATTATCGTTCTCTTTCTTCAGTCATCACGTACATCATTCCAACCACTTCATTCTGGATCACACTCCGCGTATAGTTATTAAAGTGGTTTTCAGTTTAGACAGTGAGTATGTCCCTAACCGATTCCGGTCTCTTTAATAACTTTCGTAATTATTACACCGATTGGTCGTTCATACATTTCAAAAACCAAATCAATTACACTTTCAATTAGAATTTGTAAACCAACATTTCATTTGTCTTTCCAAAACAATTTCCATAATTTACATTTCAAAACTTCCAAATTCATAATTTCAAAATCTTATAATTCAATTTCAATTTCTTTTTAAAACAATTAAAATATTGATTCAAGCTCGGATACAAGTTTCATTTCGAAATCATTTTAATTAATTTAATTTAACATTCAAATCAATTTAACTTCATCGATCAATTTCATTCAACATTCGTTAAGTTAACTTATCAGTCAAAACAATTTCTATTTAATTTCCAATTAAATAAATCAATTACTTAAGTTCAACTCTAATATATCAAAACTAACAAATTTGATTAAATTAGATTTGTCAAATCAAATTCTTTAAATTACAGGTCTTATATAAATTTCAATAAATCTCAATTTTATTTCTTGTTAAAGAAATTCAATTTCACATTTTTTTTCTTAGTTACACATTTCAAAACTCAATTAATAAAGAAACTTAATTCACTTATTCAGGAAGTTCAATCTCACTTATTATATAAAGAATTCAATCTTATTTAATTATTAAATAATTCAATCTTATTTAATTATTAAATAATTTCAAAACTTAATTATTAAATAATTCCAAACTAAATTATTAAATAATTTCAAACTTAATTATTTTAAAATTTTCAAAACTTAATTCAATCATTTCTCAAATTAAACAACGTTCTTTCATCAATTACATTGTTAATATTTTGTTTCATATTATTAAATATTAACATTTTCCTTTCATAAAAATTCAAATTCCAACTTCATTTCAAAACCTTATCATTTATTCAATAAAATCTTTATTTCATTTTGAATCAAATTATTGACCAATCGGGTTTTATTTAATTCTCTATCCTAGGTCAAAGTTTAATTTAGGTATTTATCATTTCAACCCGATTCCAATTCAGTTCAAAAATCAAAGCATAGCAAAGGGAACATGCAGTGTGATAACTGGGATGGTGTCAAAGTAAATAAACAAGCAAAACAACAATCAATATCAATCCAATAATCAATTCAAATAATCCTGAAATAATCGTATTAATTCACACTGTTGTTTGTGCAAATTAATATAATTATTTCTAGATTCTACACTATCATTTCATGTAGATTAAAGATTATTACGCTAATATTTATACGGTTCTTCACTTGTCATTCATTATTCAATTTTATACTACATAAATTTACACAACATACATTCAATGGTTCAAGGTGTCAATTTATTTAACATTTAAAAGGGGTCATATTATACAACTTAGCAAATCAAAGCACATATATCAATTTTATCCTATATCAATTCAATTTCATATTATTTATCACTTTAAACCTTAACAATTTAACGTCCAATATATATATCAACAATCAATCAATTATCAACCAAATTGGATTATCATTGCATAAATAACATATGATGGTATCAGATGTCACAGGTGAACTGATACAGGTAATAACATAAATAACAGTATAAATAACTAACAGCAACAATATTTCAATTGTCGTTTCAATTGAAATCAAATTTAATAAATAAAAGAACATTAATCGTGAGTGATTGCTCACCTTTTGAGGCAAGATAGATCAGACAACGAAATAAGTTACAAATCCAGAGCAAAATGAGATGGGCACGAACTCAATGATCAAAGCTGATAACAAGGAATAGACGAAATGAAATCAGAGTTGGAACGATGAAAATAGCTGATATCGGTAAACTTATATATGTACAACTATATGTAACCATATATATCGAAATCATATTTTAAATTCACACATTTTAAATCTAACTATGTATATTTTTTTAGAAATCATTATTTTAAATTCGAACGCATAAAAAAATTCAAATATATACAATTTAGACTTATTATTTGTATAATTTAACAACATATACAATAGACAGTTGAAATTGACATATATTTAATTTTCATTAAACTTATATATAACAGTACTCCTTTTAAATCACGTATATAGATATGCCCCCATCTATAAAATATATTGCCTTAACACTTTGCCATAATAATTCAAATATAAACTTATATAATGAAATCTACTATAACAATATATCCTATATTTAGACCCAACACTGTAACTAACCCAGAACCATAAGCTGACATTAACTTATACTTCATATTATAAAACATCTTACAAAAACAACTTTATAATATAGATTATAAAATACTTATATACTTAATATATTTTAACACACAACTCAATATAACTTATAGTTTACATTCCAAAATAAAAAAAACTTACATGATATATGCACAAAAAAAACTTACGTGATTTGCACTACCTTAAACAATAAATATACACGTCAACAACAAATTCTTTTTTTTTCTCAAATCAAATAAGAAAATATATATACCGTGAACTATATATAGATTAGACAACAAAAGCTTTTATGTAAAATATGTTTATAAACAAATATATAACATCATACACAACTTCTGTTATAAAAAAATATATGTGTTTAACTGATATATTACAAACATATGCATTCAAGCCAAACTTAGTATATATAAACTGATATATGCACAAAATACACTTATGGTTCCATCAACAAACCCATAGTATACCTCTGATATAACTCAAATGAAATAAAAATAAAATAAACATAAAATAAAAACGTATACAACTTATATATAAACAACAGGGAGTAAGGCACGCAATAATGAGGAGGAATTGCATGCGGCGTGAGCAACCCAAGTGGAGTGGTTGTGACGACCGTCCATGACCCCTGCACCGAATCTAGAGATAGAGCGCTGTAAAGTGTGCCAGGCGACCATGGACGATTGTCAAGGTAAGATTTAAAACAACAGAATCTATCGTATTACTCACAGCGCATGGACAAAATACAATAGAACATATGTATAGTGAAGCTTTACAGAACAAAATGACATCATATAAAACTCCATAATAGTTGAATACAAGCATCCACATAGTCAATACATCCAGCCTCACTACATATCTCTCATAGAATACAAAACAGCGGAATATCCAGTACATATAATAAGAAGATAATATGCAACCCTCTAGCTCGTCTTCGATATCAGCATCGTGAGAAGAGAACAGCACCTGCCACCTGCTACCTAGTCTGCCCGTCCCAAAATGGACGAACAGCCCAAGGCAATAAGAATTAAAACATAAAGCCTTGAGTCAGACAACAGTCTTAGTGAGCAGTAAATTAACTAACAACATACCAAAAGAGCATAAAGGAAAAGGAATAGGAATACAACCCTCCCACTCCAACCTCATTCTACAGTGATAGCCCCCAGACACACACTAAGCAGAAGCAAACATAGCAGAGCATACAATTAAAGTAAAGCTACTATCACTCGAGTCAAGGGCGATGTTTTCCAAGTACCAAGGCCTAAATCAGATAAGCACTCAGAAAATACCGCTCTTGAGTCCGAAATGACGTTACAACCAAACATCCATGACTCTGGCTATCACTGTTATCATTGCTTCGATATCACCGTTAATTAAATGACCGGCACATTCTTTCAGCCGTCCGTCAAGGGCTAATGGAAACCCCGGTTCTAGACATAACTCCCGCACGTCGTCGCAGCCCGTGCCTAGGACTATCGAATCTGCCCAGAGTACTCGACCATCAACAGTTAGCCGTTGGGACTATCGAATCTGCCCAAATGTACTCTTGCTTAGAGCATGCTAGAACCTTCAACAACGATGCTATCCAAGCCTCCTAGTCATCCTCCTCGACGACTATTCTTATATCCATTCATTATCCTCAACTCGAATCATATCACCGAGTTATCAACATGCTTGGAATGATCCCGTCTGGATTAAACCAAGTCTTCATCACATGATTGCCTCGCTTCATTACATCCTCGCAAAGCCTCATCTCATCATCACATCTTCAAATCTATGCATAAGAGCTTCATCATCCCGCTACATATGCCACGAGCAGCTTTCCCAATTCAAGAGCCTTTCCCTTAGCTTTTGAATCGTCTTCGGTCTAAATCTAATCATCAATCATCTAGTTCATAACAATCAATCAAATCAAACATCAATCCAAACAATCAAGCATTCAAAAATGATCTAAGTAGACAATTATAACAATAATGGCATTTTCGTAATTAAAGAGTTGAAAGTCCAATAAGCATGAAAACATGAATTATATCTCTACAAACTTGATGAATGAACTTGCATAGGTTAACATATGATAAAATGGATGTAACATCATCATGAACAATGGATCTATATGGATCTACACTTAGGATGAAGAAAATGCATGGAAATCTCTATTTAACACCAAATCGAGCCAACAATCCGATATACTCCTTTGGATCTGTGTGAGAGATAATCACCACTCACCAAATCACCTAAACAAACCCAAATCAACACGCTTCAGATCTGGACAGCGAAGGATCAAGCTTGATCTATCACGAATCCGCTTCAAACGAAGAAATCTCTCTTGAAAAGATGAAGATCTTCAATCTAAGCTTTTGAATCTTCAATCTTGATCTTCGATTTGGATGGATGGAAGCACTAGATTAGAGTGGAGAAAAGAAGTGAAGAAGTGTAGAAGTCGAGCTCTCAAAATGGCAGCACTTCGTCGCTTCAAAATCCGGATCCCAAAAAAAATGAAGAGAAGCTCTACTATTTATAGCTGAAATCCAAGACTCGACTGCCTCCATGAGTCGTCTACGACTCATCAGATCACCACGACTCAACGGTTTCCGACTTATAGCCTCTTCCGACTCATCACAGGTACCTACGACTTATCGGACCACCCCTGTCTACGACCTAGTGCGCACGCGCCTTACTGGCTAGACGACTCAACCACTAAGTCGTCCACGACTTAGCACAAAGCTACGACTCATCAAAGGGCTCAACTTACGACTCAACAAAAACCCAGATCCCGTACGACTTAACGGTTAACTCGACTACGACTTATCAACCTCACGACTTAGCTAGGCTACTGGGATACGACTTAACTGAATACACGACTCAACTAGACTTACGACTTAGTAAGTATACGACTCATCAGATAACTTGGGTACGACTCATCACCTTAACACGGCCACGACTCAACACAGCCTACCTACGACTTAACATAGCAGCTTTGCCGATCTACCAGGATAAGACTCAACTCCTAAGTCGTCCAGGTCTTAAGTCGACCACTACCTTAACTCGTCAGCCGACTTAACACTTAACTCAAAACCTTAAGTCGTCCACAATAACATAAGTCGGTCACTTCCTTAGGTTGTCTATCCCTTAACTCGGCAACGACTTACAACCTACGACTTAACACTTGCCGAGTTAACTTCAACCTACTAACCTAGCCCAGCTACGACTTATTTCCTTTAATCGCCAAACCCTGGGCTACTCCTATCTCCTAAGTCGTATACGACTCACGACTTATGCTAAGTCGTGAACGACTTAGGACTTAGGCAAAATTTGCCTAAAAGCTGAAATGGCTCAAAATGCTAAAACTCCAGATTTGACGAACTTTCCGATCCGTGAAAAATACGGGTCGTTACATTCTCTCCCCCTTAGGAATTTCGCCCCCGAAATTCCAAACAATCAAAGCAATCAAAGACTATTCTGTACGCCTACCAACCATAACAACCAGCAAACCATGCATCCAATTCTAGCTTAGCGTACAGAATTCTAAGACTTAGAACAAGTTACAATGTTGTTAGATGATACGACACCTAAGGGCCATACCTCGAAGAGTTCAGGATGAGCTGCCTTCATCCTCTCTTCCACCTCCCACGTACAGTCGTTATCATCATCACTCCATTGTATCTTGAGCAACTTAACCACCTTCCTCCTAAGCTGTTTCGTGTCAGTTTCAACAACATGAAGCGGCTTACGAGGTCTTCTATCGACTGGATCAACTTCTAAGTCTTCACAGCTATCGGCAGAAACTACCGTACTCGAGTCGTGCACATACTTCCGTAGATATGATACATGAAAAACATTGTGCACACTCGACATCTTCTCTGGTAACTCCAATCTGTAAGCGAGCTTTCCAATTCGCTCGATAATCGGGAATGGTCCAACAAATCTCGAAGTCAATTTTCCTTTCTAAATCCTTACGACGCTTATCGGCATAACTCTTCTGACGGTCTTGGGCTGCCTTCATTCGTTGCCGAATGATTTCTATACAATCCGAAGTCTGCCGAATCATCTCTGGCCCAAGTATCAACTTTTCTCCAGTTTCCAACCAACATGTCGGAGAGTTACACGGTCTTCCATACAATGCCTCATACGGTGCCATACCAATGCTTGACTGGTAACTGTTGTTGTACGCAAACTCCACCAAATGAAGGTGATCTTCCCATGATCCTCCGAAATCCAAAACACAAGCTCTGAGGAGATCTTCCAAAACTCGGTTGACTCTCTCGGTCTGACCATCTGTTTGAGGGTGATAAGCTGTACTCAAACATAACTCGGTTCCCAAAACTTCCTGGAAGCTCTTCCAGAATCCACTAGTGAACAATGGATCTCTATCGCTCACTATACTCTTCGGAATACCATGGAATCGAACTATCCACTTAACATACAACTCAGCCAACTTTGATGCAGTCCTAGTCGATCGAACAGGAATGAATCGTGCACTCTTAGTCAGACGATCTACAATGACCCAAATCCCTTCATTTCCCATTTTGGTTCTAGGCAATCCATCGATAAAATCCATCGACACTTGTTCCCACTTCCATGTAGGAACTTCTAATGGTTGAAGCAATCCGCTTGGCTTCTTCTGTTCGGCCTTCACCAATTGGCAGTTCATACATTTGGAAATAAAATTTCCAACATCCTTCTTCATACCTTCCCAGTAGTAGGTTCTCTTCATATCCCGATACATCTTATTTCCAACTGGATGAATTGTCAGCTTCGAGTGATGACTTTCCTTCAGAACTTCACTCCTCAATTCATCTATATCGGGAACAACTAGTCGTCCTTGCTTCCGAAGCCAACCCTCTCGATCGACCTCGAATCCTTTATCCTTTTCTGGATCCAATCCAGATTCCAAATCACGGATAATCTTGACAAGCTTATCATCTCGCTTTTGGCCCTCGCCAATCCTTTCCACAAGAGTGGGTCTTATCGATAAGTTTGCCAACATCTCAGGTTCCAATTCACATCTAGGCCTGAAGTCAAATCCAGCTAAATACTCGAGACTCTTCCATTCTGAAAACATGGCTCCCAATCCTGCATGTCTTCGACTTAACGCATCTGCCACTGCATTACCTTTTCCCGGAGTATAAGCTATACCAAAATCATATGATGCCAAAAACTCTAGCCAACGTTGCTGCCGAAGATTCAAATCCTTTTGGGAGAAAAGATACTTCAACGACTTGTGATCCGTAAACAACTCGAATCGAACTCCCAACAAATAATGCCTCCACATCTTCAGAGCAAATACAATCGCCGCTAATTCCAAATCATGAGTTGGGTAATTCCTTTCATGCGGCTTCAGCTGTCGACTGGCATACGCAACAACTTTATCCTTCTGCATCAGCACTGCTCCAAGTCCAGTACCACACGCGTCGGTGTAAACCACCATCTCATCATTCCCACTTGGAATAGTCAAAACAGGAGCACTCGTCAATCTCTCTTTCAGGATTCCGAAAGCTTGCTCACACTTAGCATCCCAACTGAACACTTGGTTCTTTTTCGTCAATCCTTTTAATGGTGCAGCTATCTTGGAGAAGTATTTGATAAACCGTCGATAATATCCTGCTAATCCAAGAAAACTTCTCACATCTGATGCATTCTTAGGTCTAACCCAATCCTGGATTGCTGCCACCTTAGCGGGATCAACCGCTATTCCATTTCCAGAAATCACATGACCTAAGACCTCACTTCACTCTTCCAGAAGTGACACTTCGAAAACTTAGCCTTCAGCTGATGTTTCCGCAAGATCTCCAAAACAATATGCAAGTGCGTCTTGTGCTCTTCTTCAGTTCTGGAATAAATCAGAATATCATCCACGAACACAAGTACGAACTTGTTCAACTGATCTCTGAACACTCTATTCATAAGATCCACAAAATATGCTGGCGTGTTAGTCAATCCAAACGGCATTACCAACCACTCAAAGAAACCAGATGGTGTCCGAAAAGCAGTCTTCGGCACACTATCCTTAGCCACTCTCAACTGGTGAAATCCCGTTGCCAAATCCATCTGAGAAAACACCTTGGCTTCGTGAAGCTGATCAAACAAGTCATCTATTCTCGGCAATGGATACTTGTTCTTCTTAGTCACCTTATTCAGCTCACGATAATCGACGCACAATCTCAACGACCCATCTGTCTTGGTTGCGAACACAACTGGTGCACCCCACTCGGACACACTACGCCGAATGAATCCTTTCTGCAAAAGATCATCAACTTGCACCCTCAACTCCTGTTGTTCCCTAGGCGCCATTCGCCTAAGAGGCATCACAACAGGTCTGGCTCCTTCAACTAGATCTATTCGAAACTCGATCTCTCTATGCGGCGGCAACCCTTTGACTTCGTCAAAGACATCCTCGAATCTATTTGCGATTGGCACTAAAGACAGTCCATCCCGTGGAACAACTAGCGAATACATGAAGCTCATGAAGACGCCTTCCCCATGCTTACATCGTATCACAATCTTTCGCCCTTCCACATTCTCGACTGTCACCTCCAGCCTCTCACAATCAACCTTAGCCGCATACTTCCTAAGCCAGTCCATACCCAAAATAATTCCGAACCCCGCAAAGTTCAGAACAAAACAATCACAAACAAAAGAGCAACCATGACTCGATACAACTAGACCACGGCATAACATACACAAACAAGACGAACCCCCAACTGGATTAGTCACAACCAATGGCCTATCAACAATATCCGGTGCCAAACCTAACCGGCCTACGAGTTCATTACAAACAAACGAATGCGATGCTCCAGTATCAAACAGAACTCTAACTGGAACACCACATAGGAAAAGAGTACCTTGAACAACCACACTCTTTCCCTTCTCTTCAGCAGTAGGAGCTTTCGAAGACGACGGAACAGCTCCTAAAGCATAGGCTTGCACAATCTGCCTGTCCTTCCTTGGTTCTGGACAATTCTTCCTGAAATGCCCCGGCTTGTCACAGTTATGACACTTCATCGGCACCTTAGGATTCTTACAATCCTTCGAGAAATGGCCCTTCTGCTGACAGTTGTAGCAAGTCACCTCGCCTTTCAGCTTCTTCTGGCCATCCTTACCCTTCTGCTGCTGCTTCCTCTTCTGGTTTCCACCCTGCTGTGGTTTAGACTCTCCCTTGGTAACAGCAACAACAGGTCCTTCCTTAGGAAACAGACTCTCATGCCTAAGAGCTTTCTCCACAAGCTTCTCAAATGAATCGTCCAAATGATCCACCAACTGTCTCCCAAGATAATTGTCCAAGCCTGTCACAAACTTCTCATTCTTCTGATAAGCAGACTCAATATATGACCGGGCATACTTGGACAAAGCTTCAAACTCAGAAACATACTCAAGAACTGATCTTCCACCTTGCTTGAGCTCCACAAACCTCTTGAACAGAACAGACTTCTGAGCTGTAGAAATAAACTTAGCTTCAAATCTGACTTGGAATTGCTCCCAAGTAATTTCTTCCTCCGGAGTAGTGATGGTAATAGAATTCCACCAATCAGAGGCTCTCCCTTGAAGCTGCCTTGATGCCAACTTCCTCTTAGTTGCATCATCAATTCCCAAATCACCAAAGATCCTTCTACAAGCATCGATCCATCTCTGGACTTCAATAGTTGATTCTGTTCCCAAGAAAACCTTCCCTCCGAGAGCAGTATAATCCTTGCACAACTTAGAAAAATCCACTGGTTTTGGAGTTTGGACTTGAACTCCAACATCAACTGCCGCCCCTGGAACTGATATCCTTCTCATGATCGAAGTCATCATAGCTTCGAACATGGCTGCATAATCAGCAGTCTCTTCAGTAGCACGGCCTTCCCTAGCAGCTGGTCTCCCTCTTCGACTCATTCTCAATATCTATAAAAAGGAATGATCAGAACACCTTAGAGAAACAACTGCATAAAGGACTCAAACTCAACTAAACTACTATATTATATATAGTATTCATCCATCAAAATACAATTACGTCTCTCATACGTAGTTACGACAGCGAACGTTGGGTAAAATCGATTAACCAATGCTCTGATACCAAATGTGACGACCGCCCATGACCCCTGCACCGAATCTAGAGATAGAGCGCTGTAAAGTGTGCCAGGCGACCATGGACGATTGTCAAGGTAAGATTTAAAACAACAGAATCTATCGTATTACTCACAGCGCATGGACAAAATACAATAGAACATATGTATAGTGAAGCTTTACAGAACAAAATGACATCATATAAAACTCCATAATAGTTGAATACAAGCATCCACATAGTCAATACATCCAGCCTCACTACATATCTCTCAGAGAATACAAAACAGCGGAATATCCAGTACATATAATAAGAAGATAATATGCAACCCTCTAGCTCGTCTTCGATATCAGCATCGTGAGAAGAGAACAGCACCTGCCACCTGCTACCTAGTCTGCCCGTCCCAAAATGGACGAACAGACCAAGGCAATAAGAATTAAAACATAAAGCCTTGAGTCAGACAACAGTCTTAGTGAGCAGTAAATTAACTAACAACATACCAAAAGAGCATAAAGGAAAAGGAATAGGAATACAACCCTCCCACTCCAACCTCATTCTACAGTGATAGCCCCCAGACACACACTAAGCAGAAGCAAACATAGCAGAGCATACAATTAAAGTAAAGCTACTATCACTCGAGTCAAGGGCGATGTTTTCCAAGTACCAAGGCCTAAATCAGATAAGCACTCAGAAAATACCGCTCTTGAGTCCGAAATGACGTTACAACCAAACATCCATGACTCTGGCTATCACTGTTATCATTGCTTCGATATCACCGTTAATTGAATGACCGGCACATTCTTTCAGCCGTCCGTCAAGGGCTAATGGAAACCCCGGTTCTAGACATAACTCCCGCACGTCGTCGCAGCCCGTGCCTAGGACTATCGAATCTGCCCAGAGTACTCGACCATCAACAGTTAGCCGTTGGGACTATCGAATCTTCCCAAACGTACTCTTGCTCAGAGCATGCTAGAACCTTCAACAACGATGCTATCCAAGCCTCCTAGTCATCCTCCTCGACGACTATTCTCATATCCATTCATTATCCTCAACTCGAATCATATCACCGAGTTATCAACATGCTTGGAATGATCCCGTCTGGATTAAACCAAGTCTTCATCACATGATTGCCTCGCTTCATTACATCCTCGCAAAGCCTCATCTCATCATCACATCTTCAAATCTATGCATAAGAGCTTCATCATCCCGCTACATATGCCACGAGCAGCTTTCCCAATTCAAGAGTCTTTCCCTTAGCTTTTGAATCGTCTTCGGTCTAAATCTAATCATCAATCATCTAGTTCATAACAATCAATCAAATCAAACATCAATCCAAACAATCAAGCATTCAAAAATGATCTAAGTAGACAATTATAACAATAATGGCATTTTCGTAATTAAAGAGTTGAAAGTCCAATAAGCATGAAAACATGAATTATATCTCTACAAACTTGATGAATGAACTTTCATAGGTTAACATATGATAAAATGGATGTAACATCATCATGAACAATGGATCTATATGGATCTACACTTAGGATGAAGAAAATGCATGGAAATCTCTATTTAACACCAAATCGAGCCAACAATCCGATATACTCCTTTGGATCCGTGTGAGAGATAATCACCACTCACCAAATCACCTAAACAAACCCAAATCAACACGCTTCAGATCTGGATAGCGAAGGATCAAGCTTGATCTATCACGAATCCGCTTCAAACGAAGAAATCTCTCTTGAAAAGATGAAGATCTTCAATCTAAGCTTTTGAATCTTCAATCTTGATCTTCGATTTGGATGGATGGAAGCACTAGATTAGAGTGGAGAAAAGAAGTGAAGAAGTGTAGAAGTCGAGCTCTCAAAATGGCAGCACTTCGTCGCTTCAAAATCCGGATCCCAAAAAAAATGAAGAGAAGCTCTCCTATTTATAGTTGAAATCCAAGACTCGACTGCCTCCATGAGTCGTCTACGACTCATCAGATCACCACGACTCAACGGTTTCCGACTTATAGCCTCTTCCGACTCATCACAGGTACCTACGACTTACCGGACCACCCCTGTCTACGACCTAGTGCGCACGCGCCTTACTGGCTAGACGACTCAACCACTAAGTCGTCCACGACTTAGCACAAAGCTACGACTCATCAGGAGGTACGACTCATCAAAGGGCTCAACTTACGACTCAACAAAAATCCAGATCCCGTACGACTTAACGGTTAACTCGACTACGACTTATCAACCTCACGACTTAGCTAGGCTACTGGGATACGACTTAACTGAATACACGACTCAACTAGACTTACGACTTAGTAAGTATACGACTCATCAGATAACTTGGGTACGACTCATCACCTTAACACGGCCACGACTCAACACAGCCTACCTACGACTTAACATAGCAGCTTTGTCGATCTACCAGGATAAGACTCAACTCCTAAGTCGTCCAGGTCTTAAGTCGACCACTACCTTAACTCGTCAGCCGACTTAACACTTAACTCAAAACCTTAAGTCGTCCACAATAACATAAGTCGGTCACTTCCTTAGGTTGTCTATCCCTTAACTCGACAACCACTTACAACCTACGACTTAACACTTGCCGAGTTAACTTCAACCTACTAACCTAGCCCAGCTACGACTTATTTCCTTAAATCGCCAAACCTTGGGCTACTCCTATCTCCTAAGTCGTATACGACTCACGACTTATGCTAAGTCGTGAACGACTTAGGACTTAGGCAAAATTTGCCTAAAAGCTGAAATGGCTCAAAATGCTAAAACTCCAGATTTGACGAACTTTCCGATCCGTGAAAAATACGGGTCGTTACAGTGGTGACAGACCGTGAGAGAGAGGGATGGAGTGGTCAGAGCAGTTGTAGCTTGGGCGGAGGAGGAGAGCGGGCAATGACAGGCTGAATAGCAAGGGACGAGTGAGAGATGGTTGGCCTTTGTGTACAACTCGGCGCAGCTATGGCGGAGGGTGGGTGCTGGTCGTGGGCGGAGTTCAGTGGCTGGGCGTTGGTGGGTTGGCGCAAGGGGAAGGGCGGTTGATGGTGGAATTTCTTGGCCTACGAAAACACGCGAGCATAGCTCGGGAAGATAAGAGAAAAATGGGAAAAGTAGAGAGTTGGATTCACAATAAAGTGGAGGTGAAAATTCACGTGAGAAGATGACAGACCTTTCAAAAAGAAATAGGGAACTGAGAAAGGTGAACAGATGCATGTTTCCCTTAAAAGCATAGAATGTACAAATATGTTTTGATCTGGACATAATAAATGAAAGCAAACAAACATGCAAAAGTAATAAAAACAGAAGAACAAATGGCCATTCGATTTCCCAGGTTGGATATAGGAAAAGACAAAGGAAGACCAAAAGTTCAAAATAACGGTTATAGGTTCGGTTACCGTTTGCGGTTCCGTCCCGTATCAGACACCGAATTTGACAATCGAATATACGGTAGAAATCAGCACGACGAGACGATCAAAACGGCATATAGATATCAGTGGTTTGATCGAATTATAAAAATTCGAATTTTCTACTAGCGGAAAATGCAGCAAAAACGTAAAGAAATAAGATCGACGGAGCTAAAGAAGTCCGAATTTGGAAAAATGAAAAATTACGTCTTGCTCAGAAGATGGTTTAGAATTTTTCTATGTAAAAGTATTTAGGTTCCGAAAACATTTTATTTTCATCGCTTTTTAACTGATTAAATTAAAGTAAATTTACGCACGAAATAAAATTTCATATTTTCGAACGAAAATTTACCAGTTGCTATGTTTAACTAAACGCATTCCAAATATCAAATTTATATTTTAAATTTTATCGTTTAAAATTTTTCAAGATTTCAATTAATAACGTTATTAAAACCAGTTAAATTTACGGATCGTTACATAAATGTTGTTTAATATGTTTAAATGAAATGAGGAAAAATGAATGAATGAAGTTGCGTATGTCGGAAAATCTATTCAGTTTAAATTTAATTAAAAACCAAATAATATTTTAGTGAAAAATATTAATTTTTGAATTGTAAATATTTTTACTTAAAAATGTTCTAGAAAATTTCCTAAGCAAGTCATCAAAGTTCATTTCATTCAATTCTGATCTTTTTAGCTCTGTTTATTGCGATTTGGAGTTTGTTGGACGTTTCAAGTCGGTTTAATTGGCTGCAATAGTGAATTTTAACACCATTGTCATAACATAAATATTAACGTGTCATATGGTTTGTCTTTTCTCATTGGTGTCCATGGTATATTTATTTCTATTTTCTGATACCCGGTTTATTATGTAGAGTGATTAAATTACAGAGACAGTGCAAACTATAATTTGAAATAAGGCGTGTACACATATATTTTTATACGGTTATGTTACATGAATTTTCTTACCACACGATCACCCATTATTTTGGTAAATACCTATTCTTTCTCACATTTTAGAACTGCTGTATTAGATTCGAAAACCAACATTCATTTATTACTTAGATTTTACTTTTAAAATGAAAATCACTGCTGACCATTTTATTTAAACCTTTCGCATGCATTTTTTCCACTTTCATATTTTTCCAAGTCCATCACCTTTTGCTCAGTCCCATCTCTGTCGTGATGCCTCCGCCTCAGCACCACTGTTGTGTCACTCTGACATCACCACCATGCCAACTCTTTACACCCACACCATACCTCCAACCGCCACCTATACAATAACCTATCCCTCCTCTATCCAAATCAGCCATACCCAAAACCTCCATACACCCTATCCTTCGGTAGTCAACTCGCTTCCTTATCGAGTACCTCTAGCAATGCACCAACCTCTATCCAATCTCCAATAGTCATCCACGTTCATGTCACATCCAACATCTTTCGCCTGAAGCTTTACCTACCCATAGGCCAGAACCACCACCCTATCACGTCACAAGCACGACCAAGCCTCGGCACCACCGCAAGATTCCACTTCCACCTCACCTGCTTCCCGCCTACGTCACTGCCACTTGCAAACCCTCTTACTCAGATCTGCCGCCACTTAAAACTCTGCCAAGAAATAACTAGAAACTACCCACTCCTCCACTGTGACATTCTCCAACACGCCTACGCAATAGCCAATACAACCCATGAAACCCTCCACCACTGTCGCAATTGCTTTTACCACCCTCTAAAATCCACAACGCAACGACTACATAAAAAGCAGGTTCACGTCCGTCGGTTAAGTTGGTTTGTCATTGGCTGTTGGGAACAAGTGCATCTCGCCTTGCTTAGTGTGTTTAGATTTGGTTCAGGGCAGTTGCAATAGGCACATTGGCATGGAGATCTGTTTGAGTTGTTCATATAAGTGTTCATGTCCATTGATCCATGTCTGGAGCATCCCTATGTGTTGAGATCCATAGGTGTATAACTGTTCTTATTGAGAGATTTTTTGATTCATTTATGAAGGTGAGTTTTTAAACTCATGAAATACTATTAATTCTACTGCAAGTTAAACAAACGTCGTAATGTGATAAATTATATTGCTTTGTTTAAATCAATATTAGAATTGAATATTACTACTAGTTGAACACCCTGGTATGTGATAGTTGATAATTATTGTGATATTTGTGTAGTTGTGTTGATTAAAAATTCATTGCATGTGTACCTATGATATGTTAATGATTAATGACATTGTGATTATATATATGTCTGACCATTGATTGTGATGTACACCTGTTACAACCCGGTTGAATTATTGAAGTCGTATTAATTTCCATATGGATAATTTGGATATTTCATAGTATGATAACGCCTTTGGACTTCTTGTACTGATATGTGGAAAAAGGTTAGAATATATAATTTAATTGTTTTGGCCTTAAAATAAAAATTTAAATTAAACGTTGTTTTGTCCTTATTTGAATATTTTTCACAAACGAACGTATTTAAATCTAAATTTTTTTTACAAGGCCGGCCGGTTTTTATAGTGGACCGTTCACTTTTATTACAACAAAGTAATATATACATATAAGAACCATGAGTTAGACCGATTGCCTAAACTACTAATTTTTTTGGGAACTATTCTAGCTTATAGCACAGGAGTTGCAACACACCTAAACTATAGAAACGGTTTTTATAGTGGTCCGACCACTTCAACTCACCCATGAGAAACTCATTTAAACAACATTACAACTCATAACATCACCATGCAAGGTGAACAAACTCACAAGAGAAAACTCTCATGCAACCTTACTCTAACACCATACCGGGTGAAAACATGACAATGACTGCACAATGCCAGCCACAGCTAACAAAAATCATCTCACTTGCAAAAAACAGATGTAAGAACAACTACAGACATGAAGACATATACCAAAAATGAAGAGCATTGTAGAACAAAATGCACTGACCACAATCAACCTCCAAAAGCACGCGGCAGGAAGAAAGAAGTGTGCTGACATGATAAGACAATAGCTCCAAGATAACGTACCAAACCCTAACAAATCCACACAAATCCAACACCCAAGCAGAGACCAAGTAGCAGCACCCCAAACGCTCAACACGACAACCAACAACAAAAATAAACCAACCCCCGTTGCTAAGCGATCACCGAGGTTAGGCATGAAGTGGTGAGAAAATAGCATAGAGTGCGGTAGCCATCGGACCATAAGGAATCAAAGATGCGAGAGGAGCAGGCAAAGATAATAGCCAATCACCAGAAACCCAAAGAAAAACCCAACGTTATCACCACGAAAGGAGAAGACTAAAGAATTAAGTGGAAGCCAGAAAGCGTCGACACCAACACCAACCCTACCAACAAGCCAATTTCAGAACCAACCACGCTAAGCTAATACCCACGCAAACAACCTTAGATAAAACTAGACAAACATACTATGGCTACCACCATTGTAATGACACGATATTTTCAACCATTCGCATCCATTATAAGTGTATAGGTAGACACTCATGCCGGAATTGAATTGCTCAAAATACCGCGTTGTAAATAAAATTTGGCAAATCTCAGAATATACAGTAAATAAATATAATCACTGATCACAAACACAGAGTAAAATAATGCAGCGGAAGTAAAAGAAATAGTAGTTCATGAAGCTACTATATAAATATAACAAAGTTACATAAGATACAACAGAAGAAATAGAGTACAACAGAAGTCTAAATACAATAACCAAGTATAAGCTGAGTAGAACAACAGAACTGAAATAGATAGGACAAGACAAGCAGATAATCTCCAGCGATTCAAATCTCTAGAAAGTGGAATCCAAATCTGTGAATAACTCAGGCTGACCCGAGCGTAAAGCAAAACACAAAACACTCGAGTCAGGACAATATATACTTATATAATGTAAACCAACTCAAGTGAACTATAATAAAGGTACAAGTAACTTAAAGAATGCTTGGGATCACCCATTCTTTAAGGATCCGTTAAACTATTTACTATGTAGTAATATACGCTATATACAGTAGTGTCTAATTAGTAAAGTATAATCATATAGAAAATAGCGTTAAGGGGATGGAGAACCTTAACGCGGTCGGATCTTTAAATCAAAATCGTAGTGGGTTCGATATGGTAGGTGACACGGCACACAAGGCAATGCCAGGGTAGATATACCAATTACACACACGGACTGATGGAAACGCATAGCAGCCACTACCGTTCCACCTCGAACAACACTCCTAAATTGAGGGTGGCCACCAAAAATCACAAAGTAATAGAATGGTATCGAAGAAATGTGTCCGAGAAGAGATGCTACCTCACTGGTCCGAGATCGCTCCTGTTTTAGCCACCTTATGCCAACTCACGGGAGTTGGGTCCACGTATATACCTTAGGATCGTCGCCACCATCCTACTTCATTCTGGAAACTCCACCGCGTACACAGTTGTCAAAGTGGTTTTCGGTATCGACAAAGAGTATGTCCATATCCGATCCCAGTCTCTTTAACAACCAATCGTTATTATAACCCGTGGTTATAACTTAAAAGGAATACTTTATACTTTAAATAAAATATCATTTCAAAATCATGTCTTTATCAAAATAAAGATTTATCATTTCCAAATCATTTCAACATTCCAAAATATCGTATCCTTCCAAACTTCTTTTCAAATCATTTTAATATATCAAAATATCATATCTTTTCAAACTTCATTTCAAGCCATTTTAGTATATCAAAATATCATATCTTTACAAACTTCATTTCAAGCCATTTTAGTATATCAAAATATCATATCTATACAAAATCCAAATATTCAACTTTAGATCCCTTTAAATTCAAAGATATCATTCATTTGTTGTCATTTCAAATCACCTTTAAATGGTTTATATTTCCAATTAAACTTATTCCTTTAAATCATTTAAAAGTGTAATAATTATACTTTCAAATCAAGTATTCAATTTCCAAAGTTTCGGACCATTCTGAGTTCGTTTACTAAGTCAAAAACCCTAATTATTAAAATTTCAGCATTTCACAGCATTTAAAAACAACTGCTATAAGTTATATTTGAAAACATTTTTAATTCAGCAAAGACAACACTTAAAACTGCTGTTAAAACTCAGTTTTAGTTGAATTATAGTTCAAAACAGAAAAGACACCATTTCAGAAGTGCTGCGGTAGTTCAAATTTCAAAACAAGGGTTAAATTTGATTTCAACATAGACTGTAGACCATTATAGCATTTCCAGAGAATGCTATAATAGGCATGAGTTCAATATTAGCCTATAAGTTCAACTAAAGCAACTACAGCATTTCAGAAATGCTGTAATAGCTCCTTTTTACACAATTTTTGTTCAAAACAGAATCTATAGCATTTTTGAATGCTATTAAAAGTTAATTTCAGGTGTTAGTGTATTTCCAGCAATTAAATAACTTTGATTTAAAACACATAAACATTTTAAAAATCATATTTTAACATTTAAAATGTTCATTTACATATCATTTAACATATATCTTTTCACAATAAATTTCTTATAATCAAATCCAATTTCAACAATTTACTTAATAAATTTAAGTGTAAAAGTGTCCAATTCTTCACTTTTCAACAATTAAACTTAACACTTCAAATTTAAATTACCATTTCACAATTTAACAAAATTTCCAATTTTATTTAATTAACTTAAACCTTTAATTAAAACCAAATTTCACATTTCCTAGTCAAGTTATATTTTAAAAGGTCACTTTTAAACATTCATTTATTTAACCACATAAATTCATAGAAAAATCAATAATACTTTAATAAATCCCTTTAATTCAAATTTAATCAAATTATCATATTTACCATTTCCAAATAAAATTTAATATCCATTTTATTTATATAACTTAAATATCATTTTTAACCAAAATTCCAAATTTCCAACTTAAGTTATATTTCAAAAATCCAGTTAAACCATTCATTAATTACATTTTTAACACATAGAAAAATCAAAATTTCTTAAATTAAAAATATTTCAAAATCTGTTTAAACCAAATTTCATAAATTTATATTTTTAAAATACTTAAAAATATCCAAAACACTTTATAAAATAACCACGGGCCTGTATATAGTTTTCTAGCCTAGGTCAAGTGATACGGATATGTATCATTTCAATCCGCATTTTAAAAAGAAAAATCCGGGTTCTATCATTTCAAACCCGCAATCCCAAGTTAAAATAAATTAAATAAAAAACCATTCAGGCCTATCATTTCAGCCCATAACGATTTTTCCCTATTCTAAAGTCCGTTCGGGTATGTATCATTTCAACCCATAGTGATTCTAGTCTACAGGAAACTTGCAATGTGATAAACGGATATAAATGAACAGAATACATTATATAACAGTAATGGATGATATAACAGGTGTATAAATATCATATGATCATAACATAGTCAAGTATAACATGATAATATATTTCTACAGATTCACAGGGTGTCAATTTACTAGTTATATAGGTACATATTGTCTGGTGAGAATAACTCACTTGTTTGTGCTGGAGATATCAAAACCAATGACACAATGGAAACAAAAGCACGATGACAAGACTACGGACTTGAGTGGAGAGCGAATCCAATCTACAACTCTTGTGTACAACCCAAAACAAACAATCAAAACAGCAAAATTCAATACGACTTTAAAATGCAATAACGTTGAAATAAAAGGAGATATGACTACGCAGTCTTTTGCTTTGCCTTCTCTATTGTTTGGTATGGCTTTGGGGTCTGATGTGGTTCAGATGTGGTCAAGTTTTGGGTCAGGTTTGGGCTAACATAGCTCTGGTTCAAGGCAAGACAAGGTGGAGTTTGTACATGAGGAGGTGATGTGGTTTTGAAGGCAACTAGGTGGTTTTTGGTCAAAACAAGGGCTCGGCCATGGGGATTGGGCTCGGCCTGTGGTGTGTCATGACTGGACATAGGTGGGGAGGGGTGTGTCGAGGTCAGGTCAGGGGAGTGGTGGCGGCTATGGTGGTGGTTTGGGTGGTGGTTGAAGTGGATGAGCATGTAGAGGTGAAATAAGCATGGATCTAGGCATCTAGGTTGTAGTTTGAGGGGTTTGGCCATCAAGGGGGTTCGACCATGGTCAGATCTGGTGGGGTAGATGGTGGTGGTGGTGGTCTGGAAGAGATGGAAGGAGGTGGTGGCCGTGGAACAAGGGGGAGAGGCCGATCTAAACAAGGGAGAAAGCAAGGCAAAATTGCATAGAAAAAGTAAGAAAAAAAGTAGAAAGAAAAGAGGGATTTACCTAATTTTTTTCAAGATGGAGGCCATGACTTTTTTTAGGGTTTTGGAGCTTTGAAAATTCGTGAATAATATGGGGAAGTCGGCTGAAACAAAAAGAATGAGGAATAGTAATGTCTAATTGATGATAAGTTAGGTTAAAACGTAAAGAAGGTGGACTATAAAAGCCCATAGGAAGATAGAAGGTTTAGGGCCTTTCATATTACTTTATTTTATTTTTATAACTTTATATTTCTGGAAAAAATAATAATCCCAGATAAAATTTCGAATCTTATCAAAATATAATAGTTTATATAAATATTTATCAATCATATAAAGTTAAATTAAGAAAATAGCTAAAAATAGTAAACTAGTCTAGAAAATTTGAAATTGAATAGAATAAATTTTAGAAAAATTCATATGAGCTTGTAATATATTTATAAACATAAATAATAACATAAAATAAAAATATATTCACAAAATAAATATTTACAATTTAATTTACATATAATTTTTAATGAAGAAAATAGCAGAAAATAGTGAAACAGCCTTTAAAAATAGGAAATCATCATAGTAAATTTTGGAAAAATTCTATTATTATTTTTGAAAATATTTAGAGATGAAAATATACATAAATTAACATATTGACACATATTAAAATAAAATATAACAAAGAAAAAGTAATTTATACAATTTAAAATAGACAAAATTGTTAAATAAACAATTTATACTAAAAATTGAAATGTACATAACTTTTACATTTTAACTCCGTTTTCAATGAAACGAAAAGCAGTATTCATGCTATTAAATATATTTTCATAATAAAAGATAAAATTTATAATTTCAAATATTTAAAATTTAAATTTAAAAGTCAAAGTTTGACTATTGACCAAAATTCACATTTTCTGGAAATATTAAATTTAGTCATATTTGGAATTCTAATCCACATCAAAATCAAAGTTTATACTTAAAATAACAAAATTTATTCTTTTTCATAAATAAAGTTTTGAATCTGGAAAATCAATAAAAAAAATATTTGTAAAATACAGGGTTGTTACACTCTCCCCGACTCAAAACTTTTCGTCCCCGAAAAGGAACGAGGTACGGGAAAGCACAGAAAAAGATAGAATGAAATAGAATTAAGACAAGATGATAAGAAGATTGGAATTACACCTGATAACTATTGTTATAGGTAAGTTTGACAAGATGGAGGTGATCAAATCAAGAATATAAGCATGAAAAAGATCCTCTAGAGTCTGAATCACCCCTTTCACTTGACCGACGGTCTATGAATGGAAAAACAGTGTTCAGATCCAGATGAGTAACAAAGATTATCAAAGATTACAGAAAGATTTCTAAACGGACTGGTATAAGCAATAGCCTTCCCATTCTGTAACAAGATAAGAGAAATAAGGACAACCAAAAGGTAGTTTGAAAAACAAAATAAGATAATAAATTTGAAACCATAATGCTTTGAAATCATAATAATTTAGGGATGTTTATCATTTGGAAATCACACTACTAAAATCATAACACTTTGGAAATGTTATTCTTTAAAAAAAAACATAACACTTAGAAAATCAAAACTCCTTTAAAAAAAAAATCTTCATTTAAACCATTTTAATTCAAGGTCAAATAATATTCATTTTAAAGTTGTAACATTTCTAAGTTCATTCAATTATAAAAATTTCCAAAACATTGTATTTTCAAAATAGCAGAACTTATAAAATGCTACAGTAGATATATTAATATTTCAAATCAGTTTAATATCAGAAATATTTATTTGGATATCATTTAACTTATGACTTATTAAAACAAACTTTTATGAATGGAATATCTAAATTAAACTATACTTCGTTTATTAAGTCAAAAGCTCCCTATTTTAGTTAGCTCTTAATTTAACACATAACCTAACACTTTATTTAAAATACCCATTTCACAAATAGATATTCCTTTAATAAGTTACACTTAAAATTCCATTTGAAAACCAAATTCTCAATTATCAATTTTTAGTGATGTTAAAATACATTTTAACTATTTAAATCATAATCATTCATTTTTCAAGACATATCTATTTCATAAATAAAATATTTATATAGCAAATATAACAATCAAATTTCTTTACACATTTATTCATTTAGACATCAATTAAACTATGAATTCAAGTTAAATAAACATTATTACAAAATGTCTAATTCAAATGTATTTTATTTTATCTATTCAAAGATACATTATTTATTATACAACATATTCATTTTAGGAAATAACATTTATTAAAATTCCTAGGTTAGACTTAAGGTTCCATAGTAAATCAAATTTGATTATTAAGTTATTTAAATAAAATCTCTTTAAATTCCTTTTTCACTATTTGCCTCTGTTAATCTTTTATAACTAAAATTTAAGTGTATAACATGTATTATAACAACTCAAATTTTATTTATAAAAATCCTTTTTATATTGTATATTATCCAATTCATATTCAACTTCTGTGTAATTTAGGTAAGTTATATTGGAATGAAATTGTGTATTATACAAGTAAAACTTTCCAATTCAATTATCTCAAGTTTGAATCATTTATTCAAATTTTTGATTTTCTTCTTATAACTGAAATTATTCTTTAAAATAAAATTTAAGAATTAAACTTTCGATTCCTTTGAAACCATTTAGCGATAAGTAATTATATATACATAATATGTCAAATCAAATTTTAAATCATATATCTATATATATTATAATCCAGTCATATTTTAGAAATTCAAATCAATTAGATTTTCCAAAACAAAGCTGTAGCAAGACTACAGAACGGTCTCTTCACTCCGAAACTCGAAAATGAACATCGATGATGCTGTAGTCATCACCGAAATTATTTTCCAGCGACAAAGAGAAGAGCATTAAATTTTTAAACTTTAAAATCCTTTAGAGACAAATTTTTATTCAAAATACTTTAAATAATATCCTTTTAAAAAATTTAAACACAAGGTTTGAAACCATCGGAAATTAAATTCTTTAAATTTCTTGTTTTAAATTCATTTCAGTTCCCAAATAAATTTATAAACAACTATTTATAAATTCATTTGTAGAACAATAAATGATAAATCAAGTATTATCATTTCAAATTATCAATTTAAATCAATTTAATAAGTTCCATAAGATTATATATCCAAATTTATTTCATTAACCAAATTTTAAAATAATATTGTGTCAGTTTGTTTTGTCAAAGTGTTTTAGAAATTCTATCGATAGCGTTGATCAGACGAATCGATCGGAAACCCAAATCAACATCAACAACCCAAACAACACAACATATAAAACAAAACATAGATTTACAAGTACGATTCAAAATGTTTGGAGATAGTTTAGAAACAAAAGACAAGATGGTTAAACAGAGTAGAGAGATGGGTAAGCTTAGATAAATCGTGGACAACCTTAACCGGGTCAACCGTGACTTAATGGATAAGATCAAATGTGGATTTTCTTGGGTAAATCTACCTTCGATCTCAAGAGATATAGTTTGGAATAATAAAAGATATTAGCATCTAAACCAAGGATAAATATAAATCTCTGGTGAATCGATGCTGATTATAAAGGATTTTCACCCTTTTACAA
Source organism: Allium fistulosum (assembly GCA_030737815.1). Lineage (NCBI taxonomy): Eukaryota > Viridiplantae > Streptophyta > Magnoliopsida > Asparagales > Amaryllidaceae > Allium > Allium fistulosum. The sequence goes on along the minus strand of CM060902.1, from coordinate 651,620,119 downwards.
GAAAATTAGAATATTGGCGAGACCGCCAATTCACTATAAAGATCATTGGAAGTGGAGTCATGGGATACTCCAGAATCAAAAGATGATAAATAGTGAGGGACACGAATGAATTTCGGAACCGCAGGGAACGTTCTAAAATTCAAAGGAAATCGAATCAAAAGGAAGAGATTCAAACTCGAACGAAAGTGATTCTGTAAATAAATTTACCATACATTCTAAGTTTTGCCTCAAAGCCAAAGCTCTGATACCAACTGTAATGACCCGATATTTTCAACCATTCGCATCCATTATAAGTGTATAGGTAGACACTCATGCCGGAATTGAATTGCTCAAAATACCGCGTTGTAAATAAAATTTGGCAAATCTCAGAATATACAGTAAATAAATATAATCACTGATCACAGACACAGAGTAAAATAATGCAGCGGAAGTAAAAGAAATAGTAGTTCATGAAGCTACTATATAAATATAACAAAGTTACATAAGATACAACAGAAGAAATAGAGTACAACAGAAGTCTAAATACAATAACCAAGTACAAGCTGAGTAGAACAACAGAAATGAAATAGATAGGACAAGACAAGCATATAATCTCCAGTGATTCAAATCTCCAGAAAGTGGAATCCAAATCTGTGAATAACTCAGGCTGACCCGAGCGTAAAGCAAAAAACAAAACACTCGAGTCAGGACAATATATACTTATATAATGTAAACCAACTCAAGTGAACTGTAATAAAGGTACAAGTAACTTAAAGAATGCTTGGGATCGCCCATTCTTTAAGGATCCGTTAAACTATTTACTATGTAGTAATATACGCTATATACAGTAGTGTCTAATTAGTAAAGTATAATCATATAGAAAATAGCGTTAAGGGGATGGAGAACCTTAACGCAGTCGGATCTTTAAATCAAAATCGTAGTGGGTTCGATATGGTAGGTGACACGGCACACAAGGCAATGCCAGGGTAGATATACCAATTACGCACACGGACTGATGGATACGCATAGCAGCCACTACCGTTCCACCTCGAACAACACTCCCAAATCGAGGGTGGCCACCAAAAATCACAAAGTAATAGAATGGTATCGAAGAAATGTGTCCGAGAAGAGGTGCTACCTCACTGGTCCGAGATCCCTCCTGTTTTAGCCACCTTATGCCAACTCACGGGAGTTGGGTCCACGTATATACCTTAGGATGGTCGCCACCATCCTACTTCATTCTGGAAACTCCACCGCGTACACAGTTGTCAAAGTGGTTTTCAGTATCGACAGAGAGTATGTCCATATCCGATCCTGGTCTCTTTAACAACCAATCATTATTATAACTCGTGGTTAAAACTTAAAAGTAATACTTTATACTTTAAATAAAATATCATTTCAAAATCATGTCTTTATCAAAATAAAGATTTATCATTTCCAAATCATTTCAACATTCCAAAATATCGTATCCTCCCAAACTTCTTTTCAAATCATTTTAATATATCAAAATATCATATCTTTTCAAACTTCATTTCAAGCCATTTTAGTATATCAAAATATCATATCTTTACAAACTTCATTTCAAGCCATTTTAGTATATCAAAATATCATATCTATACAAAATCCAAATATTCAACTTTAGATCCCTTTAAATTCAAGGATATCACTCATTTGTTGTCATTTAAAATCACCTTTAAATGGTTTATATTTCCAATTAAACTTATTCCTTTAAATCATTTAAAAGTGTAATTATTATACTTTCAAATCAAGTATTCAATTTCCAAAGTTTCGGACCATTCTGAGTTCGTTTACTAAGTCAAAAACCCTAATTATTAAAATTTCTGCATTTCACAACATTTAAAAACAACTGCTATAAGTTATATTTGAAAACATTTTTAATTCAGCAAAGACAGCACTTAAAACTGCTGTTAAAACTCAGTTTTAGTTGAATTATAGTTCAAAACAGAAAAGACACCATTTCAGAAGTGCTGCGGTAGTTCAGATTTCAAAACAAGGGTTAAATTTGATTTCAACATAGACTGTAGACCATTATAGCATTTCCAGAGAATGCTATAATAGGCCTGAGTTCAATATTAGCCTATATGTTCAACTACAGCAACTACAGCATTTCAGAAATGCTGTAATAGCTCCTTTTTACATAATTTTTGTTCAAAACAGAATCTATAGCATTTCTGAATGCTATTAAAAGTTAATTTCAGGTGTTAGTATATTTCCAGCAATTAAATAACTTTGATTTAAAACACATAAACATTTTAAAAATCATATTTTAACATTTAAAATGTTCATTTACATATCATTTAACATATATCTTTTCACAATAAATTTCTTATAATCAAATCCAATTTCAACAATTTACTTAATAAATTTAAGTGTAAAAGTGTCTAATTCTTCACTTTTCAACAATTAAACTTAACACTTCAAATTTAAATTACCATTTCACAATTTAACAAAATTTCCAATTTTATTTAATTAACTTAAACCTTTAATTAAAACCAAATTTCACATTTCCTAGTCAAGTTATATTTTAAAAGGTCACTTTTAAACATTCATTTATTTAACCACATAAATTCATAGAAAAATCAATAATACTTTAATAAATCCCTTTAATTCAAATTTAATCAAATTATCATATTTACCATTTCCAAATAAAATTTAATATCCATTTTATTTATATAACTTAAATATCATTTTTAACCAAAATTCCAAATTTCCAACTTAAGTTATATTTCAAAAATCCAGTTAAACCATTCATTAATGACATTTTTAACACATAGAAAAATCAAAATTTCTTAAATTAAAAATATTTCAAAATCTGTTTAAACCAAATTTCATAAATTCATATTTTTAAAATACTTAAAAATATACTAAACACTTTATAAAATAACCACGGGCCTGTATATAGTTTTCTAGCCTAGGTCAAGTGATACAGATATGTATCATTTCAATCCGCATTTTAAAAAGAAAAATCCGAGTTCTAACATTTCAAACCCGCAATCCCAAGTTAAAATAAATTAAATAAAAAACCATTCAGGCCTATCATTTCAGCCCATAACGATTTTTCCCTATTCTAAAGTCCGTTCGGGTATGTATCATTTCAACCCATAGTGATTCTAGTCTACAGGAAACTTGCAATGTGATAAACAGATATAAATGAACAGAATACATTATATAACAGTAACGGATGATATAATAGGTGTATAAACATCATATGATCATAACATAGTCAAGTATAACATGATAATATATTTCTACAGATTCACAGGGTGTCAATTTACTAGTTATATAGGTACATATTGTTTGGTGAGAATAACTCACTTGTTTGTGCTGGAGATATCAAAACCAATGACACAATGGAAACAAAAGCACGATGACAAGATTACGGACTTGAGTGGAGAGCGAATCCAATCTACAACTCTTGTGTACAACCCAAAACAAACAATCAAAACAGCAAAATTCAATACGACTTTAAAATGCAATAACGTTGAAATAAAAGAAGATACGACTACGCAGTCTTTTGCTTTGCCTTCTCTATTGTTTGGTATGGCTTTGGGGTCTGATGTGGTTCAGATGTGGTCAAGTTTTGGGTCAGGTTTGGGCTAACATAGCTTGGGTTCAAGGCAATACAAGGTGGAGTTTGTACATGAGGAGGTGATGTGGTTTTGAAGGCAACTAGGTGGTTTTTGGTCAAAACAAGGGCTCGGCCATGGGGATTGGGCTCGGCCTGTGGTGTGTCATGACTAGACATAGGTGGGGAGGGGTGTGTCGAGGTCATGTCAGGGGAGTGGTGGCGGCTATGGTGGTGGTTTGGGTGGTGGTTGAAGTGGATGAGCATGTAGAGGTGAAATAAGCATGGATCTAAGCATCTAGGTTGTAGTTTGAGGGATTTGGCCATCAAGGGGGTTCGGCCATGGTCAGATCTGGTGGGGTAGATGGTGGTGGTGGTCTGGAAGAGATGGAAGGAGGTGGTGGCCGTGGAACAAGGGGGAGAGGCCGATCTAAACAAGGGAGAAAGCAAGGCAAAATTGCATAGAAAAAGTAAGAAAAAAAGTAGAAAGAAAAGAGGGATTTACCTAATTTTTTTCAAGATGGAGGCCATGACTTTTTTTTAGGGTTTGGAGCTTTGAAAATTCGTGAATAATATGGGGAAGTCGGCTGAAACAAAAAGAATGAGGAATAGTAATGTCTAATTGATGATAAGTTAGGTTAAAACGTAAAGAAGGTGGACTATAAAAGTCCATAGGAAGATAGAAGGTTTAGGGCCTTTCATATTACTTTATTTTATTTTTATAACTTTATATTTCTGGAAAAAATAATAATCCCAGATAAAATTTCGAAATCTTATCAAAATATAATAGTTTATATAAATATTTATCAATCATATAATGTTAAATTAAGAAAATAGCTAAAAATAGTAAACTAGTCTAGAAAATTTGAAATTGAATAGAATAAATTTTAGAAAAATTCATATGAGCTTGTAATATATTTCTAAACATAAATAATAACATAAAATAAAAATATATTCACAAAATAAATATTTAAAATTTAATTTACATATAATTTTTAATGAAGAAAATAGCAGAAAATAGGGAAACAGCCTTTAAAAATAGGAAATCATCATAGTAAATTTTGGAAAAATTCTATTATTATTTTTGAAAATATTTAGAGATGAAAATATACATAAATTAACATATTGACACATATTAAAATATAATATAACAAAGAAAAAGTAATTTATACAATTTAAAATAGACAAAATGGTTAAATAAACAGTTTATACTCAAAATTGAAATGTACATAACTTTTACATTTTAACTCCGTTTTCAACGAAATGAAAAGCAGTATTCATGTTATTAAATATATTTTCATAATAAAAGATAAAATTTATAATTTCAAATATTTAAAATTTAAATTTAAAAGTCAAAGTTTGACTATTGACCAAAATTCACCTTTTCTGGAAATATTAAATTTAGTCATATTTGGAATTCTAATCCACATCAAAATCAAAGTTTATACTTAAAATAAAAAAAAATTATTATTTTTCATAAATAAAGCTTTTGAATCTGTAAAATCAATAAAAAAATATTTGTAAAATATAGGGTTGTTACAACCATGACAGAGATGGGAAGGCAAAGGGACTCGGGATAAAAAGCAGATTGAAGAGGAGATTAAATGCCACTAAGTGGAACAAAGCCACCAAAGATCAAGGCGGATCTAATGTGTAAGAAAGAAATCAAAATAGAGGATTTGGAAATAGGCATGGAGCAAACTAACAGTAGTGAGGAAAGCTGGGGCTGGGGCTGTGGGTGAAGGAACGACGAAAAAAGGCAAGAAGGGATGACATTGGGAACGAGAAAAAGCAAGGGAGGCAGTTGGGAACTAAGCCCTAGTCCCTATTGATGAGAGAAAGCTCCTTTCTTTAAATTTTTGATATCTTATAAAAAATGATATTTTGAATAGGATGGTCTTAAATTGGGAATGAAGTTTACGTGTAGATTTTTCAGAATGAATTATTTAACTAAATACAAATAAATTGTTTATTTGTGAAAAGTGTCATTTTAACTTGGAATTTTTTCAGTAACCCAATTTCAGCAAAATAAAAATATTTTGTAAAGAAACCTGTACAGAAACCTATCATCTGATAATTTATATATTTTATTCTTTGAAAATGGGATTATTGGAATTTTGAAAATTTATAAAAATGTTAAAATCACTAGAAACTTTTTCTATAGTTCCAGCATATTATTTGGAGAATATTTAATAAGCGACCTATATTTATTTCGGTCATCTAATAAATTTAATAATTTAGTCTTTGAAGTTAGCCGTTGGAAATTTGAGAAAATTGTTAAATCGATTTAGAAAAATCTAAAACTTTACTGAAAATTCTAAAAAGATTTTTTAAGAACTTTGAAATTTAATTCAGATCTTTTTGCAAAATTTTCAGTTTTAGTAATTTAATTAGAGCGAAATCTGATGTATTTTGACTATGAAAAGTAATAAACATTTATGGAAATTTCTAAAAAGTTTCTGTAAATTCCTGAAGTAAAATGAAGAACTATTTATGTTGAACACTTTCTGAAGTTCTGTATGGATTTTCAGTAAAACTAAAATGGATAAAACGACATACTTTTATAAAATAAATGATTGGTTATTAAAGAGACCATGGACGGATAACGTCATACTCTTTGTCATTTACTAGAACCACTTTAACAATTGTCTACGCGGTGGATGTTATCCAAAATGTAGAGGTTGAATTGGTGAACATATGTTGGAATAAAGTAAGAGAATGATAATGGATGACCCTAACACTTATGTCAATTTGAAATGACTAAAACAGGAGTTATACCTGCCAATGAGGTTAGCTACCTCTAGTAGACATCTTTTCCTCGTATTACTATCTTGATTCTTTTGACTTGATTCGCGCACTTTGATCTTGGATAGATGGACGCGGTCATCTATTAGGGGTTATGACCAACCGGGGGGCAAAATGGTAGTATCTTATCTTGGGCATTGCCTCATGTGCCTTGTCATACAATTATCCCTATGCGAGACCGCTGCCACTTTGTTTTAGTATTGTACCTATAGGGGACACACTGGCTACCAATGTTATTGGTTGTGTTTACAGGACCTGCATAGTTTTCATGCTTAAAAATGTGTTAAGGAGGATTAATGTAAAGCCTTAACACTATTTTAGTATTTACATTACTGATAGACATTATATTTGTATTGTATCTACTACATATGGATAGTGTAACGGATCCTTAGGAGATGGAAAATCCTATAACATCTCTTAATTTATTTGTACCCATATTTCATATGATATTTAATTAACTTACAAAAGAATTTTTAGTTCTAACTCAAGTGTATTGATTTTCTTTATGTTCGGGTCAGCATGAGTATTTTAATGTTTCAAAGACGTTTGTTTCTTAAGGACGAAGACATAGTTTGATAGATCGTATTTAATAGTATTATTCTGCAGCTTATTTTGTTATGTCTGTTAAATGTATAACTTCAATTATATTAAAAAATCAAATCAAATGTATATTTTAAAATAGCTTCATGAACTGTTTATTTTTAGATTCTTCATATTGTTACTTATGTATCTTATTTCTTTGGAATAAAACCACATTGATGATCTATCATTTGGACCGTTGAGAGTAGAAATGGCGGATTGTTACAAACATCGTTTGATCATAGATCTGGAACACAAAAGCGTAAGCTGGAATTTTGGTGAGGTTATTCACTTCTAAATAAATTATATAGTATCTGTGTTGCTATAGATTATTATTGAATGCATGGATGGTAGTTTGTAGTTTTAATAAAGTATAGATGAATAATAAAAATTATAGCGATTTAATTTAATTAAGTTTAACGTAATTAAATTAGCTATACTTCGTTTGTGATATCTTTTTAGTAGAATAAAACACTGTTTTGTTGTAATTAAATTGCATATATTATTTTTGGACATCTATCAAGCATAATAAATCATTGTTATGTGCTTACAAAGTAAAAAGATTATTTTTGAAGTTAATTAATATGTGGATTAATTAATAAATGATATGTTAGTTATTGATTGCTAATAATATGTTAGTTATTATTGTTTGGTTGTTTGTATGGATTGATTCTCTTTTAGAAAGTAGATGGCATAAATAGCCATTGTATTATAGGAAACAAAAGCAAGAGGAAGTCAAATTGTATGTAGCGAATAGTTGCTACAGAACACTTTATAATACACATACGTATGTGTGATTTACATATGACTTTTATAGAGAGACCCTAAGGGGTTTCTCTCCAATATTTATTTACTTGTATTCTTATGGTGCTTATATTGATGTTTGGTTGAAATATTTGTGACATACTGGTTGATTTGTACCAGTTTTATTGTAATGGTTATCATTATATCGTCACTTATGAGATATCAACTCCTTAAACCTTTGTGTGTGTTGATCTTGTGCTTATATTTTTACAAAAAAAATGTATGGTCACGTTTTTGCACTTTGTAAGTTGTTCAAACCATATTTTCAAGTATTTTTAAGGATTCTAAAATAAAGGATAAGTGTTTTAAAATATTATAAATTTGATTAATTATCTTCCAAGATAATTAATATTATTTTAAAACTTTAAGAAAAGATTATAAATTTGATTTATTTTCCTACAGGATAAGTTTTGTTGTTTTAAATTTATAAAAACATTATAAATTTGATTAATTATCTTTTGGGATAATTAATGTTGTTTTAAATTTATAAAAAGATTATGAATTTGATCAATTTTCTTTCGAGATAATTAATGTTGTTTACATTATAAAAACATTTATAAATTTGATTTATTTTCTTTCTAGATAAAAATGTGGTTTTAAATGTATAGAAGAGTTGTATCAGTTATGTTTCAGAATGATTAATATTATTTTGAACCTATAAAAGCATTTTAAATTTATTTAGCATCATCTAGGATAATAATTGTTGTTTAAAAGTTATAAATGATAGTTTATAAATAAGAAATTATTTAAAAAGGAATTTAAAAAAATAAAGCTAAGTGTAAACTATTTTGAGTTTATAGTAAACAACGTTTTAATGACATTTGTTTCATACCCTTCTTCTTAAGATACTTAGAAATACAATTTGCTCTTTATAAAGAATATCAAAAAGAGTGTCTTTTCTAAAGTGTACTACAAATATTTGTGATGTGACAATCAAGCACAAGTGTGAGTCAAATGTTTTAACAGATTTAATTTTCATATACGACCATTTTGTTATTCCCAACTGTTGGTAAATTGACTATTGATTCCGTTATCTTCTTTGTGTTCGTTGATTCAAGTCGATTTTTTTTGCTCATTTGGGGCATTTAAACCCTTACTAATCTCAAGTTAAGAATGTTGTCGATTCAAGTTAGGAGTTAATAGATTTAGTGGTATGCTCTAGGAGCAATTATGTAATATGTTACATATATCTAACTTGTTGATTTATATTATTTGAAATAAATGTGTTTTTTATATTATATACTTGATATAATGTGTTATATTAATTAGTTAATTTAATTAAAACTATATATTATAGAAAATCCATAAATGATATATATAGTAATAATAGTTACAAAGTGTTGTAACTACAATAATTTATCACAATGAAAACAAGTATACAATTTTAAATGTTCCTAGTCAAGATGCATCAAGACTGGATATCGATGTATTCGTTGGGACTAGAGTACCTAACGCTTTCTTAATGTTAGATAGTGTATTACTCATGGATGTTGGGGGCACTAAGGGGTTATGTACCGACAATTGTTGGATAACTATGGAATGACTCACTCAATAGTTTTCTGTTGGTTAATATAACTAGGATCTAACATAAAATATCGATGTGATCGATTTACACTGTTCTCTCGACTTGAAAATACTGTGAATCTTCAATATGAAAGCTCCACTTTGATTATAGTCAAATCATGGCATGGCGTTCCATCAAGTGACTATAGTTGGTTGAGTGGAAGTATTGAAATTAAAGCACTATTTAAGAGAGGATTTGTCTCCTCAATTATATGAGGTTAGTATCATGGTCAACTCAAGTCAACTCCACTTCAAAGTCTTTGGCTAAAGCATTTCGGTTAATAATAATTATTGTTATTGAACTAAGGACTTTGTGTTTGGACTATAGAGTTACATGTGGACAATATTAATTCCATAAGTCAAAAGTAATATAGTTTCGACGAAGAGAATAAATGTCCAAACCGTATAACGCTTATTAAACTAATATTGGATTTCACTGAAACTGAGTAAGCGATAAATTTGGCCATAGTGTCACACGACCTGCTAAGTGATGTTTGAACGTTAACATTTGAATAGTTCGATGTTAACTGCAGACCAAATTTTCACCCAAGAGTTACACAACCAAAATGGTGAATCTCTTTAGACCAAGCGATTTAACTAGTTTATAATTGTTATAACTTAATTAAATTAATTAATTAATACTTATGAAATATTAATTACATGAAATTAGAATATGATTTGAGAATTAAATATTATCATATATATATTTATAATAGCTATAAATATATCAATTGATATAAGTTATTGATGACGAACAAAATTGGATTTAATTAAATATATACGCTTGGGTTTAAATGGGCTTTTTGGCATATAAGAATGGAGGCTATATTCGGCTGCATAGACAAGGATATGAGTGCTAACAAGTTGAAAAGAGGTCTTGAGATGGATAGTGGAGATCAGGTGAGGAAAGGTAAGAGATACAATCCTCTTTTCTCTCTCTCATTCAAACATTATAAAAGGATGTCTAAACCAAATTTCAAATGATTTTGTGCTTCCTCCATTTTCCTCATGGTGGCCCACTTACTTCATTATAAACCCTAAAAAATTCTCAAATCAAATCAATTTAAATCGAAGGCTATTTGATAGCAAGAAGGTTTGTGATTTAAGACTAGTAATCTAACGAATCAAGGAATTTCAAAGGAAGAGGATTCATATTTTCAATGAGGATTTGAGGGATTCTGTTGTACGTAACATTTTATTTACATATTAGGTAGATAATTATGATATAATAATTTATTGCTCCTATACATGTTATTACTGCTTAGTTAGTTAGGTGAGATTTCTATAGTTATAATGTTGTTGTTACAATAATGATTGGGTATGTGTATAAATTTAATGTACTCATACATACTCATATTTTATTAATAATCTAATGACCCATGCATGCTAAATAAAAGTATGTTATTCAATATTATATTAATTAATATGCACATATATTAGTGTGAAAATCAATACATTTACACTATTTATATCAAAGCACATATATAATTGATTTAATAATTTTCAAATACGTATTTATATAATAATGAATTTTAATAGCCAATTTTTTTTGCTATTATTAGTTAATTATTATTATTTAATAACTATAAAATTCAATAAATTCATTTAAAGAAAATACTATTTTGAAATTTCAACTTATATTTTTTTTTAAATTAACTCATCATCTAAGAAGTACTTGAAAAAATTTCAGATTTTTTGTATTTGTTTTGATATTTTTAAAAATTAAATTAAAAATCAGCTATTTAGTACTTAGTCAATTAAAATATAATTTTTATTTAGAGAATTTTGAATTTTTTGCAGCACTTAAAATATCTTTATTGACTTTTAGAAAATCTTAAATTTGATATTTTATTGTATAATTATTTTATATTATTTAATAAATGAAAAATTGATTAATTAATTCAAAATAAATATTTATTAATATATTAAAATTATAAAAATTAAATCTATAATAATCTGAACTGGTAAATTAAAATAAATTATATATCCTGTAAAGACCCGGATTTTCGAATTTTTTATAATTGAATGTTAGAAATATTTAAATTTTTAAGTCTTGGATTTAATGTGAATAAAAATAATTTTGAAAGCTTATTTAAATTCTTCTTAAATAATGATTATAATGGATAGCTGTTAATTTATAATTAAAGTGAATAGATTGGTTTAAATAATAAGTCTTTTTAATTAACATGTGAAATTATCATTTTGGGGGCACTATCTCGGATTTTGATGAAACTAGTGTCATTGGGTCCACAATATTGAGTTGTTTATACTGATGAGTTTCACAGCGATCGGATGTGGTCATGCAAGCTCAAAACGCGTAGCTTTAAATTTGAGAGAATTTAAATATTATATTTTTTTAAAATATCTATACTTAGATATTTTCTCAATCGTTTTTATATCTCCTCTCCCTTCTTCTTTTATTTTTCTATAAGCAAAAGTGATAGCCACCATTTTAAAAAAATTGTTCTTGGAGCTTTTCTCAATGGAATTCGATGACTCTATATTCATTAGCTTCGTAAAAGAAAGAGCTTCATGATGGTGTGTGTGTGGATTTGGCTATGGCAGTGGTCTAGGTAGTTCGAACATGAACATGCGGGGGTTGGGTTACAGTTTTCAAGAAATTGGGGAGGAGTTGGTCTTTGGTGTTGGGATTGTTGTTCAAAGGTGAGTAAATTGGGGGCATTGATTGGTGGTGTAGTTGTAGGAAGAGGAAAGCGACATTGGGGTTATCGTATTTGGTGCTATTGGTGAGGAAATGAAGGAGTTGGTCGGGGGTCCATTCGACAATGTCGTTGACTTTATTGCGACGAATGGATTTGTTTAGCATATGTGTAGGGATCTATGATTAAGGATGGGTGACCTTGACATTAGCTTGGGCAGTGCGAGCATATGGTCGCTTTTTGATTTAGTGGGTCAAATTGGACGTGGAGGTGACCAGGGCGTGGAGATTGTTGTAACGACCCAGAATTTTGAACAAATTAAATTGAGAATATTTAATTAATTTTAAATATTTGAACGATGATTTAATTTGAATCCCCGATTTGCATTTGAAGCTGACGATTAAATTATAAAATTTAATCTATTGATGTTGAATAAAAATTTATATCTTCAATTTTGAGTTGAAGGAAAATATTTCGAAAGCTTGAAAAATTCGTATTGATAATACTGAAGATAATTGGAGCTTCAGAATCGAAATTAAAATTGAATTGTTCAGTTGGAAATTTATATCGTTCGAATCGATATTTAAAAATAGTCAATTTTCAGACAGTCTCGGAATTCGACGAAACCAGTTTCATTGGGTCCGTAATATTGTATTATCACCGGGTTTCAAATTTCGTGTTAATCAGAGTTGTTGTGTGAGAATACGACTCGCAAACGCATTGAAATAAAATCAAATTCGATTTAAATTTAAATTTTAAAATCTGGTCAACTCAGCACATTGTCTCCCCTTTGTTTCAGCCTTTAAACGCGCCGAGCATCACGCAAAAGAAATCGTGCCAACCATTCCCTTTGTTTTCAAATACGTCTTCTCCATTCCCTCCCCAGTTCAAATCGAAACGAAAACAAAAAATTTCTCGTTTAAAAGAAATAAATGGCCGATGCCAGTTCTTCTTTTCCTTCCCCAAAAACATTCAAACGAAATTGCGCCCTCTCTTATTCAATCTCCAAATCAAAGACAAACGAAATCCGCGTTCGCTCAGAACAGTTCAAATCGAATTCGAGGGCGGGGCAACTCGAGTTGGAGGGAGCAGTTCAGAAACAAAATCGCGTTCGATTTTGGGGTGCTCTTCGACGTGAGGCTCGCGTGGTTGCAAATCGGGGGAGGCGGTGGTGCGCGTCAGGGAAGAGTATCGCGAGCAGCTAGGGGTTCACGATGAGATGGTTGATATTGGCGACTCGCGGCGAAGCTAGGGCAGGCGAATCATGGGGTCTGGGTTGGCTGTCGATCGGCGACAGTGGCTCGCGATTGATTTTTAAGGCAAGCGACGCTTGTTGGCGACGTCGTGATTGAATTTAGGGCACAAGGTAGTGGATGGCGAGTCGAGCATGAAATTGATGACGACGAGGCGCTGTTTTCGACAAGACTCGATTGAGGAGGTGTTCGAATTCCGGTGGAGGGGGTTTTTCGATGTCTCAGTCTTCGACATCGCGATGGTGGTCGCGCGCGCTCGATGACAAGGCAGGATCGACGATCGGAGCAGGCTCGATCGAGTGGGGGCCTGGTCCAGCAGCGTAGCGTTTGTGACTTCGGGTTTCGACTGTAAGTATAAGAAATTTGTTTCTTTGATTTAATTTAATATAGATTCTGTTAAAAAGAAAAAAATATAGGTAGTTTATTTTGATTAATATGTAGTTTTGATAAAACAGATACATATATAAATTTTTACTTTACTGATTGTTTTAAAAATAATGAGTTATGATAATTAACAGTTATAAATTTGTATGTGTGTAGATATACAGAAGAAAAAAAAAAGTGTACAGTGAAGAATGTATAGGAGCAGATTTTTATATGATCAAAGAAATTTAATTAGATAAATTTATTAAATAGAATTTGAATTTATAAAAGGAAAATTAGTTCAAATAAAAGTTTGGTTAAGTAAATAAATTGATCCGGAAAAAATTAATTGTTTAAAACGAAATCACCGATGAATTGAAATTATCAAATGAAAATTTATTATTCGATTTGTTCGAATATTAATGAAATGTATAAATTGTTATACAAGGTCTATAAATGGAGGAAAAACAAGTCAGGATGGAAATGGATTGCAAATTAAAAGCTAAGGTGAGATTTTTCTCACTCGAAGGAAATTTTGGATTAAACAGTTCTTGATTGTTGATTGACTGTTTGGATGTGATATTAGATATTTTAGGATATATCTATATATATATAGCAGTATATACATATTGGCATATGTATATATTGGATTGATGATTTCCCGCCTCGTATAGCGGATGAGACCCTATTGCGCCGTTAGTAAGAGGATTTATAAAAAAAACCTATATACCGCGATAATTCCGTACTGGAGCGGAATTGGTATTATGCTGACGTCTTTGGATGCAGGGAAACAGGTTGGAGGGATCCAACTGGACCCCTCACATTGATTGATTTTATTTATACTGTGATATGAATCTGTGAATGATTATAGTGATGCTATTAATCATATTGATATCTGGAAATTGTTTGAAAGCTAAAATTTAGCTGAATGGATGTTTGACATCATTGGATTCCAAAGATAAACGAAATTAAATTTTTGAAATTTAAGAAATTTTGAAGAAAGGAATTTTTAAAGTATAAAAAGTAAATTTTTATAATCATATTGAATAAATTCCAGAATCAAGTGAAAATGTTAAATAAATGAATTTCGTATAATAGTGATTTTTAAATTGAAGAATTTAATTAAAAAATTGGATTTCTAAATAGTTTGGAAAAAAATAAAGGAATTTATTTTCTTTAAAAGGAATTTATTTAAAAAGAAATAAGTGGGAAGTCCAATTAGAAATTTAACTGGCAAATTGAAACGAATTTGGAAAATCGATATGAAATTTATAGATGTATAAATGGTGAAGTAAAAAGAATGAAATTTATAGATTTATAAATGGTGAAGTTAAAATGAATGAAATTGTAGAATGGAGGATTTATAAGAAATTAACTTATAAAACTGGATTTTTGCCTTTAATGGGAGTATTGATCGAACTTGTTAATAAAGGGGATTTATAAATCAAAGTTATTGTGAAATATAAGGTTGAATTTATAAACGTTGTTTTATAAATCTGAAATCACTTATTTTAAATAAGTGTATTATAGAAATTAATAAAAGGAGATTTATAAACCGAAGTTGTTATAAAACAGAAATGGAATTTATAAGCGTTGTTTTATAAATTCGAAATAAATTGAATTTGATGAATTAAATAGTGAAATGTGATTAGTGAAGTATATTCACGATTTTGGACGGTGAATATATTGTTAAGTAAAATGGATATTGTTTGGGAAAGCGACATTATAAATGAAGTTGATTGTTTTTAATGATGTTTTAAAATGTATTATGAATCGAAAGCATAGATTTCAACATACTTGTTGAAATAGACGTTTTCGAGAAATTTAAGGAAATGGTGGACTATAACACTGTTGTTATAGTAAATGGTTTCCGAAAGGAAATGTTTTTATGTAGTATTGGGATTTATAAATATCTATCTTAATTTTCAAATCCCTATACTAGTGGTTTTGAGTCGTCGTAACGATGTTTTACGTAACATTCGTTTTGACTCAAACAAATGTCGTCAAAGTAAATGATTTCCTTAAAAGAATGAAATATATATTTACTTAATTTGATTTAAGTATATCGAATATTTTCCAAGTGTTGAAAATAAATGGATTGTGAATTGCTGACTTATTTTTAAATAAGTATGGAAATGCTTTTCCAATATGAAATGAACTGTTTTGAGATTTTATCTTCAAAGATAAAATGAAATGTGGAAATTGGTTTGAAATTGTTTTCAAACGGTTAAGTGTGGAAATTTTATATCTAGTAAAAGATAATTTTGAAGATGAAATAATTTGGAAAAATTATTTGGAATCTGATGATGTTGCGCATCTTTATTGATAGTTAAATAACCGACTATCAATAATTACCTTTAGATAGGTATTTGTTGTGAATTGGATGAATTTGGATGCCACACTTATTTTTGAATAATCGCTCACTATTCGGGTTAGCCGGGAAAGGACCATGGGGTCGTATAACCCATTCCGAATATGTGATACGTCGTTATGAATTGCATTCGAAGACCGGTGTTGAAGACCGGATATTTTTGAAAACGGAAGGATTACCGTCGAGTTACTCTACATCGGCTGATCTCCGATTTAGAGGTTTTTATCACCCTTAGTGACGGGAAGTCCTGACGTGATTGAAATTATCCGGATTTGCAAGGGCTTCGTGAGAAGTGCCTTCGGTTCTGTTCGATCCCGAAACAGACTTGTATGGATTGTGTGTCTGACGTTACAATTTGAGATATAAAGCTAATTCCTTTCAAATACATTTCTGTTGGTGGAGGAGAATTTATTCTCTTAGCTTAACACCCTTCTCTGAGACGTACGAGCTCAGAGGTTATGTAGTTGAAATTTATCAGCGATATATCCCAATTTGGTAACGTGGCATACTGAGTGTTGCTGTGAAATGATCAGTGTTTGATCATTTGTGATATGATCATTTGTTTGATCTTATATCTTTGTGATCATAGGTTGATCATTTTTGTTTGACCCGAAGCAGGGCTTTGTAGAAAGCGTAGCTTTGTGGACGAGACTTCGTCGAGCCTCACACCCCGAAAATGGTCGAAACAGGACGAATGCAGCAAGGTTCTAGGGAGTAGCGCCCCTTAGTGTATGTCATTCCTTCTGGATAAAGGTGGTATCATGGTATGGAGCCCAGATACTTAACCTCTGTGGTTACTGCATTTTTATTATCTATGTGGTTTGTTGCGAATCGGGGATCCTCGGGAAGATCGGTGACGATCGGGGGATGGCATACGCGTGTCAGTAGTTACCTATTTTTACAGAGGTAACCCGGCCTTGTGTTGGCAGAGATCCGGTTAGGTTCTCGGGTCGTCTATTCCAGGGACGTACCCATCGTGGATAGGAAGTTCCTTAGCCTGACCATTTGTTGGAAATCCAAAGAAACAATACGTGACTTGTACGGTTTTAGTTGTAGAACCTGCCATCTAATATGGCAGCTATAGCAAGCATACTATAATGGTACCTATGCTGGCTAAGATTTATATTCTACTTTCGAAATGTTTTCTACACTATGCACTAATAATAATATCAAAAAGAATTTGATCTTTGCGTAGTAAGCATCTTTGACTATCATAAGAAGAAATCTCCTCCAAGTCTGCGTTTGCATTGTGTGTGTGGTGGGAGGTCTTATGGTAGTTTCATTTTCCAAAAGCATTGCGAATTGACTTAAAAAATTATTTTTGTTGTATAAAGAATAACTATTTTACGATCTCACACCAGTCACCATGACTGACTCGGAGTTTATTGTTCCCTTCTAAACTCTGGGTGCCCACCAATTTCCACACGGGCAGCCTAGAGTTATGTTATCAGGATATTCTGGATATTCTGGAGCTTTGGAGATAAGCTGGATGACGAGACGTAGTATTTGTATCTGATAGTATTTATTCCGCTGTGTATTCTGTATGAGGACAAGTTTATATAACTGTCCATTGTTGTATGTGACTCTGATGATTGATGTATGTATAAACTGATAGTTCTTTGTTTTAAAAGACTAGTAATTATCTATTGTATATTTTCCGCTGCGATATGTGAGATTCTGATATTGTTTTCTGCTTCTGTATCTGATGTTGTGTTGTTGTTCTTCTCTTTTCTTCTTCTTCTTACTTTTTCTTCTTTCTAAAACCCTCACTATTGGAGTTTCCGGCACTCGATTGCTCGGCAGTCGATAAAGTGAGTATCGATGTTGAATTTTCGAAAGTCGAAAATTTCGGGATGTGACAAAGTGGTATCAGAGCATATGGTTAAGCGACAACCCTGCTCTATTGGGTGTTACTCATTAGAGATAGAGTCAGTAGTACTCTAGAATGAGTTGAGTGTAATAATAGATATGAGCGCGTATTTGTTATTTGAATATGAAATTGTTTTGTATTGTGTTGACTTATCGGTTGATTGTTTATGGATTCTGGTCGGTGCAGTCTAGCTAACTGTGTTGATAGGAGTTTCTAAACTCTTAAACAAGATAAATTGGCACAGTATTGTTTTAAATAGGGTAAATGAGATAATTTTGCCCAAAACTATTTTTGTATAGAAAAGAAATGTTTTTCTATGAAGTACTATAGTATATGGTTGCATGGTTGTAAATGGTGATAATATTAATTATTATCATTGAAATTAAATGAGAAATTAAAATAATAACCAAAGATTTGGAAATAAATCCATTTAACGAATGAAATTATAAATGTGAATTGTAATTTGAAACGGAATTCCAGAGAAGTTTGTGGAAAGGTTTTGAAAAGAATTTGAAAATTTTGGAGATTTGGAAAGTTTAAATTCCTTTTTGATTTGAAAATGAATTTCAAAGGTTTGAAAAGTATTTTAGAGAGATGAAAGCTCTAAACTCTTTTCGGTCGCTGGAAAATAACTTCGATGATGACCGCGGCATCATTGGTGTTCATTCTCGGGTTTCCAAAAGAGGAATTGCTGCCAAATTGTTTTAAATAGAAGTTGTTTGAAAAATTTGGGTTTTGTTTTGAAATTCAAAGAATGATTTGAATTGTTTTCAAAATGGCTTTGAAATGTTGGTAAACTCTGGAATATTATTGAATTGATAACTTATACAAATAGAAATTGTTAATGTAAATTATGCAAATCTGATTGGAATGAAATTCAAATTGAAGACGAATGAATTAGTAGATGAAACTAATTTAAAATAGTGCGGTTATGAATGAAAGTTAATTGATAAAATTCAATATTCAGAAGTTGAGTGGAATCCAAATTTGATTTAAAATGTGAATTATAAGTTCAAATGAATGTGAAATGAAAAATTTAACGGAATTGAATATGTAACTTCAATAGCGAATTTAAAGATGATATAAGCAGTTATATTGAAAATTTTGTAATGGAATTTGCAAAATGGTTTGAATATATGCAACTAGATATTACGGCTAGTAGGATATACAGGTATAAAAGAATTGGAATTTGATTTCGACGATAAATTTGAATTGCTCGAAAAGATATGTATTTGAGTTTTAATATGAGTTTTTAATGATTTCTCTCTAGCCGCTTGGCTTTTTCTTTTTCTTTTTGAAATCTGAGAGTCCGTAGGGACGTTTTGTAGTAGTGCCGTATTAGCCGCGCAAAGGAGACGCTGGCGAAATTTTTCGAAAATTTAGGGCGTTAGAAAATTTTTGAGAAATTTTGAAAGTTAAAATTTGAATTTAAATTTAAATTTGAATTGTTAAAGAAACAATATTGTTTGAAAATTATGGAAGTGTTTAGAAAGCTAGTTGGATTGATAACGAATCTTTAGTAGGAAGATTTGTTTTAAAAATTGATAAAACTATTTAAATTGTGAAAAATAGTAGACGAGTTAAGGACCATTTTTCCTAACTTGTAATTTCGAGGACGAAATTCTTTTAAGGAGGGAAGTTTGTAACGACCCAGAATTTTGAACAAATTAAATTGAGAATATTTAATTAATTTTAAATATTTGAACGATGATTTAATTTGAATCCCCGATTTGCATTTGAAGCTGACGATTAAATTATAAAATTTAATCTATTGATGTTGAATAAAAATTTATATCTTCAATTTTTAGTTAAAGGAAAATATTTTGAAAGCTTGAAAAATTCGTATTGATAATACTGAAGATAATTGGAGCTTCAGAATCGAAATTAAAATTGAATTGTTCAGTTGGAAATTTATATCGTTCGAATCGATATTTAAAAATAGTCAATTTTCAGACAGTCTCGGAATTCGACGAAACCAGTTTCATTGGGTCCGTAATATTGTATTATCACCGGGTTTCAAATTTCGTGTTAATCAGAGTTGTTGTGTGAGAATACGACTCGCAAACGCATTGAAATAAAATCAAATTCGATTTAAATTTAAATTTTAAAATCTGGTCAACTCAGCACATTGTCTCCCCTTTGTTTCAGCCTTTAAACGCGCCGAGCATCACGCAAAAGAAATCGTGCCAACCATTCCCTTTGTTTTCAAATACGTCTTCTCCATTCCCTCCCCAGTTCAAATCGAAACGAAAACAAAAAATTTCTCGTTTAAAAGAAATAAATGGCCGATGCCAGTTCTTCTTTTCCTTCCCCAAAAACATTCAAACGAAATTGCGCCCTCTCTTATTCAATCTCCAAATCAAAGACAAACGAAATCCGCGTTCGTTCAGAACAGTTCAAATCGAATTCGAGGGCGGGGCAACTCGAGTTGGAGGGAGCAGTTCAGAAACAAAATCGCGTTCGATTTTGGGGTGCTCTTCGACGTGAGGCTCGCATGGTCGCAAATCGGGGGAGGCGGTGGTGCGCGTCAGGGAAGAGTATCGCGAGCAGCTAGGGGTTCACGATGAGATGGTTGATATTGGCGACTCGCGGCGAAGCTAGGGCAGGCGAATCATGGGGTCTGGGTTGGCTGTCGATCGGCGACAGTGGCTCGCGATTGATTTTTAAGGCAAGCGACGCTTGTTGGCGACGTCGTGATTGAATTTAGGGCACAAGGTAGTGGATGGCGAGTCGAGCATGAAATTGATGACGACGAGGCGCTGTTTTCGACAAGACTCGATTGAGGAGGTGTTCGAATTCCGGTGGAGGGGGTTTTTCGATGTCTCAGTCTTCGGCATCGCGATGGTGGTCGCGCGCGCTCGATGGCAAGGCAGGATCGACGATCGGAGCAGGCTCGATCGAGTGGGGGCCTGGTCCAGCAGCGTAGCGTTTGTGACTTCGGGTTTCGACTGTAAGTATAAGAAATTTGTTTCTTTGATTTAATTTAATATAGATTCTGTTAAAAAGAAAAAAATATAGGTAGTTTATTTTGATTAATATGTAGTTTTGATAAAACAGATACATATATAAATTTTTACTTTACTGATTGTTTTAAAAATAATGAGTTATGATAATTAACAGTTATAAATTTGTATGTGTGTAGATATACAGAAGAAGAAAAAATGTGTACAGTGAAGAATGTATAGGAGCAGATTTTTATATGATCAAAGAAATTTAATTAGATAAATGTATTAAATAGAATTTGAATTTATAAAAGGAAAATTAGTTCAAATAAAAGTTTGGTTAAGTAAATAAATTGATCCGGAAAAAATTAATTGTTTAAAACGAAATCACCGATGAATTGAAATTATCAAATGAAAATTTATTATTCGATTTGTTCGAATATTAATGAAATGTATAAATTGTTATACAAGGTCTATAAATGGAGGAAAAACAAGTCAGGATGGAAATGGATTGCAAATTAAAAGCTAAGGTGAGATTTTTCTCACTCGAAGGAAATTTTGGATTAAACAGTTCTTGATTGTTGATTGACTGTTTGGATGTGATATTAGATATTTTAGGATATATCTATATATATATATAGCAGTATATACATATTGGCATATGTATATATTGGATTGATGATTTCCCGCCTCGTATAGCGGATGAGACCCTATTGCGCCGTTAGTAAGCGGATTTATAAAAAAACCTATATACCGCGATAATTCCGTACTGGAGCGGAATTGGTATTGTGCTGACGTCTTTGGATGCAGGGAAACAGGTTGGAGGGATCCAGCTGGACCCCTCACATTGATTGATTTTATTTATACTGTGATATGAATCTGTGAATGATTATAGTGATGCTATTAATCATATTGATATCTGGAAATTGTTTGAAAGCTAAAATTTAGCTGAATGGATGTTTGACATCATTGGATTCCAAAGATAAACGAAATTAAATTTTTGAAATTTAAGAAATTTTGAAGAAAGGAATTTTTAAAGTATAAAAAGTAAATTTTTATAATCATATTGAATAAATTCCAGAATCAAGTGAAAATGTTAAATAAATGAATTTCGTATAATAGTGATTTTTAAATTGAAGAATTTAATTAAAAAATTGGATTTCTAAATAGTTTGGAAAAAAATAAAGGAATTTATTTTCTTTAAAAGGAATTTATTTAAAAAGAAATAAGTGGGAAGTCCAATTAGAAATTTAACTGGCAAATTGAAACGAATTTGGAAAATCGATATGAAATTTATAGATGTATAAATGGTGAAGTAAAAAGAATGAAATTTATAGATTTATAAATGGTGAAGTTAAAATGAATGAAATTGTAGAATGGAGGATTTATAAGAAATTAACTTATAAAACTGGATTTTTGCCTTTAATGGGAGTATTGATCGAACTTGTTAATAAAGGGGATTTATAAATCAAAGTTATTGTGAAATATAAGGTTGAATTTATAAACGTTGTTTTATAAATCTGAAATCACTTATTTTAAATAAGTGTATTATAGAAATTAATAAAAGGAGATTTATAAACCGAAGTTGTTATAAAACAGAAATGGAATGTATAAGCGTTGTTTTATAAATTCGAAATAAATTGAATTTGATGAATTAAATAGTGAAATGTGATTAGTGAAGTATATTCACGATTTTGGACGGTGAATATATTGTTAAGTAAAATGGATATTGTTTGGGAAAGCGACATTATAAATGAAGTTGATTGTTTTTAACGATGTTTTAAAATGTATTATGAATCGAAAGCATAGATTTCAACATACTTGTTGAAATAGATGTTTTCGAGAAATTTAAGGAAATGGTGGACTATAACACTGTTGTTATAGTAAATGGTTTCCGAAAGGAAATGTTTTTATGTAGTATTGGGATTTATAAATATCTATCTTAATTTTCAAATCCCTATACTAGTGGTTTTGAGTCGTCGTAACGATGCTTTACGTAACATTCGTTTTGACTCAAACAAATGTCGTCAAAGTAAATGATTTCCTTAAAAGAATGAAATATATATTTACTTAATTTGATTTAAGTATATCGAATATTTTCCAAGTGTTGAAAATAAATGGATTGTGAATTGCTGACTTATTTTTAAATAAGTATGGAAATGCTTTTCCAATATGAAATGAACTGTTTTGAGATTTTATCTTCAAAGATAAAATGAAATGTGGAAATTGGTTTGAAATTGTTTTCAAACGGTTAAGTGTGGAAATTTTATATCTAGTAAAAGATAATTTTGAAGATGAAATAATTTGGAAAAATTATTTGGAATCTGATGATGTTGCGCATCTTTATTGATAGTTAAATAACCGACTATCAATAATTACCTTTAGATAGGTATTTGTTGTGAATTGGATGAATTTGGATGCCACACTTATTTTTGAATAATCGCTCACTATTCGGGTTAGCCGGGAAAGGACCATGGGGTCGTATAACCCATTCCGAATATGTGATACGTCGTTATGAATTGCATTCGAAGACCGGTGTTGAAGACCGGATATTTTTGAAAACGGAAGGATTACCGTCGAGTTACTCTACATCGGCTGATCTCCGATTTAGAGGTTTTTATCACCCTTAGTGACGGGAAGTCCTGACGTGATTGAAATTATCCGGATTTGCAAGGGCTTCGTGAGAAGTGCCTTCGGTTCTGTTCGATCCCGGAACAGACTTGTATGGATTGTGTGTCTGACGTTACAATTTGAGATATAAAGCTGATTCCTTTCAAATACATTTCTGTTGGTGGCGGAGAATTTATTCTCTTAGCTTAACACCCTTCTCTGAGACGTACGAGCTCAGAGGTTATGTAGTTGAAATTTATCAGCGATATATCCCAATTTGGTAACGTGGCATACTGAGTGTTGCTGTGAAATGATCAGTGTTTGATCATTTGTGATATGATCATTTGTTTGATCTTATATCTTTGTGATCATAGGTTGATCATTTTTGTTTGACCCGAAGCAGGGCTTTGTAGAAAGCGTAGCTTTGTGGATGAGACTTCGTCGAGCCTCACACCCCGGAAATGGTCGAAACAGGACGAATGCAGCAAGGTTCTAGGGAGTAGCGCCCCTTAGTGTATGTCATTCCTTCTGGATAAAGGTGGTATCATGGTATGGAGCCCAGATACTTAACCTCTGTGGTTACTGCATTTTTATTATCTATGTGGTTTGTTGCGAATCGGGGATCCTCGGGAAGATCGGTGACGATCGGGGGATGGCATACGCGTGTCAGTAGTTACCTATTTTTGCAGAGGTAACCCGGCCTTGTGTTGGCAGAGATCCGGTTAGGTTCTCGGGTCGTCTATTCTAGGGACGTACCCATCGTGGATAGGAAGTTCCTTAGCCTGACCATTTGTTGGAAATCCAAAGAAACAATACGTGACTTGTACGGTTTTAGTTGTAGAACCTGCCATCTAATATGGCAGCTATAGCAAGCATACTATAATGGTACCTATGCTGGCTAAGATTTATATTCTACTTTCGAAATGTTTTCTACACTATGCACTAATAATAATATCAAAAAGAATTTGATCTTTGCGTAGTAAGCATCTTTGACTATCATAAGAAGAAATCTCCTCCAAGTCTGCGTTTGCATTGTGTGTGTGGTGGGAGGTCTTATGGTAGTTTCATTTTCCAAAAGCATTGCGAATTGACTTAAAAAATTATTTTTGTTGTATAAAGAATAACTATTTTACGATCTCACACCAGTCACCATGACTGACTCGGAGTTTATTGTTCCCTTCTAAACTCTGGGTGCCCACCAATTTCCACACGGGCAGCCTAGAGTTATGTTATCAGGATATTCTGGATATTCTGGAGCTTTGGAGATAAGCTGGATGACGAGACGTAGTATTTGTATCTGATAGTATTTATTCCGCTGTGTATTCTGTATGAGGACAAGTTTATATAACTGTCCATTGTTGTATGTGACTCTGATGATTGATGTATGTATAAACTGATAGTTCTTTGTTTTAAAAGACTAGTAATTATCTATTGTATATTTTCCGCTGCGATATGTGAGATTCTGATATTGTTTTCTGCTTCTGTATCTGATGTTGTGTTGTTGTTCTTCTCTTTTCTTCTTCTTCTTACTTTTTCTTCTTTCTAAAACCCTCACTATTGGAGTTTCCGGCACTCGATTGCTCGACAGTCGATAAAGTGAGTATCGATGTTGAATTTTCGAAAGTCGAAAATTTCGGGATGTGACAATTGTGGTGTGCGACGCGTTGGAGGAATCAGTTCATCAAATCGTTAAGAATTAAGCAAGAAATTAGGATGGGAAATGTGCATTCAAATGGGTGAACATGTATTTGTGCGCATGAATAATGGAGGATAAGGATTAGGCGGGAAGATGGATTAAGGTATTGATTGGATTAATTAATTTAATTAATATTATATAATCCGAAAACTTATATAAATCATACCTTGTTTGTACGAGGTCCAATCGAGGTATTGTCTTCACCATTGCACTTGTGGAATTCTCTACGTCTGGGATTGATTTGGGCTTGGGTGAATTTGCTCACCAATTGATTAGATATTATTGTGTATATATTTGTTGTTGTAATAATATATAAATTGTACAATGGACAATTCAAGTTATTTCTTTTGAACTCCGCCTTATTTTGTAAAGTAAGTGATAACATTATTATGGAGTATAATCTCTCTTTTGATCATCTATAACATGTATCGGGACCTAGACTACTTGTTTACATGTTTGATAGTGCGTTATAAATGTTTGAACTGATATACTCGAATTAAACATGCTTTGAAATCCTTGATATTTGACATATGTTAAATTGGATAAATTGTGGTATATTTTGGAAATATTATGTATATCTGATTACACACGTTTTGGTGTGTTTGAAATAAAGGAAATGGTTTGGACATTTGTGAAAATTGGAAATGGAAGTTGTAAATATTAGAAGCGAATACGTCGTGATGGATGCACTTTGAAATTGTTGTGTTCAACAATTTTAAAGTTAACCTGGAAGACATCCTGGGGCCTTTTAGTATTTTAAATAAGCACTTTAAGCGTACTTATTACCGAAAGATATAAAGGTTTAAATATATTACTGCTAATCATTTATGGGTTTTTAAAGTGATAGTTTTAAATTATAAAACAGGCTGTTATGGTTTTTAAATAAATCTTTTAAAATATGTATAAATATTTTAAAAGCATATTATTATTATATATATGGTTTTAGAAATTGTTAAAGATTTTATTTAAAAAATAAAAGGCTTCAATATTATAATATTTTACAAATGTTTATAGTATTTTGTTAAATACCTTCATTTTATAAATAAATTAGTGTATATATATAAAGGTATTTCAGTATATTCAGAAGTTTTAAAAGGAAGTTTGGTATTGAAATATAAAGGAGTTTTTAGATTATAACATTTACGTTATAATGGATTGTTTTATAAATTGATTAAAAAGGTGTATAGCCTTGTTTAATATGTGGAGTAGTACTTAGAGCTTTAAATGGATGTTTCAAAGTAAACTGCAAGTATAAAAGTGATTTCAAGTTCATATCAACATTGGTTGTGCAAAATTTGTTTTAACCCATTAAGTATACTTTTGAAAAATGATTAGATCTTTAAAATGGAGTTTTAAAGATAATAATTAAGTAAAGGGGTTTTGGGTTTGTTGTAAATAATGTTTTAATAACTGTAACACCCCTAATTTTTGCTTAACATTATTCATGATGTTTAACTGGATTGATTAAATAGAATAATGTGACTAATTAAGGAGAATGAGATTTGGGCAATATAATTAGGTCATGCCTTAATAAACTAAGTAAAGATGTTTTAAATTTTAACCTAAAAGAAAATGAATGAGAAGGGAAACTTAGGAATACAATGCCCTTCGCCTTAGATCCTTACCCTTCATTCCATTCTCATTTTCCATTATTCATAGAGCAACTAAAGAAAATACCAAGGCCAGCCATTAAACCATCTAAAGGAAGTCAAAATTTAGAGACTCAAAGGAAGAAGCTTAGGAAATCAAAACAACACCAAATCTGAAACTCTAACCACTAATTGAAGGTGAATAATAACACTTATTATCTCTTTTAATCCTTGATTTGATTCGGCTATGGGTAATATCTAAATCTCATGTGTTGGTCGATCAAGTTATGATATAATAATCATCGTTATGATAGAATAATGGTTAATGAGAATTTTGGAATTTATTTAGAAAATATTTAATTTGAGTTTAGGGGTAAATCAGAAGTTTTTGTTCTCCACACGATTTGAAATTTGATACGAGATGTAAAATAACATTTTGGAGATGGATTCTAAGTTCCATCATTTTCCTAGATGGAATTAATATTTATGAATTTTCTAGTCATAAAATGAAGTAATTTTGGGTTATATTTCATTTAAATAATTAGATAATGATTTTTTGCCTGAAATTTTTTATGGTGAATAAACTAATGTGTTTTGATTTATGTGAATTTTAGGAATTTTTCCGATGTAGTTTGGAATTAAAAATTATTTATGCTAAAATAAGCATATAAAAGTTTAGCCTTTCGTGGTTATTAATCAATTATTTGAAATAATGATTTGGGACCTTGGAAGTAGAGTGCGATAGTTTTTAAGAAAAGAAATTGATAAAGTTTTGCTAACCAATAAGATTTTGACAAATTATAGAGGTTTGGTAAAATGTTATATCTTTTATAGCAATTTGGTAGTTTTTAAGTTATTTACGGCTTTTCCATGTCGACAATGGCAATGTTGAGCCATCACTCATTGCAGTATAGTGTCATCAACGTAGAATCAATCAATGCCGGATGATGTCATCGAGTATGGCATGAAGCGAATGGGTCTAGGTCTTGTTGAGGTCACATCAACAAAGGTAAGGAGATGTTCTTCGATACAACGATGTCGATATTCGTACATGCCAACCTTTATAACTTCGATGTCGCCCTGCTTTAGAAATGACTCCGAGCTTTGAGCCTCGAAGACCTAAGGGGTTATCGAGCTTACCTCTTGCCTCTTTTAACAAGTTGTTAAGCCTTGTCAGGTCGCTTTTAAATTATCATCAAGTTTACCCGATGACGCACCTATCTTGTCTTCAAGTTTAAATAGGCGGATATCCTATGTATCATGAGGTTGGATGACTTAATTGTCATCGAGGCTCATGATGCCCCACCTGTTTAGTCGTCGAGTCTTAGAATAGGGGGATAGCCTTATGCATTTATGTCGACATGGTGTATATGTGAACGTTGAGGCACATCGAGTTTATAAATGATAGAGAGCTAATTGTTGCATGATTTTAACTTCGAACCTTAGGGACATTAAGGTATATCTTAAGGGGTTTGACACAAGACTTTTTGGGGATACCAATGTACGTTACCTTGAAATTTAAATAACTAAAGGGAAATAACATAATTGGGGACACCAATAGAAATAATTCATGCATGTGGATAACATGGATTAATGTTGTACACATGGTAGCATAGGTTAAAGATAAACATGTTGGTAGCATGGAGTAAAGTTAAACATGTGGGTAACATGGGATAGATAGAAACATGTGAGTAACATGAATCAAATAGCCAAGTGATGGGTTCATGGTCATCCTAGGAAAATTGTGGAATTTATGATGGATATTCTACATTATACCGCTGATGGATAGTCTCTAATTGGTAAAGTAAAGGTTTATAGTCATCCTAGGAAAACTATGAGATGTAAGATGGCTAGTCGACATCGATTTAAATGATTAAATGTCAGATGGATAGTGCACATTAGTTTGAGTAAAAGTAAAATATGGGATGGGTAGTCTGCATAGCTATATGAAAGGTAGTCAATGAAAACTTAGATGGGTAGTTTAATAATTTGGGGATGGGTAATCGTGTATTTATAACATGTTGATATATTATCATATTATTCTATTATAACCATTGTGGATGCAGGAGCATAGTATATAGTTAAGAAATTTGGATGGATACTAGTGAGGGGAAAACTCAATCCACTTAGCGGCATGGTCTCAATAGATATCCTTTGGTTTGAGATGGTAGATTATTATTTACACTAGACTTTTTGTCTGACCTGAATTTTTTATCTTTCTCCTTAAATTCTTGGATGCTTATTTGGGTAGATCTAGAGTAAGGTTTTTTAGGTTCTCTTTAGACAAATAAGCTTCTGGAGAAACTGATCATCCAAGGGGCATCTTCATAGTGCTATATATATATATATATATATCTATTTCCGCTATGTTTTGATTCTACTTTAGTGATTGTAATGGAAAGTTGTAATAAATGCATCCAAGGGGGTATCTTTGTATGTCACTCTTGGAATATATTGTTATAGTTATAATTATTCCGAACGTGTATTTGCATATGGGATTATGTAACGAATATGAAATATTTTCTATGAAATGAAATATGAAGTTTGAATTTAAATTGTGTTCAAGATTTTCATTTTTGTATGCTTTGTGCTATTAATGTAACATTACCAAATTTGGTCACTGAAAATTAATAACCATGGATGATTATAACATCCGTAGCGGTTTGCTTTGGGCCTCCTAATGGGGGATGTTACAAGTAACATTTGTTTTTATACCCTTGGATAATATTTTAAAGTGGTAAAATATTTTTAAATGATTTTGGAAAATACTTGGGTTTTTAATAGTGGAAATTTTAAAGAGAATAACAAGTATGATTTGGTTTTGGGTTTGTTGTGACAATTTTTTAATAGCATTTGTCTATAACCTAGTTTGATTATACTTATGGATGTATTTAGATCTTTGAAAAGAATATTTTAAAGATAATCATAAGTGAAAGGGCTTTTGGGTTTGTAGTGACAATGTTTGAATAACATTTGTCTTAGGCCCTTCAAAATTGATTTGTGAATATTATATAGTTGAGATAAGTATATGAGTAATCTTGAGAAGTATTGAAACATGTAGAACTGAATATTCAAGTTTTATATAAATAGCGAAGTTTAATTAATAAATGTAGTTTCATTTATAAAGAATTATAGAGTAAAAATGAGTTTTACTAACAAAAGATGTTTATAATTAATAAAGGAAAATGAATTAAAAAGGGGATTATAAGTCGTTTATATGACTTGATCGTGGTTGTGTGTTACAATCGTGCTTTGTGTGTTACTTGCTTACGCACAGTATATGGGGCTTAATTAGTTTCTCGTATGCGATTATTCCTGTTGTTATTTGATTTTACCAAATATACTCTATAGAATAAATACGAGAATTATACGGTTTATTTATCTTCGGTGATATTTTAATGTACATATAAACTCATTTTGCTCTTCTAGGATAAATGATAAGGAAATCCGCCCGCTTAAACAGTTAAGAGGTGATTTCTAATCTTAGTATTATCTATTTACTTCATATAGAACTAGAGTTGAGATTATGGGACATCGATCGATTGGTTTTGGAGCACCCGGTAAGTGGGGGAGTTAATTATATGAGATGACCTGAACCATAACCACGCCAAAACCATAAACGTGTTCTATGCTTTGGAAGAGATTCGTGCTTGTTTCGTGATTGGTTTGAGGTGCTAGAAACTATGTGGAGATTCACGATCTGTTTGTGATGCTCGAACACATGTAATTGTTCGTGATCTTCTCAGGATGTGGGAATCCATGTGTGATTTCTAAATCTATTGTGAAATCAATGTGTGATTCTGAGATCTATTGAGATATGCGAATCCATGTGCGATTCTGAGATCTGTTCAAGTTGGGGACTCATGAGTCGGGATCTGTTCAAGTTGATGACTCGTGTGCCAGAATGCCAGGTGTAGCCTACTAGTGGTGATGATAGAAAACAGAGATAGGAGACACAGCGAGTAAGATTGGGAAACCCATAGGGTGCATGCGACTCCATTCTAGAGATACTTACTTGGACATGCATGCGGGAGCGATGCATCAGGTCTTAGCAAGATCTGCTATATTTTCGTATGGTACATTCATTAGAGATGTATGATGCTTCAGAAGGATATCTCTGATCCTTGTGCAAGGGGACCGTTCTCGGGGTACTGAGGCACCTCCATGGAAATCCTTAACGGTCGTGATAGCATACCTATTATTATTGTGACGTACACTCACACACATCACATGTTTGTTCTTATTTATATTTTACACCTTAGACATTACTATATTATCACTAGATTTTATAATAGAAATGGTTTGGTTATCGTAAGATAAAACCCATCCATGTTTATTTGTGGCCTTATGAGGTACCCTTATTTTGAAGGGTTTTGCAAATGTAATAAACCAAATGATTTAAGTTTCTCATGCTAATTTACCAAACTGATCCGGCTGTTATTTTCTTATAACGCTCGGGTCAGCTCGAGTAAGTTTTCAGATTTAGCCGTGGTTCATTGGAGCTCTTGGAGAGGAGCTGGTTGACTTCCAACCATATTTTGTTCCGCTGCATTACTTGTTTTGTATTTATCACCATTTATGAGGACATGTAGTTATAACTATCTAGGCTGATGATAGGTTAGTTTTCTCTGATTGATGTACATATATTAAAGTTTTCTTTTCGGTAAATATCTTCTGAGATATTATATATTATCAATCCGTATATGTGATTCTAATATTGTCTTCTTCTTTCTTATTTTGTTTCTTTTACCCCAACCTTTTGTCTTTCTAGCACTTGAGTGCTTGGCATGTGAATACCATGGATGTATTAGTGTCAAAATTTAGTGGTCAAAAAGGGGATCGTTACATATATATAATTATATTTAATATAGTTTATTATAATGAAAAAAATATATTTAGTTATTATATTCATATTTATATAGATATGTATTTATATAGTTTATTTAATTTTAATTTGTATGTTTATATATATATATAATTAAAATAATTTATTTCCATAAATATATAATTTTATATGTATATATATGTTTAATTGTTACTTATAACACACATATATAAATATTTTTATACAGTAAATATATTTATAGATATATATATATATATAATTACTTATATATTTATAAATATAAGTATATGCACATATTTAGACAACATATAATACATTTAAAATGAGCTAATGTCTTTGTTGCGATGTAAATCCCAACATCTATATACGGTCATGTTATACCTTACATGCAATATTATATTACACATGCACACACATATACATATGTAAATGATACATATGTATACTTATATATTAAGCAAAACTAAATCAAATAAACTTTATACAAAAATTTATAAATTTAAATAAAATACATGATTTTACTTAAACTTGATTTAGAAATGTTCTAAATAAATTAGAATTCATAGGCCCAATGATGATCCAATAGGGTAAAAAAATTAAAATTCACCTACGTCTTTCATTGCAGGCTGGCTTAGATCCAACATGAAACAACATTGCCTTATCTTGTCCGGCTTCATTGTTTCCTCGGAGTAGTATTAGTTTGTTTCCGGTAGTGGATTTCTTAACCATCAACATATATATCCTTCTTTGTGATTCGTCAATCTAAGATGATTTGTAGCTCGTTTTGAGCATTGATATCAAACATCGAAGATAACTAAATCCAAAGAGCGAGTGGGAGATAAGCCATGTGAGTCTCTCCAATTAGGATATATTCACATCCATCTAGAGTGGTTTTGGTTTGCATGCATGCGGTGATGTGAGTATATTTGGATGCCCATGGTTTTAACGGGGTATAGCTTGGAAATTCTCGGGAGTGTTGTGTGTTTGGAATGGACTCTTATGTATATTTTATCTAGAGGTATACTTTCGAGGTAGGAGGCACATCCTCCTAGTCATGTTGGATGCATTCATTCTCTTTGTTTGATTTAAAACTTGGAGTTAATCCTTTCTAAATTGCATCGAGAAGTGCCTTGAGCTCTTCCCTATGTTTAATTATTTGTGTCCATTCTTTATGTTTGGATTTTGATCTTGTTTATGTTCATCCTTTCTTGTTCAGATTATTGTTTTGATTTTTCCCCTTTCTTCATGTATTAAAGTTTTTCTTGTAATGTAAAACCCATTCCATGTTTAGCCGCATTGTCTCATAGAATTATTATATGTTCACTATATTACTTGAGTTTTCTCACGTTGGTCTTTCATATTGATATGGGTGTTATATTATTATAATGCTCGAGTCAGACCGATTTTTAGGTTGTCATCGATGGAACATGGAGCTCATTGAGTAGAGATGAATGTTCACCTATCGTAGTATTTTTATCTTCCACTGTATTATTGTATATACCCATCAACAACTGCAAGGTCAAGAAGTTTCAACTATCTAAGCAGATTAGCTTTGTTTTTAACTCTTATACACCATGTATTTTAGAGTGACAACTTTTACTGTTTTTGTTATATTATATGTTATCGTTCCGCTTCGAGATTCTATTTCCCCTTCTTCCTTTTTGTAACGCCCCACCTCAATACCCACGCTAGCCAAGGACACTACGATGTAGTGCTGTCAACTAGCACAGAGAATAAGGCTGTTGAGGAGCGACCATCCATGTAATTGCTTATCACACGGTGGCTATAAAATATTCTTCGGAAACAAACATAGAAATAAACATAACACAAATCAGTCATAGACATCCATATCACAAAGGCGGAAGAAGATATGAATATAACTAACACATGAAAGTGTACATCAGAGTAGTGGTCAAAAAGATCCAAAATAATACAAAAGAATAGCAACACGTGCTATACCAAAAGAATACAACTATGAGTCCATATCTCAAGTGTATACAACAAAAACTGCTAAACTAAATAGTTAGCCAAAAGTCAGAGTAGCAAATCCCGGGAGGAAGTCAAGCAGAAGCACTTGTAACATCTCGGTCTGACCCGAGTATTATTTAAGAAAATAATAAACGGATCAGTCTAACTATAAATATCAGATGACATGATATAAAATAAAAGATATGGCATAAAAATAAAATATCCATACTGACATACTACTATAAGTATGAAAATGATGATCAACAGGAGATCAACCGATGAGAAATGATCAATATCACAAGAATCTTCTCAAAGATCCAAAGAGGGCATCATACTCTAAACTTGTACTCATAACAAGTCAATGACATAAAAATCCAGAAATCAAAACAAGAAATCCAGAAATCATAAAAAGAGAAAGAGACCTATCACATGATGGTCTGAAGACCATGGGGAGCTACCCCATATGTGAGTCGGAATCACACAGATTGAGGTCTAGGCTAACCAAAAAGCAAAAAGGTATGTGTGAGTGGAATCACACAAGTGGTGTCTAGCCTAACCTCGCAAACAAAAAGGTATGTGTGAATGGAATCACACAAGTGGTGACTAGACTAACCTTGCGGACAAAGAGATATGTGTGAGTCGGAATCACACCAATGCGGTCTAGTCTAACCTTGCAAACAAAGAGACATCGCACAATTGCTAGTCTAAATCATAAAATGATCGTCATGATCAACGAGAAGTGTCAATCACACCAAGCTAGTAAATATATGAGTTTAGCTTCATGTCTCATAACCACTTGCTTAACTTAAATATTTACGAACAAGCTGTAAATCTTCACTAGGAAATTGTCACAAAAAGGGTTCAATCGAACAAGTCCAAGAGCTAACCGACGAAGTGAACGCGAGCGTTTCATACCACTCGTTTTACTAAGTCGTTTAAGTCGATTTCTCATTCGAGTGAAGTAAAGGCTTATATATACTAGTAGATTGGAAATCGGTTTGAGAAAACGAACTTTAATTTGATATTTAAAATAGTGTTGAAATTGCTTTGATGAAAGAGTTTTGATATTTAGTACTAGTATTGAAACCTTCATATATCTTTAAAGTGACAAGTCATAAAACGATTGTAGAAACAAATCAAATCACATCAATTCACGTTCGAAGACGTGAGTAAAGTCCAAAGAAGTCAATCCCAAAACCATCAAAGTAGAAATTCTGATAAATGTTTTTCAGATAAGATCCCCAAGCTGGTCCAACGACCTAAGGAAAAATAGGTCATACGACCTAAGGAAATCGCGACCTAGCGAATGACAGGTCATTCGACCTAAGGGTAAGGTCGGAGGCGACCCTACGACTTAGTGGTGGAAGACGGAGCGACCTAAGTGGAATGGCCACGCAACCCAACGACCTAACGAAGGAAGCGACTTAACGAAGGAACAGGGCGCGCGACCTATAGGGTTCACGACCTAAGAGGGTTCGTGACCTAACGGGTCAAAGGTCCAGCGACCTAACAGATGCAGGCCAAGCGACCTAAAGGGGTAATGGATCGAACGACCTAAAGAGAATGCCCGACCTAACTGGGTTCGCGACCTAAGATAGGCGAACGACCTAACTGGGTTCGCGACCTAACAAGGTGCGACCTAAGGTCTTGCGACCTAAGGGAAAAAAAAGTCTTACGACCTAACAGTTAAAAGGTCCTACGACCTAACAGTTTAAAGGTCCTACGACCTAGAGGGGAACAAGGCCATGCGACCTAAAGTGCCACGCGACCTACGACTTAAGGCCTGGAACGACCTAGTGGAGTTAGGTCGGGGACGACCTAAAACATTAACTCGTGGACGACCTATGGCTTAACTCGTGAACGACTTAGCGTAGGCGAACAGAAATACGAAGGCGGTGACTTTTCAACGTGCGCGACCTAAAGCCCTAACTCGCGTACGACCTAGCGATGGCCAGAACGACCTAACGCCAGAAAATCACCAAAACACCAAAATTTGTAGTTTTTCACCAATCCAATCCAAACCAAATGCAAACAAACATGCTAAAGTGATGAGGAATCATTCCCAACAGTCCAATGACGATTAGGCAAGATGTGAGATCAAAAATCTCACCTTTTCACGGAATTTGATGAAGATGGAGATTGAAAGCAAGGAGAAGCAATCCAAAGCTTGAATCCACTATCTTCTACTTGAATTTGGAGTTGAATCTCGGATTTGCAATAGAATTTGAGTTTGGAGTTTTAATTTCCACTTCCCACCACCATTTTTTGATGAAGCTTGAATGTTAAAACAAATGGTGAATGAAGTGAGGAAGAGGGTTGGGCTGAGCTAAGGAAGGTGCAGTCCAAACCAAATTCACAAGCGGGAAAAGTGATGAAAATTTCACTATCTCCAAACATATCGAAGTTTACACTCAAAAAGATCGCAAACGTCATTTTGAACTCAATGGGGGTGGTCTCGAGTCCTAATTTGACCGTATGCAAAAAGTAGCTTTTCGGACTATCATCCGACTAACGATAAAATATTTAAATAAAATATTTAAATATAAAATCGATAGATATGCGGGTTGTTACACTTTTATTTTTATTTTACCCTAACAATCTGCCTTTCTGACACTTGGAAGCATTATAATACCATGGATGTATTAGGTCCTGACTTTTGAGGGTCAAAAAGGCCGGTCGTTACATTTGGTATCAGAGCTGAATGTTAGGCGAGAAGCTTGGCTTTGGTGGGGTAAACTCATAAGAGATAAGGTAAGTGACACCCTATAATGGGTTAAGAGTATTATATATACGGGGGAGTATTTTTAATTCCTATAAAAACGTATTATGTTAATTGGTCTGTTGAGTGGTTTATGAATTCTGGTCGAGACGTGGGATGCCACGATGTCGATAGAGATTTCTAAACACTCGAACAAGGCAAACAGACACGATATTGATTTTTTTGAAAATTAGGTGAGTGAAATATTTTACCTAGATTATATATTTTATATACAATAGAAATAAAATTTCAAAATTATATAATTATTTATACTGTGCTTGTTTGTTAGAAACTGATAATATTTCTTTAGAATCATTTTTGTTTGATTTAGTCATGCTCGGATAGTTAGAGCATTGACTATTGTTTGTTTAATTGTTAAC
Organism: Allium fistulosum; assembly: GCA_030737815.1. Lineage (NCBI taxonomy): Eukaryota > Viridiplantae > Streptophyta > Magnoliopsida > Asparagales > Amaryllidaceae > Allium > Allium fistulosum. The sequence goes on along the minus strand of CM060902.1, from coordinate 651,583,497 downwards.
TTATGCTCGATTAGTTTATGAGCATTTATCAGTCGTGAGTAAATTAAAAACGAACCCCTTATGAATTGAGTCTCATAAATTGACTATAAGGTGTTCAAAGAAAATGTTAAGTTAAAAGTCATATTTTCATAATGTTAAATTAAAAGCAAACTTTCAATAAAAGCTGTTTAATTTAATCTAAATGGAAAGATAAGACATTTAGAGAATAAATAATTGGAAATGTTTATTATAATAAAGGAAAAATTATTACAAAATCTAGGATGATTTTAAAGGAACATTTTTTATGAATTAAATATATAAAATGATTTATAAAAAGTGTTTTATGAGTAAAAAGAAGTTTTTGAGAATTTAAATCCCTATATTGCTTGATTTGATTTCAAAAAGATTTAGAGAAAAATAATAGTAGTATTACTTGTTAGTATTTATGAGAACAAATATTTCAAAGAGAATTTTAAAGAAAGATGCATTTTCTTAAGATTGTTTGGGAAAAATATCTTGATTAGTTTTGTGGAATATGAATAATCTTATAAGTGACAATCGAATGTTTGCTTAGGCGAACGATGTATCACACTTAATAAATTATTCCCTTTATCATTGTGCGATCTAAATGAGTTTGAATCCGAATGAACCCAAAGCGAATTTTAGTGAATAAATTGTTAAAGTTATTTTATATATAGAAATATATGTGGTATGATTTCAAAAAGGACTTTTTGCAATAAAAATCGTGTATTTAGTTCTAAAGTTTGCTTAAAGAAAATTGATTTAAAATAAAAGGCATTAGAATGTTTTGATAAATGAAATTTTGAACTCTTGGATAAAGAAGAGATAATTTAACTCAAGTTTTTAAAAGGGTTAAATTGGATAGGGATTTCTAAAAATTTTAACTAGGTAAACTAACATAATATTGTTTTGAAATTAGGTAAATGAAATAATTCACCTAAAATATATTTCATATAAAAGAAAAAATTTCAAAAATTATTATAGTTATATATGGTGTGTTTGGTTTTTAGGAAATGATAATATTCAATTATTCTCATTTATTGTTTAGTGTTTGTGCTTAGGTAGTTTAGGAGCATTTATTGTCTAGTTAAATTAAATATGATCACATTGTCAATTTAGTTTCACAGTTTGACTATAAGATAGATGAATTACCTAGGTTAGAAACTAAAACTTAATTTAATTAAGATGTTGGTCATAAACTTAGCAAGATAAACTGAAGTGAAATTATATAAGTAGGTATTATAAGTAGGCTTTATAGATATAAAAAAGAGATTTAAACTAAGAATTCGAGAACTAAACCCCGATGTTTTTGGAAATTGTGTAACGATCAAGAATTTGACCACTTTAAAATATACTATTTAATGTGATTTTAAATATATAATATATAGAATTTTATGATTTAAATAATAGTAGATAGGATTTGCAAAGAGAAACATACACAAAAATAGGAATAATTGCTTATATCGAAAAAATCATAATTTCAGAAAAGTAAGTTTCAATGGTTAAATAGGTTATTTTAATTATTTTATGAGTGTTTATATTTTTAAATAACATTATACAAATTTATTTTAAAATTTGGTTTACATAAATAAATAGTTTAAATAAAACGTCAAAATGTGTCCGTAAAACATTTTATCGAAAATCAACGTTTTGTGGATTTAAAGTTGTCGCAACATTGTTGCACCCTTATTTTCTTATATATGAACATATATTCAACTAGTATAAGTATTAATCAATTCACTATTCAAGTTTACTTTTGCTAATTAACGTTAGAAATATTTAGAAAATCATCAAGAAAAAGTAAATATAAAAGGACAAAATCATGTCAAATCAAATCAAATAAAATTACTTTATTTTCCTTATGCATTAAGTGATTAAGACATAAAGTAGTGATCTGTCAAAGTGATGGTAAGTGTTAAAAAAAGTAATATAAAGTAAGGATATTTTGGTAATTTTGTAAAGGGTTAATTTTATAATTCACAACTCCTTACTTTTCCTATAAATACCCATCCATTCTTCTCATTTCCTACACACTTTCCATTCTTCTTCTTCTTCTTCCTTTTCTAAGCTTCTCCTTTTTTCCCTAGAGCTTTAATGGCTTCCATGCCTTTCTAAAAGAATTCCAAAAGTGTAACAAGGCTATGGCAAAAATAATCGACAAAAAATATATCAATTAAGTCAAATTCAAGCTAGTAAGTTCCATCCATCCACCCAAGGCCATGCCCACCTAGAAGCCATCTCCACTTATTTTCATCTCAACTTCTAAGATAGCATAGCTATAGCTATATTTCAAGAAGTTTTGGGAAAAAGTAGCGATGCTATAGTCAAATCCTTAGTGACAAAGTTAGCAAAGTTGGTAGAAAGTATGGTTTATATCTGGAGTTCTTTGCCTTAAAGTTTGAAGGAGTGGAATCCATAGTGAGTCATTTCTTCCTTTAAGTCCATTAAAATCACTGCTAAGTTGAAGAACTTTAAGTGTTAAGTGTTGTTTGAAAACCCTTGTTGAATGATTGTTTACTTTGTTTGCTAAAACAATGGTTTTATTTCCTTCTTTGACTATTTGGATGGTTAATTAAGTATTTTAAAATTTAGAAGTTAAATACTTAATGAGGTCTGCGGAAATGACTAGCGCACCTGTTTCGTCTGTGAGATCCAAGGAGACTAGGGCGAGGGACGGAACATGTCGAAGGGAAAGCTAGAATGCTCCAAAATAAATATCAAACCGTTTTAACCCAAAATAAAATAAAAAGTGTTATAAATATTTGATAGAATGAAGCATTGAATATCATTTATTGTTGTTTTTATTTTATTGATTGATTGCTTGAATTAGGCTCGACCATTTTATAAGCGTTGATTATTATTTATTGGTTATCGACTTTGCTCGACAAATTTATGAGCAATTAATTATCCATATGCATGGGCGGGGTAGAAAATAATTGTATGCTAACACCTTGTGATTTATTTCAAAATTTGACTATAGGGTGTTTAGCGATATTGTTGGTTCATTTAATTGTTATAATTAGTTATAATAATTTGACATCAATGGAATTGTTTTCAAAGTTGGTTTTCCTAAATGAAAGTTTATGAAATGTTAAAGAAATAGAAATATTTGAGAATAATATTTTGATATGATTTTATATAAAAGTGTTTTATATAATGAATGATTTTATAAAGATGTTTTATAATACAGAAAGAATTTCGAGGACTAACCCGATGGTTTTAAAATGATTTTTGAAAGTATTTAGAAATGCAAATTATTATAGATTTGAAGTATTTGTAATTATTAGTGTAAATGATTTTTCCACTTTGGGATATAAAGTGATTTGTTATGTTATCGATGATTCGTGTAACCCATAACTAAAAAGTGAGCAAGGGAGGTGTAGATGTTTTGTGGCCTTAGTATAGTCTGCTCTCGTTGTAGAGGGATATACATATCTATATTTATTTTTTGGAAGGCTGGGACCCAGTTGCCTTGTTATGGCTAGAAACCTCCAATCAGGTAGCTTATATTTTTGTATGCTTGTATATTAGTATCGTTTCAAATGTGATTTGTTTTCAGATCTCGAAGTTAAGGACTAGTTTGAGTATAAAAGATATATGCATACACACACAGATATATATATATATATTTCAAAAGTTTTGAAATAAGAATTGGGTAATAAAGTTCAAAGAGATAATTTCCGCAAAGGTAATTGGATTTGAAAATTTTAAATGTAAAGATTAAACCTAAGTGGGTAGTTTTGGTAATTGCATATTTGTTTGTTGCATCATAGGCTCCATGAATCCTATTTTCTATAGAAGAACTACGTTGGCTTGATCCTGTATCTAATTGGGTACCTAATTAGATAGGTGTACGTAGGTAGTCACAAGTGGTAGTGATGCAGCCCCAATAATAACATAACATTTTTACGTTTATTGATTTCCATATATCGTGTATTGATGTATTTTTCCTATTTATTATTTTATTCCGCATTTAACAAGTTTATTGAGTCTGCAAGAATGACTATTGATGTCTCTCTCATCAGAGTTGTGCAGTGTTAGATACTTGCATATGTATTTGGTATGTATTAAAGCACACCTAGTAGAATAAATGATTACCCTGATTTAACTTGTATATTTGAAATTGTATCCTATACATTTAATAGTGTTGAATATTTATCAAATATTATGTATTAAGTTGGTAGCTATCATTTGTAGTTTTAGAATGGATGGGTTTTCGACGATTTTGACTGGTCTGAAAATCCGGGTCGTCGCATTTGGTATTAGAGCTTAGGTTAGGTGCTTAAGTAAAATTTGTCTAGGTTAGTAAATCAACCTAGGAATTTAATGAAACTACCTTAATTTGATAAATAAAATGGATAGGATAAGGCACCGTGCCTTCGATTGGGGGTTATGGGTGATATTATTATTTTTGGTGTGCTTAACTTTCGTTAATTGTTGTTTTTTCTTTATATTTTTCCATCCTTGAAATTTCAAGGATGAAATTCTTTTAAGTATGGGAGAATGTAATGACCCATAATTTGACCACTTTAAAATATACTATTTAAAGTGATTTTAAATATAATATATATCACATTTTATGATTTAAATAATATTAGATAGGATTTGCAGAGTGAAATATATACAAAAATAGGTATAATTTCTTATATCGACAAAAGTGACAAAATCCTGATTTCAGAAAAGTAAGTTTCAATGATTAAATAAATTATTTTAATTAGTTTATGTGTGTCTGTATTTTTAAATAACATTGCACAAATATATTTTAAAATTTGGTTTACATAAATAAATAGTAGAACTAAAACGTCAAAATGTGACCGTAAAACATTTTGTCGAAAATAAACGATTTATCGATTTAAAGTTTTTGGAACATTGTTGCACCTTTATTTTTTTATATATGAACTGTAACATCCCGATATTTTCAACCATTCGCATCCGCACATGTCAGACTTTAATTGCTCAAAATATCATATTGTTAATTTATATTTGGCAAAACTCAGCATGTACAGTAAATAAATAATCTTAGAATCACAAACACAGAGTAATAACAATAAGCAGCGGAAACAAGTGAATAGTAGTTCATGAAGCTACTATATATATAACAGAGTTAAACAAGATACAACAGAATTCTCGAATACATAAAAGTCTCAATACAATAGTCAAATACAAAATCTGAATACATCACTGGAATCAACTGAATAGTTGAAAACTGAATCGATGGTTGGAACTCCAAGCGAAGCTCCAAATCCAAGTTGAGTCTCGAATGCTATGACACTCAGTCTGACCCAAGCGTAAAGCAAACACAAAACACTCGAGTCAGGATTAACATTCTTATATCAATAAATCCAACTCAAGTGAAATATCAACTGAAATACAAGTAACTCAAAGGATGTTTGGGATAACCATCCTCTAAGGATCCATTAAACTATCTACTATGTAGTAATATACGCTATTATAATAATGTCTAAAGTAAAGTAAACTATTAAAATAGCGTTAAGGCGTCAAAGGTGGGCACCAAATCAATCACAAAGTAATAGAATGGCTAACGATGAAGTGTGTCCGATCGGAGGAGCTACCTCACTTAGCCCGTCAATTACTTCTGTTTTAGCCACCTTATGCTAACTCACGGGAGTTAGGTCCACGTATGTATACCTTTAGGATCGTCACCACTATCCTACTTCATTCTGGAATCTCCACCGCGTACACAGTTGTTAAAGTGGTTTTCGAAATCGACAGAGAGTATGCCCATATCTGATCCCGGTCTCTTTAACAACCAAATGCTATTATAACACCGCGGTCATTCCAAAATAGTTTATACTTCAAAACCAAAATATCATTTCCATTTCAAAAACCATATCAATACGATATCATTTCCATTTCAAAAATATTTACTTCCAAAATCATAGTACTTTCAAAGTTATAACACTTTCGAAACCAAAACACTTTGAAATCATAACACTTTGGAAAACCATAACATTTGAAATCATAACGCTTTGAAATCATAGCACTTCCTTTAAACTATTTAGATATTAATAATAGTATATATAATAAAATAGTTTATAAATAAAATAGTTTATATAAAATAGTTATAAGTTAAAAATAGTTTATAATAAAATAATTAGCATATTAAAATAGTTTATAAAAAAATGATTTATATTAAAATAGTTTATATAAAATAATTTATAAAGTAAAGTATAAAAATAGTTTCAAATATAATTTAAAAATACTTTATATAATAAAATAGTTTCCATAAATTTCATAAATCAATTCAAATCAACTCAAATTCCAAAATTCACATTTAATTCAATCTCAATTCATAAATTTCAATTCAATTCAGTTTCTAAATAAACCATTTCAATTTAAATCGATTTCAAATACAAATTTGAACCACAAAATAAAACATTTCAATTTCAATATATTCCAAAGTTTTAAATATTCCACAATTTCAAAACTAAATTTGGTAATTTCATATATACCTTAATTTAACTTCATTATTATTTAGTTTTGAAATATTCACTTAATAAATCCAATATCATTTAAATAAAACCCCAAATTACTAATAAACTAAATATTTCCTTCAATTTATTCAAACTGAAATATTCATTTAATCACCTTAAACCAAAATCAAGTTATAAAATCATATCCTTTCAAAAATCTCAATTTCAATAAGTTTCAAGTCGATTTTTAATTAAATATAGTTCTTAACTAAATACAATTTCAAATAAATTCAAATTTATCACTCCAATCTTAACTTATAAAAAAATCATTATAAAATCTATTTTAAAATATAATTTTAAATAAATACATAAACGTCTCATAAAATTTATTTATATATCAAATCTATTATTATATTCTAAAAATAGTAAAATTATAATAAATTCTTAAAATTTATAATTTCAAAATTAACTTATAACTATACGATTTTCACAATGTATAAATTTTAAAATAAAATACATTTATATATAATATCTTAAAACAACATTTATTAAACCATAAATTTCTTTCCAAAACCATGGAAATCATTTTCAAATTATTTATATATATATATACCAACAGTGTCTTTATATAATTTTCTATCCTATGGTCAAGTGATACAGATATTTATCATTTCAATCAGCAATTTAAATATATACGGGTATATATCATTTTAACCCACAATCCCAAATTCAATTCAATGAAAATCGCTTGGGTTTATCATTTCAACCCATAAAGATTTTCTCCTATTCTAATGATCGTTCGGGTATGTATCATTTCAACCTATAGGGAATTATATACTAATAGGGAACTTGCAGAGTGATAACAGATATGATAATAATATAACATGCATATATTATTAATAAATATCAAATAATGGTGTCAGATGTCACAGGTGAACAGATACAGATGATGGCATATATATAGCAATGTAAATAACTATCAGCAGCATATTTCAATTGTCGCTTCAATTGAAATCAAATTTAATAAATATAAGAACGTTAATCGTGAGTGATTGCTCACCTTTCGAGGCTAGAGAGTTTTGATAATGAACTGAGTTACGAACCCGAGTAATGAATTCCAAAGCAAGTTAAGGTTGGCACGAATTCGATGATGAAAGCTGATAATAAGGAACTATTGAAACAAATCGAATTAGCTTGATATAAACGGAAAAATGTATATATATATATATACTATTCTTATCATTATTTTATAAAAATCAACCTTTGAATTAAGACAAATATAAAAATGTATATATATTTTTATATTATAAAACCATTACTTACATTTAAACACATATAACCAAGTATTAACATACAAAGTATTGTTTCAAATCAATTAAGAAAAATCAAAACAACTTATCTACAACTTGTATAACTTAAAATCTGTATATAAAATATATTACAAAACTCTTATATAGACTTACATATGCAAACAATAAAATAAAATATTTATATAAATATACCTTATCAACTCAACTGACAATATATAAACATCTAAAATATATTACACCTTAATATATAAATACTATCAAATATACATGCCGACTATTATAAACATACAACTATATATATATATATATACACTTTACTTGACTTATATACATAAACAGGTTTTATATAACTTAATATATAAACAGTATATTACAGATATCATATGTTTACATTTCAAACTAACAACTTTATAACTCATAAAATACATAACATATACATGCATACATACATACATACATATATATAATACTGTAGACATATATATCTAACACATCAACTTAAAATTACTGTAACTAACATATACATAGGAATGTAACTTTATAACTAATATATATACATAGATATACATATAAATTGAACAGTAAAGCTAATATAACTTAGTTTATTAAAATATATATAAACTAGCAGACCACTAATATAACTTATATATTGAGAACAACTTAATATACATACTATAAAATATATATACGCAAATAACTTTATATGTTATTATATACGTATGTAACTTATTTCTTTACAATCTCGAACAAAAATTTATAAGCTTATATAGGCCTGTACATATTAACAGCAAACAAACATATCACAACACCTATATAGTTCATCTTTTAAAACCCATACATAGGAAACATATATTTACTAATATATATATATATGAGCACGTAATACAAATATATACTCTAAACAACAAGCTAAACATCGCTATAACTCATATATACTTAAATATCTCAAATATATACCCAATCGATTATATGTAAAATCAATAAAAAATATAAAGATCAAAATACCCATCTATTCTATATTTTACAACCCATATATATATATATATATATATATAACCAACTGTAAGCAAAATTTTGTATAACTCATATGATTAAAAGAGGATTTAGTGTAAAACATATATATACGAAACTAACTTATAATACTAAGAAGGAGGCTACCTGCAACCAGATGGTCGGCAGAGAAAAGTGCTAGAGGTTTGAGCGGATCGTTGGAGGTGGCAGATGGAGGTGTAGGCGAGGTGAAGAGGCGGCACATAGGTGGAAAGTAAGGGAATGGAAGGTGGCAGATCGGCTGCTGTGGTGTAGGCCATGACTTCGGGAGGCGGGTGTGAGTTTTGCATGGTAGCCGAGATGGGTTTCGGCACAGGCAATGGAGAAGGAGGGGGAAAACGTGGCTTGATGTCGTGGGGTGGATCGGTCGGGATGCTTGCTCGGTGGTGGATGATATGTAGGCAGATGCTAGAGAGAAGCAATAGGCTATATTTATAATATAAATATATAATACCTTTTATTATATATAAGAGAAGAGGACTTGAGGCTGCTTGAAACATGGAGGAAGAAGTACGGGCGGAGGAGGATTTTGGGATGGTGAAGGTGACGTGGCAGCTCTTGGCAGGTCGAGTCAAGTTGGGTGGTGGAGAACATGCAGATCTGGTCTTGTTCGCATGGGGTGGGTGGAGGCAAAGAGAGTTTGCTTGGAGCAAATCAAAGAGAAGTATGAACAAGCTACAGGAACGAAAAAAAAATGAAAACTCACTTTTCATTATTATGTATTTTTATATAACTGAGCACATAAATGAAAAGGAAGAGAATGAAATAAAAATGGAACCAGTAGGAAATAAAAAGTCACCGGTTGGATTTTGAAGTGGTGGGATATTAACAATCAAGTATGCTTAATTCATTGAATATAATATCAACTGGCTATTGGGTTATGCACGGTGAGCAAATGAATGGCCACGAGAAGTTTAAAAGCTAAATTTTTTTTACCGATACGGTTGACCGTTTCACGGTTTCCACTGTGTACCGGACTTCAAAACAAAGAATTGAATATACCGCAGAGATCATCACGACGATACGATCAAAGCGGTATAAAGATATCAATAGTACGATCATCCGATCAAAAGTCGATATCGGTACCGAAATGCTGCTAAAATGTCAGAAATAAGATGAACAGAGCAATAGAAGTCCAAATTTGACGAAACGAAATATGACGTCTCACTCAGAAGATAATTTACAAATTTACTATATAAAATATTCAGGTTTGGAAAATATTTTATGATCATCAATTTAACTGATTTAAATTTAAATATAATTACACAATAAAATAACTTCCATATTATCAATTGAAAATTTACTATTTGCTATGTTTAAATAGACGTATTCCAAATATCAAATTTTATTATTTAAATTTCACAAAATTCAGTAAATTACGTTATTAAAACAGTTAAAATTTATGGGTCGCTACATGAACATATATTTAAACAGTATAAGTATTAATTAATTCGCTAATCAAGTTTACTTTTGCTAATTAAGGTTAGAAATTCCTAAAAATCATTAAGAAAAAGTAAAATAAAAGGACAAAATCATGTCAAATCAAATCAAATAAAACCTTTACTTTATTTTCCTTGTACACTAAATGATTAATACATAAAGTAGTGATGCGAAAAAGTGATGGTACGTGTTTAAAAAGTAAGATAAATTAAGGATATTTTGCTAATTTTGTAATTCACCACTCCTTACTTTCCTATAAATACCCATCCATTCTTCTCATTTTCTACGCACTTTCCATTCTTCTTCTTCTTCTTCTTCCTTTTCTAAGCTTCTCCTTCTTCTTCTTTAGAGCATTAATGGCTTCCATGCCTCTATAAAAGAATTTCAAAAGCGTAATAAATTTATGGCAAAATTAATCGACAAAAAAGTATATCACTTAAATCAAGTTCAGGCTAGTAAGTTCCATCCACCAAGGCCATGCCCACCTAGAAGCCATCTCCATTTATTTTCATCTTAACTACTAGGATAGTGTAACGACCAAGAATTTTCGATCCCGAAAATTCCAGATAGTTAGGAAAGAAGAAAGGGATAGAAGAAGAAGATGCGGAAACACATCACAAATTCTCACATTCGCAGCGGATCAAAATATAATATTAAATAATAACAGTTATACAAAGGAAAACTGTACTGGTCAAATTTCACTTTAATACATCAGAGTTACACATATAAACAGACACTGGATATACACAATCATCAAGTGTCAGGTATACAACAATATAATACAGCGGAAACACTCCATACACTCTTGCCATCCAGCTCGCCTCCTGAACTCCAGAACGTCCTTACCTAAGAATCTGTAATACCCGGTCTGACCCGAGCATTACATCAAAGTAACACCCGGGTCAGGCTGGAAACCAGCGTGAGTAAACCCATATAAATTGAAATACTAAATTAAAATCGTTCAAGTAAAACCCGGGTAACTCGTACTTTACTACGAGTTCATTACTTGTTATACTCAACATTTTTCCACAAATCAATTCCTAAGTATCCTTACTTAGTTCAAAAGTCCATATTATTCCATTTCAATCTATTGATTTTTCACATCAATCCATAAGGATCATTGTAGATTACAAATCGAAGTGGTTTCGGGTATTTATCGATACTCGACCCCGGTCTCTTCGAATTTCATGACATCTTAACCCAAGTTATTCAAATGAAATATTATTCATTTTTAAATACAGGATGTCACTGTTTTAACCCACCATATTATATCACATAGCATCACACACCACATACCAGAGATATCAATTAATCTAAGGCACACAATATCATTTAATCATTCATCAACAAGATAAATTAATCACATTATTTCTAATTAATTTAAAACAAATTAAATTAATTACTTCAACTACCCTTAATCATGCTTTCAGAACATAAATTAATTATAAACAATTAATTAATGTCCTTTGATTACCCATTATTTATCCATTATTCCTTCTATAATTACTTCCATTAAGTAATTATCCATTGGCTAATTATCCTCCATCAATTAGCCATTAATTGATTAATTCTTTAATTTATTTATATTCCCTTAATTAATTTATTCTCAATCATTAATTAATTAATTAATTAATTCCTCTTTAATAACTTATAAATTAAGTTTTAAAACAACTTAAAATTTTGCTTTATTAATTAAAGTTAAAATAAATTACCCAATCTTATACAACTACTATTTAGAATAATGGTTAGGGTAATTTAAACTTGATTTTTGGTTAACCATCAAACTTGACAACCTCTTATCATTTAACTTGAGCAAAAACCGACCAATTCCACACTCAAACCCGAGTCTTCCTCTTTTAAATTCAAAACCAATTTTAATTTAACCACCTTAAAATAAATCGTCCTTACATTTGAATTTGAAAATATATTAAAATAGAATACCGTTAAAACTTTGAATTCCATTAGTTTTGGATACTTATTTAAAAATTTAGAACTTGATTTCTTATTACAAACTTTACTTAAACTTGATTTCCTTTTTTTTTACAAAACATTAGTTTGCTTAACCCAGATTTACACAATTGAACAAAAACCAAGTCAACCCTTCAGCAACCACCTGCTCGCCTCGAGACAACCAACTCTCACAAAAACTTCGAGTCATCTCTTCACACGCATGAGGTCCCACCCGCGTTACCACTAAAGTCTGACGACCCAATCACGACGTGCACACGGTGCATGTTCACCAGCGACTTCGACCTTCGGTGGTCATCGTGGAGTCACGCTACAGTCACTCGAACCCATGCGAGCTCACATTCGAACCCAGATCAAACGAAAACCAAACGAATCGAAAATGAGGTATCTCGGCCAAATAGGAAAATCACTGAAACGACCCGATCTTCCGTGCCCGGAAAATCGAACCATTTGGGTTAAAAAGAAGAGGTAGAAGAAGAACATAGAAAACAACAACAGAATCTAACCATCGCAGCGGAATAAAATATAATATATAATAACAGATCTTTACACAAATCAAAACTATATCTGTTTATATAATACATCATCAGAGTATACATCAGAATTCAACAGCATCAATAACATACAACTGGACAGTAATCATAACATGTCCTTACAATCTGAATACACATCGGAATATATATATATAAACAAGTACGGGAGATACGTCTCATCATCCAACTCATCGCCTGAGCTCCACAGCTATAACCTGAACCTGTTTATCTCGGTCTGACCCGAGCATCATATAAAACAATACCCGAGTCAGTCTGGAATACCAGCGTGAGAAAATCACACTCAAATTTATTATTAAGTTTTCAAAATCCTTTGAAATCAAAAGCATCTCGTAAGACCACGCCACAAATAAACATGTCGGGTTTTTACCTTACGATAGCTAAAACACTTTTTATAAAATCCTCTGATATTATAATAGTGTCTATATACAAATACTTATTCAAATAGCTGAAATTGTTACATGATTAAATTCCAGCATACTAGGTATACAAACAAATACCGTACAAGGCACATATGGAAAATGGATTTCCAACGAATGACTAGGCACTGGGGTACCACCTGTCACAGTACGTGGCCTAGATCACAGTACCGAGGATCACACCCGACCCCCTGCTACACAAGGCCGGAATCACTTATGGGAAATTCCAAATATGATCACCCCACGGTTGGGATCAGCAACCGCACCACTAAGCCGAAATAAAAGGGACCTCTAGGCAGGGATGACCACACTCTCTAGTGGGCGCTACCCACGAAGCCTTGCTGCATAACCCTGATTTTTAGTAATTCCCGGTTGATGAGGCTTGAGGCTAAACGTTACCTTTATAGAACGTTTGACTTAGAATGCCCATCATCCCCTAACGATGTTCCGAAAACATTCGTTCATACAAGTCCGTTCCGGGTCCGAACGGAACTAAAAACACTATCCCATCTTCGATATCAAACTCGTTTCCCTACGAAATGTACAAACCGGATCGAAGTGGTTTTCGAGAAATTAATCTCGATCCCGGCCTCTTCGAAACGATCAGCGCATTTGGCCAATATTGATAGTCGGTTATTTAACTATCAATTAACATTCACAACCATTCATCACACAATAAATAATTTTCCCACATTATTTAGTTGTCTCAAATATCCTTTCAAGATATATTTCCAAATTTCAAAACTCATTTGAAACAATTTCAAACAATTTCCGCTTACGGAATACATTCCCCAAATGTTTATTTCCCTCTGGAACACCAAGTACAAAATACTTTTAGATTTAAAAATAATTTAAAAACACTTTACTATAAATATACTTTATAACATTAAAATTTTAAAACTACTTTAATACTTTATTAAATATATACTTTAAGAATATTTAAAATAAAACCACTTTATAAATATGAACTAAATTTCTTTTTAAACATATTACCAAATCACTTTTTATATTTACAAAAATAATAGATTTGAAAATACTTACTTTAAAAATTTAACGTTTAGAAATAATAAATTTCCTAAACATGCTTTTCAAAACATATTAAAACTTTTAACCAATATTTAAAATTTCTTTGAAAATGTACTTGGCTATCCAAGGAAATACACTTCTCTTCACATCTTTAAAAATAAATCAACATTTATTTTTAAACCAATTCCTATCCCTTTATAAATTCCACCTTGAATTTATATTTTCAAATATCCACTAATATTTTATTTTACTTTATAAACCCAGTTTATAAATTCTAAAATCTCACTTCTCTTTAAATTTCCATTCCAAACATTTAAATCGATTTCCAATTTATTTTCCATTTTACTTAACTTGAAATAAATTTACTTACTTACTTCATTTCTTTCAAATCACATTAACCTCCAGATTTAATTTCTTTATTCTGAGTTAGAACCCCTTTTAACTAAAATATCAATTTCAGATTTCCAAAACTCCTTATTTATCCTTTAATTAAATTAAATCCTTAATTTCAAAAATTTAATTCTTTTATTCTTTAAATAATATCACTTACTCACTCAAATTTATTATTCCTTGTTAAATTCAAAATCCCCTTTTTATATTTGTTAGAATTTTGAATCACCTTTACTTTTATTTTATTTTTCAATTCATTATTAAATTCATTCAAATTCACTTAGAATCATTTACTTAAAATCTTATTCTTTGATTTCTTTCGAAAAATCCATTTTCTATAGTTTTTAATAACTCATTATACAGAAATATTCAATCCAACCATATCATCCAATATTTCAGTCATCAATATACTCATCACAGGATATTAAATAATCATCACAGGATATTTAACAAAATTAAATATTTGAGGAATCCAGTTGGATCCCTCCAACCCGTTTCCCTGCATCCACAGATGTTAGCACAATACCAATTCCACTTCGAGGTGGAATATCGCGGTATATGGGATTTATATAAAATCATCCGCTATTATGCGGCGCATAGGGTCTCATCCGCTATATAATGCGAGAATATCAACTCAGATATATACATATGCCAATATATATATATATATATTAATATATACTACTATATAATATATCACATTCAGTCAATGCAAACATTCAACCAAATATATAAATTTTACTATTTAAAATTTAAATTAAACTAGATGAGTGAGATTAACTCACCTTTGATTCTAATCTGTAATCTGATCCAAACTCAACTTGCTTCCTCTTGATTTTAGACCTTGTATAACATTATACGGTTTATTAACATTTTAAATAATAAAAAAATCAACTAACCTTTTTAAATAAGTTTATTTAACTGATAATTTAATTTAAACTAGTTATTTAAATTTTAAATAAATTTTCTATGATAACTAATTTTTCCTAGTAACCAGAAAAATAAGTGAGTTAATTTTAAACAAGCTAACCCCCTAATCCATTATTTAAAATAACTAGTAGGTTTAAGATGTATATATCTATATCTATCCCTTTCTTTTGAGACTACATACATACATATATATATTTATATAATAATATATAGATTTAAAAATATATATATTTTTTTATTTAAACCCCTCAAACATTTAAAATTTCTATTTTCAATTCCAGTAAATAGCTAACAAAATGTCATCTTACTAAAAAAAATACTCTCTTTTTTTTTTCTTTTTTTTCTCTGTTTCACTAACCTGGATGTGGCATATGTATTAAATTGTAACGACCCATATTTTTACGGATCGAAAAGTTCGTTCAAATCTGGAATTTTCAGCATTTTAAGTCGTTTCAGATTTTAGGCAGAATTATTTTTCTAAGTCCTAGGTCGTGAACGACCTAAGTGATAGGTCGTGACCGACTTATAGAATTGGCGACCTAAGGGGTAGGTCGGCAGCGACTTAAGGAAGTTGATGACCTTAGAGTTTTGGTGAGTTAAGTGTTAGGTCGGCAGGGCGAGTTAACGACCTAAGGAACTGACCGACTTAAGGAGATGGCAACTCAAGGGTAGGTAGACCTAGTGGAGTTAGCGACCTAGTGGTTACCGGGTTAGCATAGTTAGGTCGGCAACGACCTAGAGGAGCTGGGGTAGCAGGTTAGCGACTTAGTAGAGTGAGCGACCTATGGGATTGACCGACCTAAGAAATAAGCTAGTTAACGACTTAGTAGTTAAGTCGTTGGACGACCTAAGGGGTTAAGTATCTGGTCGTGTGGACTAAGTTGGAGTGGTTGGCTAAGTCTTAGGTCGCGTATTGGCTTAAGTGTTAGGTCGCGTAAGCGCTTAAGTGTTAGGTCGTAACAATGTTAGGTCGCGTGGGTTGCTAAGTTGTTAGGTCGCAAGGTTTTATAAGTCATAGGTCGTAACTCAGTGAGTTGTTAGGTCGTAGAGGCAGTCTGCGTTAGGTCGCTGGGTTTTGTCTAAGTGTTAGGTTGTACCTATTGTTAAGTCGCGTCTAAGTGTTAGGTCGCGATCTGTGTTAGGTCGTAAGTCGTATACAGGTGGAAGCGCATGTGTTAAGTCGCGCGTTGCGTAGGTCGTAGGTCGCTGGGTGCTTGGTTGCGCAGAAGTGTTAGGTCGTAGGAGTTGGGGTGCGCGTGCTTATCTGTTAGGTCGGAGAGGCTTAGGTCGGAGACGACCTATGGAGATAGCCGAGTTACGACTTAAGGAAATTTCTGCCTATAAATAGAAGGGGGTTGGCTTCATTTTTGGGATCCGGATTTTGAAGCGACGAAGTGCTGCCATTTTGAGAGCTCGACTTCTACACTTCTTCACTTCTTTTCTCCACTCTAATCTAGTGCTTCCTTTCATCCAAATCGAAGATCAAGATTGAAGATTCAAGAGCTTAGATTGAAGATCTTCATCTTTTCAAGAGAGATTTCTTCGTTTGAAGTGGATTCGTGATAGATCAAGCTTGATCCTTCGCTGTCCAGATCTGAAGCATGTTGATTTGAGGTTGTTTAGGTGATTTGGTGAGTGGTGATTATCTCTCACACGGATCCAAAGGAGTAGATCGGATTGTTGGCTTGATTTGGAGTTAAAATAGTGATTTCTATGCATTTTTGTAAACCTAAGTGTAGATCCATTGTTCATGATGATTTGACAACCATTTTTGTACATGATTAACCTATGCAAGTTCATTCATCAAGTTGTAGAGATAATTATCATGTTTTCATGCTTGTTAGACTTTCAACTCCTTAATTACGAAATTGCCATTATTGCTATAATTGTCCATTTTGCTTATATTTGAATGCTTGGTTACTTGGATTGATGTTTGACATGATTGATTGCTGTGAATTAGATGATTGTTGATTGGTTTTAGACAAGGTGGTCGAAGATGATTCAAAAGCTAAGGGAAAGGCTCTTGAATTGGGAAAGCTGCTCGTGGCATATGTAGCGGGATGATGAAGCTCTTATGCATAGATTTGATGATGAGATGTTGAGATGAGGCTTTGCGAGGATGTAATGAAGCGAGGCATCAAGTGATGAAGACTTGGTCTAATCCAGACGGGATCATTCCAAGCACGTTGGTAACTCGGTGATATGATTCGAGTTAAGAGTAATGGATGCTTGAGAGGCGCTTGAGCTAGTATGGAAATAGTCGTCAAGGAGGATGACTAGGAGGCTTGGATAGCATCGTTGTTGAAGGTTCTAGCATGCTCTAAGCAAGAGTACGTTTGGGCAGATTCGATAGTCCCAACGGCCAACTGTTGATGGTCGAGTACTCTGGGCAGATTCGATAGTCCTAGGCACGGGCTGCGACGACGTGCGGGAGTTATGTCTAGAACCGGGGTTTCCATTAGCCCTTGACGGACGGCTGAAAGAATGTGCCGGTCATTCAATTAACGGTGATATCGAAGTAGTGATAACAGTGATAGCCAGAGTCATGGATGTTTGGTTGTATCGTCATTCGGACTCAAGAGCGGTATTTTCTAGGTGCTTATCTGATTTAGGCCTTGGTACTTGGAAAACATCGCCCTTGACTCGAATGATTATTACTTTACTTTAAATTGTATGCTCTGCTATGTTGCTTCTGCTTAGTGTGTGTCTGGGGGCTATCACTGTAGAAAGAGGTGGAGTGGGAGGGTTGTATTCCTATTCCTTTTCCTTTATGCTCTTTTGGTATGTTGTTAGTTAATTTATTGCTCACTAAGACTGTTGTCTAACTCAAGGCTTTATGTTTTAATTCTTATCGCCTTGGGCTGTTCATCCATTTTGGGATGGGCAGACTAGGTAGTAGGTGACAGGTGATGTTCTTGCTTCCCGCGTTGCTGATATCGAAGACGAGCTGGAGGGTTGCATATTATCTTCTTATTATATGTACTGGATGTTCCGCTGTTTGTATTCTCTGAGTGTTATGTAGTGAGGCTTGTTGTATAGACTATTCAGATGCTTGTATTCAACTATTATGAAGTTTTATTGATGGGATTTTATTCTGTGAAGCTTCACTACATATATGTTCTATTGTATTTTGTCCATGCGCTGTGAGTAATACGATAGATTCTGTTGTTTTTAATTTACCTTGACAATCGTCCATGGTCACCTGGCACACATTACAGCGCACTTTCTCTAGATTCGGTGCAGGGGTCATGGGCGGTCCTCACATAAATTCAATTAAAGATAAAAATTATCCTGATAAACGAAATAAAAATCAGCTAATTCAATTAAACAGTTTTAAACTTGAGTAACCTTGAATTTAAAATGCCTAAAAATTTAAATTACCTTAACACATAAAGGAAACCAAAACACGCTCTGCTCTAATGCTCAACATGAGACTCCATCCTTGTCGAGCTCATCTCCACCGCTATCGACATTGAGTCAGCAACCATCGGCCAGAGACGAACCCACCCCAACCCATCAGTCCAAACGCCGAGCTCTTCCCTTCTCCTTGCCTCATGACTCCATCGTTCGAACGAGACCTCCACTTCAGGTCGAGCACTATTTCGCGAACGAACACCCATCGAACGCCGCGCACCCCATATCGCCATGCCGGTCCACACATCCCTTTGTCGCCGCTCGGAGTTGCTCGAACCCCTCCCATCCTCGCGCCGCCACCGCTACGAGCCCCAGAACTTCGATCGAGATGACACACGCCCCTACGAAGCCGCTACCACTCGAGTCTACTCCTTCGATTTCGAATATTAACTTTTGAATTTGCTCAGACATTAAAGGGAGGAAGCGGATGCAATCGATTTTGAACGAAAGAGGGAGGGCGGACTTGATTTGGGTTTAAGATTGATTTACTATATTAATTTTTTTCGAAAGTGGGTTCTCGTTCTTTCTTTGCTTGGAAGCTATCTGTATTTGAAAAGAAAGGGTGGGGAACAGAAGAAGATATTAACGTGTTGTTATAAAAAAGAGAAACATGGATATGAAAGGAAGTCGGCTGTGATTTGATTTTCCTTCGAATAAAGATATTTAAGTTAGATCGATAATTATCGTCTAAGCATTTATACTTCGTACGGTCACACATTAATTCCAAAAGCTATGAAATTTGTAATTCGGTAATAATTCAATATTACGGACCCAATGGAACTGGTTTCGTCGAATTCCGAGACCGTGCCTCGGAAGGCTATTTTTAAATTCAATTTAAATGATATATTTTTAAAACTGAACAAAACGCTTTGAAATTCAATTTTAAAAGTTCCATCACTTTTAGTATTATCAATGTAAATTTTCCAAGCCTTCAAATTATTCTTAACAGGCTTAAAAATCCAGATTCAACAATTTACCCAATTCCGATAATTAAATTCAACAATTAATTATCCACTAAATATTGATATTTTGAAATTTAAGTTAAAATTAACCGTTAAAATATTTAAAATAAATTAAATATTCCAATTTCAAACGTCCAGAAATTCCGAGTCGTCACATTCCTCTCCCCTTAAAAGAATTTTGTCCCTGAAATTACCAGTTAGGAAGAATGATCCATATCCCATTAACTATTCACTCAATCCTCATAGTTTATAACAACTTACCAAACGAATCTTTTTATCAAAGACACACTAACCCTCTTTCTCAAAAAAATTCTAACTCCCTAAATTCCCGAAATTTTTTGCCAGCATCTCCTTTGCGCGGCTAGGTCGGTACTACTACGGCTCCCAAAATAAAAAAGAAAACAAAAAGCCAAGTGGCTAGATCAAAAATCCAATCAAATTTCATATAGAAATTTTAAACACATACCTTTTTGTTGGGCCATTAAAATTTATCTTCTAAAATCAAAACCCCAATTTATCCATTGCTTTTATTCACCTGTATATCCTACTAAGCAATAATATCCAATCATAGGATTCAAAATAATTTTATCAACTTCTTTACAAATTTCAAATATTTGCTTTACTTATGCCCGTACGATGCACATATATCATTCGTACGCAATATCAAATTCGATCGCTCACTCGATCACATAATTTCACTTCCGAACTAGTATCGTCCACTCGACTTCCTAGTGCGGACTCAGATCTGGTTTCTTGATCAGAAACCGTCATTCTCCTTGCATAGTCATAACTATGATAGAGAATTTCCAGAATCAATTAAAATTCCATATCCAGGATTCACCGTCGAAAATCGAGCGAAAAATCCTAACTCGGATCGATATAACTATCTCAAAATTCTATGCTCGAATTTTGGATCAAATAGCTATGCGAATAAAATAATATACGTACATCCTACGTATAAATTTCAATTGATTATCAATTATATCAATTTCCACTTTATTCATATTCAGTTTGATTACATTCACTTATCCACAATTTTCTCATTTCACAACTTCAAATTTTAATCGTCATTAAATTATTCATCTAGAATAATTTTCCTCAATACCAAATTACTTAAGAATCTCACCATACTTCTTAAGTTCAATATAAATATTTTACATACTGCTTATACTTATTTTCACTTCACTATTGAAGTTCGTATCCATTTCTATTCACTTTTTCCTTTACCATTCCACTGGAATTCAATTTATCTTCCACTTTGAATATTGAATTAGTTGCACTTACTAATTAATTTAAATCTCAATTAAAGTTTATTTGCAACTCTACTTCCTTTAGTTCCTTCGATTTCATTCTTTACATTCATATTTCAATAGATTCAATTATTCTGTTCCAATTCCATTTGCTTAGCAAATTTAAATCATTTATCGTTAATGAACATTTCCAAAATTTCAAAAAATTTCTAACTCCCAAAGTTTACGGAAATTTTTGGCAGAGTCTCCTTTGTATGGAGGGACTTCTGCGATATCGCAGGATGCACAAATATATATATACATCGGCCTCAGGCCGGAAATCACAATATATATCAATATAAACAGTTCATATTTCCTATTTTGAATTTTTGCATAAGCGTACCTTATTTTAGCATTTTTTTAAGCAAGCGGCTATTTATTTAAGCAATTAGCGCAGTCAAACCCAGCCAAACGGCCTCCAAACACCTGTACTTACTCAATTTAAACAGGTTAGTGACAAATATTCAAAGTTTGTTATTACTTCAATTAATTTCAATAGCTAACACATACATAACATAAGCAATATTCACTAAACACTTCCATAAATGAATTTATTAGGCTCCAACACAAATTATATGCTTCCATTTAAATGGTTTACACTCATTACTTACATTCTATTCATTTTAATCCAAATGAATACATATTTATTATGATTGATTCAAAAATCAATCTTATTGCTTAAATTAACTTATAAATTTTTATACAATCTCATTTGCGTCAACGACGACCATCTCCAATTGATTCCGTTCAATTATTTTGCATTCCATAATCGTATTCAATTTATTTAAATCCAATTGTTAATCTAGGAACATTCCATAATATTTACATTGAATATTCATTCCATAATTCATTTACAAGCCAAACATCTGTCACATCAATTTGTATTCAGCTTGCATTTCATTTCATACAACTCGACACAACCATTTCACACTTTACTTAAGTTGTTTATTTTTCGCCAAGTTATTTCAAATTCCATTTAACCAATTCCAAGCTTCATTTCCATATTTCATTAACTAGTTAATTATCAATTTGTTTATTCAAATTTTATACCCAATATTTGATTTTTATCTCTAAACCACTTTAACTATTTTACTGGGGGTCCATTTATTTAATAGTTTAAGATTTGGATTATATTCATTACTATTACAAATAATTTTATTTGGTTTATTTATTTTACTTCCCAATTTTATAAGTCACAACTTATTTACATTTTACTTTTAACTTGGAATTTCACATTTTATTTCGCCAATATATTTTTATTATCCCATAAACAACTTTAAATAAGATTCCAGAGTTTTAAACAATTTTCCAAAATTTTCAAAATCACTGTTGAAATCAACTACATCTAAACTCCTTTGTTAAATTCAATTATCCCTTTGAATTTCAAAACCAACCCAGTTCACAATCATTTCCAATTTAAAACAGTTTTGTAGCAATTTCTCTTGGAAACTCGAAAATGAACATCGATGACGCTGCAGTCATCACCGAAGTTATTTTCCAGCGATCGAAAGAGAATTAAATGCTTTTATCTCTTTAAAACATTCCAAATATTTTTTTTCAAATCTCCCCATATTCGATTCCAATTCGAAATATTTCCGAAATAATATCACTATTATTTCTCCCAAAACTCCTTTGAAAACCATTCCCAAATCCCAGGAATTTGATTTTTTTCCAAAATTCCAAACTTGAAATCGATTCCCATTTATTTTCAACATTTCTCTGGAATCCTATTTCCAATTATAAATCACATTTGTATATGAAGTTCATTTCAATTCATTTATAACCGATATTCTCCAATTTCCATTTGATATATCAATTTATTTTTCAACTTGGTTATACTTTCAATTTCTTATTCAGTTTTTCACTTAAATGATAATAATCTAATACTATCATTTCTAACAACCAAGCAACCAAACATAAAATTTACAAAAGTTATTCCTTTATATACAAAAATAATTTGGGCCAAATTATTTCATTCACCCTATTTTAAAACAATATTGTGTCGAATTATTCTATTCGAGTGTTTAGAGATCCTATCAATAACGCTAATTACTCGTATTGACCAGAATCCATAAACTACTCAATAAACCAACCAACACAATATTAAACCATTTTATATCCACTAACAAATACGCGCTCATATCTATTAATACCCTCAAAATTCCCACCAGAGCCAAGGTTATCGCCAACCTTCGCTCTGATACCAAGTGAAACGACCCGATCTTCCGTGCCCGGAAAATCGAACCATTTGGGTTAAAAAGAAGAGGTAGAAGAAGAAAATAGAAAATAACAACAAAATCTAACCATCGCAGCGGAATAAAATATAATATATAAAAAACAGATCTTTACACAAATCAAAACTATATCTGTTTATATAATACATCATCAGAGTATACATCAGAATTCAACAGCATCAATAACATACAACTGGACAGTAATCATAACCTATCCTTACAATCTGAATACACAGCGGAATATATATATATATAAAGAAGTACGGGAGATACGTCTCGTCATCCAACTCATCGCCTGAGCTCCACAGCTATAACCTGAACCTGTTTATCTTGGTCTGACCCGAGCATCATATAAAACAATACCCGAGTCAGTCTGGAATACCAGCGTGAGAAAATCACACTCAAATTTATTATTAAGTTTTCAAAATCCTTTGAAATCAAAAACATCTCGTAAGACCACGCCACAAATAAACATGTCGGGTTTTTACCTTACGATAGCTAAAACACTTTTTATAAAATCCTTTGTTATTATAATAGTGTCTATATACAAATACTTATTCAAATAGCTGAAATTGTTACATGATTAAATTCCAGCATACTAGGTATACAAACAAATACCATACAAGGCACATAGGGAAAATGGATTTCCAAAGAATGACTAGGCACTGGGGTACCACTTGTCACAGTACGTGGCCTAGATCATAGTACCGAGGATCACGCCCGACCCCCTGCAACACAAGGCCGGAATCACCTATGGGCAATTCCAAATATGATCACCCCACAGTTGGGATCAGCAACCGCACCACTAAGCCGTAATAAAAGGGACCTCTAGGCAGGGATGACCACACTCTCTAGTGGGCGCTACCCACAAAGCCTTGCTGCATAACCCCTGATTTTCAGTCATTCTCGGTTGATGAGGCTTGAGGCTGAACGTTACCTTTATAGAACGTTTCACTTAGAATGCCCATCGTCCCCTAACGATGTTCCGAAAGCATTCGTCCATACAAGTCCGTTATGGGTCCGAACGGAACTGAAAACACTATCCCATCTTCGATATCAAACTCGTTTCCCTACGAAACGTACAAACCAGATCGAAGTGGCTTTTGAGAAATTAATCTCGATCCCGGCCTCTTCGAAACGATCAGCGCATTTGGCCAATATTGATAGTCGGTTATTTAACTATCAATTAACATTCACAACCATTCATCACACAATAAATAATTTTCCCACATTATTTATTTGTCTCAAATATCCTTTCAAGATATATTTCCAAATTTCAAAACTCATTTGAAACAATTTCAAACAGTTTCCGCTTACGGAATACATTCCCCAAATGTTTATTTCCCTCTGGAACACCAAGTACAAAATACTTTTAGATTTAAAAATAATTTAAAAACACTTTACTATAAATATACTTTATAACATTAAAATTTTAAAACTACTTTAATACTTTATTAAAATATATACTTTAAGAATATTTAAAATAAAACCACTTTATAAATATGAACTAAATTTCTTTTTAAACATATTACCAAATCACTTTTATATATTTACAAAAATAATAGATTTGAAAATACTTACTTTAAAAATTTAACGTTTAGAAATAATAAATTTCCTAAACATGCTTTTCAAAACATATTAAAACTTTTAACCAATATTTAAAATTTCTTTGAAAATGTACTTGGCTATCCAAGGAAATACACTTCTCTTCACATCTTTAAAAATAAATCAACATTTATTTTTAAACCAATTCCTATCCCTTTATAAATTCCCACCTTGAATTTATATTTTCAAATATCCACTGATATTTTATTTTACTTTATAAACCCAGTTTATAAATTCTAAAATCTCACTTCTCTTTAAATTTCCATTCCAAACATTTAAATCGATTTCCAATTTATTTTCCATTTTACTTAACTTGAAATAAATTTACTTACTTACTTCATTTCTTTCAAATCACATTAACCTCCAGATTTAATTTCTTTATTCTGAGTTAGAACCCCTTTTAACTAAAATATCAATTTCAGATTTCCAAAACTCCTTATTTATCCTTTAATTAAATTAAATCCTTAATTTCAAAATTTTAATTCTTTTATTCTTTAAATAATATCACTTACTCACTCAAATTTATTATTCCCTGTTAAATTCAAAATCCCCTTTTTATATTTGTTAGAATTTTGAATCACCTTTACTTTTATTTTATTTTTCAATTCATTATTAAATTCATTCAAATTCACTTAGAATCATTTACTTAAAATCTTATTCTTTGATTTCTTTCGAAAAATCCATTTTCTATAGTTTTTAATAACTCATTATAAAGAAATATTCAGTCCAACCATATCATCCAATATTTCAGTCATCAATATACTCATCACAAGATATTAAATAATCATCATAGGATATTTAACAAAATTAAATATTTGAGGAATCCAGTTGGATCCCTCCAACCTGTTTCCCTGCATCCACAGATGTTAGCACAATACCAATTCCACTTCGAGGTGGAATATCGCGGTATATGGGATTTATGTAAAATCATCTGCTATTATGCGGCGCATAGGGTCTCATCCGCTATATAATGCGGGAATATCAACTCCAATATATACATATGCCAATATATATATATATATATATTGATATATACTACTATATGATATATCATATTCAGTCAATGCAAACATTCAACCAAATATTAAAATTTTACTATTTAAAATTTAAATTAAACCAGATGAGTGAGATTAACTCACCTTTGATTCTAATCTGTAATCTGATCCAAACTCGACTTGCTTCCTCTTGATTTTAGACCTTGTATAACATTATACGGTTTATTAACATTTTAAATAATCAAAAAATCAACTAACCTTTTTAAATAAGTTTATTTAACTGATAATTTAATTTAAACCAGTTATTTAAATTTTAAATAAATTTTCTATGATAACTAATTTTTCCTAGTAACCAGAAAATTAAGTGAGTTAATTTTAAACAAGCTAACCCCCTAATCCATTATTTAAAATAACTAGTAGGTTTAAGATGTATATATCTATATCTATCCCTTTCTTTTGAGACTACATACATACATATATATATTTATATAATAATATATAGATTTAAAAATCTATATTTTTTTAATTTAAACCCCTCAAACATTTAAAATTTCTATTTTCAATTCAAGTAAATAGCTAACAAAATGTCATCTTACTAAAAAAAATACTCTTTTTTTTTCTTTTTTTTTCTCTGTTTCACTAACCTGGATGTGGCATATGTATTAAATTCAATTAAAGATAAAAATTATCCTGATAAACGAAATAAAAATCAGCTAATTCAATTAAACAGTTTTAAACTTGAGTAACCTTGAATTTAAAATGCCTAAAAATTTAAATTACCTTAACACATAAAGGAAACCAAAACACGCTCTGCGCTAATGCTCAACGTGAGACTCCATCCCTGTCGAGCTCATCTCCACCGCTGTCGACGTCGAGTCAGCAACCATCGGCCAAAGACGAACCCACCCCAACCCATCAGTCCAAACGCCGAGCTCTTCCCTTCTCCTTGCCTCATGACTCCATCGTTCGAACGCGACCTCCACTTCAGGTCGAGCACGACTTCGTGAACGAACACCCATCGAACGCCGCGCACCCCATGTCGCCATGCCGTCCACACATCCCTTTGTCGCCGCCCGGAGTTGCTCGAACCCCTCCCATCCTCGCGCCGCCACCGCTACGAGCCCCAGAACTTCGATCGAGATGACACACGCCCCTACGAAGCCGCC
The DNA here is from genome assembly GCA_030737815.1 of Allium fistulosum. Lineage (NCBI taxonomy): Eukaryota > Viridiplantae > Streptophyta > Magnoliopsida > Asparagales > Amaryllidaceae > Allium > Allium fistulosum. The sequence continues at coordinate 651,556,314 of CM060902.1, read as the reverse complement.
ACCACTCGAGTCTACTCCTTCGATTTCGAATATTAACTTTTGAATTTGCTCAAACTTTAAAGGGAGGAAGCAGATGCAATCGATTTTGAATGAAAGAGGGAGGGCGGACTTGATTTGGGTTTAAGGTTGATTTACTATATTAATTTTTTTCGAAAGTGGGTTCTCGTTCTTTCTTTGCTTGGAAGCTATCTGTATTTGAAAAGAAAGGGTGGGGAACAGAAGAAGATATTAACGTGTTGTTATAAAAAAGAGAAACACGGATATGAAAGGAAGTCGGATGTGATTTTATTTTCCTTCGAATAAAGATATTTAAGTTAGATCGATAATTATCGTCTAAGCGTTTGTACTTCGTACGGTCACACTTTAATTCCGAAAGCTATGAAATTTGTAATCCGGTAATAATTCAATATTACGGACCCAATGGAACTTGTTTCATCGAATTCCGAGACCGTGTCTCGGAAGGCTATTTTTAAATTCAATTTAAATGATATATTTTTAAAACTGAACAAAACGCTTTGAAATTCAATTTTAAAAGTTCCATCACTTTTAGTATTATCAATGTAAATTTTCCAAGCCTTCAAATTATTCTTAACAGGCTTAAAAATCTAGATTCAACAATTTACCCAATTCCGATAATTAAATTCAACAATTAATTATCCAATAAATATTGATATTTTGAAATTTAAGTTAAAATAACCGTTAAAATATTTAAAATAAATTAAATATTCCAATTTCAAATGTCCAGAAATTCTGGTCGTCACAATCACCATGGCCATGAATTCACGTCTTCCCAACGCCTTCGACCACTGGCCCACTTCACCCAAGCTACGTCACATCTTCCAGCAGCCATTCCCACCATTACGATCCTCTCCGATCACGTTATGATGTCAAAACCTTCGCTGAAACCATGGCGACAAAACCAGGAACAAAACCCTACTGAAACGATTTCCCATTGCCACCGTAAACAAAAAAATTTAAGACCATTTTTTCCGACATCAACCATCACCAGACTTACTTCGCCCCAAAATTCGCTACTCCAAAATTCTCCAATCAACAGGAAATACTCGAAACCCATTTTCTGTTCAACATGGCATATCTCATGATTTAAAAGTCTAAAAATCTTGATTAAGATTTTAAAAATCCTAATCTTCAATGACAAAACAGATAATACACCCGAACCCACCCCTTATTGTGATCGAGATATTGATATGGTTAAAATAATACTGTTCTCCTTCTTTGTTTTGAAATCTGCTTCAGAATTTACTTTGAAATATTTTTCTTTTTTTTTATTTCCACTATGCCATAACAAACAAAATTTGTTTATACTTTTATGTTTAAAAGAATCAGAGAAAGAGATATTTGAATTTAAATCAGGTTTGAAACCTGGATAACAAGAACAGAGCCAAAATTCTGTATACACACAAGCACATCCATATATCCAGGGATATATTTACAATTAATATCTAAAATTCATGCAACAGTTTACACACTTTACTTTCAGATTTTTATTGCATGCATCAGATTTTAACAGATTTATATTTAAAGAAAATAAAACTAAACTGTTACTCACCTTGTGTTTATAAACAGAGAAAGCTTTTAAACTGGAAACTGCTCTTGCACTTGAAACTGAAATTTTGATCTGAGAACTTGGACTTGCTGTTGATCTTCTTTATGTATTAAAAAGGGCAGTAACGTCCTCCTTTATTTTACTTAGCTCGAGAGAATGGAAAATAAAGGATGATAGTGGAGGTATACATAAGAAAGTAGTATGTATTGTTGTACACAGCAAGCTTGTTTACTTATCCTGTTGATATTTTTTTTTTGAAAGAACTAGAACAAGGGGATATGCATATATATAGTAAACAGGTTTTGTATAGGATAGGCTTTACTGGTACTAGCTTTTCTTCTTTTGGTCAAAGATTTTTTCTGAAAATGAGATGATTTTAACATTTTCAATTGACCTTGTCTTTGTGCTGGAGATGATGGTATTAAATGCAATGTCTCCATCTATGTTTACAGCCTTATCCTATTTTTATTTATTTATTTATTTATTTATTTATTTATTTACTTTTATATATGTAGATATTTTGTTTTTCCTTGCGTGCAAAGATACTTGCATGCAGATATTGTTTTCTTGCATTACTCACATGTATTCATAGATAACTATTATTTGTTTTTACTTCTCTTAGCCTGATTTGTTTTATACTTATGTTCAATATTTATAAGATTTATTTTATTTCAATCATATATGTTGTTGTTAGAATAACTTCTCAGTTATATTTTTATTTAGAGTTAAATCTTCAAATATTTGACTTATAACCTATGTTTGCATCTATATATTTTATATTTATATTTAATATGGATAAAATTGCTTTATTTTAAATATTATCATTATAAACTAGATTTACATATATATATATATTATATCAAATATTAATAATATGGAACCTCTAATTTAATTGAATAAGATAAATTTTATTATAAATTACTTTTGAAAGAATCCATTTTAAATTCTAAATCAAAATTTCCTTCACAAACATATAGATAACGAAAAAATGTTCCAAGAGCTTATCAGTTTTGTAAAATGAAAAGCTTGTATTTTATTTAATTTGATTAAATACTTATTAAAATAATATTGCCAAAATACCGGGTTATCACATTCCTCCCCCCTTTGAATCTTTTCGTCCTCGAAAAGGAACGAAGCCAGATTTATTTAAAATGCTTAAAATCAGATAAATTTTCTTTGATCATTTTTGAACTACTTTAAAAATCTATGTAATATTTCTAAAATAGTTTTTATACAAATACTTTTATAACTTGATGTTTCGACAAGTCCATCCTTGTTCTCATAGAAATTCGGTCATACGTTGATTAGGCGTACGACTGAAAATCTATAAGTGCTTGGCAGACCCGTTTCCAACATCTAGTGAAAATATTTTGAGAAATAATTTTATCGAAAATATAGAAAACAGTTTTTGAAAATAGAGGAAATATCTTGGTGAGAATGCTCTAGAAATCATCACACCCATCCATGGTCACAGTTACATCTTGGGTTACGTTGCCGTCGCAGCAAAAGTCCATGTAACTGATTACACCATGAAACCCACAACAGATTGCAGTTACATTCCAAGGTTACGTTGCCGTCGCAGCAAAAGTCCATGTAACTGCAGTCTCTTTGCGGCCTCTCGATTACGCTGTCAAATGAAACTTCTCCACTCCTACATAGGTCGCAGTCTACCGATGTAAAATCAAACGCAGACTGTTTCTCAGCGGCACACACGACTTTCGCTATGTTACCATAGTGTCGCAGTCTACCGATATAAAATCAAACGCAGACTGTTGGCTCTCAGCGGCACACACGACTTTCGCTATGGTCTGCAGTAGATCATAGTGACATCGAGTTAAACTGTCGTCACAGTAAAACCCAAATGCCTCTGTAGGCATCAGCGCCCCACGACTTCCGCTACACTATATAAAATCCTCAGGAACTAGTTTTGTTCGGACTCCTCACAGGATCAACTTTAGAACCTCCCCCTTAGAGGCTCAAGGCAGTGCCACCCTGTGGCACTCCTGAGAAGTTCATTCAAGGGAGCGCCTTTTTCCCCAGAGCCAAATCTCAAAACGCTTTATACTATACACATATAGTATTTCCCAAATCATACACCTAGTACGAATTTCATATAAGTGCCTTTACAAAAAATAGATTCCCAAAATCGATTATTCACAAATCAGTCTTTCCCAAATCCCAATATTGATTTTATCCAAAAATCAAGAGCCTTTCCAAAGTCCATAGGTTCCAAAAACCTTTTCTCAAAACCATTTCCATAAAATCTTTTATATATATATATATATATAATTTTCTTGGGAAATCTTTAAATCACTTTATACTTATATAAGTTTCCTTTGTATACTTCAAAAACTTTCAAAAACCTTTTTCTTCTGGCAATGGATTCAACCAGGGGAGTTTTATCTTATATATCATAAAGATACATAACTTTGTTTATTCAAAATCAAATATTCAAATTTGATTACACTTTTTGTAAAGTCATTTCCCAAATTACTTACTTCCATAAAGTAAATTTTTACCATAGGGATATCCAATTTCCACTTTATTTCATCATATATTTCACAAAATATACTTTCAATTTCAAAAATCATTTACAGTTCTTATCCACAAATTTTCAATATCAATTTTACTCAAACCCGTACGATGTACACATATCATCCGTACGCTATATCAATCTGATCGCTCACTCGATCACACAATTTCACTTCTGAACTAGTATTGTCCACCCGACTTCCTAGTGCAGACTCAGATTTGGTTTCTTGATCAGAAACCGTCATTCTCCTTGCATAGTCACAACTATGATAGAGAATATCCAGAACCAATCAAAAATCCATATCCAGGTTGGCCGTCTAAAATCGAGCGAAAAATCCCAACTCAGATCGATAATATTATCTCGAAATTCTGTGCTCGAATCTGGATCAAATCACTATGCGAATAGAACAACATACGTACATCTTACGTATTTACCTCCATTGATTATTAACCAAATCAATTTCCCTTTCTATTCACATTTCCTTTAATTTCTATCCATATAATCACAATTGTTTCAATTCCATTGGATTATCATTTTAATCCTTACCCCAATTGGATATTCAATTATAAACAGTTTGAACTCTGTCCAGCTTAAATTCATAAAATAGCTTGAAAAGTTAAAAATAAATAAGTTGTTGAAAAATAATTATTAGTTTGTAAAATAGCTGTAAAATAGTTAAGTAATTATAAAATAGTTTAAAAAATAGTAAAATAATTACAAAATAGTTGAAAAATAGTAATTAGCTATAAAATAGTTGAAAATAATTAAATAGTTCCAAAAGTAATTGTAAAACAAGCTTAAGATAGTTTTAGGTTTAAAAGAAAAGCTGTATAGTAAATAGTTAAGAAAAATAGATTTATATTAAAACTATTTATTTTGAAAATAGTCTAGAGTCAAACAGTTCAACTTCCCAATCTCCATTTCAATCAATTTCCCATTAAATTGATCTAGTCCCAATTCAAGTTGAATTATCCACAATTTCTTTCCTAAATTCAAATCAAATCCCATTTGATTTTAAACATATTCACTTTAATTACAATTCCAAATTATTTAAATTAATTTAGACTAACTCCAAATTGAATCCACTTCAATCTCAAATCATTTCAATTTCCTTATGAATTAATCCCAATTCCCATTTGAATTTTATACTTATCCATCTTCAATTCTAGTTAATTCAGACTAAATTAAATTTGAACTAATGAAATCTGAATCTCAACTTTAAACCATCTCGAATTATATAAATACGAGTTAAATTTTCAAATGTTGATTTAACCTCTTAAATCAAATTTACTTTTATTTTTAAATCAATAATCCAAATCTTTAAATAATTTAATTCTGAGTCCAGTTCTTAAAATTTCATTTTAAATTATCTTTACTTAACTTTTTTTTCCAAGTTCAAATAAGCGTTCAAAACAATCTTAATTTACAAATTCAATTACTCAAATTTTCAGTTTAAAGTAATTCCATATCTATAATTTCAAATTAAAGTTTAATTTCTCTTTTATCTCAATAATGGATATATTACCACACTTCATTTCTTATTTATTTAAACAAATCCAATTCACATTTTAAAGATTTTTAATGACAATAGGGTGACATCATCCAATTTATTTTAAATCATCCATCCATTTTAAATTTCAGATCTCAAACCCAATTTGAGATCATACAAATTCCCAATTCAAATTAACTATTTAACTCCCCAAGTTAGATTCCAATTTCATCTCGAAATTTCCAATTCAGGTTGTTTGTTAACTCATTTAACTTTCCCAAAGTTAAATTCAATTTACTTATTCCAGCCAACCTTACCAAATTTGAATTTTCATTTCAAATTCTAACTCCACATTAATAATCTGATAAGTTTCAAAACTTATCCCCTTGGCATCCCATCTCATTCCAAATTTAAAATTCAACATTTAGAATTTATTACAAATCATTTTTAATATCATGTATATTCCTCATATTTACACATTATTTCTTTTGTACACCAAGTTATCCTTAAATTGTAAACCACCTTTGGTTTTAAATCAAAACAGTTTCCTTTAAAACTTTCAACAACTCTTATTTGAAATAGGATCCTTTTCATGCATATACATTAAACCATATTATTTATTATTTCTTTATCACTTTGAAACAATTTTCCAATTCTGAACCCAGATTTAAAACTTCATAATTTAGATCATTTTTAGTTCAAATTTATTAGTCTTATTCACCCAAATGGTTTACTTCCAAAACGTTTTATTTTTGTTTACTCATCTATACTCATCTTATTAATCATTTTTGATAATAACCAAGATTATTGTACCTGAAAACCAATTCATCCTTATCTTATTCTAAAATTCTCCATAAATTCAAGATTTAAAATTTTAGTTTGAATGCATTCCAAACCAATCCTTATTTTGACACTTTTCCCAAATCAAGACTTAGTTTCAATTTGAATCCCTTTCAAACTTATTTTTACCTTCAATTTAGTTATATTTCCATTACCACTAAATTTAATTCCAATAAGTTATCAACCAATTATCTTAATTTTTATTAGAAGAATTATTGCTTTATATATCAAATATAATTTTATATAAAATCATTTACTTTTAAAACCATTTAAAATCTTAATATAAGAAAATAACAAGTACGCTCTCATATATACATATACACTCAACTCATTCTAGGGTACTATTAACCCTATTTTTAATGGGTAAACCCACCAGAGCCAAAGTTCTCGCTAACCTTTCAGTTCTGATACCAAGTGTAACGACCTAGAATTTTCGATCCCGAAAATTCCAGATAGTTAGGAAAGAAGAAAGGGATAGAAGAAGAAGATGCGGAAACACATCACAAATTCTCACATTCGCAGCGGATCAAAATATAATATTAAATAATAACAGTTATACAAAGGAAAACTGTACTGGTCAAATTTCACTTTAATACATCAGAGTTACACATATAAACAGACACTGGATATACACAATCATCAAGTGTCAGGTATACAACAATATAATACAGCGGAAACACTCCATACGTTCTTGCCATCCAGCTCGCCTCCTGAACTCCAGAACGTCCTTACCTGAGAATCTGTAATACTCGGTCTGACCCGAGCATTACATCAAAGTAACACCCGGGTCAGGCTGGAAACCAGCGTGAGTAAACCCATATAAATTGAAATACTAAATTAAAATCGTTCAAGTAAAACCCGGGTAACTCGTACTTTACTACGAGTTCATTACTTGTTATACTCAACATTTTTCCACAAATCAATTCCTAAGTATCCTTACTTAGTTCAAAAGTCCATATTATTCCATTTCAATCTATTGATTTTTCACATCAATCCATAAGGATCACTATAGATTACAAATCGAAGTGGTTTCGGGTATTTATCGATACCCGACCCCGATCTCTTCGAATTTCATGACATCTTAACCCAAGTTATTCAAATGAAATATTATTCATTTTTAAATACAGGATGTCACTGTTTTAACCCACCATATTATATCACATAGCATCACACATCACATACCAGAGATATCAATTAATCTAAGGCACACAATATCATTCAATCATTCATCAGCAAGATAAATTAATCACATTATTTCTAATTAATTTAAAACAAATTAAATTAATTACTTCAACTACCCTTAATCCTGCTTTCATAACATAAATTAATTATAAACAATTAATTAATGTCCTTTGATTACCCATTATTTATCCATTATTCCTTCTATAATTACTTCCATTAAGTAATTATCCATTGGCTAATTATCCTCCATCAATTAGCCATTAATTGATTAATTGATTAATTTATTTATATTCCCTTAATTAATTTATTCTCAATCATTAATTAATTAATTAATTAATTCCTCTTTAATAACTTATAAATTAAGTTTTAAAACAACTTAAAATTTTGCTTTATTAATTAAAGTTAAAATAAATTACCCAATCTTATACAACTACTATTTAGAATAATGGTTAGGGTAATTTAAACTTTATTTTTGGTTAACCATCAAACTTGACAACCTCTTATCATTTAACTTGAGTAAAAACCGACCAATTCCACACTCAAACCCGAGTCTTCCTCTTTTAAATTCAAAACCAATTTTAATTTAACCACCTTAAAATAAATCGTCCTTACATTTGAATTTGAAAATATATTAAAATAGAATACCGTTAAAACTTTGAATTCCATTAGTTTTGGATACTTGTTTAAAAATTTAGAACTTGATTTCTTATTACAAACTTTACTTAAACTTGATTTCCTTTTTGTACAAAACATTAGTTTGCTTAACCCAGATTTACACAATTGAACAAAAACTAAGTCAACCCTTCAGCAACCACATGCTTGCCTCGAGACAACCAACTCTCACAAAAACTTCGAGTCATCTCTTCACACGCACGAGCTCCCACCCGCGTTACCACTAAAGCCTGACGACCCAATCACGACGTGCACATGGTGCATGTTCACCAGCGACTTCGACCTTCGGTGGTCATCGCGGCGTCACGCTATAGTCACTCGAACCCATGCGAGCTCACATTCGAACCCAGATCGAACGAAAACCAAACGAATCGAAAATGAGGTATCTCAGCCAAATAGGAAAATCACCATGGCCATGAATTCACGTCTTCCCAACGCCTTCGACCACTGGCCCACTTCACCCAAGCTACATCGCATCTTCCAGCAGCCATTCCCACCATTGCGATCCTCTTCGATCATGTTACGATGTCAAAACCTTCGCTGAAACCATGGCGACAAAACCAGGAACAAAACCTTACTGAAACGATTTCCCATTGCCACCGTAAACAAAAAAAATTAAGACCATTCACTACACCAAAATAGGTGATTCCCAACGAGTATAACTGTCGCAAACAGTTTCAGCAACGCTTATTAGCGTCGCTGTAGGGGCGTCGCAATTTATTGCCAACGCTTATAAGCGTTGGCGAGTTTAGTTTCCCAACGCTTATAAGCGTTGGAAGGTTGTATTCGCCAACGCTTATAAACGTTGGTGTATATTATTTAGCAACGCTTATAAATGTTGGTAAATTAACCATTCAACATTGTTTAATTTTCTATGCTGACGCTTATAAGCATTGGTAAATTTTAATTGCCAACGCTTATAACGCTGAAATATTTTCATTCTCAATATAGTCAATTATTTTAACATTAATAAACAATTAATAACTAACATGATATGCATTATTATACTACATTCAATAAGAACCCAAAATTTACAATATTCATAATCAAATAACAACATATATTTCATAGTCAACTACTTCATAACAAGTACAATACATAATTAAGTTGGTTAATTCAATACATTATTGTTTGTATGAGAATCTCCTAAATTAGAAGCACCTTCCGTTTGTGGAGTCGTAGGACTTGCAACATATTTTTCTTGCAAACTAGGCATAAATTTAATAAAAGTTGAAGTAATTGAATTGATGGCATTATTAACTTGATTAGCTACTTGCCTTTCTATCTCCAATTTCCAAATAGACAAATCCACGGCTTGCTTCTTTTCAGTTACAGCTTTTACAGCTCGAGCCATCTTCACTTGTTTTATAGAAGAAGTAGAACTAATTGCTCGACAATAATTCGTCTACAGCATTAAATAACCTAAGCTCAAAGATCTTGTCAAAAAACCATACCAAAATCATTCCATAGTAATGCCCGAGATCTAGTATAATTGCATCTTAATAAAATAATGATTGCTTGCTTATCCATATTGATTGGGACTGACAAAACCGACCAATTATCACAGAACGTCTTTCGGTTTCCATTCTCGATTTCCAGAAGATAGATATGGTGGAAGTTTTGATTAACATCGTTGGGGTTGATGATGAAGGAGGGGCGGTTGGAGAATGAACGTCAGAGAGGGAAACGATTTGGGGAAAATGCGGCCAGGGATAAGCGTGTTTAGGGTTAAGCGTGATACGTAACTCAATTACAATTTTGCCCTAGTCTATTTCAATTAACTCCAATTAAACCAAGGCTTACAACGAAAATAAGTGTCGCCGTATTTAAAAGTGTAAATTTTTATTTTCAGTAACACTTATATTGGATAGCGACACTTATTAGCGAGACTAAAATGCAACCCATATAAGTGTCGCCAAATGGAAAAAAAAGTGTTGTCAAATGACTGTTTTGGTGTAGTGATTTTTGCCGACATCAACCATCACCAGACTTACTTTTCCCCAAAATTCGCTACTCCAAAATTCTCCGATCAACAGGAAATACTCGAAACCCATTTTCTGTTCAACATGGCATATCTCATGATTTAAAAGTCTAAAAATATTGATTAAGATTTTAAAAATCCTAATCTTCAATGACAAAACAGATAATACACCTGAACCCACCCCTTATTGTGATCGAGATATTGATATGGTTAAAATAGTACTGTTCTCCTTCTTTGTTTTGAAATCTGCTTCAGAATTTACTTTGAATTTTTTTTTTATTTGCACTATGCCATAAGAAACAAAATTTGTTTATACTTTTATGTTTAAAAGAATTATAGAAAGAGATATTTGAATTTAAATCAGGTTTGAAACCTGGATAACAAGAACAGAGCCAAAATTATGTATACACACAAGCACATCCATATATCCAGGGATATATTTACAATTCATATCTAAAATTCATGCAACGGTTTACACACTTTACTTTTAGATTTTTATTGCATGCATCAAATTTTAACAGATTTATATTTAAAGAAAATAAAAATAAACTGTTACTCACCTTGTGTTTATAAACAGAGAAAGCTTTTAAACTGGAAACTGCTCTTGCACTTGAAACTGAAATTTTGATCTGAGAACTTGGACTTGCTGTTGATCTTCTTTATGTATTAAAAAGGGCAGTAACGTCCTCCTTTATTTTACTTAGCTCGAGAGAATGGAAAATAAAGGATGATAGTGGAGGTATGCGTAAGAAAGTAGACTGTATTGTTGTACACAACAAGCTTGTTTACTTATCCTTTTGATATTATTTTTTTGAAAGAACTAGAACAAGGGGATATGCATATATAGTAAACAGGTTTTGTATAGGGTAGGCTTTACTGGTACTAGCTTTTCTTCTTTTGGTCAAAGATTTTTTCTTTAAATGAGATGATTTTAACATTTTCAATTGACCTTGTCTTTGTGCTGGAGATGATGGTATTAAATGCAATGTCTCCATCTATGTTTACAGCCTTGTCCTATTTTTATTTATTTATTTATTTATTTTTATATATGTAGATATTTTGTTTTGCCTTGCGTGCAAAGATACTTGCATGCAGATATTGTTTTCTTGCATTACTCACATGTATTCATAGATAACTATTATTTGTTTTTACTTCTCTTAGCCTGATTTGTTTTATACTTATGTTCAATATTTATAAGATTTATTTTATTTCAATCATATATGTTGTTGTTAGAATAACTTCTCAGTTATATTTTTATTTAGAGTTAAATCTTCAAATATTTGACTTATAACCTATGTTTGCATCTATATATTTTATATTTATATTTAATATGGATAAAATTGCTTTATTTTAAATATTATCATTATAAACTACATTTACATATATATATATATATATTATATCAAATATTAATAATATGGAACCTCTAATTTAATTGAATAAGATAAATTTTATTATAAATTATTTTTGAAAGAATCCATTTTAAATTCTAAATCAAAATTTCCTTCACAAACATATAGATAACGGAAAAATGTTCCAAGAGCTTATCAGCTTTGTAAAATGAAAAGCTTGTATTTTATTTAAATTGATTAAATACTTATTAAAATAATATTGCCAAAATACCGGGTTATCACAGATAGCATAGCTATAGCCATATTTCAAGAAATTTTAGGAAATTGTAGCGAAGCTATAGTCAAATCTGTAGTGACAAAGGTAGCAATGGTAGAAAGTATGGTTTAGATCTGGAGTTCCTTGCCTTAAAGTTTGACGGAGTTGAATCCAAAAGTGAATTATTTCTTCCTTTAAGTTCATTAAAATCACTACTAAGTTGAAGGAACTTTAAGTGTTAAGTGTTGTTTGAAAACTCTTGTTGAATGCTTGGTTACTTTGTTTATTAAAACAATGTTTTTATTTCTTTGTTTGACTATTTGGATGTTTAATTATGTATTTTAAAATTAAAAAGTTAAATACTTAATGGGGTATGTGTAACGACTAGTATACGTGTTTCGTCTGTGAGATCCAAGGAAACTTGGGCGAGGGACGGAACATGTCGAAGTGAAAGCTCGGATGCTCTAAAATAATTATCAAACCATTTTAATCCAAGAAACAATAAAAAGTGTTCTAAATATTTAATAGAATGAAGCATTGTTTATCATTTATTGTTGTGTTTATTTTATAGATTGATTGTCTGAATTAGGCTCGAGTAGTTTATAAGCACTGATTATTATTTACTGATTATCGACTTTTCTCGACCAGTTTATGAGCAATTAATTATCTATATGCATGGAAGGGGTAGAAAATAACTATATGCTAACACCTTTTGATTTATTTCGCAATTGGACTGTAGTGTGTTTAGCGATAATATTGATTCATTTAATTGTTATAATTAGTTATAATAATTTGACTCAATGGGATTTTTTTCAAAGTTGGTTTTCCTAAATGAAAGTTTATGAAATGTTAAAGAAATAGAAATATTTGAGAATAAATATTTTGATATGATTTTATATAAAAGTGGTTTATATAATGAATGATTTTATAAAGATGTTTTATAACACAGAAAAAATTTCGAGGACTAACCCAATGGTTTTAAGATGATTTTTGAAAGGATTTGGAAATGCAAATTATTATAGATTTTAAGTATATGTAATTATTAGTGTAAATGATTTTTCCACTTCGGGATATAAAGTGATTTGTTATGTTACCGATGATTTGGGTAACCCTTAACTAAAAAGTGGGCAAGGGAGGTGCAGCTGTTTTGTAGCCTCAGTATAGTCCGCTCTCGTTGTAGAGGAATATACATATCTATATTTATTTTTTGGAAGACTTAGTGTAACGACCCATAATTTTGGTCGTTAAATTTTGAACTTTGATTTATTTTTAAATGTTGGATTTGAAATATTATTTCATTGTGAATATGGAAGAATCTGTGACGACCGCCCATGACCCCTGCACTGAACAAGGAGAATAGTGCGCTGTAAGGTGTGCCAGGCAGCCATGGACGATCGCCAGGGTAAGTTAAAGTAGCAGAATCTATCGTATTACTCACAGCGCATAGATAAAATACAATAGAGAATATGTATAGTGAAGCTTCTCAAAATAGAATCTCATCAATTAAGCTTCATAATAGTTGAATACAAACATCTGACTAGTCAATACATCAAGCCTCACTACATATCACTCAGAGAATATACAAGCAGCGGAACATCCAGTACATATAGTAAGAAAGTAATAAGCAAGCCTCCGGCTCGTCTTCGTCATCAGCATCGTTGAAACCTAAGAACAGCATCTGTCACCTGCTACCTAGTCTGCCCATCCCAAATGGATGAACAGCCCAAGGTAATAAGAGTGGAACATAAAACCTTGAGTCAGACAACAGTCTTAGTGAGCGGTAAATTAACTAACAACATACCAAAAGAGCATAAAGGTAAAAGGAATAGGAACCCAACCCTCCCACTCCACCTCTTTCTACAGTGATAGCCTCCCAGACACACTAAGCAGAAGTAAACATAGCAAGGCAAACATTTAAAGTAAAGCAATTATCACTCGAGTCAAGAGCGATGTTTTCCAAGCACAATCCCCCAAGGCCTAAACCAAGATCAGATAAGCACCCAGAAAATATCGCTCTTGAGACCGAATAACAATACAACCAAACATCCATAACTTTGGCTATCACTGTTATCATTGCTTCGATACCACCATTAATTGAATGACCGGAACATTCTTTCAGCCGTCCGTCAAGGGCTAATGGTAACCCCGATTCTAGATAGAACTCCGCACGTCGTCGCAGCCCGTGCCTAGGACTATCGAATCTGCCCAGAGTACAGGACTACCAACTGTAGCCATTTGGGACTATCAAATCTGCCTAGCGTACTCTTGCTTTGAGCCTGCTAGAACCTTCAACAACGATGAAATCTCAGCCTTCTAGTCGTCCTCCTCGACAACCATTCTCATACTAGCTCAAGCGCCTCTCGAGCCAACCATTATCCTCAACTCGAACCATTTCACCGAGTTATCAACATGCTTGGAATGATCCCGTCTGGATTACACCAAGGCTATCTCACATCATGCCTCGCTTCATTTCATCATAGCAAAGCCTCATCTCAACATCATCATCAAATCTATCCATATGAGCTTCATCATCCGCCACATATGCCACGGGCAGCTTTTCCAATTCAAGAGCCTTTCCCTTAGCTTTTGAATCATCTTCGACCATCTTGTCTAAATCCAATCAACTAATCAACTAATTAATAACAATCAAGCAAATCAATCATTAATCCAAGTAATCAATCATACAAACAAGATCTAAAAGCAATTATAACCAAAATGGCAATTTTGTAAATAAAGAGTCCAAATCTAACAAGCATGAACATGAACAATATCTCTACAACTTGATGAATGAACTTGCATAGATTAACATGTAGTAAAATGGGTGTCAAATCATCATGAACAATAGATCAATACTTAAGTTTACGAAAATGCATGGAAATCACTATTTTAACACAAAATCAAGCCACCAATCCGATATACTCCTTTGGATCCGTGTGAGAGATAACCACCACTCACCAAATCACCTAAACACCTTAAAAACAACACACTTCAGATCTGGACAGCGAAGAATCTAACTTGATCCGCCAAAATTCCGCTTTAAACGATGAAATCTCTCTTCGATGGATGATGATCTTCAATCTAAGCCCTTGGATCTTCGATTTGATCTTCGATTTGGATGGAAGAAATCACGAGATTAGAGTGGAGAAAAGAAGTGAAGAAGTGTAGAAATCGAGCTCTCGAAATAGTAGCACTTCGTCGCTTCAAAATATAGATCCCAAAAATGAAGAAGAACCCGTGTATTTATAGGCTGGAAACCATGAGTCGTCTGCCCCTTTAAGTCGTCCACGACTTAACAAACCCACGACTTACGACTCAACAGTCCTCCGACCTACGACTTAACCAACCTTCCGACCTACGACTTAGCAGATTCCCCAACCTAACACTTGCGCTACCTAACAACTTAAGTACCCACGCGACTCAACAGTTCAACGACTTAAGCCACAACGCACGTGCGCGACTTACGACCTAACCTAACATACATGCGCATGACCTAGCGACTTACGACTTAACTTAACTCAACGACTTAACGTCCATACGACTTAACGACTCACGACCCAACGACTTAAGCCCTTGCGCGACTTAACACCCTACGACTTAACTCACATGTGCGGCTTAGCGACTTAACGCTACACGACCTAACAACTTAACTAGGATACGACTTAACATCTACGCGACCTAACGACTCATCATCCTTGGGACTTAACGACTCAACCCACTTATCTCCTTAACTCGTCCACGACCTAACCTTCTTAGGTCGTTAACTTGCCCAATCTCCTAAGTCGCTACTCCTATGCCGCTAACCCTTAAGTTGCCAACTCTTTAAGTCGCCAATTCCTTAAGCCGCCTTCCCTTCTTAAGTCACCAACCTTGTTAAGTTGCTAACTCTTAAATCGTCCACTTCCTTAGGTCGCTCCAACCTCTTAAGTCCTTCATCCGACCTAACCTACCCCACGACCTAAGCCACCACATGACTTAAGCTACCACTCGACTCAACTTCTACACGATTCAAGCTACAACACTATCGTCCTAATAACACCAGTTACAATCATTCGATCCGTAAAAATACGGGTCGTTACATTCTCTCCCCCTTAGGAATTTCGCCCCCGAAATTCCAAACAAACAAGAGCAATCAAAAACTATTCCGCATGCCTTCCATCCATAGCAATCAACAAACCATGCATCCAATTCTAACCTAGCATGGAGAATTCTAAAACTAGAACAAGTTACAATGTCGTGAGATGACACGACACCTTATGGCCATACCTCGAAGAGTTCAGGATGAGCTGCCTTCATCCTCTCTTCCACCTCCCATGTACAGTCGTTAACATCATCACTCCATTGTACCTTGAGCAACTTAACTATTTTCCTCCTAAGCTGTTTCGTGTCAGTTTTCACAACACGAAGCGACTTACGAGGTCTCTTAACAACTGGTTCAACCTCAAAATCTTCACAGCTATCAGCAGAAACCACAGTATTCGAGTCATGCACATACTTCCGTAGATATGATACATGAAAAACATTGTGCACATCCGCCATCTTTTCTGGTAACTCCAATTTGTAAGCGAGCTTTCCAGTTCGCTCGATGATCGGGAATGGTCCAACAAATCACGGAGTCAATTTTCCTTTCTTCCCGAATCGAATAACATTCTTCAGTGGAGAAATCTTCACAAAAACCATATCACCTACGTCGAATTCCAAATCCTTACGATGCTTATCGGCATAACTTTTCTGTCAGTCTTGGGCCGCCTTCATTCGTTGCCGAATGATCCCTATGCAATCCGAAGTCTGTCGAATCATTTCTGGCCCAAGTATCAGCTTTTCTCCTGTTTCTAACCAACACGTCGGAGAGTTACACGGTCTTCCATACAATGCTTCATACGGTGCCATTCCAATGCTTGACTGGTAACTGTTATTATACGAAAATTCCACCAAATGAAGGTGATCTTCCCATGATCCTCCGAAATCTAAAACACAAGCTCTAAGGAGATCTTCCAAAACTCGGTTGACTCTCTCGGTCTGACCATCTGTTTGGGGATGATAAGCTGTACTCAAACACAGTTCAGTTCCCAAAACTTCCTGGAAGCTCTTCCAAAATCCACTAGTGAACAATGGGTCTCGATCGCTCACTATACTCCTCGGAATACCATGGAATCGAACTATCCACTTAACATACAGCTCGGCCAATTTCGATGCAGTCCTAGTTGATCGAACAGGAATGAATCTTGCACTTTTGGTCAAACGATCTACGATGACCCAAATCCCCTCATTTCCCGCTTTTGTTCTAGGTAACCCATCAATAAAATCCATCGATACTTGCTCCCACTTCCATGTAGGAACTTCTAATGGTTGAAGCAATCCACTGGGCTTCTTCTGCTCGGCTTTTACCAACTGGCAGTTCATGCATTTGGAAATAAAACTTCCAACATCCTTCTTCATACCTTCCCAGTAATAGGTTCTCTTCATATCCCGATACATCTTATTTCCACCTGGATGAATTGTTAACTTCGAGTGATGACTTTCCTTCAAAACTTCATCTCTCAATTCATCTATATCGGGCACCACTAATCGTGCTTGCTTCCGAAGCCAACCCTCTCGATCGACTTCGAATCCTTTATCCTTTTCTGGGTCCAACCCAGATTCCAAATCATGGATAATCTTGACAAGCTTATCGTCTCGCTTTTGGCTCTCGCCAATCCTTTCCACAAGAGTAGGTCTTATAGATAAGTTTGCCAACATCTCAGGTTCCAATTCACATCTGGGCCTGAAGTCAAATCCAACTAAATACTCGAGGCTCTTCCATTCTGAAAACATGGCTCCTAATCCTACATGTCTTCGACTTAACGCATCTGCCACTGCGTTACCCTTTCCCGGAGTATAGGCTATACCAAAATCATATGATGCCAAAAACTCTAGCCATCGTTGCTGTCGAAGGTTCAAATCCTTTTGGCAGAAAAGATACTTCAACGACTTATGATCTGTAAACAACTCGAATCAAACTCCCAATAGATAATGTCTCCACATCTTCAGAGCAAATACAATCGCCGCCAACTCCAAATCATGAGTCGGGTAATTCCTTTCATGCGGCTTCAGTTGTCGACTTGCATATGCAACAACTTTACCCTTCTGCATCAGCACTGCTCCAAGTCCAGTACCACATGCATCGGTGTAAACCACCATCTCATCATTTCCACTTGGAATAGTCAAAACAGGAGCACTTGTCAGTAGCTCTTTCAGGATTCCGAAAGCTTGCTCACACTTAGCATCCCATCTGAATGCTTGGTTCTTTTTCGTCAATCCTGTTAATGGTGCAACTATCTTGGAAAAGTCTTTGATAAATCGGCGATAGTATCCTGCTAGTCCAAGAAAACTTCTCACTTCAGATGCATTCCTAGGTCTACCCCAATCCTGGATTGCTGCTATCTTGGCGGGATCAACCGCTATTCCGCTTCCAGAGATAATATGGCCTAAGAACCTCACTTCACTCTTCCAGAAGTGACACTTCAAAAACTTAGCCTTCAGCTGATGTTCCCGTAAGATTTCCAAAACAATACGCAAATGCGTCTCGTGCTCTTCTTCAGTTCTGGAATAAATCAAAATATCATCCACGAACACTAGTACGAACTTGTTCAACTGATCTCTGAACACTCTATTCATAAGATCCACAAAATATGCTGGTGCATTGGTCAATCCAAACGGCATTACCAGCCACTCAAAGAAACCGGATGGTGTCTTGAAAGCAGTCTTCGGTACACTATCCTTAGCCACTCTTAACTGGTGAAATCCCGTTGTCAAATCCATCTGAGAAAACACCTTAGCTTCGTGAAGCTGATCAAACAAGTCATCTATTCTCGGCAATGGATACTTGTTCTTCTTAGTCACTTTATTCAGCTCACGATAATCCACACACAACCTCAACGATCCATCCGCTTTGGTTACAAACACAACTGGTGCACCCCATTCGGACACACTACGCCGAATGAATCCTTTATGTAGAAGGTCATCAACCTGCACCTTCAACTCCTGTTGTTCCCTAAGCGCCATCCACCTAAGAGGCATCACAACAGGTCTGGCTCCCTCAACTAGATCGATACGAAACTCAATCTCTCTATGCGGCGGTAACCCTTTGACCTCATCAAAGACATCCTCAAATCCATTAGCGATTGGCACCGATGACAGTCCATCCCATGGAACAACCAGCGAATACATGAAGCTCATGAAGACGCCTTCCTCATGCTTACATCGTATCACAACCTTTCGCCTTTCCACATTCTCGACTGTCACCTCCAACCTTTCACAATCAACCTTTGCCGCATACTTCGTAAGCCAGTCCATACCCAAAATAATTCCGAACCCCGCAAAGTTCAGAACAAAACAATCACAAAAAAAGAGCAATCATAACTCGATATGACCAAACCACGACATAGCATACACAGGCAGGACGAACCCCCAACTGGATTAGTCACAACCAATGGTCTATCAACGATATCCGGTTCCAAACCCAACCGGCCTACAAGTTCATTACAAATAAAAGAATGCGACGCCCCAGTATCGAATAACACTCTAACTGGAACACCACATATAGAAAGAGTACCTTGAACCACCACACTCTTTCCTTACTCTTCAGCGGTAGGAGCTTTTGAAGATGATGGAACAGCCCCCAAAGCATAAGCTTGCACAATCTGCTTGTCCTTCCGCGGTTCTGGACAATTCTTCTTAATATGCCCCGGCTTGTCACAGTTGTGGCATTTCATCGGCACCTTAGGGTTCTTGCAATCTCTGGAGAAATGGCCCTTCTGCTGACAATTGTAGCAGGTCACTTCGCCCTTTGGCTTCTTCTGGCCATCCTTACCCTTTTGCTACTGCTGCTGCTTCCTCTTCTTGTTTCCATCCTGCTGTGGTTTAGATTCCTCCTTAGTCACAGCAACAACAGATCCTTCTTTAGGAAACAGATTCTCGTGCCTGAGAGCTTTCTCCACAAGCTTCTCAAATGGATCGTCCAGATGATCCACCAACTGCCTTCCAAGATAAATGTCCAAGCCTGTCACAAACTTCTCGTTCTTCTGATAAGGAGATTCAATATACGACCGGGCATACTTGGACAAAGCTTCGAACTCAGAAACATACTCAAGAACTGGTTTTCCACCTTGCTTGAGCTCCACAAACTTCTTGAACAGAACAGATTTCTGAGCTGTAGAAATTAACTTAGCTTCAAATCTGGCTTGGAATTGCTCCCAAGTAATTTCTTCCTCCGAAGTATCAATGGTGATAGAGTTCCACCAGTCAGAAGCTCTCCCTTGAAGCTGTCTAGATGCGAGCTTCCTTTTGGTTGCATCCTCGATTCCCAAATCACCAAAGATTCTTCTACAAGCATCAATCCATCTCTGAACTTCAATGGTTGACTCTGTTCCCAAGAAAACCTTTCCTCCAAGAGCAGTATAATCTTTACACAGCTTAGCAAAATCCACCGGTTTTGGAGTTTGAACTTGAACTCCAACATCTACCGATGGCCCAGAGCTGGCATCCTTCTCATGATCGAAGTCATCATAGCCTCGAACATGGCAGCATAATCAACAGCCCCCTCTAAAGCACGGCCTTCCCCAGCAGCTGGTCTCCCTCTTCGACTCATTCTTAATATCTACAAAAAGGAATGATTATTACACCTTGAGAACAACTGCATAAGGGGTTCAAACCCTTCTAAGCTACTATATTATATATAGTAATCATCCATCAAAATACAATTACGTCTCTCATACGTAGTTACGTCAGCGAGCGTTGGGTAAAATCGATTAACCAAAGCTCTGATACCAAATGTGACGACCGCCCATGACCCTTGCACTGAACAAGGAGAATAGTGCGCTGTAAGGTGTCCCAGGCAGCCATGGACGATTGCCAGGGTAAGTTAAAGCAGCAGAATCTATCGTATTACTCACAGCGCATAGATAAAATACAATAGAGAATATGTATAGTGAAGCTTCTCAAAATAGAATCTCATCAATTAAGATTCATAATAGTTGAATACAAACATCTGACTAGTCAATACATCAAGCCTCACTACATATCACTCAGAGAATATACAAGCAGCGGAACATCCAGTACATATAGTAAGAAAGTAATAAGCAAGCCTCCGGCTCGTCTTCGTCATCAGCATCGTTGAAACCTAAGAACAGCACCTGTCACTTGCTACCTAGTCTGCCCATCCCAAATGGATGAACAGCCCAAGGTAATAAGAGTGGAACATAAAACCTTGAGTCAGACAACAGTCTTAGTGAGCGGTAAATTAACTAACAACATACCAAAATAGCATAAAGGTAAAAGGAATAGGAACCCAACCCTCCTACTCCACCTCTTTCTACAGTGATAGCCTCCCAGACACACTAAGCAGAAGTAAACATAGCAAGGCAAAAATTTAAAGTAAAGCAATTATCACTCGAGTCAAGGGCGATGTTTTCCGAGCACAAACCCCCAAGGCCTAAACCAAGATCAGATAAGCACCCAGAAAATATCGCTCTTGAGATCGAATGACAATACAACCAAACATCCATGACTCTGGCTATCACTGTTATCATTGCTTCGATACCACCGTTAATTGAATGACTGGCACATTCTTTCAGCCGTCCGTCAAGGGCTAATGGTAACCCCGGTTCTAGACAGAACTCCGCACGTCGTCGCAGCCCATGCCTAGGACTATCGAATCTGCCCAGAGTACACGACTACCAACTGTAGCCATTTGGGACTATCGAATCTGCCCAGCGTACTCTTGCTTTGATCCTGCTAGAACCATCAACAACGATGAAATCTCAGCCTTCTAGTCATCCTCCTCGACAACCATTCTCATACTAGCTCAAGCGCCTCTCGAGCCAACCATTATCCTCAACTCGAACCATTTCACCGAGTTATCAATATTCTTGGAATGATCCCGTCTAGATTACACCAAGGCTATCTCACATCATGCCTCGCTTCATTTCATCATAGCAAAGCCTCATCTCAACATCATCATCAAATCTATCCATATGAGCTTCATCATCCGCCACATATGCCACGAGCAGCTTTTCCAATTCAAGAGCCTTTCCCTTAGCTTTTGAATCATCTTCGACCATCTTGTCTAAATCCAATCAACTAATCAACTAATTAATAACAATCAAGCAAATCAATCATTAATTCAAGTAATCAATCATACAAACAAGATCTAAAAGCAATTATAACCAAAATGGCAATTTTGTAAATAAAGAGTCCAAATCTAACAAGCATGAACATGAACAATATCTCTACAACTTGAAGAATGAACTTGCATAGATTAACATGTAGTAAAATGGGTGTCAAATCATCATGAACAATAGATCAATACTTAAGTTTACGAAAATGCATGGAAATCACTATTTTAACACAAAATCAAGCCACCAATCCGATATACTCCTTTGGATCCGTGTGAGAGATAACCACCACTCACCAAATCACCTAAACACCTTAAAAACAACACACTTCAGATCTGGACAGCGAAGAATCTAACTTGATCCGCCAAAATTCCACTTTAAACGATGAAATCTCTCTTCGATGGATGAAGATCTTCAATCTAAGCTCTTGGATCTTCAATTTGATCTTCGATTTGGATGGAAGAAATCACGAGATTAGAGTGGAGAAAAGAAGTGAAGAAGTGTAGAACTCGAGCTCTCAAAATAGCAGCACTTCGTCGCTTCAAAATCCGGATCCCAAAAATGAAGAAGAACCCGTGTATTTATAGGCTGGAAACCATGAGTCATCCGCCCCCTTAAGTTGTCCACGACTTAACAAACCCACGACTTACGACTCAACAGTCCTCCGACCTACGACTTAACCAACCTTCCGACCTACGACTTAGCAGATTCCCCGACCTAACACTTGCGCTACCTATCAACTTAAGTACCCACGCGACTCAACAGTTCAACGACTTAAGCCACAACGCACGTGCGCGACTTACGACCTAACCTAACATACATGCGCATGACCTAGCGACTTACGACTTAACTTAACTCAACGACTTAACGTCCATACGACTTAATGACTCACGACCCAACGACTTAAGCCCTTGCGCGACTTAACACCCTACGACTTAACTCACATGTGCGGCTTAGCGACTTAACGCTACACGACCTAACAACTTAACTAGGATACGACTTAACATCTACGTGACCTAACGACTCATCATCCTTGCGACTTAACGACTCAACCCACTTATCCCCTTAACTCGTCCACGACCTAACCTTCTTAGGTCGTCAACTCGCCCAATCTCCTAAGTCGCTACTCCTATGCCGCTAACCCTTAAGTCACCAACTCTTTAAGTCGCCAATTCCTTAAGCCGCCTTCCCTTCTTAAGTCGCCAACCTTGTTAAGTCGCTAACTCTTAAATCGTCCACTTCCTTAGGTCGCTCCAACCTCTTAAGTCCTTCATCCGACCTAACCTACCCCAAGACCTAAGCCACCACACGACTTAAGCTACCACTCGACTCAACTTCTACACGATTCAAGCTACAACACTATCGTCCTAATAACACCAGTTACAATCATTCGATCCGTAAAAATACGGGTCGTTACAGAATCAGTGAAATGGTTTATATTTTCAAATATAGCGATTAATTGGATTTGGTAAATATAAATTTAATTTTTGAAATTGGATAATTATGTGGATCTGGAGTTAAATGTGAACAAAAATGATTTTTAAGTCAATCTAAATTCTATTTGGATTAGAATTATAATATTGGATTTTTGAATGAGATTAAAAGTCGATAAATTTAAAGTTTGAAATTTATTTATTAATTTAATAGTGGATTTAATATATAGAAATAATGTAAATAATTGAACCTTGATTTAAAATGGATCAGAATGATTTCTAATATGAATATAAATTCTATGCGATTTATAACGGAGTTAGTAAGTTTTAAAAATTGAAATTTTAAACGATTTCTACGATTTTGAAAATCGCTCGATCTAATCGACGAGTTAAAATAGCCTTCCGGGGCACCGTCTTAGAATTCGATGAAACTAGTTCCATTGAATCCGTAATAGTTTATTATTATCGAATTTCAAATTTCGTAGCATTTAATGTTACCGTTTGGTCGTACGGGATAGAAACGCGTTAAATTTTATGTCGAAAATTTAATATTTAAATTCGATTCAAAAAGCTGTCTTCCACATACGATCAAATTAGGCCTCAAAACATGTTCCATTATGTTCGGAATAGGGGTAAAACATTATAAATGCCAGGAAGCACGTCTTATTTGGAGTTCGTTTGAAAAAGCATGTTAAAATTGGAAATAATATTAAAATAATATTGGTATACGTGTATATATACAGTTTCAACAGTAAAACACTAGCCTGTTTAAACGTAGCCGCCTCCAACAGTTTTAATGGCCAAAATGCAACAATCTTCCCCTCACTTTTCTCCCCATCCATCAACTTTTAGGCGAATCTTTCAACTGGGAAGTTATAGAGCGCAGTGAGACGATGAAGTTGAACGGCGATGATCAAAATTTATGGAGCGTGGAGGCTGAAATCGAGCCACAAAGGGTTTCTGTTCGTGCACATTTTTCTAGGTCGATATAGGGCCAAGCTCAGCGTGGTTTGGGCCACTGGTGCATGGGGCTATGGCGCTACTTTTGGCGTTGGCTGATCATCTCATCGATGATGGAGGGAGGAGCGGCAATCAAGGAAGGAACGGCGGCAAGTGGGTTTCTGCAAACGAAGGGGAAGAGAAGGAAAGGTGCGGCCCTGATCTATTTTTCAGGATTGACGGCCAGGTCTGTGTTATTATTATTTTTTTAAAAAAGAGAAATTATTATAATTTTTATTCAAATCTTTAAAACTTCATAACTTTGTTATACGAGGTCGGAATCGGATGAAACAAGCGGCGTTGGAATCGCAGCGACGAGCACTACGTGCTGGAGCAGATATGGAGTCAATTGGAATGAGCTAAAATTTTAGGTTAAATCGAACGTGTTCGATTTAATTTAAAATTGGAGCATTGGCAATTTAAAACTCAAGGTGAGTTAATCTCACTCAATTTTAGACCGCTGGCTTTAATTTTAAATAGTTAAAATTAATAAATGATTGATTGGTTAAATTGATGCATTTTTATCAGTTGAATGTGATATTATATATAGTAGTACATATATTAGAGTGGTTGATATTCCCGCATATATATAGCGGATGGGACCCTATGCGCCCCACATAATAGCAGATTACCCTATATACCGCGATATTCCGCCTCAAAGCAGGATTGGTATTTACATATTGTGCTAACATCTTTGGATGCAGGAAACAGGTTGGAGGGATCCAACTGGATTCCTAAAAAATGTAAAATTTAATTTCATATATAGTGATATATGTTTTGTTGAAATAATCTGTGACAGGTTATTGTGTGATTTGAATTGATTGAATGTTATGGCAGTTAACTTGGATTTTTAGTGTTTTTAAATACCAATAAAAATATGGTTTAAATTGGTAAAGAATTGTAAATAGGGATTTTTGGAATAAAAGTATATAAAAGGGTTTTTAAATAATAAATCCTTAAATGGTACTTGTTCTAAATATAAAAGGGTTTTAAAATCGAGATTTTAAATATTTTTGGAGGATAGGAGTGAATTTGGGAAATAAGAATAAAATTGGTTAAACTGGAGTTCAAGTGAGATTTCCAAATTTACGAAGTGAAATTAGAATCGAGGAATTGGGCTTGTTTTAAAAAGAGGATTTTTAAATTATTAATACGAAAATTTTAAAAGTGTTAAAAATATTCTGGAAACTAGCTATTTAATTATTTAAAATTTTTAAAGCATATTTAATTATAATTAGTTACTCTATAATGATTGTTAAGGATTTATTATTATTTCAAAACTAGTCAGCATTATTATTTTTAAAAGATAATTATTAAATATAAATATGGCTTTGTATAATAAATTTTATTTAAGTATGTTTTTCCTAGATTAAACTTGAAATTTATTTTAAAAACTTACAAGCACTATTTTGAGACAATTTTCAAAAATAAAGTTTCGGAAAGTAAAGGTATACTCGCGTGGCGTAAATCGGAGGCAGTAAGTGCCTACGTTAAGTTTTGGATTTCATTGGGATAGAGACGTAACCATTGAGCTGTGATCCATGGTTTGATACCGTAGTGGTACTTTCCACATTATTTTAAAGAGTTTTCAAATATTTTGAAAGACAGTTTGTAAATTTACTAAATTCGGTAAGATAAGTATGTATAATTTGGATAAAGAGATTAATGCATTTAAAATTAAATTAAAAAGAGATTTAATGTTTTCAGTAGAAAATGAAGTATTTGGTTGAATTGATTGTTTATTTGATAGTTAAATAACCGACTATTAAATCTGGACCTGAATGTAACTTTAAAGCAAATTCGAGGTACCAATGTATGCCATGGCGGAAAGTGGCCGCTGATGGGATGGTTGAAAAGCCTACCGTTCGTTACAATTGTTATCAGAGCTTAGGGTGGCGATATACCTAGGCTTTGGTGGGGGATTACTCATTAGAGTTAGAGTCAGTAGTACTCTAGAATGAGTTTGAGTGTATTAATAGATATGAGCGCGTATTTGTTAGTGAATATAAAGTGTTTTTATATTGTGTTGACTTATCGGTTGAGTATTTATGAATTCATTGTGAATATGGTCATTAAATTTTGAACGTTAATTTATTTTTAAATGTTGGATTTGAAATATTATTTCATTATGAATATGGAAGAATCAGTGAAATTATTTATATTTTCAAATATAGCGATTAATTGGATTTGGTAAATATAAATTTAATATTTGAAATTGGGTAATTATGCGGATCTGGAGTTAAACGTGAACAAAAACGATTTTTATGTCAATCTAAATTCTATTTCGATTAGAATTATAATATTGGATTTTTGAATGAGATTAAAAGTCGATAAATTTAAAGTTTAAAATTTATATATTAATTTAATAGTGGATTTAATATATAGAAATAGTGTAAATAATTGAACCTTGATTTAAGATGGATCAGAATGATTTCTAATATGAATATAAATTCTATGCGATTTATAACGGAGTTAGTAAGTTTTAAAAATTGAAATTTTAAACGATTTCGACGATTTTGAAAATCGTTCGATTTAATCGACGAGTTAAAATAGCCTTCCGGTGCACAGTCTCGGAATTCGACAAAACCAGTTCCATTGGTTCCATAATAGTTTATTATTATCAGATTTCAAATTTCATAGCATTTGGAGTTACCATTTGGTCGTACGAGATAGAAACGCGTTGAATTTTATATGGATAATTTAATATTTAAATTCGATTCAAAAAGTTATCTTCCACATACAATCGAATTAGGCCCCGAAACATATTCCATTGTGTTCGGAATAGGGGTAAAACATTATAAATGCTAGGCGGCACGTCTTGTTTGGAGTTCGTTTGACACGTTAAAATTGGAAATAATATTAAAATAATATTGGTATACGTGTATATATACGGTTTCAACAGTAAAAACCTAGCCTGTGTAAACGTAGCCGCCTCCAACAGTTTTAATGGCCGAAATGCAACAATCTTCCCCCTCATTTTCTCCCCATCCATCAACTTTTAGACGAATCTTTCAACTGGGAAGTTGTAAAGCGTAGTGAGACGATGAAGTTGAACACCGATGATCAAAATTTATGGAGCATGGAGGCTGAAATCGAGCCACAAAGGGTTTCCATTCGTGCACGTTTTTCTAGGCTGATGTAGGGCTGAGTTCAGCATGGTTTGGGCTGCTGGTGCATGGGGCTATGGCGCTCCGTTTGGCGTTGGCTGATCATCTCATCGATGATGGAGGGAGGAGCGGCAATCAAGGAACGGACGACGGCAAGTGGGTTTCTGCAAACGAAGGGGAAGAGAAGGAAAGGTGCGGCCCTGATCTATTTTCTAGGATTGACAGCCAGATCTATGTTATTTTTTTTATAAAAAAACAGAGAAATTATTATTATAAATTTTTATTCAAATCTTAAAAACTTCATAACTTTGTCATACGAGGTCGGAATCAGACGAAACAAGCGACGTCGGAATTGCAGCGACGAGCACTACATGCTGGAGTAGATGTGGAGTCAATTGGAACGAGCTAAAATTTTAGGTTAAATTGAACGTGTTCGATTTAATTTAAAGTTGGAGCGTTTCCAATTTAAAACTCAAGGTGAGTTAATCTCACTCAATTTTGGACGGATGGCTTTAATTTTAAATAGTTAAAATTAATAAATGATTGATTGGTTAAATTAATGCATTTTTATTTGAATTTGATATTATATATAGTAGTGTATATATATATTGGAGTGATTGATATTCCCGCATATATATAGCAGATGAGACCCTATGTGCCCTGCATAATAGCAAATGAGCCAATATACCACGATATTCCGCCTCGAAGCGGGATTGGTATTTTTATATTATGCTAACATCTGTGGATGCAGGAAACAGGTTGGAGGGATCCAACTGGATTCCTCAAAAATATAAGATTTAATTTCATATATAGTGATATATGTTTTGTTGAAATAATCTCTGACAGGTTATTATGTGATTTTAATTAATTGGATGTTATGGCAGTTAACCTAGATTTTTGGTGTTTTTAAATACCAATAAAAATATGGTTTAAATTGGTAAAGAATTGTAAACAGGGATTTTTGGAATAAAAGTATATAAAAGGGTTTTTAAATAATAAATCCTTAAATGGTACTTGTTCTAAATATAAAAGGGTTTTAAAATCGAGATTTTAAATATTTTTGGAGGATAGGAGTGAATTTGGGAAATAAGAATAAAATTGGTTAAACTGGAGTTCAAGTGAGATTTCCAAATTTACGAAGTGAAATTAGAATCGAGGAATTGGGCTTGTTTTAAAAAGAGGATTTTTAAATTATTAATACGAAAATTTTAAAAGTGTTAAAAATATTCTGGAAACTAGCTATTTAATTATTTTAAATTTTTAAAGCATATTTAATTATAATTAGTTACTCTATAATGATTGTTAAGGATTTATTATTATTTTAGAACTAGTCAGCATTATTATTTTTAAAAGATAATTATTAAATATTAATATAGCTTTGTATAATAAATTTTATTTAAGTATGTTTTGCCTAGATTAAACTTGAACTTTATTTTAAAAACTTACAAGCATTATTTTGAGATAATTTTTAAAAATAAAGTTTCGGAAAGTAATGGTATACTCGCGTAGCGTAAATCGGAGGCAGTGAGTGCCTATAGTTAAGTTTTGGATTTCTCTGGGATAGAGACGTAACCATTGAGCTGTGTTCCATGGTTTGATACCGCAGTGGTACTTTCCACATTATTTTAAAGGGTTTTCAAATATTTTTAAAAGATAGTTTGTAAATTTACTAAATTTGGTAAGTATGTATAATTTGGATAAAGAGATTAATGCATTTAAAATTAAATTAAAAAGAGATTTAATGTTTTCAGTAGAAAATGAAGTATTTGGTTGAATTGATTGTTTATTCGATAGTTAAATAACCGACTATCAAATCTGGACCTGAATGTAACTTTGGAAATATCTAGAAGAAGCGCGGGATTATATGGTACAGTTACCATTCGAGGTGCTATACTGTATGTATAAACTCGTTTCGTTCTTCTAGGATGTTTTTAAGGAAATCCACCCACTAACGGTTAGGAGGTGATCTATGATCTTATTTTCATCTGTTTTTCTCTAGAGAACCGGGGTTGAGTTTACCGGAAATAGCGAACGTTTTTTCGAAGAGACCGGGATCGGACTTGTTATCCGAAAACCACTTCAATCCAACGAGTACGTTTTCAAAATGAAGACAAGATCATGGAGTCAAAGAAGGAGTAGTGAAGTGTAAGGGATAATCGCTACTAATCCTGAGGGTGATTCCAAAATGGATGTAGTAGGAATAGTGCCTTCGGTTCCGTTCGGACCCAGAACGGACTTGTATGGATGAATGCTATCAGAACATTGTCATTGGAGGACAATTAGCATTCTAAGTGAAAATTCCTTAAAAGGTAATCATAGCCTCTAGCCTCATCAACCGGGAATGACTGAAAATCAGAGGGGATGTAGTAAGGCTAAGTGGGTCGCACCCAATTAGGGCATGTTTATCACCTTTCTAGATAACCCCGGATATTATTATTACTACGATATATGGAAGGAGCTCATGAGAGGGTGGGAACACCCAAGGTGATAGCATATTTGGTCTGTCCAGGTTAGGGATAGTCCGGTCTTGTGTTGCAGGGGATCTCGGCATGGTCCTCGGTACGTTGTCCTAGACGTGTACTGTGACAAGTGGTACCCCAGTGCCTAGTCATTCGTATAGAATCCATTCTCCAATGCATGCCTTTACGGTTTTGATTGTAGAGCCTAGTATGCTGGAATTTAATTAATGTAACAATTTCAGCTATTTGAATAAGTATTTGCACTTAGACACTATCATAATATCAGAGGATTTTGATATGAAATGTTTTGGTTATCGTAAGGTAAAAAACCATTGTGTTTATGTATGGCATGGTCTTACGAGATACCTTTGATTTTCGAAGGATTTTGATAACTTTAATAATTCAAAATTGAGTGTGTTTTTCTCACGCTGGTTTTCTAGACTAACTCGGGTGTTATTTTATTAGAATGCTCGGGTCAGACCGAGTATTACAGGTTTAGGTTAGAACGTTATGGAGCTCAGGAGACGAACTGGATAGCGAAGACGTATTATTCATATTTGATTTTATTCCACTGCAGTGTTTTGTTGAAGTTATCAGCAATTGTGAGGACAGGTTGTTATAACTGTCCAGACTGGTAACTTCTGATTTGTGTACTTTGATGTGAGATATGTATATTACAGTTTTAATTTGTGTAAAGAACTATTCATATTATATGTTATTCAGTCCGCTGTGAGATTCTGTTGTTTGTTTTCTTCTTTCTTCTACCTACTTTCTTTTCCCTCAACAATCTGTCTTTCCGGCACTCGATCGTTCGACATGTTATACAATGAGCGTATTTATGTCGATTTTCGAGGGTCAAAAGGGCGAGTCGTGACACTTAGACCCAGTTGCCTTGTTATGGATAAAAACCTCCCGATCAGGTAGCATATAGTTTTGTATGCTTGTATATTAGTATCATTTAAGGTGATTTGTTTTCAGATCCCGAAGTAAAGGACTAGTTTGAATATAAAAGATATACATACATATATTTCAAAAGTTTGGAAATAAAGAATTCGGGAATAAAGTCCAAAGAGATAATTTCCGTAAAGGTAATTAATTTGAAAATTTTAAATCTAAAGATTAAGCCTAAGTGGGTAGTTTCGGGAATTGCATATTTGTTTGTGGTATCGTAGGCTCTGTGAGTCCTATTTGCGGTAGAAGAACTACGTTGGCTTGACTTTGTATCTAATTGGGTACCCAATTAAATAGGGGTACGTAGGTGGTCACAAGAGATAGCGATGCTGCCCCTAATAACATAACATTTTTCTGTTTATTGTTTGCCATATATCGTGTATTGATGTATTTTTTTCTACTTATTAGTTTATTCCGCATTTGATAAGTTTATTGAGTCTGTAGGATGACTATTGTTGTCTCTCTCATTAGAGTTATGCAGCGTTAGATATTTTCATATGTATTTGATATGTATTAAAGCACACCTAGTAGAATAAATGATTACTCTAATTTAACTTGTATAATTTAAAATTGAATCATATACATTTAATAGTGTTGAATATTTATCAGATATTATGTATTAAGTTGGTAGTTATCATTCGTAGTTTTTGAACGGACCAGTTTTCAGTGATTTTGACTGGTCCAAAAATCTGGGTCGTCACAAATTGTTTTCTAAGTTTTGGAGCAAATGATAATAGTATTATTTTGGAAGTATTATTGACTGGAAATGTTTAAATTGGATTCTATTGAGATAAAAAGAAGTGAGCCAACTTCAGTCGTTGGAAAATAATTCCGCCGATGGATGTAGCATCATCAGTGTTAATTTTTGAGTTTCTAAGTAACATTGCTACCGTACTGAGTTGCCGTAAAAGCTGTGTTTTGGTAAAACAAATTTTGTTTAAAATTTCAAAAAAATTATGGTTTGATATGAAAAGGGTAATATGTTTATTATTATTTGAAAAATGATTCGAAATAAAAACCGGGTGACTAGTTCTAATTTTTTTAATTGAATTGTTTATAGACTTATGTATTTTATCAATTTGGATAGTTTGATTTGTGCATCCCATTTTCATAGGATCTTTAGTAATTTTCATTTATTAAAATAAAATGGAATTTTCAATGATTTTGGACAGTTGAAAACTTTCGAGTTAAACTAGCAAATTTGGCTAAGTGTTTTAGGTGAATTTATAAGGTAATAAGCTTTTAGAGCTTAAGAATTTGAGAAATTGTAAGTTAAAAACAAAATTTAAATTTGTTAAAAATCCAGGTTAAGTAAAAAAATCTAAATATTGCATATATATATATATATATATATTCGTAAGTTATAGAAGAGTGTTATATGAATATAAACATAAATTTGTAAAGTATTTAATAAAACATAAGTTGTAATTATAGGATGTGTGTAAGCTTAAGTAAGAGTTAGGGAGTAGTTATAGAGTAAATGATTTAGAATTAAAGGCAATATTCTAAGAAATAGTGAATGTGGATAAAAAGAATTAGTTAAATATAAAAACCAGTAGGATAAATACGTAAGAAGTAAGTAGATCATTTTATTCGCATAACTGTTTTTGATCTAGATTCGAGTACATAGTTTTGAGGTGATTTCAATGACCTGCTTTATGACTTTTCACTCGAATTCTTGAAGGAGGACACTTGATATAGATTTTTTATTTGATTCCAAAGTTTTCTATTAGTGTTTATGGTTTTTTCAGGAGAATAGGTATTTCTAATCAAAGAACCGGATTGGAGTCCGCACTAGAATAGTCGAGTGGACGATACTAGTTCGGAATTGAAATTTCTATGATACGAATGAGTGATTGGATTTGATTTTGCGTATGGATGGTATATGTACGTTATATGGATTTTATTGAAATAATATGCTTTTGAAATTATAAATGTAAGTTATTTGGATGGATATTGTTCATAAGTAAGAAACAGGTTCATGGAAGCAATGGCTAGTTGACGCTTTTGGTTTCACGAGTAGAAATTGTTGCTCAACAAATAGGTTCATGTTTATATTGTTGATCGGATAGATGATTTTTTGCTCGGATATGAGAAGCTACTTGGTTTTTTTTTCCGTTTATTGGTTTGGGTCCATAGTGGTGATTTGTAGTTATTCCGATCAAGCAATGCAAAGGAGATGCTGCCGAAATTTTTCGTACATTTAAAGACTTACAAAATTTAACAATCAAATTCAACTAATTGATTTTGATCATTTTTAGCGTTAGAGGCATTTTCTTACCTTAGAAGTTTCGGGGATGAAACTCTTTTAAGGGGGAAGAAGTAGCAACGCAGAATTTTAGTCCTTTGATTTTGAAATATTTAATTGATTTAAATATTAAAATATTGGTTAAAAAATTAAATAACTCAAAATCCAAATATAGGGATTTAATTAAAATTAATATTTGGAATTCAAATATATAGATTGATGAAAATATGTGAATTGTGAATTTAACACTTGAATAATGACTTGGAAATAACTGGATATTAAATTGAATATCAATTCAATTAATTTTATGGACTTATTTCTCTTTTAAATCAATGAATAATAAAAGTTAATTAAATTTTAAATTTATTCACAGAAACAAAAGGTTAAAATAAATAAAAGGGAAATAAATTATTATTTTTACGACACGATTTTTATTAATATATTTTATTTTATTTTATTTTTTCATAAATTTTAATTTGGAAAATATTTGATTTATTCTCTTGATGATTTATTGTCAAATAGCAATGTTGTTGTGCTTTTATTGAATTCAATAACCAGTGTATGTTATTATTGTATTGTAATTGCATCGCTGTTCTGAGCACGGCCGTATTTTTGTTTTGGCAATCAGAGTTCATACATAAAATGCAAAACTGTGCAACGACACGTTGAAAAGATAGCTTTATATATATATATATATATATATATATATCACAAAATACTTCTCCACCATAACTAATTTTCTTCTCCTTTCAAAATTTTTGCACTGTTCTATTAAAAAGTCCTAAGTAAGAAACTTATCATCATTTTAAAACCCAAAATCAAATCAAAGAAAAATGATAAAATTAAAAAGTATATACCTTTGGCTTAAAGAAGTGTAGATCAACATATTGGTATACGCTTATGAAGGTGCGACTATGGTTTATGAGGCTCGGTTGTTGGCAGTAAAGCAACAACAACTAGGGTTTTTCTTTTTTCAAATTTGATATTGTTTTAGCTCGTTTGGTAGTTGAATTCAGGCTGGGGGAGTAGGAGGGGATGTCACGTTTTTCTCAGGGATGGTGGGTCAATGATGTTTAGGTGGAGGTTGATGTTCGGACATGAAGTTTGGTGAAGTCAGTTGTGGGTTTAGCAAACCATAGAGGAGGAGGGAGGTTGATGAACTTGTGGCTATGGTAGGGAGTAAATTGGAACGAGCAGGATTTCTATTTGATGATGAAGGATTAAAATTTTAAAACGGTAATTAATTTATAATTAAATGTAATTAGTAATTAAACTGTAAAATTAAAATGGTTAACTTATATATATTTAATAACTTGTCCATACATATTTTTCAAATCAGATATATATCTTCATAAAGTCAATGGCGATATTCTGGCCTTCCCTCTTCCCCATCATCTTCGCTCCTCTTATTCATCTCTTCTAATCCCATCCCGTCGTCTCTTTGATGGCCAAGAATCGCAAGG
This sequence comes from Allium fistulosum, assembly GCA_030737815.1. Taxonomy (NCBI): domain Eukaryota; kingdom Viridiplantae; phylum Streptophyta; class Magnoliopsida; order Asparagales; family Amaryllidaceae; genus Allium; species Allium fistulosum. The sequence continues at coordinate 651,521,631 of CM060902.1, read as the reverse complement.
ATAAACCGCACCTTGCTCCTTCAATAGGTCCTTCATCTCATACCAGATCTGGTCGAAACTTTTCAATTTCAGAGTCGCTTCCCTCAACTTCGGTGAACTCATCAATGCTTGTCAACAACCTTATCCCTCCGCCGCTTCCTATTCAGTCATCTCCTTTGCCATCTATAGCTTTTGACCGTGGTGCGCTCAATCAGTTTTTGACACTCGCTGTTAGCCTAGTCGCATCCCCTGTAGATGCAATTCCACTGTCAGGTATTGCCTCGATAAACCCTACTTCGCCAATTTCGCATTTGGTAACATCTGGAGGTAATTGGGTTAGAGATGGTTGCACTGTTAGCCCTGGAGTCGATCTTACTTCTGTGTTGAATAATGGGTTACAGACTATTTCGTTGTCTCTGTTGCTGTTGATACCACCGATTCACTTGGAGCTGAGAATTATAGTCGGCCTGATACATTATGTTGTGATATCGCTCCTAGGCACATTCTGGTACTACTTCTCGGCCGTTACCTGAACCTTATGAATAACTTGTCACCAAGAATTTTTCAGCTGGGTTTGGTGATGATGCTGCTAAATTTGTTGACAGACTAGTTTGGTCTTCATTGTTCAAGGCTTTTCCATGGAACACCGGTGCATATTCCCCGCAGAAATTCAACACTCAAATCATTGACTGTATTAATGTGATTCCTCCTGATGTTCTTCGGGAGGCAGAGAGCCATTGGTTGGATCATTTAATTGGATTTTTCCTAGATTCTACGTTGTTATACTCGATTGTTCATGAGCACTGTAGGCGAGCTTGGAAACTGAAAGGTTCGCTTCGTGTCCAATCCTTAAACTCCTTTTTCTTCTTTAAATTTGGTAACAAGGAAGATAGGTTAATAACGCTTGATTCTAGCTCTCTCATTATCGAGGGGAAACCTTTCATTGTCACTCCATGGGGCATAGGTATAGACAGTGCTAGAGAGCAGATCCTTTCTATTTCGGTTTGGGCCACTTTCCCAAATATTTCGTCTGTCCTTCAGCCTCTGATTGGTTTGAATTGGCGTGCATGCCTTATTGGGGATTTCAAATGCTTTGATTCTAATACCGTTGCGCACAAGAACTTATTATATGCTAGGGCATTGATTGAAATTACCCTAAAGAATCTATTACCGCCGATATTGAAAGTAAGAATTAAGGAAGGTCACGAGATGGAAATAAAAGTAACTACAGTTGGAAGCCTGACATTTGTACTAACTGCCAGTCATTTGGACATTCTGTGGAGAAGTGTTCTAGGAGTTCTCCTTTATCTCCAACTGAAAAAATACCCCTTCCTCGGACAGAATTGAAATGGGTACCCAAGATTATAGCCCCTCTTTCTTCGATCCTGATATTTCTTCTTCTCCTGCTTTGGAGATAGAAATTGATTCAACTGCAGTTAGCGTTTCTGATGATGAGGTTGTTATTTGGGATTCTGACGAGAGGTCTTGGATTCACGTGGAGACAGAAATGAGGTATGACCCGTAAATGCATAGTTATCACATGTTCCTAGGTGGTCCTGATGAGACTAGGAGGTTAGTGTATCATGTTGAGGGTGATGGTCATTCTCTGACGACCACTGGTATTGATGGTTCTAGGAATAGGTGGCAATTCTTAGATCCTACTTGGGACCGGATTTACCTCTACACACCTCTCTCGAGGTCTTTCGATATGAATATGGCTTTGTTTTTTTTGGCTGTTCAGCATTTTATAGGTCCCGGTACTAATGTTGATATCAATAATGATAGGGGGCTTGTGCCCCTCCGAGTAGTCTTGTCCATTTTGTCTAGCTCCTGTGTTTTCATTTTTGTTCTTGTCTAAGTGGTATGACCACTATAAAACCAGATTATAGCTATTCTATGCACCTATTCTTTAGCTATATTCATAGTGGCATGGCCCACTTTAAAGCCGGCTGGCTTTGCCAAAATAACTTGTCTATACGAGGTCCAATCAAAATGAAACCCTTTGCGTTGCGCTCGTGGTGACAAAAGCTTCAAGATGGAACTTATTTGATCAAATTCTGAGCAAGTTGAAATTTAGGCTAAAATTGAACCTAGCCGGAACGTTTCGGCGACAATTGGATTGTTAGTGAGTATGACTCACCTTTCTATTCAACCAATAGTGTTTTATAGTAGATTAAATTTATTTTTTATGTTTGGTCAAAATGATTGGCTGTTTAGTTAAATATTCGCTTTTACAAGCAATTAGCATTTAAAATTGAAATATAGGAAAATTTGTTAAGAAATGTGGATACCTCACTATAGTGATTTACGTTTATAATTTCCAGTTATTTACCTGTTAATTTATTTTAGTCCTATATCTGCGATATAGATTAATAAATACTGATATTTGACTATTTTGCCATTTTGGATGTGACATCGACATTATGAAAAACTGAATCATTTTAGAGTTAAAGAGGAGTAATAATGTTTGTTAAGTGCTATAGCAACTATCGGCCTTAATATAGTATTTTGAGGATTTGTTGAGTGATGTTTCATTTTGGTAATGTTTTTTGACTTGAAAAATGGTTTTAAATCCGACCGTTTGGAATTTATTTGATATTTTAATTTAAATAAGTTTTAAAACTTTTAATTTCTATTTCAAAATTTCTTTATTTATTCTTTCTAATTTATATATTTATTGAAGTAATGTTTTAAAATTATTATTTCTAAAATATTAGTTGTTATAAAAATTATTTTAATAATAAATATTTATTTTTAACAGAAAAATTAAAAGGGGTTTTTCTTTATTTTAAAAAGGGAATTTTGTGGGATTAAAGGAAATTGAATTTTAGGAAATAATATTTATGAATTTTTAATATAAAATGTGGTAGATTTATAAATAATATTTTAAAAGTGAAGAATATATTTATAAAAAGTGTTTTATTGAAATATAAGAAATGTTTTTCTTAAGCAATATTTTTTTAAAAAAATAAATCAACATTATTCGATAGAAGGAGATAATAAATTCCATTTGTAAATTTACTGAAAATTTATGAAATGGTCATATTATGAAAACTAAACGATTTTTATAATTATATTGTTGAACTTTGTTTTAAGGAATTTTGTAATTTTATTTGGATAATTTATAAATGAATTTTATAAATGCGTTTTGGGAGTTTTATAATGGAGTTGCAAATAAGACGGAAATTAATAGAATAAGTACACAAATGGTATTTTATAAAATAAAAGAAGTTTTATAAATAAAGTAAAGAATGAGTTTAAGAAGTTATTTAATTAGATTTGGGAATTTATAAAAGAGACAGAAATTAGGTTTTGAATATTTATAAATGAAATTATAAATAATATTTTATGGAAGGAAGTCTATAAAAGAGTTTTTTTGCTTATGTTTATAAAAGGGTTATTTTAAATAGATATTTGATTTTCCCGAATTGGCCTTCATAATTATGGTGGTAGAGAATATTCTTTTCCTACTTAACACCGAAGGAATATTGTTTGAGTTATTATTATCTCTGTTATAAACCATTCTGATAACCCAAAATTTAAGTGCAATTTAAAATAAAAAAAATTCTCAGGATTTGTGAATATACTTATTCAGATAGGATAAGTATATGGATATTTTCTAAAGTAGTTCAAAACTAAGTAAAGATCAATTTAAGGGGCCCAGAGGTTTTTTGTGCTTTACCAGTGTTATTTCCCTTAGGGAAATAAATCTCTCTTTGAATTGTTTATTTATTTGATAATTAAATAACCGACTATCAAATACAGACCAAAACATAACTCAGGAAATATCTAGGGATAATACTTGAGTTATATGGCATAGCCAACTTCGATGATGCGGTATTGTTCGTATAAACCATGTCTAGTTCTCCTATGATGAACGATAGATAGATCCGTCCACTTAAATGGTTGGGTAATCTTCGCTCATACCTATTGACTATTTATTTTTGATAGTGCGCGGTTGAATTTACCGAAAACTATCAAATGTTGTTTCGAAGAGACTAGGATCAGATGAATAATATGAAAACCACTTTGATCTAACTCAAGCAATGTATGGAAGACATCTTAAAGTGTATGGAATCGAAGACAGAAATTTTGAAGTGCAAGGTCTATTTGCCACTAATCCTGAGAGTGATTCCAAAATAGATGTAGTAGATGTAGTGCCTTCGGTTTGTTCATCTGCTGAACGACTTGTATGGATGAATGTCGGCACAACATTGCTGCCTGTAGGGCAATGTTTGTATTCCAAGTGGGATTGCTATTTAAAAGGTAATATGTAGCCTCAAGCCTCATCAACCGAAAATGACTAAAATAAGGGATATGCAGCATGGCTAAGTGGTCACTCCCATTAGGATGCATCATCGCCTTTCTAGATAAACATTCATTTTACGGATTGGTTATGCATGAGAGCTCTAGGTAAAGGATGCAAAGCAACCGGGGTGATGATATAGTCTGTACTATCCAGGAAGGGGTAGGCCGGTTCTGTGTAGCAGGGGTGCAAGATGTTCTTGTATTGTAAATATTTATTGAGTTCGAGAGACTATAAGGATTCGACATCATCATATGTTGGATTTTTGATTCTACTATGTAATGATTTATATTTACCGCTATGTAGGAATGGTTAGGAACTTTAAAAAAAATATAAAGACTATTATATGTAATGAACTTTATATAGTTGTTCTCTTTACTTAGACTATTGTATATATACCGAACTCATTTTTTCGTCAAAAGATAATATCAAGGTGACTACAACACATTGGGTTTCATCTTTGGGTTTTGAAATAGCGGTGTTATATGACTATAGTTGGTTTTGAGTTGAAACATTGGAAGTGAAACACTATTCAATAGACAATTCATCTCCTAAGTTGTATGAGGTTAGTATCACAGTCAACTTTAGTGAGCTCAAAGTCAAAATCTATAGCTGAGTAGTATGATTAATAAAAAATGTTATTATCAAACCAAGGATTTTGCTTTGGGACTAATCGAGTGGAACATATATTGGAATTTTGACCAAAATCAAATTCCATAAATTCTAAAGTGATATAGTGTTGACAAAGAGAATGTTGTGAACAATCATTGCTAAAAGGTACTACTTAAATTGAAAAATTAGATTTCGTCGATGAAGATTTATAAGCGATAAATTTGGCCAAATTATCACACCACTAGCTAAGGTGACATATGAACATTAATATTTGAATTGTTCGATGTTAATCGCTAACTGAATCTACATCTACAATTCACATAATCGTATTTGTGAATTCTTCGAAATAACCCATGATTTAATTAGTTTATAAATGTAATAAATAAATTTAATTAATTAATATTAGGAAAATATACCGGGACACAAAATGTACACAATTGATAACCTAGTCGATCTTCACCATTGGATTTTCTTCTGATTTCTACCTTCCATATAATGACAAAAAGATCCAACTGTTCAGATCTTCTGCGTCATCAACTGTGTTTTATTTGTGTCCAAATAGTTGGCCCTATTAATATTTTTGAAATATTAATTATATTTTTGATGTTTGTGCACAAGTAATTAATTGGGTGCATATATAAAAGTTATACATGTGCATACTGATATGCGATATCGGTATATATTTAGACAAGATATAAATACAATCAATGAATGGATTTTGAGTTGGCCTATATTGGCTCCCATTCCTCTCTATGAATATCAAATAAAGCTCCTTTCATTGGTTTCTTTTTTGACCCCTCATGCTGGCCACCAATCTTATCTTCCCTCCCCATGGTTGTGAGTTCCTTTTGGTTTAAAAACATCAAATATAAATCAATAGATAGTGGTATATTTGATAATTGCACCATCGTTTGACGGTTCTATGGAATCTAAGAGATCTCTCAAATCAAGGCGCGTTGAAAGGTCTCATCATTAAAGGCATAACTATAATTTAAATTTGTATACCTGTTAATCATGTTATCACAAGTATATATATATACTATTTCTTATATTATTAAACATAATTAATTTTATCCAATTAAACAATTAATGTAAATGATTCAACTCAAATGATTAATAATTTAAAATTGAACCTTATGCTTATAATTCAAATTTCGACCATACCCATGTTTTAATATGTATAAAATATTTTTCTAAATACGACAGAAAAATTTCAAATTTTAAATAATTAATTATTGGCGTTAAACATAAAATATACTGACAATATATTTTTAGCAAAACTAGTCGGCTTTAAAGTGGGCCGTGCCACTGTATATAAATAAAAAACAGGTATTCTGCCCATGCATAGAACAACTAACATGGTTTTATAGTGGCCATACTATTGAACAAACAAAACACTAGACGACCTCCAGATAAGAGGGACCAATGTCGTCAATAACGGGACAAGGCCCCATAACATGGATAAAACCTGAGAAATGAGCTGCAATATCTGGATCAAAAACCGTAGAATCACAAGAGTAAATAAAATTTCTATCCCAAGTGTCATCCTTCAAAAGAAGTCTATTGTCATCACCATCGGCTCCATCACAAGAAAGAACAAGACCATCACCAACAACATGATAAAATAATCACCTCATCTCTCCATCTCCACCTGCAAACATATAATAACAATCAAACTCAGGACTATATCGCATCTCAGAATTCACATGAACCCAAGTCTTCTCCCTAGAGTTCCACTCAATCAAAGGAGTTAGAATGACAGCAGCATCAGAAGGTACATCAAAAACAGGGGATATAAACGTAGGAAGTGAAGTCACAATAATGTCAGGAGAAGGAGTAGCAACAACATCAATGTTATAATTAGTGTCTTTACGGATTTCGATAGGGATGGTAGAAGGAGGAATAGGGTCAACCAAAAAGGAAGGGCGAGACTTCGGAACCTACATACTAGCCGAAGGCCGAGGAAGGAGGATCTTTTTCGGAATAGGAAGAGGAGGGACACAAAATGGATCAGGAGGAGGGAGATGCTTGCATGAAGGTGCCACATGACCAAAGGAGTGACATATCTCATAGATATCAGGTTTCCATTCGTAGTGAACATCAATTTCCGCTACATGTCCATCAGCAGGTCATATTCTAAGCTTAGTAGAAAGAGGTTTAAACGGGGTAATTTCGATCAGAGCTTTAGCATAAACGATCCTGCCTCAAGCCACTGTGTTTGAGTCAAAACACTTAAGATCTCCAACTAAACTAGCAATCCAATTCAAACCAAGCAACGATTGAAGAACATAGGGAATATGAAAGAAGTGGGCCCAAACTGGTATAGATAAAACCTGGTCTCTTGCACTATCAATGGACTTACTCCAAGAAGTAATAATTAGTGGTTTACCTTCAATGAAAGATGGCTCAGCCTCAAGCACAAGTTGTCTTTCCTCCTTTTTTGAAAACTTAAAGAAAAACATAGAATTATCAAATTGAACCTGGAGACCACCTGTAAGTTTCCAACGGTTCTTACAATGAGCCCGAACAATATGGTACGGTGGATTGGAGTTAAGGAAGAACCCAACAAGGTAGTCAACCCAATAGTCTTCGCAAGCCTGAATGACCTCTGGAGGAGGAATCAAGACCCTGTCAACCTCCACAAAAACAAAGGAACGAGGAACATGTTCTCTTGCATTGCACGTCAACGACTCAAATAAAGAAGTCCATTTTGGAACCAGAGGGGTTTTAACTAAGGAGCAAGGAGGGAAAGATACCAAAATAGAGGGCAGTTCAGGATTGGGCACGTGCAATGCAAAATTTGGATTAGTAGGAATACTGGCATTTGTAACAACATTATCACAAACAGGAAGGGTGCACAACAAGACTAGTTCGCGAACATCACCAGTCTCATCCAGATTTCGACCAACCACGTCCTCATTCAATCCAACGGCGAATTCCAACTTGTTACACCAGAAATTGTCACTAACATCCTAGAGTATATTTTTGTAGAGGGATAAATGAAGAAAGTAAATGGAAACAGAGGAATAACACAATATGACACAAAAATAACAGTAAAAAACAAGAACAACAAAATTATAGTGGTTCGGCGTAACTGCCTACGTCCACTTTGAATGTGATCTCTATTGCTTTTTCAACTGTTTGAATACAGATACAATCCACAAAGAACAGCTTGAATTCAATTTAGAAAAAAAAGGAAATGAGTACAAAAAATGGCAGAGTTTCCCCTTAGTTCTCGAAATAGATCCCCTAAACTGGAACCCTGCCCCTCTATTTATAGACAGAGATAGCCTGGCTTCTCTGAGCTTGCATATCTTTCCAGTCTTTCAGCCTCATGACCAAGAGAGTTCGGCCCACCATTGATAAGCTAGGTAGATCGACCCGAGCATGCCGACCACTCAAAGCCGAACCGTGGTTTTCTGGTTGTTGACTTGAAGCAGCCCCCACTCTGGCTTGAAGTAAATTGGACTACGACTCGAAGTAACTCATCCCCTTGCTCATGCCAATCCACTCCTCCATTCCATAATGTCGATCCGAGTTAGCCGATCCGAAGCAATCGAACCTAAGTGACCGACCCCATGCGATCGAACCCAAGTGACCGACCTCATGCAATCGAACCCAAGTGACCGACCCCATGTGACCGACTGCAAGTGACCGACCCCATGTAACCGATTCACAATGACCGACCCCATGTGACCGATTGCAAGTGACCGACCGCAAGTGACCAACCTTATGTGACCGATCCCAAATGACCGACCCGAATACTTTATGCCGAACACAGCTTTGCCGACCTAAAGCCGTTCTCCATTGCAGATTCCTATTTACACTGATCCCTCACAAACATGCCGACCCCATGTCAAACGATCCCTAGGCTCATAGCAACACCGACCCATTCGTATGCCAACCTCTAGTAGGTGATTCACACAGAATTGAAGTCGATGATGAGATGACCCGGAGTACACGCCCTTATGACTCGAAGTAAACTCCTCCATGACCCGAAGTAGATTAAATCTTGACCCTACTCCCATCAATATTCAACCATGGCCTCTGCAACTATTGTTTTGTAGTTGGGCCAAGGTGTCGGGTAACATTTGCCCCCCAAAGTGCATCTTGTGAATAACATGATGCGCTTTGAATCAGTGAGTAGTCTAGGTTCCCAAAGGGTAGCTCATTTAAATTGATAACTGATCATTGTCTCCCTCCAACCTTTAAAGAAGTTCCATGTCGTCCGAACTTATTAGCTTTTCCTTAAGGAAGTATCTGGATACCTGGTGCAACTTTTCAAAAGTTGAATGTATATAACCCGTCAAAGGTTGGATCAATTATGATAACATTTTCCAAGTCAAGCATCCTTTCACTTTGTCGTCGGTATCTACTTGTTCATTATCACTATTGTCATCATTATTTTCTATATATATATATTATTTTCACATTTAAAAAAATAAGGAGTGGAGGGGGTTGGCATATGAATGTCAACCCCTCAATGGTTATATGTGGGCTTGGGTCGGCATTGTAGAATTGCCGACCCCTTGGAATACGACCGGGTCTCCAGGGGAAGACCGGTTCGTATTTAACCCAACATATAAAAGCTTGTCTCCAACACTCTCCCTTTCGCAATTTCACTTATCTCATTTATTTCCTTTAGCTTTCCTAAAAACCAACGCATCTTTCCCCCATCGACTTGCCATTACCTATCCATAGACCACCTTCCCAATCACGATCCTCTACCGCTCCGCAACTCCAAAGCTTGATACCCATTTTCCTTGCTCGAAACTAGTTCATAATTATGAATTCGTGTTCTCCCTCAATTGCCGGACTTTACCTTTCGATCCATCTTAGCTTCAAGGCTTTCTAGGCGCGTGTAGCTTCCTCATCGAGAGGAAGAAGAGATAACCAGAGAGAAAGTAGGCATGATTCAGAGTTGGCCTGATAGAGTTTAGCAGAAGGGACATAGGAAAAAGGGAATATAATTCTTTAGGGTCGGTATAGGGTTAGGGGGTGTGGCTGGAGTGTAAATCCGAGGAGAGAATCTAGCATATAGTTCTAAGGAGAGAGGTCGATATACTGGTCTAGGGAGAGGTCGGTATGTTTCGTAGGTAGAATCGGGTCGGTGAGTTCTTGATGCCGGGTCAATAAGTTTTCGCATAGAGGAGCAGTCGGTATGTCTTTGAGAGGAGGGTTGGGTCGGTATATTACGAGGAGTCGAGGGATCGGTATTTTTATGAGGGAAAATCGGTTCGATATGTTTCGTGAGTGGGCGATCGGGTCGATGAGTTTTTGAGGGAGGTTCGGTAATAGAGTCAAGGCATAGGGGTCGGTGTTGAGAGGCTGGGATCAGCATTGACGACCAAAAACACTTCAATTGGCTTGATACGAATATTATGACCTCATATCTCAACGCCTAAGCATAAAATGATGAATAATGACAGGCCTTATCACACACAAACTTGTGGACTTAACTTGAACCAACAAATTCGCAGTTCAAACAGTAGAACTTAAGTGCTAAACCAGCACAATAATTAAAAGCAACGGACTTCACAACCTAAAACATTAATGCTCGGTCCCAGGTCCCTCGTTACCGATTATCTCCTACACTGCCTGGGATGGTAAGCGATGACGGTCTATGGGACATAAACTCAAAACTTCATCGTTTTATCTTTGTTTTTTCAATCTTAAGCATTCTGTACTTATGTTAGAATCGCTACACTAGTTCACATACAGCACTGGGGAATGCATTATTATTATTTCTAATATCAATTATCTTTCGAGTATAGCTTAAATAGATATTTATTTACATCAAGCGCCTTCCCGCAATGTCTTCTAAATCAGATAAGAAATCAAGCTCTGCCACTCTATCCGACAAGCCTAGGCCAAGTGAACAACAAGAGGTAGTAAAGACGTCCAGCCTGCCGTTCGACCCCATTCCCGACATTTCAATTTTTCCTGCTGAGGTTATAGACCCGGCTCTTGATGCCATATAGGAAGCTATCATCTTGGATAACCCGATCGACTAGCAAGCCTCAAAAATCGGTGAAATCACTCTTCATTGTTTGTGCTCCATTCACGGAATTCCCTTTGAAGATGTTTTAGTTCCGTCGAGGCAAGACCGGCCCCATTTGCCCCTAGTTGGATACACTGCATGTAATAAATTCATGTGCTGAGCCGGATGCGTGCCACCCTTCAACTCTTTCATTCGCGAGGTGCTAAAGTACGTGGGGATTTCCCATACACAACTACATCCTAACAGCTGCGTGTTCATTCACGACACCTTCCTACTCTTCATGAGCGTCCTATTTCGACCTCCAACTCCTAAGGACATACGCTATATTTACAATTTCGAGAGACGAGCTGATAGCCCTTCTTACGTATTCCTTGAGCCATTTCCCAGATGACAAGTTTTGATGGGTGCATGGAACAAGCTCTCTCAATTAAAGCAAGAGTGGTTCTACGTGCATTGTCCTCCCAGCTTTGCGAGAAGATGGTAGGAAGGATGTAAGCTTCATTCCCGATTCGTCCCTTATTCAAAGACATAAATCACATTTTTCTGAAAGTTCAAACTTTTTAACCCTTCCTGGTGTTCGCCCACGGCCCGAAGGCACTAGGTACTCCAGAGCAGTTGAGGCTATTCATGCCACTCCAGTGGAAGATCGCGATATCAAACTGATAGTTATCGACGAACTGCTCTCATTATTCGGGTTACTAGCAGATGGTCACAGGATTGGCCTTCCACGAAGTACAACTTTGAGGGCAACTGCTGAGAGGAGGAGAGAATAAGTTGGTCCCCTCGGTGCCCCCGGTTGAAGAAGCTCATGAAACCACCGAGGAAGGGGAGATTAAAGAAAATGGAGATCCCAGCGCTAACCAATGAAAATATAAGTTCCGAACAGGGACCAGCAGCTGATGCTCCCCGCACTAACCAACCGTAGCCTTCCCAAAAAAAGAAAAAGAGCTTGGCGTACAGAATTAAAAAGAGGGAAGCTGGGGCGACCCCAAAGTATGTTATAATTTCCATTTGTTGGGATGATGACCCCTCTATTCCTGCCGACTTGTTGAATTATGATTTCACTAACCTTGGTGCCGAAGGGCTCAGTTCTTCCACGAGAGCAATAAAGGCAAACAGCTTCACAATCAGGGAGAACAAACTCCCATGAGTAAAGCTAATACTACTGGTCCTCTATTGGGGGGATGCACTAGGACACACACACAAACACTTACACTTCATCGCCAACTTGCGTTCAATTTTACATATGGTTTCGACTAATTTGTTCTCGTTTAACCTTATGTGCAAGTGCAATGACTCGCTCACAGGGCTTCAACCGAGATTTGGAATCCGAAAAATGGAGAGATAGAGATGAAGGCAGAGATAGAAATTATTATTCTAGAGAATCGTCTTCATCCTCAAGAAGGAGAACTCACGGGCATAGTTCATATCAAGGCGAACTCGCAAATCCTCCAACGCATGGCGGAGACAAGTCTACTTGCCACGGATCCCAGTCTGACACTCCTCGCGATCAGCATTCTGGCTCCTCAAGTACTAGGCAGTCCCATGAGCATCACAAGAAAATGTTGACTCCGTCAAGACAAACTCCTCTAGCTCTCGCTCACGACCCAACCACGGCGGAAATATTAGCTGAGCTTACATCTATGTTTCCAAAGATTTGTTTCGACGAGCTGAAATTCCTTCCCACTATACATGCTATCCCCGAGAATGCCAAAGCAGATGCTCTCACATGCACGAACGATGTGTATGTCCAATACGATGCGTTTGTACAGTTGGTTGAGAAAGTTTCGGAGGTCTCCATCGAATGCCAATTTGAGATTGACCGCCTCAAGCTAGAAGCCGTTCACAACAAAGACATTATAAAGAGCTTGGATGACGAACTGCTCTTACACAAAACCCAGCTTGAGACTACAAAAAAGAATGCTGGGGAAACAGCTGAGGCGGTTAGTCGCTTAGAGACCAATTACAAAAAGGAATTAGACGACACGCGCCAACGCAGCGGTGCCTTAGCTCTAGAAAAAGATTCTCTTCAAAAAGAGAAAGAAGTCCTAGCTCGCCGAGTAGAGGAGTTGGAGAGACTATTATCCAAAGAGAAAGAGGAAAAAATTGCAGCGCGGGAGGAATCACATAAATATTGCGACGAAATCATCGAGACAAGGAATTTGAAATCAAAGCCCGATGAGGAACTATCCCAAATTGAAGCGCTGAAGGATGTTGCTCGTGAAGAAGGCAAAAAAGCAGCACTTACAGAGGCCGACTCTCAAATTGAGGCAGCGACTAAGTCCGGTAGGGAGGAGATTAAATGCTTATTCGACCCATTCATCGCTGAATATAATGCGAGGGTCCTCTTGCACCGCGACTTATCCTTCTTGGGCGATGGTTACCTTAAATCGCTTGTCGAAGCATGGTACACTCTTGTTAAAATCAAGAAAGTAGAGTCGGACGATGAAGAGATCGATGAGGAAGCACTAAAGAAAGAAGTGCTCCGAGGAAATGATCCCTTCGACTTAGCTGCAGCAAAACTTCTTTTTGGTGGAGCTTATCAAACGTCGAGGGAGAAAGAAGATATCACCGGTCCGTTTGGTACCGAGTCCCAGGTTCCCCCTTCCATTCAACCGGCCAAGACATCATCTCCCGAACCTCTCAACCAACATGTCAGTTACGATCCGGAGAAGCCCGGACTTGGCATTCATAAATTATCTCCAATCATTGAGGATGATACTCCGTTGACCACCGAGAGTAAACTGGATGCTATTACTTATCTCCACCTTCTATAATTCAAGAAGTTGCCGTTTTCAGCGAATAACGGTGATAATATAACATTTTCCTTTAGTGAAATTATGTAGGTCATTTTGGTCCTAAACCGACTCCAAGGAGCGATGTCGCCACATAGAAGGAAGAAAAAGAAGTCGAAGCACCATCTGTCAAAGACACACCGGGCCCTGATGCTCAAGTAATTAGAACACTAGATGAAGATAAACCCGAGGATCCATCACTCACCGAAGAACATGATGATGTTATAATCAAGGGCGCTTCAGAGCACACCACCAAGCTCGGTATGAAGGAGCAAATCGAAGAGGTGGAAAATGAGAAACTCAAAGTTAAGAGTGAGCCCAAGGTGATGGAGATTGACGATCCTCTTAATAGGCAACTGAAATTCATTCCTCCTGGTAGAACTACACCCATGGAGGTTCCTCCTCCTTCCTTGGGTTCCTCCTTGCGAGTGAGTAAAGGGTCTAAAAAGAAGTGTTTGGATGAGGCAACTCTAGAAAAGCCGAAGGAGAGAAAAGGGAAAAATAACTGGTGTCCCGTAATATTCTATTTATCTTGAATAAGTTAGAATCATGTAGTTGTCTTTTCTTTTTCCTTCTCTCTTCTTTGTCAGTAGGGATGTATGGACTTGGCCTCCAAATTTTCGGAGGAGTTGTAATGAAATTTTTGAAAAGTAAATAAATTTTCGTTCCTTTGTATTTATATATTTTCCTCACACCACTTATAACTTAATCCGCGATTGGGATTTGAAGAATTTATGGGTCATTTATACTCAAGTTCACATTCGAAGGACTGAGAATACTTTTGTCCAAATTCTGGGGAATTAGGAATTTTCAAATTGTTTACTCTCTAGTCCACATTCCGTGGATTCAGAGTACTCTAGCCCGCACTCTGCGGACTTAGAGATTTTTGGAATCGTTTATACTCTAGTCCACGCTCTGGGGTCTCAGAGTACTCTAATTCGCACTTTGGGTACTTAGAGATTTTTTGAAATCGTTTATACTCTAGTTCGCTTTGGGGACTCAGAGTACTCTAATCCGCACTCTGGAGACTTAGAGATTTTTGAAATCGTTTATACTCTAGTCCACGCTCTAGGGACTCAGAGTACTCTAATCCTACTCCAGAGACTTAGAGATTTTTTAAAATTGTTTATTCTCTAGTCTATGCTCTGGAGACTTAGAGTACTCTAATCCGCACTCTGGGGGCATAGAGATTTTTTGAAATCATTTATACTCTAGTCCGTGCTCTGGGACTCAAAGTACTCTAATCCGCACTCTGGGGACTTATAGATATTTGAAATCGTTTATACTCTAGTCCATGCTCTGAGGCTCAGAGTACTCTAGTCCATACTTTGGGGACTTAGAGATTTTATACACATAACCAGTTAATTTTTATTTTCGATGTGTGTTCATACATCACATGAGTCAGCACTAACTAACCTCGTTGCGTAATTATATAACATGGAACAATAACAGTTCAAACAAAAACAGCTTCAAGCTTTAATTAATCATAGAAAATAGGGACAAAATGATCCGTCTTATTACATGTTGAGAACAAAGAACAACAAGGAAAACAAATACTGAAAGCAACTGCGACTGAAATGCAAAAGAAACAAAATAGGTATAATAGAGGCGCAAAATGCTCGTTATTCCATGCTCTAGGGAGTATCATGCCATCAACAATCGCTAGCTTAAAGGTTCCTTCTCCAAGCCTCCATTCGATGATGCAAGGACCATCCCATGTGGGATTCATGTGTGATGGGACAGCAAAAACTTGTTTCAAAACAAGGTCACCCACATTGAAAGCTCTTGGTCGGACTTTTACATTATAATATCGGGCGACTCAATGCCGATGTGTGACCGCCCTTAGATCAGCCTCCTCATGCTTTTCGTCAATAAAGTCCAATGATTCCAGTAAAAGATCTCGGTTTGTTCTGGGATCATAATAAGTTACTCGGTGGGAAGGGACTTTAAGCTCCACGGGTATAACTGCCTCGGCCCCAAATGCCAAGGCAAATGGAATATGGCCAGTCGTTGACTTGTGGGTGGTTCTGTATGCCTAGAGCGCCATTGGAAGTTCGTCCACCCACTTGCCTCTAGAGTTTTCCTAACGCTTCTTCAAATTGGACTTGATTATCTTATTTACGACTTCAACCTGCCCATTTGCCTTAGGGTGAGTGACTGCTGCAAACCTCTTCTCAATATGATGTTTCCAACAAAACTCCTTGAATTCATTACTATCGAATTGAGTTCTTTTGTCGGTAACGATAGTTCATAGGAGACCAAAACAACATAATGTTTCGTACAATGAAATTAATGACCCTTTTGGTGGCGATCGTAGCCAATGGTTCCGCTTCTGCCTATTTGGTGAAGTAGTCGACCGTGACAATTGCATATTTCGCACCACCTTTGGAAATTGGCAAAGAGCCGATAATGTCAATTCCTTATATCGCAAACGACCATGGGCTAACCATTTGTGTAATTTTCGTCGACGGTGCCCTTGGTATTTTCGCTTATTTCTAGCATTTATCACATCTTCTCACATAGTTTGCGGCATCTCGAATCACGGTCGGCCAGTAGTATCCATAACAAAGTATCTTTTTGGCTAGCATCTGCCCCCCAGTATGGTTGCTACATTATCCCTCAGGGACCTCTCTCAAGACTCGTTTTATCTCATCGTGGGCGATGCACCTGAGCAAAGGAATAGAGAATCCCTTTCGATACATAATCCCATCTCGCATAACATACTGTGAGGCCTTGTGAAGGACTTGCCGTTTCTCATTTATTTTCTCTGGCAAGGTCCCATGCAACAAATATTCTTTAAATGGGGACATCCATGACTCCCTTTTGGTTTCCATCTCCAGCACAAGATCAACTTCCATTGCATTTATACTCGGGGCATGTAGAGTTTCGACGGGAACCAAGCCCATCTACCGTGCGTCACCAGTGCTTGCGAATTTTGCTAAGGAATCGGCTTCTCCGTTTTGCTCGCGTGGGATGTGCGAAATATCGTAGTATTTGTGGTCCGCCAACAATTCCTGGACCTAAGTAAGGTACGGAGCAAGCCTCTGGCCCTTTGCCTAGTAGTCTCCTCAGAATTGGTATACCACCAGTTGTGAGTCACAAAAGATTTCGATCAATTTCACTCCAAGTTCTTTAGCAAGCTTCTATCCAGCAATTAACGCTTCATACTCGGCTTCGTTGTTCGTAGCGGGGAAATCAAGCTTCAAAGCATAACAAATCAACCGATTCTCGGGAGTTACAAGAACAACACCAGCCCTAGCTAGAACAATGGTTGTTGGATGCTCCATCGGTATACAGCTTCCATCGTACTATAGGCACTACATCACTTCCATTCGGTTCATCCTGAACAGTGAACTCTGCAATAAAATCCGCCAACGCTTGTCCCTGGATAGATCTTCGAGGCTGGTAGGTGATGTCGAACTAACTAAGCTCGATGTTCCATTTAAGTAACCTTCCAGAAGTTTTCGGTCGTTGAAGTACCTGCCGTAAAGGTTAGTCGGTATAGATGCTGATGGGATGTGCTTAGAAGTACGGGTGAAGCTTGGGTGACGCGATCACCAAGCAGTAAGCTAGCTTTTCTATCTTCGGGTAATTCCTTTCTGCCCCCGTTAAATGCTTACTCACATAGTACACCGGCTTCTGGATTCGATCTTCCTCACGAATTAAAGCTGCACTTATGGCGTGCTGGGATACGGCTAAGTAAATTGTAACGACTCGTAAATTTCAACTGTTTTAATAACGTAATTAGTTGAAATTTTAAACGATAAAATTTTGAAATAAAAATTTAATATTTGGAATGCATCTAGTTAAACATAGCAACTGGTAAATTTTCGTCCGAAAATATGAAAGTTTATTTCGCGCGTAAATTCACTTCAATTTAATCAGTTAAAAAGCAATGAAAATAAAATTTTTCCGAAACCTAAATATTTTTACATAGAAAAATTCTAAAACATCTTCTGAGCAAGATGTCAGTTTGTCGTTTTTCCAAATTCGAACATCTTTGGCTCCGTCGATCTTATTTTTCAGTGTTTTTCTTGCATTTTCCGCCAGTAGAAAATTTTGAATTTTTATAATTCAAATCATACCACTGATACCTTTATACCGTTTTGATCGTCTCGTCGTGCTGATCTCAACAGTGTATTCGTTTGTGTATTTTGGAAACCCGGCACGCGATGAAATCTGTGAAACGATTAATCGTACCGGTACGCGTTTTAACTTTTTGGGTTTCCATGACCCTTCATCTTTGGATGTTTTAGTCAAACCGTCACTACTAACCTTTTAATATTCCTAGATATTATTACCAAACTATTCCCAATACCACCGGTTGCTTTTACTTTTGGTTGCTTTCATTTTATATCGGTTGCAAAAATAAAGCAAAAGAAAAACAAAACGTGAATGCCTGCTCCACTTCTTTCTTTGGTTTCTTTTCCTCTGAAACCCATTCCTCTTCATTTTAGGCCGAAGCCACCATGCTTCCTCCACCAATTCGTGCTCCGCCAACTTCTCATCAATCACCTCTGGCCAGCAGAACCTAACCTCTCCATGTTCTCGTTCCTCTTCCCATCTTCTTAACTTCCCTTCCAATTTTCGAAGCCTCTCTTTCTCTGCATCCCACCTCAACTATATTTTCCTTCCCTCGTTTTACTGATTAATCCACAAAATGGGATCCGCTAACCCCAATCCACCAAAGCTCCCAATTCCTGGAAAACGAAACATTTTAATTGCCAGCAGTCTTCCTTACGTCAACAATGTTCCCCATCTCGGAAATATCATCGGATGTGTTTGGAGTGCGGATGTGTTTGCAAGCTACTGTAGGTTGAGGGAGTATAATGCAATATACATATGTGGGACAGATGAGTATGGGACCGTACTGAGACTAAGGTAATGGAGGAGAAGTGTTCACCGAAGGACATTTGTGATAAGTACCATGCAATTCACAACGAAGTCTGCAAATGGTTTGATATAGGTTTTGATCAATTTGGACGCATTTCATGTCCACAACAGACTGATGTTTGCCAAGAAATATTTCATAGTTTGTGGAAAAATAAATGGCTTACTAAAAAAAACAATGGAGCAGCTTTACGGTGATGCATGTAAGCGTTTCTTAGCTGATAGACTAGTGGAGGGACATGCCCAACCTTGGGTTGTGACTATGATTCTGCTCGTGGTGATCAGTGTGAAAAATGTGGAAATTTGTTAAATCCTACCGAACTCAAGGATCCTAAATGCAAGGTTTTTCATAATACTCCTCGTTTGCAAGAAACCGACCATTTGTTTTTGGAATTACCGGCCCTCACAGATAAACTGGAAATTTTTTATAAACAATACATAAAGTAAAGGAGTCAGTTTACATATCTTTTGTATGAAGGTTATATAGGTATATACATAAAGTTTGTTTGTTTCTTTGTAGAAGATTTATTTACTTTACGTTGGTTTCAAAGTATATGTTTAAATAGTTTTAATATGTTAGTTTATGGTTTACAGTAAGTAACATATAAACATTTATATATATAAGTGGTTACATATAAGACATTTACGCTGCAACTTATATATATATATATACATTAGTTTTATATAAAAGTATTCATAGTTTTGGATATGTATTTTGTGAATTTATGATTTGAAATAAAATCTGAAATGGGTATAGGGGTTTTATGTTATCTGTTTGAATCTTCCGAAGATAAGATAAAAGTTATTTTTTTTATATAGTTATAATTTGAATATTTAGGAAATATATGTTTTAATTTACATGTGATATATATATATATATATATGTCATTCTAAACATGTAACTTAGATTTAACATTGGTTTAAAAATAATAATAATGATTATTATGATAACAGTTATATATATATATAAGTTCGCTTATACCAATTATCTTCATCTATTCAGTTTGATTCAATTTCGTCAATTCCAAGCTATTAGCTTTGTTCATCGAATTCGTGCCAATCTAGCTTTGTTTTGGGATTCATGCTCGGATTCGTAGCTCATTCTCTTGTTATCTCTAGCCTCGAAAGGTGAGCACTCACTCACGATTAACGTTCTTTTATTTATTAAATTTGATTTCAATTGAAACGACAATTGAAATATGCTGCTGTCAGTTAATTACACTGTTATATATGTTATTGCCTGTATCAGTTCACCTGTGACATCTGACACCATTATCTGTTAATTATTTATGCGATGATAATACAGTTTTCTTGATAATTGATTGATTGTTGATGTTTATATTGGACGTTAAATTGTTAATGTTAAAATGATAAATAGTATGCCATTGAAATTGATATTGGATAGTTAAATGTTAAATTTGATTAAATGACATTTGTATAATAT
The DNA here is from genome assembly GCA_030737815.1 of Allium fistulosum. Classification (NCBI taxonomy): domain Eukaryota; kingdom Viridiplantae; phylum Streptophyta; class Magnoliopsida; order Asparagales; family Amaryllidaceae; genus Allium; species Allium fistulosum. The sequence continues at coordinate 651,501,604 of CM060902.1, read as the reverse complement.
GACCCATTTAACTGTCAAAATTTATTGACACGTAGGATTTGTTTAACTACACTTTGAACCACTGAATGTATGTTGTTAAATTGATGATGGATGAAATTGTAATAGATGACAAGTGAAAACCGTAATGTAATAATCTTTAATCTACATGAAATGATAGTGTAGATTCTAGAAATAATTATATTAATTCGTACAAATAACAATGCGAATTAATACGGTTATTTCGGGATTATTTGAATTGATTATTGGATTGTTATTGTTGTTGTTATTGCTTGTTTATTTACTTTGACACCATCCCAGTTATCACACTGCAAGTTCCCTTTGTTATGTTTTGATTTTGAATTGAATTGGAATCGGGTTGAAATGATAAATACCCAAATTGAACTTTGACCTAGGATAGAAAATTAAATAAAACCTGATTGGTCAATAATTTGATTTAAAAATAAAATGAAGATTTTATTTGAATAAATAATATGGTTTTGAAATGAAGTTGAAATTTGAATTTTAATGAAAGGAAAATGTTAATATTTAATAATCTGAAACAAATTATTAACAATGTAATTGATGGAAGAATGTTGTTTAATTTGAGAAAGTATAATTAAGTTTGAAATTATTAAACTTTGAAATTATTTAATAATTAAGTTTTGAATTATTTAATAATTAAATAAGATTGAATTATTTAATGATTAAATTGCATTGAATTCTTTAATAAGAAAAATTGAACTTTTGAATAAGTGAATTTTACTTCGTAAATAATTGAAATTGAGTTTCTTTATTAATTAAGTTTTTGGAAAATTATTTAAGGAAGTAAATAAGTGAAATTGGATTTCTTTAACAAGAAATAAAAATGTGATATTTTGGAATTGATGTAAGACTTGAAATTTAAAGAATTTGGTTGATGAATTTAATTTAATCAAATTTGTAAGTTTTGATATAATGAAGTTGAATTTAAATAATGGATTGAATGAATTGGAAATTTAATAGAAATTGTTTTGAATGATAAAGTAATTTAACGAATATTGAATGAAATAGATAAATGAATTTAAATTGATTTGAATGTTAAATTAAATTAATTTAATGATTTTGAAATGAAACTAATATACGAACTTGAATCAATATTTGAATTGTTTTCAATATAAAGATTGAAATTGAATTATAAGATTTTGAAATGGTAATTTGGAAGTTTTGAAACGTAAAGTATGGAAACTGTTTTGATAGACAAATGAAATGTTGATTTGCGAATTGAAATTGAAATTGAAATTGATTTGGTTTTAAAATATATAAACGACCAATCGGTGTAATAATTACGAAAGTTATTAAAGAGACCGGGATCGGTAATGGATATACTCTCTATCTAAACCGAAACCACTTTAATAACTATACGCGGAGTGATGATCCAGAATGAAGTGGTTGGATTGATGTATGTGATGACTGAAGAAAGAGAACGATAATGGATAGCCTTGACACTTGTGTCAAATTGGAAATGACTAAAACAGGAGCTGTGCCGGGCCAATGGAGGATTAGCTACCTCAAGTGGACACACTTCTTCGAACTACTTATACTTGTTGTCGATTGGTGCACCCTTGATTTTGGGAGTGTTGTTTCACGGTGTTGCGGGCGCTGCGGCGTTGCGTTCTCACCAGTCCGGATCAGGCGAACGGTAGTATCACTACCTTGGGTATTGCCTCATGTGCCTTGTCATACTTGTATTCCATTTATACGCGACCACTACGATTTTGATTTGTACCTTTAGTATATGGATTGCCCTCTGATGACTTCCGGTTTTGGGGAAACTACGGTCTTGTATATGCTTTTGGGAATAAAAATGTGTTAAGGGTGGAATGGGCCATGACTTAACGCTATTTTGATATCTTCTTATATTACTGATAGACATTATCTACTTATCGTACACTACTACATAGTAGATAGTTTAACGGATCCTTAAAGGATGGTTATTCCAAACATCCTTTGAGTTACTTGTATTTCAATTGCTATTTCACTTGAGTTGGATTTATTAATATAAGAATGTTAATCCTGACTCGAGTGTCTTGTGTTTTTGCTTTACGCTCGGGTCAGACTGAGTAGTTCAGCTTTCGAGACTCACCTTTGAAGTTGGAGCTTTGCTTGAAGATCCAGCCATCTATTCTGCTTTCAGCATTCGATGATTTCAGTGATGTATTCTGATTTGTATCTGATGTATTGTATTACTCTTCTGTTGTAAACTCTGATGTATCTTATATATTCATATAGTAGCTTCATGAACTACTATCTCTTTTATTTCCGCTGCACTTATTACTCTGTGTCTGTGATCTGTGATTATTTATTTACTGTATATGTTCAGTTTTGCCAAATTTAAATTAACAACGCGGTATTTTGAGCAATTCAACTCCGACATGAGTGTCTACCTATACACTTATAATGGACGCGAATGGTCCAAAATATCGGGTCGTTACATAAATATACAATTCCTCATGATCCACAGGCTTCAACAAAATAGGGGGCCTCTCAAGGTGACTCACTAGCGCTCGGAACGTGTCTTCACAATCCGACATCCATTCAAAATTTCTTTTCCCTCTCCTTATCAAATCAAAGAAAGGAATACATTTGTCGGTTTCCCTGGATATAAATCGACTTAACGCAACAACCTTCCCGTTTAGGCTTTGCACTTGTTTTATAGTCCTGGGTTCCCGTATATCCCGAATGGCTTGAATCTTTTCAGGGTTCACTTCGATTCCTCGTGCAATGAAGCCTAAAAACTTCCCAAATGCGACGCTAAAGAAACACTTCAATGGATTGATTTTCATGCCATAAAACCTGAGAATATTAAACATCTCCGCTAAGTCTTGAATGTGGTCATTTGATTGCTGTGACTTCATGAGCATGTCATCCACATAGACTTCCATCGTTCTACCAATCTGATCCTTAAACATTCGATTCACCAGACGTTGATAAGTTGCTCCCGCATTCTTCAATCCGAATTGCATTACCACATAACAGTACAATCCAACATTTGTGACAAAACTGGTGTGCTCCTGATCCGGGATGTGCATCGGGATTTGATTGTATCTTGAATACGCATCCATAAACGACAACAATTCATGCCCCGCTATCGAGTCAACTAGCTGATCAATTCTAAGCAAAGGAAAACTATCCTTGGGGCATGCCTTGTTCAGGTCTGAATAATCAACACATGTCCTCCACTTCCCGTTCTCCTTCCTTACCAATACAGGGTTGGATATCCATTCAGGATAAAGGGCATCGTAAATAAACCCGTTGGCTTTAAGTTTATCCACCTCCTCCTTGAGAGCAACACACCTCTCTAGGTCCATGCCTCATCTCTTTTGCTTTACTAGGACATACTTTAGGTCAATATTCAACATATGGCTCGCGATGGCAGGTGAAATCGCACACATATCAGAATGGGTCCAAGCAAAAACATCAAGATTCGGCCGAAGGAAATCAGTAAGGTCCCACATCATCGAGGGGCTGAGTAGTGATCGAATTTTCAATACCCGTGACAATTCATCGTGGCTGACTGTGATGTCAATCATCAGTCCAGCTGGCTCTGCCTTGGCCTATTTGGGTTCTTCATCATCATCTCTCAGATCTATATCTTTATAGAACCGACTGTGTTGCCTAAGCCAAGGCTCAAGCACTACTTGTCAATTTTTAGCAATGTGGATGCAGACGGATTTGTCCACACCATTTCCCTTCTCTCTTTACTGGGCCTTTCTCAGCTCAGCTACATAACAAGCACGACCAGTTGCTTGGTCGCCATGCACTACACCAACTCCATTGTCTGTCGGAAATTTCAAAGTCAAGCACCATGGAGCCGGAGCTGCCCTAAAATCTACCAGGGCCGGTCGACCTAGATAAACATTATACAGGGAATCAACATCCAAAACAATGAATGGTAAGATCTGCATCCTCTTATGTTCACCTTCACCTAACTCGACTGGTAATTCAACAAAAGCCACCGCTTCAGTAGCCGCACCATTAAAGCCGTGAATACAAGCTTTAGATGGTTTCAGATCCTTAGCCTCCATCTTCATCTGATCATAAGCCTTCTTAAAGTTAATATTGACAGAACTCCTACAATCAATTAATATTCTCCTCATAAGTGCCGGTTCGATCAAAGCTGAGGCAAACATTTGATCAATAGTAGGAGCCTCCACTTGATCGGCATCCGTACTCCTGAACTACATCATCCATCATCATTCGCTGTTGCTTTGCCGGAGTCTCATCTTTTGTGTTCGAGAAACACTCAAAATCCGCATGTCTCAAGGAACTAGCATAACGTTCCATTTCTTTCAAACTCTTATCTGCAGCATGAGGCCCACCAATTATTGTGTTTATTACCAGTTTTCCGTCGGTCCGAGCGGGATCTTCAGGTCGGCATGGAGCTTGTCCTTCATTGGCATCGGACGTCCCCTGTCCGCCTTCTTGTGGATTCTTAACAAACTGCTGCAACTTTTTCTGACGAATCAACTTTTCTATAGCATCATGGAGGTGCCTAAACTCATTAGTGCTGTGCCCATATGTCTTGTGAAACCGGCAATACTTTGCGATTTTATTTTGTTCTTCAGTCGGTTCTTTCAGGCGATGCTTTTCGATACTGAAAAGTATTACAAGTGGACAGATAAATATTTTCCAAAGATGTGTTCAGGGGCGTATATTCATTATAAGTCGAGATCCTCGGCTTCCATTTTCCTACTTCCCTCTTTCGTCCGGAATTTCCTCCTCTGGTTCCTTTTGGTTGCTCTGGCTTATTTTGAACGTTAACTTGGACCTTACCAAAGCTCTCGCCAGATTGCTTCACTACAATGTTGTTTTGCACCGCTTCCCTGCTGGGTCCTGCAGCACTGCCCCTTCTCGACAACACGGCCTCCTCCTTTCTCATGAACTGATTTGCCTTTGAATAAAAACATTCCAGGGTGTTTGGCGGTTTTTCTGCTAGCCAGTCACCAAACTTAGATTCTGGATCCACTTCTCGCATCACGGCCATAAGGATGGCATGGTCATTTGGATTACTACCTTTGGTAGCAGCGACGTGAAATCTCTATAAATAGTCTTTCAATGACGTACCCGGGGCCTGGATCACACTGGATAATGACATCACATCCTTAGTGCGAGTAGAATGGATCTCGAACTGCTCCACAAACCTCGTTGCCAGTTCATCAAATTTGGAGATTGATCGTGGAGGCAATCTGGTGAACCACATTGTAGCGATTCCAGATAGAGTTATTAGGAAGCACCTACATTTGGTTGCATCATTTTCCCTAGCCGAGTCCATCATCCACTCGTACCTCATTATGTGTTGTCGGGGGTCGGTCTTCCCTTCGTAAGCGGGCATTGCAGGCATGCTAAACCTCCGAGGGTATTTAGCTTGTATGATGTTATCAGTAAATGGAGTATGACTCCTAGAGATCTCCCAATCATCATTAGTCAAGCCCTGATTCTCCCTCATCAGCTGCCTGACCATAGAAGATAAATCCGGAGTCTGAATGGGAGGTGCCAAGTCGGTATCCGTCCTGCGTGATTGCTCCGGTTGGCACCTTCTCGGCCTGTGATCATCTAAGTGTGCGCCCTGAGGATATGTTTTATTACCATCCAGGTGAGGTGGTTGACCAGCTTCCATGCATGCTCCAGAGCCTAAGTTTCTCACTCCAGGTTTAGCGCAACTTCCTAGGTGTAGTTGAGGAGTCACTGTTCCAGTCAAGGAATCAGGATCAGCTCTATTGGATTGTCCACGGCAACTTGTCACAAATTACTCCGGTTTGCGCCATTTCAATCCTACGGTGTATACGTATGTGGTGTTCATCTGACGAAGTGGAGCTGTCGGATGATGAGTATGAAGTAGGGATTTCTCTAATATTCTAACGTTGCTGCTGAACGCCTGTATTTTCTCATTGAGCTATCTCCTGCTCTCCATGAGCTCCCACATCGGATCATTGAATTCAGCCCGGGTGATGGCTTCTGCATGGTTCTGGATGGCGACAGGTTCCACACCTACATTAGTTGGTTGGTTGCTTGGTTCTACTTGCTGGACACTAGCAGTCTCACTAGCATAGGCGTTGTGGGAGGCGGATCTGGTGCGCGACCTTGACATCTTTGAGTTATCTGTAGAAACTCTGAATAGAATTTGTAAACTTTTGAGAAAAAACTTGGATCTCCTTCAGGGGATTTCTTCAATCCATTAGCAACAAAGTCGATCCTAACAGCTTGAGAATCAAAGTTCTCAGTGAAAGCACCGAAATGTTAGCACCAGAATTGGTCACTAACACCCTAAAGTAGATTTGTGTAGAGAGATCAATGAAGGAAGTAAATGGAAATAGAGGAATAACACAATATGATGCAAAAATAACAGTAAAAAGCGAGAACAACAGAATTATAATAGTTCGGGGTAACTACCTACGTCCACTTTGAATGTGATCTTTATTTCTTTTTCAACTATTTGAACACAGATACAATCCACAAAGAATGGCTTGAATTCAATTTAGAACAAAAAGGAAATAAGTACAGAAAATGGCAGAGTCTCCCCTTACTTCTCGAAAAGCATCCCCTAAACCAGAACCCTACCCCTCTATTTATAGACGGAGATAGCCTGGCTTTTCTGAGCTTGCATCTCTTTCCAGTCTTTCAGGCCCTTGACCAAGAGAGTTCGCCCTACCACTGATAAGCTAAGTAGACCGCCCCGAGCATGCCGTCCCCTTAAAGCCGACTCGGTTTTTCTAGATGTTGACTTGAAGCAGCCCCCACTCTGGCTTGAAGTAAATTGGACTGCGACTCGAAGTAACTCATCCCCGTGCTCATCCCAATCCACTCCACTATTCCATAATGCCGATCTGAGTTAGCCGATCCCAAGCGACCGACACCATGAGACCAATCGCAAGTGACCGACCCCATGTGACCGAACCCAAGTGACCGACCCCATTTGACCGACCATAAGTGACCAACACCATGTGATCGATCCCAAATGACCAACCCCATGTGATCGATCACAAGTGATCGACCGCAAGTGACTAACCTCATGTGACCAATCCCAAATGATCGACCCGAATACTATATGCCGAACACAGATTTGCCGACTTGAAGCCATTCTCCACTACCGATCCCTTTTTTACACCGATCCCTTACAAACATGCCGACCCCATGCCAAACGATCCCTAGTCTCATAGCAAGACCGACCCATTCGTATGTCGACCTCTAGTAGGTGATTCACACTGACTCGAAGTCGATAATGAGACGACCCGGAGTACACGCCCTTGTGGCTCGAAGTAAACTCCTCCATGACCCGAAGTAGAGTAACTCTTGACCCTACTCCCATCAACGTTTAACCAAAGCCTTTGCAACTATTGTTTTGTAGCCGGGCCAAGGTGCTGGGTAACACAACCCATCATTCACATCACAAACGTTTACATTATCATAGGGTAATCCAACCACGGAATCAGTCTAACAGGGTTCGAGAAAAGAGGATAAAAAGTGCTAACCAGGGGTAGAGCGACCCATTCCAGCAATACGAGCTCCGACATCAATGTCAACGAGCAAAAAAGAAAGGGGATTTGCCATTGGAAGCGATGCAGACTCATGAGATTGAACAAAAGAAGCGGCAGTTGAATCCGGAATGAAAGCCAAGTCGGGTTCTCCAAGGAAAGACCCACGAGCAGAGGAAATCGTGAAAGGATGGCCAAAGCATGTCAGGGAGGTAGCTTGATTCTGATCTAAAAGCAAGGTTAGAAGCTAGAACCGATTGCTGAGGTGAGGACTTCTTCGTTTTCGACATGAGTAGACGAGGCAGGGCGTAGACAACTAGAGATGGACGGAAGAAGGGTGGCGAAAGAGATAGGGGAGGGTCAGATAGATCGTGAACGAAGAGGAAGAGGAGCGGCCATTTTCACTAATTTTGACCATACTGATAATATATTTATAAAGCGTACAAATATATTTATTATAAAAGACACTTTTTACAACTAAAATAATATTATGGACGAAAGAATTTTATGTCAAATACATTTATAATATATTAATATTTAAATCATTATTTTACATATGATTTATATTTAATATGTTATATATATAAATTTAAAAATAACTTATGGATTTAATAATAATAAAATAATTACTTTTGGCCGAAAAGAATTATACTCATATATGTTTATATATTTATTATTTGTTTATTTAATTATTAGTTTATAAGGTTATATATATTTATTTAAATGTATTTATATGTTTTAAAATGGTTATATATTAGATATAATTTTGGTAAATATATTATTTATACATGTGTGTGTACACAAATGAATATATATTTTATAATGTTGAAGCTCAATTAAATCAAAGATATTTCATTAAGTTAATCTAGATCTTTTTTTGAATTTGAAAATATGTTACTAAATCAATCCTAGATATTTAAAATTTAAAATTTAAAGTTTTGACTAGTCAAAAATAGATTTTTTTACTTCAAATTTTAAACTTTAAATCTTTTGACTTACTCAAATTATGATAGATATTTTAATTAAAATTATCTTGTTAATAAAAATCATTTCTAGATATTACTTTTGTGTGTCTATATATATGTTTATGTATATATGTATATAAGTTTTACTTTAAATAATCTTAAAGCAAATTTGTATGTGAGTATGAATGTAGCGAATATATAAATGGTAGATATAAATCCCAATATATACTCATGTATATATTGGCCATGTCATTATTCACTCTATCATTAATTTATGTCTTCATTATTACATGTGTAAATACTCATGTATATATAACTCAAATATACATATTTAATTAATAAGATTAATTAATAAAGCAGAACCATTTTATGATTTTATAGAAAAAAAATCAGACCGGCCTAGTGTTATATTTGACTTCACAGACCCACTATAATCCAAAATAGATTATTTTTTTAAATCTACCTATTTCGCCCGATGTATACTAACACATATCCAACAAAAGGATTAGTAGACTATCCACATAATGTAGTGAATGGATAATGTGTTTTTGTGGTGAAGGTCCTAACATGAATGTTATTGCATTTCATGTTATAAGTATCGTGTATGATATCATCTGATGCATATGATATATTATATGTATAGCATTTGATTTTGCATACCATGAGTAGATGAATATATTATATGTATTGTTATAATCATAAATAGACTATTCCTAAATGGTTCGGGCTAACGTTAGACAAGTGTGAGATTACGTATTGGTGTTAGTTCAAAAAATTAGGAATGATAGAGGTATACATTTATAATCCATTTGTGGTGCTTTTGGATGATAAATTCTATATAGTAGCATCAGTATAGGTGGACGTTATACTTTGCCACAAGCACAACCTCCTTAACCTCTCTTCTTTGTAATTGTAACCAAGGAGCTTAGAAGAGTTATATAATTAGGCTAAGGTGCTCAAGAGTGAGTATTGCATTACAAAAGCTTTCAAATTCTACGAGAGTACTTTTGTCATGGTATCCAACTCGGGTAAATTTTCCATTTGATGCTTCTACTATTTGCATGCTCGAGGTGTAAGATTTTTGGTTGAGCTTTCTTTCTGACCAGGTGACTGGGGATAGATATTGTTTATAAATTCAAGTATGGCTAATTCTCTGACTAAGTGCTTGCTAGGTGCTTCTTTGGTTGGTGCTCGACTAAATTTTTCGACTAAGTGAAAATGAGTGCAATAAATTCGAAAAAGATTTCAACTCAAAAAGAAATCTAAATCCGTAAAATTTTGACTTCACTAAAAAGTAGAATTTTGAAAATACTTCATTTAAAAATTATTCAATTTTTCTGTAAAAAAAATTCTTCGGTATTGAACTCTATAGTTGACTTTTGTAAGAAAAATACTACAGAAGTGTTGTTTTCTCTATAGAATAATGCTCTAAAAAAATTCAAAAAACAAATGGTGTAACGACCCGCCAATTTATCACTTTGATAAATTATACTTATTTTTAAATTTATATAAATTAAAGGTTGATAATACAAATTATATTTTTTTAAGTGATAATGAATATTGTAATCTTGTTTTGAATAAATATTTACAAAAATATTTTCCTTGAAATTTATATCGATAAAATGGCATCATATTTAAATATAGATTTATGAATTTAAATTAAGATTTAATGACTAAATAATTATTTTATTATTCAAATAGCTATTTTAAATGATGATAATTCATTTTGAATAGTTATAAAGTGATAATAAATCATTTATAAGCTTTATAAAGAGATACGTTTTATTTGAAAATATAAGGAAAAACCGATAATGCTTTATCGGTATAATAGCAATTATTGTAAATAATTGTTATTATTTGTTTATATTATTTTATAAATGAAATTTGATCATTTTAGTTAACCAAAAATGAAAAAATAAATTATCTTTAAATTTTATTTACAAATATATAACGTTAATTAGTAAGTGAAAATGTGACCGATAATCGGTTCCCCAAATTTCAACGATATCAAACATAAGTTGTTCGAAGACGTTTGAAGTGTTATGCACCTACATGTACATGCATATATATGTCACATGAACATGATAACATACACATGTGTACATGAACACCTATATATGTATATATATTACAAAATAGTTAAATAATTCCTAAGACTTAACCTTTAAGTAACCAAGTAAAGCAAACATCAACTCATTGTACCACACCATCACCTCACATCACTATCACATGGTCTAACGGGGGAGCCGTGCATGTAGAGGGGGTAGGTGGGGTGTAGGCTAGGGGAATTTTGGTAATTTTGCTTTTAAATATTTTATTCCAAGTTTTTTTTCTATAAATACCACATCTCTTCTTATAAATTCCTAATACCATTCCTTTTCTTCTTCCTCTTCTTTTCAAGCTTTCAAAGAGCCTCTCTGATGGAATCTTATTCCCAAAAAAATATGGAAAAGTTGGGTAAAAAATATCTCAAATAAAAGAGGAAAATATATACACTAGTTTATAATATCAATCCACTTTAAAACTAGTTCAAAACTCCTCCTCTACCCTTCCAAAATCCACATCCACCACCCCACACCACCAAGCCCACGAGTTCCAAGCTTGGCCATGCACATCTAAGGGTCTTGGACTCCATTCCATAAGCTCCGGTGTGTCGATAGCGGAGCTATAGCCAATTTTGTATTAGCTCGAAGGGAAAATGAAGGCGAGAACTCCTAAACTATAATATTATATTTTTGGATGATGATATGATGTTTACAATGGATGTTTAATATGCTTTGATCATCAAATTTGGTTTTTCATATGAATGCTGAATATATATGCAAGTCACGGAAATACACGGCGATAAGCACAAAGGAAATCACTCTCCTTTATTTAATGAATTGGTATATGTAGAATGTTAAACCTCTTAAAAAGGGTTCAAAATGACTTTGAAATTTTTTATAAACATTTAAGGGATTTTTGATGAAGTTTGATTGAGAATGGAAAATTTAGTCAAAAATAGGTGCGCCGCGCAATGGCAGTTTGCGATTTCATGCCATAAAAGTCAAACGAGTATATAGAATGGAATTTAGCTCAGAAATCTTCGGGATAAGTATTTTCTGAACTATTATATCCATAGTTTTCCAATGAAGAAATAAAATCTATATTTCGATAAGTAGATTTTGAGATGAGTAAAACAAGTTTTTTGAAAAATCACGGTTTTGTAGTTCGAAATCCAAAATTGGATTTCTTTGAAAATGATGTTTTAAAATTATTTGAAAATGTGAAATAAATTTTATAAATCATTTAAAATTTTTTGAAAGTGATTTGAGTTATGAAAATGAATTTCCAAGTAATAAAAAGTCGTTTTGATCAATATAGCTTAAAAAGCACTTTCCGCGGCACTTTTCTACAACACTTTTCTATAACTTTTAATTTTAGTTTTTAACTTAATAATTCATATCCGAATCTTTTACAAATTTTTTTTAAATGATTAGTATTTGTTTTAAAGATGATTTGAAGGATTTATGAAGGGATTAAATGTTTAATGGTTTAGAGTCAATCAAATTACTTAACTGCCTTATGGGTGTCAAAGAGATAGTGTCTAGGCTTGATTTTTCAAAACAGGTTTCCTGCTCTCCCTAGCTTGACTTTTCAAATACTACTTTTATTTTATAGAGATGATCTTCTTATACTCGGTGTTAAAGCACGAGGAGGGAACTCGTACTATTTGTGGAATTTAAAAGGTGATTTCGCTGTTATTATGCCCATAGTATTTGTAGAATACGGGAATTGATATTGAGTAAAATTAGATGATTTCTATAGATTCTGCTCACTTAATATTCACTGGTTTTGGATTAACATTCTAGATAACATGGTTTTTAATCAATCAAAATTATGAGTTTCGAATTAAGAAATCATTATTAAGATTTACATGAAATGAATTGGAAATATTTTCCTAAGTGAAAAATGAAATGATTTCGAATTATTCCATGTTTAAAAGGGTTATAAGTAATCAAAGGATGTGATAAGAGAGGTTTAATGATTCTGTATATAATAGAAAGAATGTCTTAGAAATATATATATATATATATATATCCAGGAGATATTTTGATAAAAAGAACTAAATCAATTAAAGAATGATTCCCTTTTCATAGAAGCTCTTTTTATCGATGATTGTATTGAATGAATCGAGGTCGGATCTAGGTAATTCCTATTCAAAAACCACTTCAAACCAATGTATGCATTCGAAAATTAAAGACCTGAGAAGGAAAATGAAGGATGAAGACTGAATATTTTCAGGGTGAAAGGACTGCTTGTTGATAATTCAGGCTAACTCCCAAATACTAAAGTAGCAGTGGCCCCTTCATTCTGAAACTCTTTGGGTTGCAAGGAATTCTCCCTACTAATCCTAGGGTTAATCCGCGATATGATGTGGTAGGAGAGTGCTTTCGGTTTCGTTCAGTCTCAGAACGAACTTGTATGGACGAATGTTTGACGTTGCATTTCTAATTACATAAGTAATCTCTACGAAATATTATCCGCTTGGTGGCGGAGAAGGCAATTTCTCTTAGCTTAACCCCCTTTCCTGAAACGTATGAGCTAAGGAGTATATGTTTATAGAAATCAGTTGTGTGACCATAATGGTAGTGTGGCATTCAAAGGAAGATGATGTGAAATTTGAAAGGTAATTGTTACCTCAAGCCTCACACCAGGAAATGGCCGAAACAGGGTAGACGCGGCAAGGCTATGTGGTTCGCAACCATTAGGATATGATCATCCACTTCTAGATATATTTATTCCCACTATGACGTTCGGGACTAAAATTATTGTGGATGTATGGTGTGAGGGCCCTCGGATAGGTCGGTAACGAGCGAGGTGATGACATATTTGGTACTATCCAGAAATAGGTAGACCGGTCTTATGTTGATAGAGGACCATCAGTTGGGCCTCGGTGCATTTCTCTAGAGATGTACTTCCGGAAGGTAGTCCCTTCACCTGGTCATTTGTATGGAAATCCATTATCCAATAAGAGCCTGCCATTTTGTGTGTAGAACCTAGTATGCTGGAATTTAATAATGGTAACAATTTTGGCTAAGATTAATAAGTTTACTGGTAAATGTTTTAAAAGATATGTCATTATAAATACTATCATGTGATTTTACGTAATAATGATTTGGTTATCATAAGGTAAAAACTTGTTCCGTGTTTATGTGCAGCGTGGTCTCATGAGATACCTCTTTGGTTTTCAAAACGCGTATTTTGAGTTCTCACACCAGTCCGATGACTGACCCGGAGTTTATTTTCCCCTTTCCTTAAACTCTGGGTGCCCTGATTTTCTTAGGCAGCCTAGTAGTCAGGTTTAGTTTAGACGAAATCTGGATGGAGCTCGAAGCATGGAGTTAGAAGATTTTTCTTAAGATTTTGGTCTATTTCCACCACACTCTTGTACTATAGTATTTCGCATTTATAAGGATAGGAATTTATAATTGTCCATGTTTTTAACTCTGATAGATGTATTTTAATTTCCGTTGTAAAGTTTTTATTGAAATAACATGTGTGAGATTCTGTTCTGTCTTCATTTTCCTTTCTTACCCTTGAGAATCTGCTTCTTCGGCACTTGGACTTATGGCATGTGAATATCGAGGATGTATTAGTGTTGATTTTCGATAGTTGAAGAAATGGGTCCTCACAACGTGGTATTAGAGCTTAAGTTGAGTGAATACCTAAGCCTGATGGGGTAAAAGACTCATCAGAGATAGGGTTAGTAATACCCTAGGATGAGTAACTCATTAGAGTTAGGTTTAGTAATGCCTAGAATGAGTATGAGTGTGTATATACATGCATACATACATACATACACGCGCGCGCGCACACACACACAGATATATATATATATATATATATATATATATATGAGTGCATATTTGTTAGCACATATACAAATGAATTTGGTTTTATATAAAATCATTTTAGTTAAATAAATAAACATATAAACATACATATATATATATCTGTGTGTGTGTGTGTATTTGAAAAGAAAAAAATATTTTGGTAAAGTTTTCAATTTTAAAATAATAAAAGTGAATATTAGTCAAGCATCCCTAAAACCAAAGTTAATTCAAACGGCATCCTCTCTAAAAAAAGTTGTAAAGCGGGTCCCTACAAATATTTTACTGTAGCAGCATGTATTTTTGCGCTAGTGCTTAAAAAAATTTCAAAAATTTGTAAATATTATAACTAGGTTTCTGAAAGAAAAAAACAGAAATTGCAAACGTATTTGCAATTATTACAGACATATCTGCAATTATTCCATATAATTGCAGATATGTCTACAATTATTCACTGAATAATTACATTCGATAAACATCTTAATAATTGCAGATATGTATGCAATTATTCCATATAATTGCAGACATGTACACAATTATTCACTGAATAACTGCGTTGAATAAAAATCTATATAATTGGAGACATGTCTGCAATTATTCCATATATTTGCAGACATGTATGCAATTATTCACTGAATAACACCATCTTAATTTAACAATTAGGATATTTACGTAAATATCTGCACTTATTACTTAAAATTGCAGACATATCTGCAATTTTTAGTTGGAAAGACATGTTATCCAGAATAAGTGCAGACATGTCTGCAATTATTCTCTAAAATTGCATACATGTCTGTAAGTATTCCTGAAACATACTGTGTGTCATTTTTTCCCTTTTCATCCTTGTTTTTTGATTTTTTTGACACGAATACGATGATAAATATTAATTGAAATAATTTTTAAAATTTGAAGGTTTTTTTTTGTTTTTTTATATGTTTTTTGATGATTTTCGAAAAATAAGGACCTAATTTACATACTTTTTTCCACTGGGGTTTTTGTGAATTTTGAAACCTATCAAGGACCTGTGCCAAAAGTACCCATAATAAAACATTTTTATACAAAGAATTTTAAAAGCTACCTTTAGGAATGAATCTCGAGTATTAAACAAACTTCTCTACCTAAAAATACGCTAGCAATTACCTACTACTTATGTCTAAAAGAATAATTGTTTACCTTGTCGAAACTTTTTGGGGGAAATTACGCGAAAAGGGAGTCCTCTAGAGCAAATTAGGGCAAGAAAGATAGCCTCATTATTCTCTCTAGCGATGAAGAGGAGCAACAAGATTATCCGCCTAGCAATGGTGGGTTCCCGATTGAGGAAGAATATGCCCATACACTCGAAGGGTGAAGATGGATAACCTATGGTCGGAATGCTTGTACCGCCTCCATCTTTAGAAATTATGATTTCTAGCAACGATGAACTTGGGCATGCCTCAGAGGGAAATTGAATAGTGGATCCACTAGCTCCATTTTGGAACCAATAGAAGAAATTGATCCAATGGAAGAAGAATTATAACCCATGAACAAGGAAATAGAACCCATGGAGGAGGAATTAGGGCCGATGGAAGACCCTGATGCTATCATATCAAGCGAGTGTAGCAACGTAGTATGGGATATGTATGGGGATCATGTTGTATGGTAGGAGGGATCATCCAGTTTGTAAATAAAGGAGCGAGATAGAAAGCAACAACAAAGAAACAACAGAAAAAGAAGAAGAAGACGAGGAGGAGAAGGTCACAGAATTCAAAAACCCTTGGGAGAAAAACGTGCAAGGCTTGGAAGAATTAGTAGAGGGCGGGGTCATTCCTGGAATACCAGCCGGCATGGGACATGTCCCTGGGAACCATCCATGGTTACCCCAGGTAATAGGAGAGGTACTGGAGGAAGACAGCAATGAGGCCAACGATGAGCTGGACGGTGTTGAAGAAGGAGAAGGTGAAGTGATGATAGACCTTGGTAATTAGAGTCCAGCATCATCTTTGTACTCGGAAGAATAGGAGTAACATTTAGGGAGTTGGGGATAGTTCTAGTATGTATAAATTGGATGGGATGTTTATTTTGATTTAGTGATTTGTATTGTTTTAGTGTAAGGTAGGGAGGGGAATTTTCTTTTTGGACCCATGTTTCAAAGAATTTAATGACGTAAGCATGTACGAATTTATAATATGATGTTGTTCTAACTTCTCCTTAGCATGGATCTTCAAAATAAATCTTTAAAGTTATAAATGAATGGTTTTGGGGTTTGTAGTAAACGATGTTTTAGCAACATTTGCCTTTGAACCCTTGAATGTCCCTTTGGAAGAAATCTTATGGGCATATTTGGATCTTTAATAATGAGATTTTAAAGATAGTAACAAGTATCAGGATCCTTTACATAAAATAGAAAATGTTATAAGTTCAAATTTATAAAAGAAAAGGAGTTCATTATAATAATATTTTGGTAATAAATTTTTAATCTCTTTGATTATTTTTTAAAGCAAGTAAAACTTGTTAAGTAAATTATGAATATATTTAAAACAATTGAGTAAGTATATGAATACTTTCATATATTGAAACTTCAAAAGTAAATAGAATATATACATAAAAAAGAAGTTTTAATAAAAGAGTATTAATTAATAAAGTAAGTTTAACTAACAAAGAATGTTTTCACATTTGATATTAGCTAAAGGAGGTTTATGGCGATTTATCAACTTAATGAATTATTGTCAAAATAAGTTATCATAAACCATTAAGATATGTTCAGAAATATATTATAATTAAAAAAGATACTTATCTTTTGAAAATAAATGTGTTTTAAAGTAAAAATATTTGGAAATAAAAATGTAAAATGGTTATGTATAAAGAAGTATCTTTATAAAAGTTTGAGTAAAAGATGAAAGTTTTATGAAATGTTTTCATAAATTTTTTTAGATTATTAAATACATATGAAGTATATAGATTGTTTCATTGCATAATTTAATCTAAGATTAGAGTGCATAACATTGACATGTTTGACACTTATTCGAAAGAGGATTTATCACTCGATTCTTGATGACGAACATTGATGAGGGTTTATGGTTAGACGCTGGAGATTTCTATCATAGTTGAGAGCTAATTAAAGTTCAGATCAGGAAGCCGGGTTAGAGTCCGCACTAAAGGATCGAGGGATTAATATTAGTTTGAAAATAAATTTGTGAATTCGACTAGTAAATTGAATCGGATATTGCGTATGGGTGATCTATACACATCATACGGATGTAAGTTGAAAAATATTTTGGGAAACCTTTAGGTTTCATTAGGGTAATTTCGATGATGAAATTATTTCCAAAGGGGGAGTCTGTAACGACCTGTCAATTTATCACTTTGATAAATTATATTTATTTTTGAATTTATGCAAATAAAAGGTTGATAATACAAATAATATAGTTTTAAGTGATTATAAATAATAGTAATCTTGTTTTGAATAAATATTTACAAAATATTTTCCTCAAAATTTATATTTATAAAATGGCATCAGATTTAAATATAGATTTATGAATTTAAATTAAGATCAAATGGTTAAATAATTATTTTAATTATTCAAATAGATATTTTAAATGATGATAATTCATTTTGAATAGTAATAAAGTGATAATAAATCATTTATAATAGCTTTATAAAGATATATGTTTGATTTGAAAATATAAAATATAAGAAAAAATCGATAACGCTTTATTGGTATAATAGCAACTACTGTTAATAATTGTTAATATTTATTTATAGGGTTTTATGAATTAAATGCAATCATTTTAATTAACTAAAAGTGATAATAAATTTATCTTTAAATTTTGTTTACAAATGTATGTACATTAAAAAATAAGTGAGAATGTGACCGATAATCGGTTCCCCAGAGTTCAATGATTTAACAAACAAAAGTTGTTCAAAGATGTTTGAAGTGCTATGCACCTATATGTACATGCATATGTATGTCACATTGTAACAACCCGCATATTTATCGATTGTATATTTAAATATTTCATCGTTAGTCGGATTTTAGTCTGAAAAGCTACTTTTTGCAAACAGTCGAATTGGGACTTGAGACCACTTCCATTAAGTTCAAAATGCCGTTTGCGACCTTTTTGAGTATAAGCTTCGATATGTTTGGAGTTAGTAGAATTTTGCTACTTTTTCACTCTGGACTTTGGGTTTGGTTCAGCCCATTTGCCCAATTCTGGTTTCATTAACTCAAGCTCCACTCCCTTTCCTCTTCATTACTTCACTTTCATTTCCTAACACTTAAGCTTCATCAAAAATGGAGAGTGGAATGGGAAATTAAAACTCCAAGCCCTAGTTCATTTGCAAATCCTTCTTCTAGCTCCAAATTCAAAGAGAAGCTCTTGGTAAGCATCCTCTTCATCTTCTCCAACTCATTCTCCTTTCAATTTCAGAAATTCCCTAAACCTAATTTAGGAAATGTTTCTCTTTTAAGCTTAGATTCAAGCTTGTTGAGTTGGAATTGAAGAGTAATTGTCCTTGCCTTGCTCTATAACTTCTTCTTCATTGATTTTGTGAAAAGGTGAGATTTTTATCTCACATCTATGTCTATATCTATCTTTGTTGTTAGGTATGAATTCCTAACATTTGTCCATGTGCATTTGATTTTGGTTTGGATTGATTTTGTGTATATTCCAATTTTTGGTGTTTTGGTTTAATATTTGTGAAAATCCTATTATGGATATTTGGACATTGATATTCGAGGTGTATCGAAGAGCCATTAAGGCTGGGTTGTCGCTTGGCATAATTCCTTAGTCGTTGTTGCTCGTCCGATCGTTATCGATATCGTTTGGCCATCATTGGTCCAGGTTCAGGAAATGTCTGAAATTCCAATTTCAAACGTCTGAATTGATATTTTAGACGTCTGAATATTATTCTGGGAAAATTTCTATTCCTAGATTCAGACGTTTGAATCAAAGGCTCCAGACGTCTGAATTGGTTCGTTTGCGACCAGAAAGGAAATAGGCTGAAAATGCCTACTTTCAGACGTCTGAAATATAGGGTTCAGACGTCTGAATCTGTGTTCTGGAAAATATTTAATTTTCTAGATTCAGACGTCTGAACTATTTATTTCAGACGTCTGAATCTACTGTCTTTTTCCAGTTTGCCTGTTTTGCTTGATTTTCCAAATTTAATCGATTCGTGTTGATTCCCATTTGTTGTTATCATATTTATCAAATTTGATGACCTTTTCTTTGGGATTTTTCGAATATCCATTTTTGATGGATTCGGTATCGATTTCTTTGGATCTTATTCACATCTTCGAATGTGAATTTTAATGATTGATTATTTCTACAATCGTTTTTGTGATTTGTCACTTTAAAAATATAAAGGTTTTCTATACTAGTAGTAAATATCAAAACTCTTTCATCAAAACGATTTTGACACTATTTTAATTACAAAGCTCGTTTCTTAAACCGTTTTCCAATCTATTAGTATATACAAACCTTTACCTCATTCGTATGAGAAATCTAATTAAACGGCTTAGTAAAACAAGTGGAATGAAACGCTTGCGTTTACTTCGTCGGTTAATTCTTGGACTTGTTCGACTGAACTCTTGTGACAATTTTCGAGTGGGAATCTACAATTTGTTCGTAAATATTTAAGTTAAGCTAGTGGTTATGGGACATGAAGCTAAACTCTTATATTTACTAGCTTAATGTAATCGACACTTCTTGATGATCGATGATGATCATTTTATGGTTTAGACTAGCGATGTGCGATGTCTCTTTGCCCACGTAGGGGACTATACCCCGTTTTATTGAGCTTCGTCTCATTTCTTTATAGGCTAACGACCTATGGTTTTGTTGAATTTAGCTCATTGGGCGTAACGCTGTACTACGTCGATGTTCTGTATTATTTGTGTTTTGGTTCCTCGGGCGTTCGCTGTACTACGTCGTTGTTCCATATTATTTATGTTCAGGTTCATCGGGCGTTCGTTGTACTACGTCGTTGTGCTTGATTGTTCGAGTTTATCTCATTGGGCGTAACGCTGTACTACGTCGATGTTCTAGATTAATTGAGTTTTCGGTTCCTCGGGCGTTTGCTGTACTATGTTGTGGCACCAGCTCTATGGTTAGCGACCATGGGCTAACAACCCGTTTATGATGCATGTGTTGGGAGTTTTCATGCTCCCGTTTTGTGATAGGCCTTCCCCCCCCTTTTGTGATTTCTGGATTTCTGTCGATGATTTCTAGAATTTGTGTTTCACCAACTTTTGTGATTTACATTGGTAAGTTATATCAATATTTGTGCATTGGTGAATTTGTGTGTCGTTAACTTCTGTGATTTCGGAATATTGATTTCTAGAATTTATATTTCACCAGCAATTATGATTGGCATTGATATGTATGTCATTATTTGTGGCTTGGTGAATTAAATTAAGGAATATGACGTTATTTTCTGTGTTTTGAGATTATTGAGATATTGTATGAATTTTGTGGATTTTCTGATGTATACTTGTCGTAGTATGACACTTTTGGTTATCATACATTTTATTATTATATCTCTTTCTGGATCTCATTTTATCTGATAATTATAGCTAGACTGATCCGTTTATTATTTTCTTCTTAAATAATACTCGGGTCGGACTGAGATTTTATAGGTGCTTCCTCTTGACTTCCTATCTGGAACTATCATCTGACTTTTGGCTAACTACCCTAGTTTTGTAGTTTTGTTGTAAACATTTGAGATTAGACTCCTTGATGTATACATATTCTTTTGGCTAGCACTTGTATCTATTCTTTTGTGTTATTGTGGTTCTTATTTGACCACTACTCTGATGTACACTTTCATGTGTTATATTCATATCTATTTCCGCCTTTGTGATATGAATTATCTGTGACTGATTTGTGTTATGTTTATTTCTATAATTGTTTCTGAGGTCCATATAGCCATTGTGTAGTAGCTTTGAGTTTGTATCGGTATGTCGGATTTCCTCCAGAGATGAAAAGTTATATTTTTATCTGGCATATCGGTACTCACACAAAGCAATTATACAGATGCTCGCTCCTCAACAGCCTTATTCTCCATGCTAGTTGATGGCATTGCCCAGTAGTTTCCTTGGCTAGCGTGGGTATAAAGGTGGGGCCTCACAGCTTGGTATCAGAGCCAAACTTCGGAATAATGTAGAATAATCTAACAAGGATCATTGTCCTTAGTCTTTCTTAGGAATCGTGCCATAGGATTTGATTCGAGTCTTCGTACCGTTCTATCCTATTTTCTTTTTATGATTCCTTATTTTATCAATCATGATTATTTGGTATTCATTCTGAGAATAACTTTTTCTTCTTCTTTCTTTCTTAAAGAAGAGAAATGGATAGATCTGGCCGTACCAACGTCGGTCAATCCAGTGCTACTCCTCATGAGGGAGTATTTATGTCTGCCCAGCAGCTTCTAGATCTTGTTAAGAATGCTCAAGCTATTGGACCCATTCCAGAGCCTACTCATCCTAGATCCGGTTTTGCACGCTTGTGCATAGATTACACCGATTTGGGTGGAAGGCCATTCCGGGGATCCGAGAGTGTCATTGAAATCCAAGCTTGGCTTAGATCATGCGACCATATCTTTTCTCGCATGAATCTTGTTGATCTCCACTGAGTCCAAGTGGCTTCTAGCATGCTTCAAGAAAGAGCATTGGATTGGTATGAGCTTCTTATTTCTGAAATCGTTGAAGCGGATCTCACTTGGGAGCAATTCCGGGAAAGGTTCGAATTGAAATTTGTGCCGGAGGCTAAAAAAGTAACTTTGGCCCGGCGTTTTATCGACCTTGTTCAAAGTGAATCTTCTATGACGGACTACGTCGCATCTTTCGAATCTCTTTCTAAATACGGGAATACATTAATACCCCATTGAAGAAAAATCAGAGATTTGTTTATGGCTTGAACAAGAATCTCAAGAAGCCATTACTTCTAAAATTGGAAGTTTCTTTCGATCAGCTTATTAATATCGCTCTTCGTCTTGAAGAGGCCGATAGAGAGTGTGATGTTGAAGTTGTGGGTGCTAAACAAAACTTCAACAACAACATGAAAAGGCCTATCAAATTTAAAGGCCCCGATCCCACTCCCAACAAGAAAGGGAAGCAAGAAACTTCGATAGCAAAGTCTCCAACCTCTAGTCGGGGACGATGCTACAATTGTGGTCTTACGGACCACTATGCAAATGAGTGCCCGAAACCGTTTTTTTGTCGTTATTGCAAAAGTTCGGGCCATCTTATATCTACATGTTCCATACTCCGAAGCCGGAGAGAGGGAGAGTTGAATGTCGTGCAAGCTCCTAGAGACACTTCTCTTGGTCAAGGTAATTCTCCTTTTATCCTTGACGATATTTGTTTTGTGATTATCTTATTCGAGTTCTTTTTGATTTGGGTTCATCTCATTATTTTATATCAAAAGAACTTGATGATTCTTTCTCTTTTAATTTTTATGGGTTTGATGACTTCACTGAGAATTGCGAATCCGGTTGGTGGATCCGCAACACTCAATATGCTTTTTATTGATGTCGAAATTATTTTATGTGATTTTTCTTTCCGAGCCGATTTTTACTTATGCTTCGGAATTGATTTTTGTAAGGATTGGCTTAATTATTATGAAGCCATATCCTTTGTCCCGTGTGGACTATTCATCTTCGACATTTTCAATCTGTTAAGCAGATTTCTGTTTTTCCTTTGTGATTTTGATTCCAATTTGATGGCATCATTTTATTCTTTAAGCTCACATGATGAGGAAAGTGTTATTTCTCTTATTCATGAAGTTTGAGAATTTTCCGATATTTTTGAGTTTGTCTTAGGATTATCACCTAAGCAAATCTTTTGAGTGGTGATAAGGTCTTTTTCTAGCTCGACCTTGCCACCGATTTTCATTTGCTACGAGTTGCGGGAGTTAGCATTCCATTTACCGCATTTCGCACTCGTTATGAAACTTATGAATGACTTATTATGTCATTCAGTTTGTCCAGCTTATTTTATCCATTTTATAAATCGAGTATTCTACGATCTCAATGACTCTATATATTGATTTTGGACGAAAACATCAATTTAAAATTTTGCAAATCTTTTTCATAAGATTTATTTATAAGTATAATTTGATTTTTGCTCTTAAACGAGCAAAGAATATTCTTAAAGGTTTTTAAGAAACATGTTTATCATATAGAAAATGATTTTGTGATTGTATTGTCCATTGAGTGCTTTAAGAATTTTGGTCGATACGCTTGATCAACATTATCGATAGGAGTTTCCTAAACGCTTTGATGAGACAGTCAGACACAATATATTGACTTGTAAAAATGTAAATTTTTCTAGAAAGATTATTACATAAAGATAAATGTAATTTTGAAAGTTTTAGCTTTTCGGGAAAGAAGATTATTTACAAGAAATTCTTTCTTTTCGATACTCTTATTCTTGTGATTCCCGAAGGGAACCAAGACTTTATCTTTTGTACCAATGCTAATCGTATTGGTTTGGATGTCGTTCTCTTGCAAAAGAGAACATGCTATCACTTGTGCTTCTAAATCATTAAAGCCGATCGAGACTAGGTATGATACTCATGATCTAGTGTTTGCGGCTATTGTTTTCGCTTTTAGAGTTTGGCATCATCATTTTTGGGGGAGAAATTTGTTCTCAACCTCGATCATAAATCTTTGAAATGTTTATTTTCTCATAAGGAAACTTCATGTTGACTCGAGTTCTTGGCATCTTATGATCTTGATATTCTTTTTATTCCCAGAAGGGAAATTGTGTCGCCAATGCGCTTAGTCGTAAGCAGCAAGTGGTTGATTCTTTGATGATGTCTGAATGGAATTATCTTTTTATCAAGTTCATCGGACGTTTTGATATACTTCGTTTTATTGAGCTTTATCTCATTTCTTATATGGACTAGCGCCCGATGTTCTTTTATGGTGTTCGGTTCATTGGACGTACCATTCTTGTACTACGTTGGTGTTCCGAATTATTTGAGTTTCCGTTCATTGGACGTACCGTTATTGTACTATGTCGATGTTCGGAGTTATTCGTGTTTCCAGTTTCTCGGGTGTACCGTTTTTGTACTACGCCGTTGCACCGGCTCAATTTTCTGCTATTCTTGACGTTTTCCACGTCTTTTAACTATGGAAATGATTTTAGGTTTTCGATTTTTATTTTTGACCCTGGTGTTATAGTAAGGATTGAAGTTTCACCAGATTTGACTTTTGAGCAACATTCTATTCGCATCATTTCTTCGGGGGTTGAGTGCCTTCGAAATAAAGATGTTCTTCTTGTGAAAGTTCAATGGTTCTCAAATCACAAGGATTTACTAGCCCTTGGGAATCTAGAGAATTCATCGAGCAAACACATTTGGGCTAACTCTTTCGTGCTCTTTTTGGTGAACTTCTTATTTCAAATTTTCTTTTGTGTTGATATGCTTTTATGGTTGTTACTATTTATTTTCTTTTTAAGTATTGCGAGGATGCAATTTTTTTAAGGAGGGGGAGTCTGTAAGAACCCGCATATTTATCGATTGTATATTTAAATATTTCATCGTTAGTCGGATTTTAGTCTGAAAAGCTACTTTTTGCAAACAGTCGAATTGGGACTTGAGACCACTTCCATTGAGTTCAAAATGCCGTTTGCGACCTTTTTGAGTATAAGCTTCGATATGTTTGGAGTTAGTAGAATTTTGCTACTTTTTCACTTTGGACATTGGGTTTGGTTCAGCCCATTTGCCCAATTCTGGTTTCATTAACTCAAGCTCCACACCCTCTCCTCTTCATTACTTCACTTTCATTTCCTAACACTTAAGCTTCATCAAAAATGGAGAGTGGAATGGGAAATTAACACTCCAACCCTAGTTCATTTGCAAATCCTTCTTCTAGCTCCAAATTCAAAGAGAAGCTCTTGGTAAGCATCCTCTTCATCTTCTCCAACTCATTCTCCTTTCAATTTCAGAAATTCCCTAAACTTAATTTAGGAAATGTTTCTCTTTTAAGCTTAGATTCAAGCTTGTTGAGTTGGAATTGAAGAGTAATTGTCCTTGCCTTGCTCTATAGCTTCTTCTTCATTGATTTTGTGAAAAGGTGAGATTTTTATCTCACATCTATGTCTATATCTATCTTTGTTGTTAGGTATGAATTCCTAACACTTGTCTATGTGCATTTGATTTTGGTTTGGATTGATTTTGTGTATATTCCAATTTTTGGTGTTTTGGTTTAATTTTTGTGAAAATCCTATTATGGATATTTGGAAATTGATATTCGAGGCGTATCGAAGAGCCATTAAGGCTGGGTTGTCGCTTGGCATAATTCCTTAGTCGTTGTTGCTCGTCCGATCGTTATCGATATCGTTTGGCCATCATTGGTTCAGGTTCAGGAAATGTCTGAAATTCCAGTTTCAGACGTCTGAATTGATATTTCAGACGTCTGAATATTATTCTGGGAAAATTTCTATTCCCAGATTCAGACGTTTGAATCAAAGGCTCCAGATGTCTGAATTGGTTCGTTTGCGACCAGAAAGGAAATAGGCTGAAATGCCTACTTTCAGATGTCTGAAATATAGGGTTCAGACGTCTGAATATGTGTTCTGGAAAATATTTAATTTTCCAGATTCAGACGTCTGAACTATTTATTTCAGACGTCTGAATCTACTGTCTTTTTCCAGTTTGCTTGTTTTGGTTGATTTTTCAAATTTAATCGATTCGTGTTGATTCCCATTTGTTGTTATCATATTTATCGACTTTGATGACCTTTTCTTTGGGATTTTTGGAATATCCATTTTTGATGGATTTGGTATCGATTTCTTTGGATCTTATTCACGTCTTCGATTGTGAATTTTAATGATTGATTGTTTCTACAATCGTTTTTGTGATTTGTCACTTTAAAAATATAAAGGTTTTCTATACTAGTAGTAAATATCAAAACTCTTTCATCAAAACCATTTTGACACTATTTTAATTACAAAGCTCGTTTCTTAAACCGTTTTCCAATCTATTAGTATATACAAACCTTTACCTCATTCGTATAAGAAATCCAATTAAACGTCTTAGTAAAACAAGTGGTATGAAATGCTTGCATTTACTTCGTCGGTTAATTCTTGGACTTGTTCGACTGAACTCTTGTGGCAATCTTCGAGTGGGAATCTACAATTTGTTCGTAAATATTTAAGTTAAGCTAGTGGTTATGGGACATGAAGCTAAACTCTTATATTTACTAGCTTAATATAATCGACACTTCATGATGATCGATGATGATCATTTTATGGTTTAGACTAGCGATGTACGATGTCTCTTTGCCCACGTAGGGGACTATACCCGTTTTATTGAGCTTCGTCTCATTTCTTTATAGGCTAACGACCTATGGTTTTGTTGAATTTAGCTCATCGGGCGTAACGCTGTACTACGTCGATGTTCTGTATTATTTGTGTTCTGGTTCCTCGGGCGTTCGCTGTACTACGTCGTTGTTCTAGATTATTTATGTTCAGGTTCATCGGGTGTTCGTTGTACTACGTCGTTGTGCTTGATTGTTTGAGTTTAGCTCATCGGGCGTAACGCTATACTACGTCGATGTTCTAGATTAATTGAGTTTTCGGTTCCTTGGGTGTTCGTTGTACTACGTCGTGGCACCAGCTCTATGGTTAGCGACCATGGGCTAACAACCCGTTTGTGATGCACGTGTTGGGAGTTTTCATGCTCCCGTTTTGTGATAGGCCTTCCCCCCTCCCTTTTGTGATTTCTGGATTTCTGTCGATGATTTCTAGAATTTGTGTTTCACCAACTTTTGTGATTTACATTGGTAAGTTCTATCAATATTTGTGCATTGGTGAATTTGTGTGTCGTTAACTTCTGTGATTTCGGGATATTGATTTCTAGAATTTATATTTCACCAGCAATTATGATTGGCATTGATATGTATGTCATTATTTGTGGCTTGGTGACTTAAATTAAGGAATATGATGTTCTTTTCTGTGTTTTGAGATTATTGAGATATTGTATGAATTTTGTGGGTTTTCTGATGTATACTTGTCGTAGTATGACACTTTTGGTTATCATACATTTTATTATTATATCTCTTTCTGGATCTCATTTTATCTGATAATTATAGCTAGACTGATCCGTTTATTATTTTCTTCTTAAATAATACTCGGGTCAGACTGAGATTTTATAGGTGCTTCCTCTTGACTTCCTATCTGGAACCATCATCTGACTTTTGGCTAACTACCCTAGTTTTGTAGTTTTGTTGTAAACATTTGAGATTAGACTCCTTGATGTATACATATTCTTTTGGCTAGCACTTATATCTATTCTTTTGTGTTATTGTGGTTCTTATTTGACCACTACTCATATGTACACTTTCATGTGTTATATTCATATCTATTTCCGCCTTTGTGATATGAATTGTCTGTGACTGATTTGTGTTATGTTTATTTCTATAATTGTTTCTGAGGTCCATATAGCCATTGTGTAGTAGCTTTGAGTTTATATCGGTATGTCGGATTTCCTCCAGAGATGAAAAGTTATATTTTTATCTGGCATATCGGTACTCGCACAAAGAAATTATGCAGATGTTCGCTCCTCAACAGCCTTATTCTCCATGCTAGTTGACGGAATTGCCCAGTAGTGTCCTTGGCTAGCGTGGGTATAGAGGTGGGGCGTCACACAAATGCATATGATAACATATACATGTGTACATGAATACTTATATATATTACAAAATAATTAAATAATTCCTAAGCCTTAACCTTTAAGTAACCAAAAAAAGCATATATCAACTCATTGTACCACACCATCACCTCACATCACCATCACATGGCCTGGGGAGAGCTATGCGTGTAGAGGGGGTAGGAGGGGTGTGGGCTAGGGGCGTTTTGGTAATTTTTCTTTAAAATATTTTATTCCAAGTTTTTTCCTATAAATACCACCCCTCTTCTCATAAATTCCTAATACCGTTTCACTTCTTCTTCCTCTTTTTTTCAAGATTTTTAAGAGTCTCTCTAATGGCTTCTTATTCAAAAAAATGTGGAAAAGTTAGGGAAAAATATTTTAAATAAAAGAGGAAATATATACACCAGTTTATAATATTAATCCACTTTAAAACTAGTTCAAAACTCCTCCTCTACCCTTCCAAAATCCACGATCACCACTCCACACCAGCAAGGCTATAAGTTCCAAGCTTGGTCTTGCACATCTAAGGGTCTTGGACTCGATACCATAAGCTCTGGTGCGTCGATAGCGGAGCTATAGCCAATTTTGTATTAGCTCGAAGGGAAAATGATGGTGAGAACTCCTAAACTATAATATTTTATTTTTTGATGATGATATGATGTTTGTAATAGATGTTTAATATGCTTTAATCATCAAGTTTGGTTGTTTCATATGAATATATATATATATATATATGTAAGTCATAGAAATACATAGCGATAGGCACATAGGAAATCAATTTCCTTTATTTAATAAATTGGTATATATGGAATGTTAAACCTCTTTAAAAAGGGTTTAAATTGAGTTTGAAATGTTTTATAAAAATTTAAGAGGGTTTTGGTGAAGTTTGAATGAGAATGGAAAATTTAGCAAAAAATAGGCGCGTCGCAGAATGGTAGTTCGCGATTTTACACCATAAAGTCAAATGAGTGTATAGAATGGAATTTAGCTCGAAATCCTTCGAATTAAGAATTTTTCAAACTATTATATCCGTAGTTTTCCAACGAATAAAGAAAATCGAGATTTCGATAAGTAGATTTTGAGATATGAGTAAAACAAGCTTTTTGAAAAATCGCGGTTTTGTAGATCAGAATCCAAAACTGGATTTCTTTGAAAGTTTTAAATTTTTTGAAAAATATGGAATAAATGTTATAAATCATTTAAAAAAATTTATAAGTGATTTGAGTTAGAAAAATGAATTTCCAAATAATAAAAAAGTCGTTTTGATCAACATAGCTTAAAAAGCACTTTTCGTAGCACTTTTCCACAGCACTTTTCTATAACTTTTAAATTTTAGTTTTAAGCTTAACATTTCATATTCGAATCTTTTATAAATGTTGATAATTCTGGTTAGCTCCCAAATACTAAAGTAGCAGCGGTCCCTTCATTTCTGTAAATCTTTGGGTTGCAAGGACTTCTCGCTACTGATCGTAAGGTTAACCCCTGACAGGATGTGGTAGGAGAATGCCTTCAGTTTCGTTTAGTTCCAGAATGAACTTGTATGGAAGAATGTCCGACGTTGTATTTCTAGTTACATAAGTGATCCCTAGGAATGTATTATCTTCTTGGTGGAGGATAAGGCAACTTCACTTAGCTTAACACGCTTTCCTAAGACGTATGAGCTCAGATGTTATACGTTTGTAGAAATCAGTTATGTGACCATGAAATTGTAGTGTGACATTCAAAGGAAGATGATGTGAAATTTGGAAGGTAATCGTTACCTCAAGCCTCACACCAGGACATGGCCAAAACAGGTTAGATGCAGCAAGGCCATGTGGTTCGCAACCATTAGGATATGATCATCCCCTTCTAGATATATTTATTCTTGCTATGACGCTTGAGACTTAAATTATTATGGATGTATGTTGTGAGGGCCCTTGGATAGGTCAGTAATGAACAAGGTGATGACATATTCGGTACTATCTATGAAGAGGTAGGTCGGCCTTGTGTTGGTAGAGGACCATCAGTCGGGCCTCAATACATTCCTCTAGAGATGCACTGCGCGAAGGTAGTCCCTTCACCTGGTCATTTGTATGGAATGCCATTTGGTTTGTAGAACCTAGTATGCTGGAATTTAATAATGGTAACAATTTTGGCTAAGGTTAATAAGTTTACTTGTAAATGTTTCTAAAGATATGTCATTAAAAATAATATCAAGTGATTTTATGTAATAATGATTTGGTTATTATAAGGTAAAAACCTGTTTCGTGTTTATGTACGGTGTGGTCTTATGAGATACCTTTTTCATTTTCAAAACGCGTATTTTGAGTTCTCACACCAGTCCCATGACTGACCCTTAAGTTTATTTTTCTCTTGCCTTAAACTCTGGCTGCCCTAATTTTCCCGGGCAGCCTAGTAGTCAGATTTAGTTTAGAAAAAATCTAGATGGAGCTCGAAGAATGGAGCTAGAAGATTTTTCTAAAGATTTTGGTCTATTTTCACCACACTTTTGTACTATAGTATTCCGCATTTATAAGGATAGGAATTTATAACTGTCCATATTATTAACTCTGATAAATGTATTTTTAATTTCCACTGTAAAGTTTTTACTGAAATAACATATGTCAGATTCTATCTTTATTTTTTTATTACCCTTGAGAATCCCCTTCTTGGGCACTTGGATTTACGGCACGCGAATACTGAGGATGATTAGTGTCGATTTTCGAGAGTTGAAGAAACAGGTCCTCACAAATGGAACTCAACATATGTATATTGTAATATAATTTAAATCCAATAAATTGAATTTTTAGAAACATCGAGTCATAAAAAATATTAAACTTTCAATAAAGGATTAGTCATTGAATGTTTTGGATTTCAAGAAAAGAAATATAAGAAAAGTAGAAACTAATTACATTTCGAACATAAATCTAATGGAATAATTATTAAATTTCCAATGGAATTAGTGTTTTGAAGGAAATTCCAGATTTGAAATGAAAATGAATTTTTAAAGGCAAGTAGCTTGGAAAAATAATACAATTTTTGATAAAATTAAATTTAAAGGAAATTTGACTTTCATACAAGGTCTACTTTTAAAAATGATTTTTTTTTTGAAATAAAGTCAAGTTTTGAGAGAACGATTGTAGTTCAAAATGAATATGAATTTTGAATATTTGATAAGTTTTTCACAAAAGTAAAATTTGAAATTAATCTAAATTTGAATTTTAAAAAATACGTTATATTTTGAGGGAACAATAAACTAGAAAATAAACAATTCATTGATATTGATTTTCGTGTTTAGTGACAAATTTTAAAGTTTATCATTAAGTCGTTAACTCAAATCAATATATAAAATAAATTTTTTCAAGAATATATTAAAAGACTTTGACTATATCATAGAAATGTACAAAAGAATGTAGGCTATTATACTGGAAAGTTTGAACCAGACAATTATTTAGCTTAGTTTGCAACATACATGCAGATCGAATCGATGATGTGGAATTTAGGCAAAAATAATTATGAATTATTGAATACTTTAACATCCAACATCGATCGAAAAGTTCGCCTAAATTTTTATAGTCTTATTTATTATTATTTTTTCTTTTTAATAAATAATAATATGTGTAATGGTAAATTTTCTCAAATATCTCAAACTTAACTGCCACAACCAAAATAGAACCATTTTTTAACGAGGTATTCTATTTTATATTTTAGATATATCGAAAAAAAATATGTGTACATAATCAATAAGTACTAAAAAAATATCGAAATGATCATCAGAAATGACTGAGTGATGTGAAGAAATTGTTGACTTTGAATTTGTTTTAGATAACACCTGAATCATGATATAAACACACAATTTACGGAGAAATTGAACAATCTTCCATCAGGAGTTGAACAATATTAAAAAAATGTTGTGATTTGTTCAATTGATATCATAACAATTTCATTCCCTTCTTTATTACTTGTCAATGAGGACCATGCCTATGTCCCTTCCAACTTATCCTTCCCATTCCTCAGCTTGTCCATTAGCCACTGTTCCATCAATCTGTGCCATCCTTACTCCCCTCCTCCTTGACCTGCGTTCCTTACATATCCCCCACCTGTCATCGTCCATCTTGCATCTCTGCCCCTAGACCCTGTAACCATATCCTACCCGACCCCCTCCCTCCACCTCCACATATGCCCGAAACCATTCAGTCACCCCTCGTCCCACTTTGTCCCCCTATTCCACCATTTGGTGCTGCTCTAATCTCATGTGATGAGCGCATCATTGCTCCTCAGCCCTTGAAATGGGCTCGTTGGTTATCTCTTGTCAAATCTCGGCCAAGGAATGTTGGCCATTTTGTGCCCTGCAATTTCGACCATAGCTACACTAGAGCCACTCATCCCTCCCGAGGAGGTAAAGTAAACATGCATTAGCTTTTGGAAAAATCATTTTGAATTGGAAGAAGGCTAACTTACACCACAGTATCTCAACATTTAAGGAAAGCATGGCGCCTTAAGGGACATCTGGACATTAAATCTGATAGAATTAATTTCTTCTTTAGTTTTTCTTATGAGGAAGACAGAATCAAAGTCCTACAGGCAGATCCTTTATTCATTAAAGTTGAAATGTTTATAGTTATGCCCTGGAATCCAAGTTTTGGTAGTGCCCAATCGCAAGTCAAGAGTGTTTCAGTGTGGGTGCACTTCTATAAAATCACCCTTACCACTTGGATGCTATTAGGCATTAATTGGTTAGTGTGTCATCTTGGTAACTTGTTATGCTTTGACGAATCCATCGAAAGACTAGAAAGGGTTGAATATGCGAATTCACATTTTATGTAACATCATATAGCTTAATTCCTCATTTAATATGTTTATTCGCTTTTAATATGTTTATCCACTTCGCATACAATGGCATTTTATACTAGAATTATAGGAATTCACTTAGCTCAATTCCTCATTTAGTAAAAATAAACTCATTCAGGGAACATCTTAGTTGATTTAGTTGAAAGCTCCATAACATCCCTACCGGTAGTTGACTTATACCATAACCTAAAATTTATCTTAATGAGATTCGTAATTTATTACGTATGCACTTAGTCGTTGCTATATTGATAAGCAAGCATGCAATTATGGGGTTTTGTTTTTTATGGTTTCTTAACATTTTTTCATATCATGTAATAAATTATAAATTATAATATAATATGATGGTCAACAATAAGTAACAATTAGATGATGTTTTACTTAATCCATGGTGGTTTTTTATTCCTTAAAACAACAATATGAATACACGTGTATATCAAATAAAAATAGGTAATTTGTGAAACAATGTTAAACATATTGCACATAGTTTATGGTTATATCCTATATATACGCATTGTTCATACAGTAATAAAATTATCACTATTACTAATATCATCATAATCA
Source organism: Allium fistulosum (assembly GCA_030737815.1). Classification (NCBI taxonomy): domain Eukaryota; kingdom Viridiplantae; phylum Streptophyta; class Magnoliopsida; order Asparagales; family Amaryllidaceae; genus Allium; species Allium fistulosum. Next base: position 651,468,248 of record CM060902.1, on the reverse strand, counting down.
TACAAACTATTTTTTTTGGAAAAACGTTTATTCATCCAACTGTAATATTTAGTGAAGATTCACGATTAAAGTCCATTGCATTGCCAGTTGTTTCTCAATAGTTACTCCATACACCTACATCGTGAACATTAATGGCTTATCCTAAAGCACCACATTAATTAATATTTATGTATAATAATATCAAACTTCAAATCCACATAATATGTAACATCATAATTTATATACAAAATAAAATTTGCACCCATGCCATTGCCGCGGGACCTGTACTTGTTTAGTTTAAAAAATCATGTATTTTATTTAAATTTATTAACTACAGTATGAGATTATTTAATTTAGGTTTTTCCTAATACATACATACATATATATGTATATGTATGTAAGTATTTATTTATCATATACATATATATGTATACATGTGTGCATGTGTAACATAGCAATCCTTGTAAAGTATAACATACCCTTATATAAATGCTGGGATTTACATTGCAACAGACACATTAGCTCATTTTGTAATTATTGTATATTATCAAATATGTGCACGAACATATAGTTACCATGTTTCGGATGATTATTTATAAAGGTAGGATAAGAGAGAAAACTAGATCTCAACCACACATCTGCAAACCCTAATTTCTTATTGTAGCCGCTCCTAACTCTTGCTAAACCAATCATCTACCATCTCTAAACTACATGGGTTGGAGCACATTTAACCTAAATTAAATATATACAATTATGTTTAACTTAATTTGATGTCGATAGTTCATATTGATCGACATATTTATGACTATTATAAACATACACAACAATTTTATTTCTCAAATCATTTTCAAATTTCCTATTTAATATTTCATAAATATTAATTAATTTATAACAGTTGTAAGCTAATCAAATCATTTGGTATGAAGAGAATTCATCATTTTAGTTTTATGACTCTTGGATGTAAATTCGATCATTGATTAACACTGAAATATTCGAATGTTAATATTCACATGTCACTTAGCAGGTGATGTGACATTATGACTAAATTTATGCTTACTCGGATTTGATAAAATCCAATTTTACTTTATTAAGCGTTACCCAATTGTGACATTTAGTTACACCAATTCTAACTATCAAAACTATATCACTTTGGACTTATTGAATTTGGTAATGGTCAAAAATTCCAACATAGTCCATATTCTGCTCTATAGTCCAAACATAAAGTCCTTGGTCTAATAATAAAAATTAATTAATAACTGAAATGCTCTAGCTAAAGACTTTGACTTTGAGTAGACTTGAGTTGACCGGCATACCAACCCCATATAAATGAGGAGACGAATCCACCTCTGAATAGTGCTTCACTTCCAATACTTCCACTCGACCCAACTATAGTCATTCGATGGATGTCATGCCATGATTTGAATATAATCGAAGCGGAGATTTCATATTGAAGATACAATGTACTGTCAAATTGAGAAATCTATTTAAATACGTCACATCGATATTTTCTGTTTGATCTTGGTTATATTAACCAAAAGAAAGCCATTGAGTGAGTCGTTCTATAGTTATCCAACAACTAGTGGTACATAACCTCTAGGTGCCTCCAGCAACCATGAGTAATACACTACTCAACATTTGAAGAGCGTTACGTGCCCTAGTCTCAACGAATACATCGATATCCAGTCTCGATGTATCTTGACTAGGAAAAATTAAAATGGTATATTTAACTTTAGTGTGATAAATAACTCATGGTTACAACACTTTATAACTACTACACATAACATATCATTTATAAATTTTCTATAATATAACCACATTATATCAAGTATTTAATAAAAAAGAAGCACCTTTAATTCAAACAAGATTGGTAAATGTTATCTCGCCTTTTGGCAAGGCCGTGACACCAAAAGATTAACTGGAAACCAAAGATAGGTTGTCCCGAAGATCAGTTATACACAGGTTCACTATGGACATCGATAAATTTTATCCGAGTCCGGATCAAGCTACAATTGATATAATGAGACCAGCAAAGCTATGAAAGTCAACGTTTCAAATTTCAGGTCAGCAAAGCTATGAAAGTCAACGTTTCAAATTTCAGGTCAATCGGTGTTTGTATGCTCAATATATGATCAATGAAATTCAAGCAACCAACTATTCGTATCCATCAATCCTCTACTGTTTGTATCCATCAATCCTCAACTGTTTGTATCCATCAAACCTATACTATTCGTATCCATCAAGCCTCTACTGTTCGTATCCATCAAGCCTCTACTTTTCGTATCCATCAAGCCTCAACTGTTTGTATCCATCAAGCCTCAAATGTTCGTATCGATCAACTGAAAGGTCTTGTTCGCATCCATCAAGCAACAACGATCGATATGAACAATGCAACAGCGATCGATATGAACAGTGTAATAGCAATCGATACGAATAGTGCAATAGCGATCGATACGAACAGTGCAAAAGTGATAGATACGAACAGTGCAATGGCGATCGATAAGGAGGAGACAGCCTTCGAAAAACACAAACTTGCATCGATCATATCTCACAATCTACATGTCCAAATGCTACGAAATTTTCACTGGAGCTTACATACAACCTATAGAATGTTCATGCTCGATTTCTCAATTGGGCATAATCTTGATTGATAAGAAATTCATTCATATCGATCATGAATTGAGTGCAAACCATATGGGATCGATCGCGTGGGTCCTCCCACGTGCCAAAAGAGGTCTTCCGAGATCAAAGCAAGATATTTGTAGCCTACGCCTATAAATAACATCCTAATGGCTTCAGAAAAGGGACTTTTGGCTCTTCTACGTCCAAACTCTGCCAGACTCATCATTGTACTCGTATTTTGCTGTTGTAATCAGTTGTAGCTCGTTGTAATCAGCAAGCATACATCAATAAAATCATCAAATTCAAAGTGGACGTAGGCCGGATTGCCTAACCACTATAAACTCCGTGTTCTTTACTGCTTTCCTCTTACTTTTTTGAGTGTTCTTCGTTTTTAATTCTCTACATACTTGTTATTTGTGATCTGTGACTGTGAACTGGTGCTTTCATTGGCAATTGGGTGTTTGTGATCAATTTTGGCACAAACATTTTGGTGCTTTCACTGAGAAGGCTAGCACTCAGAAATTCTACAGCTTGGATTTTGGATCTGAAAGCTCAAGGACTTAGATCTGGATAGCAATGACACGATAATCAACAAGAAGACAACATACTGAAGGGAGTCAACATGAAGGGAGTCACGATGCTTCCATAGGACCAAATCAGGCTTCAATCTTCATCACCCGAGATGAGATGGAGATGATGATGGGAGCTATGCATGAAGAACTTCTAAAGAGACAAGAGGAGATGATATAGAATCTGCTTGGACAAGCTGGATGAACTAGAGTGCAGAATCAAGTTAACGCAGCTACCAGAGACGCTAGAGATGGAGATCTGGAGCATGGAACAACCAGAATTCAGAATAGAGCAGGACCATCAGGAGCAGCCCCAGAGCTAGTAGGCACTCCCCAGGAGCATGTCGATCCAACCTCAGGCAGGATACCAGATGTTGCTGTTCAACACGGCATTGATAAAGGAATGGATGCCCATCCAAGAGAATAGATTCCAGGACTCCCTCGTGAACTCGGGGGGCATATTAAAGGCAACAGACAAGGACTACCACTTGATGACAGTGATAGATTGGCGGAGATGGTTAGGCGAGCCATGAAAGGCGGATTAGTGAATAGAGATCTAGAAGATGTGAACAGGAGCCCATTCGCTCCCGCAACTAGGCAGGCCTGGAACCCGTCAGATTTCAAACTACCAACGCTGGAGACATATGATGGGAGGACAGATCCCGTGGTTCTTTTGACAAGGTATACGAGGCACATGGAAGTACTGGAGGCATCAGAGGAGGTCATGGCCCGATGCTTACCATTGTATTTAACAGACATAGCAACACTATGGTTTAGACAACTGGAGAGGTGTTCCATTGGAACGTGGACCGAGTTAACTGAGAAGTTTATGAGGCAGTTCAGAGTTCACATTTCGAGGCCCAAGAATGTGATGAGCCTGGTGACACTAAAGCAGAAAAAGGGGAATCTTTGTGGAATTTTCTAACACGATTTAATGTAGCAACAACATCGATGGATCGCTCAGATCCATCCATGGTCTTAATAGCAGCCGTAGCTGGCATAGCTGATGGAACGGAGTTCAAAAATTCACTGACAAGGGATCCACCAATGGATCTAGGAGAACTTTATCATGAGGCTGAAGGATTCCTGCAATTAGTGGATGCAAATGTTGAAAGAGAGGAAGGAGAGGGAATAGAAGTTTATGCAGTCAGAGGCGGAAATCCTCCCGAAAAAGATTCAGGGAAGAGTAAAGGAAAACGAAAAGCCAAGGATAACAGTGATGAATCAAAACGACCACGCAAGGAACCAAGATCACCTCTTATATGGATTTAAATGAAACTTTGGAACGGATCTATCAGAACACCAGGGGGCAAGTTCCTTACCGAAAGCCAATGAGGAGAGATCCGACCAACAATGAAAGGAAATCAAACAAGTACTGCTTATTCCATAAGCTAAGCAGCCATCATACCAACGATTGTAGGCACTTGAGGGATGAGATAGAAGGGAATATTCGGAATGGCATGCTATTACAGTACGTGAGGAAGTGAGCCGCGACGGTGAAACAAGAACGATCACCACCTGCACCAATTGGGGACGAATCAGGTTCAAGGCGTCAACTTATTATCAACTAAATGAAATAATGATGAATAAGTGGCAAACTCCACACCAACACGATTAAGTAATTTACACATGTACAGGATCATGAACGATTCTCAGGCATGCTCTGATACGACCATAAATCACACCAGTGTAGGTGTCTGCACTTTGACATCTCTGTTTTTTTTTCTATTTCTCATGTTCAGACTTGATTTTGTTAGACATTTCTGTTGAAAGACTTATTTTGAATGTAAATCTGCTATTTGTGATTCCATAACGGCTAAGCCACTTACACATGTACGGGATCATGAACGGTCCCTAGGCATGCTATGAGATGATGATAAACCGCCATAATAAACAATTCAGAGACTCACTCAAACACGAACTCTGATACAAATGATACTAAGTCCCCTCGGGCACACACAATTCGCCATGAACAACACTCGACCGGGAACGGTCACAATTCGCCACGAACGACACTCGACCGCGAACGGTCACAATTCGCCACGAACGGCGCCCGACTGCGAACGGTCACAATTTGCCACGAACGGCACCTGACCGCGAACGGTCACAAATCGTCTCGAACGACACCCGACCGCGAATGGCACCCAACCGTAAACGGTGACAATTCGCCTTGAACGGCACCCAACCGCAAATGGTCACAATTCGCCTCGAATGGCACCCGACTGCGAACAGTCACAATTTGCCTTGAATGGCACCTGACCGCGAATGGTCACCATTCGCCGTGAACGGCATCCAACCATGAACGGTCACATACCACCTCAAATAAAAACGATCTCGAACGATCGTCATTCACAGTCAAGTAAGGCTATCAATCTCTTTTACATATCATCAACAGAATATGAACATCCAGCTTGTGGTGTTACAAAACACGCCTTCCTACCGCAAGGCATGTTTTTAAGGGAAAGCGTTATCCCGCCTTTTGGCAAGGCCGTGACACCAAAAGATTAACTGGAAACCAAAGATAGGTCGTCCCGAAGATCAGTTATACACGGGTTCACTATGGACGTCGATAAATTTTATCCGAGTCCGGATCAAGCTACAATTGATATAACGAGACAAGCAAAGCTATGAAAGTCAACATTTCAAATTTCAGGTTAATCGAAGTTCGTATGCTCAAGATATGATCGATGCAATTCAAGCAACCAACTGTTTGTATCCATCAATCCTCTACTGTTCGTATCCATCAAGCCTCAACTGTTCGTATCCATCAATCCTCTACTGTTCGTATCCATCAAGCATCTACTGTTTGTATCCATCAGGCCTCTACTGTACGTATCCATCAAGCCTCAACTGTTCGTATCCATCAATCGTCTGTTGTTTGTATCCATCAATTGAAAGGTCATGCTCGCATCCATCAAGCAACAACGATCGATATGAATAGTGCAACAACGATTGATATGAACAGTGCAACAACGATCAATACGAACAGTGCAATGGCGATCGATACGAAACAAACAGCCTTTGAAAAAACACGAACTTGCATTGATCATATCTCACAATCTACAAGTCCAAATGCTATGAAATTATCGCTGGTGCTTATGTACAATCTAAAGAATGTTCATGCTAGATTTCGACTCGATTGGGCATAATCTTGATCGATATGAAATTCGTTCGTATCGATCACGGATCGAGTATAAACCACATAGGATCGATCGCGTGGGTCCGCCCATGTGCCAGAAGAGGTCACCCGAGATCCAAGCAAGATATTTGTAGCCTACGCCTATAATAGCATCCTAATAGCTTCAAAAAAGGAACTTTTGGCTCTTCTACGTCCAACTCTGCCAAACTCATCATTGTACTTGGATTTTACTGTTGTAATCAGTTGTAACTCATTGTAATCGGCAAGCATACATCAATAAAATCATCAAATTCAAAGTGGACGTAGGCCGGATCACCGAACCACTATGAACTATGTGTTCTTTATTGCTTTCCTCTTACTTTTTTGAGTGTTCTTCATTTTTAATTCTCTACATACTTGTTATCTGTGACTGTGAACTGGTACTTTCATTGGCAATTGGGTGTTTGTGACCAATTTTGACATAAACAGTCAACGAGTTTGATATATATAACAAATTACATAATTATCCCTAGTTGTAACAACCCGCATATTTGTCGATTTTATATTTAAATATTTTATTTAAATATTTCATCATTCGTCGGATGTTTGTCCGAAAAGCTACTTTTTGCAAACAGTCGAATTAGGACTCGAGACCACCTCCATTGAGTTCAAAATGTCGTTTGCGATCTTTTTGAGTGTAAACTTCGATATGTTTGGAGCTAGTCAAAATTTGACCATTTTCACTTTGGGTTTGGTTTTGGGTTCAGCCCCTTTGCCAACTTAACCCCCAAATCTGAACCTCTCCTCTCCACTCACTCTCACTTCCTCCTCATTTCAGTTCTAGAGCAACAATGGTGGGAGAGATGGGAAATTAGAATTCCCAAGCCCTAGTTTCCATTTGCAAATCAAGTTCTAGCTCCAAATTCAAAGAGAACCCATTGGTAAGCATCTCCTTCTCCTTCTCCAACTCTTTCTCCTTCCAATTTCAGAAATTCCTAATCCTAACTTTGGGAATGTTCTTCTTTTTAAGCTTTGAATTCAAGCTTGTTGAGTTGGAATAAGAGTAGTTGCTCTTGCCATTGCTCCATAGCATCTTCTTCATTTGTTTGGGTTCAAAGGTGAGATTTTTATCTCACATCTAAGTCAATAATTATCTTCGATTGTTAGGTATGAATTCCTAACACTTATCCTTGTGCAATTCCTTAGTCGTTGTTGCTCGACCGATCGTTATCGATGTCGTTTGGCCATTTTTTGGCCTAGGTTCAGGGAATGCCCTGAATAACAGTTTCAAACGTCTGAACGTATGGTTCAGACGTCTGAATGGAATACTGGGAATTTTCTTCTCCCAGCATTCAGACGTCTGAATCAAAGTTTCAGACGTCTGAATTGGTTCGTTTTGAACCAGAAAAGGAATAGGCTAAAAAGTGCCTATTTCAGACGTTTGAAATCTAGGATTCAGACGTCTGAATTCTGTTCTGGAAAATAGTATATTTTCCAGATTCAGACGTCTGAATTCTTGATCTCGTATAACTCTGCGTAGGCAATCTTATCCGAAAGCCATTTAACTGAACTTCTTACTTTGATGGTTTTGAGAATTGATTTCTTTGAACTTTACTCACGTCTTCGAACGTGAATTTTTATGATTGATTGTTTCTACAATCACTTCTATGATTTGTCACTTCAAAATATAAAGGTTTTCTATACTAGTATTAAATATCAAAACTCTTTCATTAAAACGATTTCAACTCTATTTTCAATATCAAAGCTCGTTTCTTAAAACCGTTTTCCAACCTATTAGTATATACAAACCTTTACCTCATTCGTATGAGAAAATCTAATTAAACGGCTTAGCAAAACAAGTGGTATGAAACGCTTGCGTTTACTTCGTCGGTTAATTTATGGACTTGTTCGATTGAAACTCTTGTGACAATTTTCTAGTGCAGATCTACAATTTGTTCGTAAATATTTGAGTTAAGCAAGTGGTTATGGGACATGAAGCTAAACTCTTATATTTACTAGCTTAGTGTAATCGACACTTCCTTATGATCATGATGATCATTCTTGTGATTTAGACTAGCGATTGAGCGATGTCTCTTTGTCCATGTGAAGGACTGTACTTCATTTTATTGAGCTTCGACTCAATCAGGAGGAGCTTCGGCTCAAAGTCCGCAATGGGGGACTATACCCAGTCAGGAGGAGCTTCGGCTCATCAGGAGGAGCTTCGGCTCAAAGTCCGCAATGGGGGACTATACCCAGTCAGGAGGAGCTTCGGCTCAATCAGGAGGAGCTTCGGCTCAAAGTCCGCAATGGGGGACTATACCCAGTCAGGAGGAGCTTCGGCTCAATCAGGAGGAGCTTCGGCTCAAAGTCCGCAATGGGGGACTATACCCAGTCAGGAGGAGCTTCGGCTCAATCAGGAGGAGCTTCGGCTCAAAGTCCGCAATGGGGGACTATACCCAGTCAGGAGGAGCTTCGGCTCATCAGGAGGAGCTTCGGCTCAAAGTCCGCAATGGGGGACTATACCCAGTCAGGAGGAGCTCCGGCTCATTTTTATAGGATTGGCCATCCTCTTTTATTGTGATTTCTGGATTTCTAATTATTGATTTCTGGAATTTTATGTTTCACCAGCTTTTACCATTGACATTGATGAGTATGTCATTTTATTGTGGCTTGGTGAATTAAATTAAGAATATGACATTCTTTTCTCTGTTTTGAGATTATTGAGATATTGTATGACTTTTGTGGGATTTCTAATGTATACTTATCATAGTATGACACCTTTTTGTTATCATACGTTCTATTATCATATCTCATATTCTATCTCATTTTATCTGATAATTATAGCTAGACTGATCCGTTTATTATTTTCTTCTTAAATAATACTCGGGTCAGACTGAGATTTTACAGGTGCTTCCTCATGACTTCCTATCTGGAGCCATCATCTGACTTTTGGCTAACTACTCTAGTTTAGTAGTTTTTGTTTGTATACATTTGAGATTAGATTCCTTGATGTATACATATTCTTTTGGTTAGCACTTGTATCTATTCTTTTGTGTTATTGTGGATCTTATTTGACCACTTCTCTGATGTACACTTTCATGTGTTATATTCATATCTATTTCCGCCTTTGTGATATGAATTGTCTGTGACTGATTTGTGTTATATTTATTTCTATATTTGTTTCCGAAGATTATATATAGCCACCATGTGATAGCTTTGTGTTTGTATCGGTATGTCGGATTTCCTCCTTAAAAGATATGCATTCTATTCTATCTGACATATCGGTGCTCGCACAAAGAAGTTACATGGATGGTCGCTCCTCAACAGCCTTATTCTCCGTGCTAATTGACAGCACTACACCGTAGTGTTCTTGGTTAGCGTGGGTATAGAGGTGGGGCGTCACACTAGTGCACACCCCTAACTCTATCAATCTCCCACTTGCACTTGAGGTCAATTATGAAATCTTGTTCCAACTTCACCAACCAATTTTCTCAAAACCAACTGGGTCAGTCACTCTGTGAATGGGTATGGTATTATGTTTCAATTATCTACTCTATTAGTCAACCCTCTTCGATAATGATAAACTGTTTTATCATGTGGAACAATTTAGAGTACGTTTCTCGACTTCAAGTGAGCTCTAAGTTCTGTTGTGAACTATATTGTGATATTGTTATCATATAACAATGTTGTGAGAATCTCAACACTTTTAATCGACTTAGTTAAAAATTTATGCACCTATATTTTTATATACATTGTTTTTATTACGGCGCTCTTCAAGGCAATGTACTTAGCCTTTTTCATTGAATTAGCAATGGTTTTTTACTTAGAACACTTCCAACTTAAAGATTCTTAACTCGAATTTATTATTGACATATTGTACTCAATATCACTTATGAAGTTTGAGTTCGAGCGCTCCTTCATAAGGAGTTTTGTTCATGTAAACAATTTTATGGTATTTCATTAAATACACGAGAACACTTAAAATAACCATTTGGTGATATCAATTTGTATTGATATTTGCATTATGTATATCAAATATGTAAACAAATCACGATATCATAGACAATATAACATGTATGATAATTCCTATTGCCAATGCAAAGGTATAAATTTTACATGTTTCCATTAAACATTTTAGTAAGGTGTCCTTACACATCGTTTGGGACATTCTCAGTAAAAAGATATTAAGTGGTCAGAGTTCTTTCTCTTGTAGCAGTAAATTTTTTTGGTTAGATTGGAAATGGGTTAGGTATTAAATGACAAGGACATGCCTATCTTATAGGTATTAAATTGTGAATTTGCATAATTCCCAATAAAAGGTATTTATTAGTTAAGATTCTTTTTCTTGCTCATCGATGTAGTTGAGTTAAAGTTTGGAGATTGGACTAAAAAGGTTTGGTCCTACAGTTAATGTTATTAGTATTTGTAGCCACCACCGTTAGTGTGACTATTACATTTGGTACAGTTTTAAATACGTAAGAGATATTTTCTTACCTAAGTGATACTGCCTAAATACAATTATGTTAAAGCTTAAGATTCTCATTTCACTAGACATTTGTTGTTTTGACCTACTCCTCATTACAACACACAGAAAAAAGGAGGCATTTCTAATTGTAGGGATGAAGGATGAGATGAAGATTTGTTTTAGTTATCTATATATTTGTGCCTTTCAAATGTTTCAATTGTAGGGATGAAGGATGAGATGAAGATTTGTGAGATTTGATAACATGTATATTTATGAGATGGTTTCTGCTTGTACCAAAAATGGGCACAATACTCGTCGGATGTAATTGAAGAGATTAGAATAAAGAAATAAATGAAAAATCTAACAATCACACTAAGAAAAATGAGCAACAGCAAAAGAAGATAAGAATTTATAGTGGTTACGAAGTAGCCTACGTCCACTTTGAAGGATTTGTTGTTTATTTCCGATTATAAACTGAATTACAATGGTACAATGACCAATACTCATGGAGTTCAACTCAAGCAACAGCATCAAAAGTCCCATTTTAGCTATAATGGAGGTGTTATTTATAGGTGTGAAGCTACAAATATCTGCCTTGAATCTTGGAATACCCTTTCTCATTCGTAGGTGGGCCCACACAATCGATTTGGAGCCCTTTGGGATCTATCCCTGATTGATCCACATAGGGTTCGTATCGATCAAGAAATGCTCAAATTGAGCTGCGATCGATCATGAACGTTCTTGAGGTGATATAAGATCTTCCACGAAAATTTCATGGCATTTGGATTTGTGGCTTAAGGGAAATGACCGATCCAAGATTGAGTTTCATAGTGAAACTGGAGCCTCCGTATCGATGGACTCGTATCCATCAGCTCGTATCCATCAGACTACCATCCATCCAAGGCTCGCGCTACGATCCATGCGATGTGCCCCATTCCTTGACCGATTCCTTCATATCAATCGATACGAATGCGATCGATACCAAAAGGCTCCTGAATGCTTGCTGCTTTTCGTATCCATCTAGCTTCCTTGTCTTTGCATCGATACGATGCGCTCTGGTGAAGCATATGTTTCTGTATCGATCCGAAGCAAGATCCAAGGCATGTTTTCCATCCTGGAGTTAATTGATCGATACAAAATGTATCGATATGAGATTTATCGATACGAATATCGATCGATCTAAACCAATGCCACAGTGATCGATACGAAAGTATCGATGTGAATCCATTTCTTTCGAATATTGATCCATCCATAACTTAAGCGTACGAACTCCAATTGACCTGAAATTTGGAATGTGGTGATGCATAGCTCTGTCTGTCGTATCGTGCTAATCGTTGCTCAATCCGGACTCGGACCAAGTTTGGATGTATTCATCGTAAACTTATTGATAACCGATCTCTGGAGCGAATTGTCTTCAGTCTCTAATCTAGTACTTGGTATCGCGGCCTTGCTAAAAGGCAGGATAACATTTGTCCCCCATAGTGCGTTATGTGTGAACATGACGTGCTTTGAAAAGCTGCAATTCTCATTTTGAAAAAGGCTTTATCGAATTTACTTGAAAAGTTGTTGTCCTTTCATCAGGTGATGTAACCCTTGGTTAATTTCCAGTAGTATAAATGTTGAGTTATAGACTGCCAATGATCATGCAGTTTTTTGTTGTAACTAAAGGTCAAGTGCTAGCATTTTTTTGTTTATTGTTCTGGCTGTCACTAGGCAAGCATCCAATTCCTATTAACTTTGATAATGAAATATTAATATGGCACACATGCACATATTTTTAACCTGACTCCCATTCACGCTTGCATGTTCATGGGTCGTTGTCAAGTTCTTTTTTTTTCTTTTTTTAAATCGAGTTTCATATCGATGCTCTCCTAGATCGATGCGAAATCCGAGTTGCAACAACGATCGATGGTTGTTTGGATCCCTTTCTTCGTATCGCTCCTCTCCTGGATCGATCTGGGTGTACCAAGGTGGACTTCGTATCGATGGTGATCGATACGAAATGGATTTACAAAATTTGCATCCATGATGATGGATATGGTTTTGCTTGAGTTGTTGTACAGCGGGATCTTCATATCGATGAATACGATATTTGTGCTTCACATATGTATCCTATCGATGGATATGAATGCTCTAGACACAAGCGCACAGTGTTCTTCGTATCGATGAGAATGTTGACTGCTTCAATCATTATGGTAACTGGGATACGAATCATTTTTCTCTAGATGCAAAGGTGTTGGATCTTATGTTTTGATTAATGACATGAAATTCAACCGACACGAAGATTCATGAATCTACGACAAAGAACTACGACGACCGAACTCAACAAAATAAAGTATGGTTCATATATATATATATATATGTTGTTTAGAGTCAAAGTCCAAGTTGAGCTATGTTAAAATCCTTCCTCAAGTTGTTCACTCCCTCATCAAGCAGTTCACTCTCTCATATATACTAAAAAAATTTCTCATCCTTTTAAAAATTAACTTCTTAACATGTTTTCAAACTGAATTTCAAAAATACACAGTTCAGTCGACTAAACTCATGCACTCAATCGACTAAGCCTGTGCATATAATTTTGTTTTAAATGCACAGATCAATCGACTGAATGCACTCAGTCAGTAAACTAAATCTGTGCACATTTGAATGGACATGTACGATTTCAAATTTAGTCGATTGAAGCTCTTATAACAGTCGACTGAACTGGTTCTAACTGCCATTTTTATGAACATACACTTCCTTTCTCGAATGGTTTCCTTCCTCGCAGAGAGTTGCGACCATTATTGTTCGATAAAACCTTTTCACCAAAAGTTGTAACTCTCTGTCTATTATATATATGCATGAATTTCAAGATCAAATCACTTAACTTTCTTGCTTTTACTTGAATCATCTTTTCTTAATTTACTACTTTCTTGATTTCAAATATCTATTGCTTACGAACATAATTCTATATTTCATAAGCAATCTGAAACTTCCTTATCTTCATATTGATACACTTACACGTCTATATACTTGAGGAAAAGATTATAGGAAGGGTGTACTATAATTGACAAATCTACATTTTTTTAAAGAACGCAAAAGGTCAAGACAATCAATCTACTTTGTATTCAAGTCCTTTTTGGTTGCTCAGGTGGTCAAGTCCAGTTCGGTTGTTCAGGCGATCAATCTTATTTGGTTGCTCAAGCGGTGTAAACATATTCCTCTAGGTTAAATGAGGGCTGCTAGTTTAAATTCCAAAAGGAGTCTGGGACTGGATGTAGAACGGGAAGTTCGAACCAGTATAAAAATCGCGGGTGTCATTATTTACTTTACTGCTATCTTATTTTATTGTTACTTTCCACACTAGTTAATAAGTTTAGTTTTTATATATATATATATATATATATTCCATATTACACAATCCTATATAATGGTCACTTTCATTTGATATAAAAGCAGGCCATCTTATAACCGTAACATAGTTATCTGATATTTTAATATGGATAACAACACTAGCACAAGTTTCCATGAAGGTCAATCTACGCACAACCACCACTATTTAACGGATTGAACTATAACTATTGGTTTACTAGAATGAGGATTTAAATGCAAGCTAATAGTTATGAAACTTGGAATATTACTCAAGCAGAATATACCATACCTACTATAGAATATTCACAATGGTCTAACACACAAAAACTAGATGGTACTACAGATGCCAAAGCTATGAATTTGTTATATTGTGCATTAGACAAAAATGACTTTAATAGAGTAAGCATGTGTAAAACAGCTTATGAAATTTAACGTACACTTAAAATTACACATGAAGGTACTAATAAAGTAAAGCAGAGTAAGATTTCTATGCTCAAAAATCAGTTCTAGAATTTCAAAATGAAGCAAGTTGAAACATTAAATGAAATGTACTCTAGATTCCAAGACGTATACCATTCTCTCTTAGCTTTAGGAGAAAAATATACAGGCTTGGTACTATTTCAAAAATCCTCAACTCTTTAATGGATGAGTGGGAATGAAAGGTCTTAGCGATCGAAGAAGCTAACTATATTTCAACCATTAAACCAGAGGAGTTGATAGGAAATCTAATGTCTTATGAATTTAATCTTTAGGCAAAACGAGTACAGACACAAGACAAGAAGAATATAGCATTCCAAGTAGAAAAGGATGAATCAGATTCAGATAAGGAAGATATGGTGTTCATTGCTAAAAATTTCAAACTTTCTGAAATTGAAAAGGAGCAACAAATTCAGAAACAACAAGAACAGTTTCAGCAGCAATAATAACAGCAACAAGCCATCCTCTTCTACTCTAGAATGTTATGAATGTCACAAGAACGGTCACATCAAGAAAGACTATCCTGATCGAAAGAGAGACAAATTTAAGAACAAGAAAGATATGTTCAAAAAGAAAGCTTTCTCTTTTACTTGGGACGATTCATAATCATCTTCGTCATCAAACAGTAACATAGATAGCGATTCTGAACAAGCCAATGTCTTTTTTATGGCTACAAATGAGGAGGTGAGTGATCTAACTTCTGATGATTTATTGGAAATAAACTCTAAATTACTCGACAAATGACGAAACATCAAAAGAAAATATAAAGAAACTTTTGAAAAATTAAATAGGACTGAAATTGAGGTAGATATTTTAAGAGATGAGAAACAAATTTTAGAAGAAGAACTTGAAATTACTTAAGAATCTTATTCTAATATAACATCTCAACTCTTTATGTTTAGTCAAGAAATAGAAATTCAAAAGGAAAAGAATGATGCACTTTTAGTTGAAAATAATGATCTCAAAGTTAATGTTAAAATATTGGAATTAGATATTTCTAGTCTTAAAACAAAATTAGATGACATTACTAAAAACGTCTCTAATTTCAACAAAGGAAGAGAAAAAATTTCTAAAATTATAGAAATTTCTCAAACAATTTCAAATAAAAGAGGACTAGGATATAAGCATTATTTACTCAGATGGATTGAAAAATTAGTTTCAAAAGTTCCAAATTATTCTAAATCAATTAATATTTGGATTCCTAAAACAAATAATTCTTTGATTAGAAAAAAATATATAAAGTCTTTTATACAAACTGTTCACAAAAATAGGATTTTTTTTAAAGGAATTCTGAACCCTCTTTGGTTTGGTTTCCAAAGACCTAACATTTTAGGACCCTAATAAAATGGTGGGTACCAATGTTAATTCTATATTTTGTAGGTACCACTTAAAAAGAGGGGAAAATGGATATTGGACAGTGGTTTCTCAAAATACATGACAGGAAACAAAGAGATGCTAACAAACATTATCTACTCAGATGGAGCTCTGTCATTTTTTGAGATAATTCAAAAGGATACATCATCGACAAAGGTGATGTGAGCAATAACGGTATATCTAATTTACCTCTAATTATAAATGTTTTACTAGTTAAAAATTTAAAACACAATTTACTTAGCATCAGCTAACTGTATGACAAAGGATTCAATATATCTTTTTGTGAAGATAGGTGTAGCATTTTTGATCAAAATAAAAATCTTATTTTTGATGGTTTTAGAGATAAAAATATATATGTATTAAACATGAATATAAATCACATACTAATATGTGTTTAATAACCAAAGAAAATGATCCTTGGTTATGGCACAAAAGATTTTGTCATATTAATTTCAAAGCTATAAACAAATTATCTTAAAATGAATTAGTAATGGTTTACCAAAAATGAATTTTAATTTAAATAATATTTGTGATGCTCGTCAGTTGGGTAAATCATCAAAATCGTCCTTTAAATCAAAGAAAAATATTTCTATTATACAACCACTTGAACTATTGCATTTGGATCTTTTTGGTGAACTCAAGTTCAATCCATAAACCATAGCAAATATGTGTTTGTTATAGTAGATGATTTTTAAAGATATACTTGGACTATTTTTCTGAAAAATAAAAGTGACACTTTTGAAAATTTCAAAATCTTTGCTAAAAGAATTCAAAATCTAAAAATTAAAAAATTAAAAATATTAGAAGTGATCATGGAGATGAATTCGAAAATGAAGCTTTTGAACATTTTTGTAATAAAAAGGAAATTTACCATAATTTTTTTTCCTAGAACACCACAACAAAATGGAGTTGTAGAAAGGAAAAATAGAACTTTACAAGAATGTGCAAGGACTTTATTAACAGAAGCGCTCTGCCAAAACATTTTTGAGCGAATGCTGTAGCAACTTCCTGTTATGTTCTCAATCGTGTTTCCATCCGACCACTAACGAAACACACTCCATACGAACTATTTCATGAAGGAAAACCAAATATTTCATATTTTAATTTTTTTGGTTCAAAATGTTTTATTTTAAACTCAAAAGATCAGCTTGGAAAATTCGATCCAAAATCCGATGAAGGAATTTTCATAGGATATTTGGAACGAAGTAAGGCTTATCGAATTTTTAATAAAAGAACTAAAACAATCTAAGAAACACTTCATGTTTCCTTCGATGAAAATTTTAAGTTTAATAAGAATTTTGAGGATGATGAGATAATAACTAAGATGGTACAAACACGCTTACTCAAAATAATTTTGAAGAAGATGAAAACATTGTTCATAATTTTAAAGAAGATGAAAACATTGTTAATAATGAAAATGATTTGAGATCTCCTCCAAGGATTTTACGGGATCACCCAGTAGAAAATGTAGTAGGAGAAATTGATTAACATGTCAGAACTAGAAATCAACTTAATCAAATGGATCATGTATCATTTCTTTCTAATATTGAACCTAAAAATGCCAAAAGAAGCCCATACCGGTGACTATTGGATTATAGCTATGCAAGAAGAGCTAAACCAATTCGAACAAAATAAAGTTTGGGAATTAGTTCCTAGACAGAGTGATCAAACAGTCATCGGTACTAAGTGGGTCTTCGAAAATAAAGCTGATGAACAAGGAAACATAACTAGGAATAAAGCTAGATTAGTTGCACAAGGATATAATCAAGAAGAAGGAATTGACTATGAAGAAACATATTCTCCAGTCGCACGAAAAGAAGCAATTCATTTCTTACTGGTTTTTGCATGTTTTCATAATTTTAAACTTTATCAAATGGATGTTTAAAGTGCATTTTTAAATGGATATATAAAAGAAATTTTTTATATTGAACCACCTACTCTATTTTCACATGAATGATTTCCAAACCATGTCTATAAACTTAAGAAAGCTTTATACGATTTAAAACAAGCACCCCATGCTTCGTATGAACGTCGTAAAAGCTATCTTATAAATTCTAGTTTTGAATGGGAAGGTTGATCAAACTCTTTTTATTAAATGAACTAAAAAGGATACTTTAATTATTCAAATTTATGTTGATGATATTATTTTTGGATCTACAAATGAAAAGTTATGTCAAGAATTTTCTAACATAATAACCAAAGAATTTGAAATGTCACATATGAAAGAATTATCATATTTTCTTTGATTACATATTAAACAATTAGATAATGGAATTTTTATTAATTAAGAAAAATATTTCAATAATCTAATTAAACGCTTTGGTATGGAAAATACTTCTACCAAACCAACTCCAATGGGTACAACAACACATCTCGATAGAGATGAAGATGGAAAGAGTGTTGCCAAAATTTATAACAAAGCATAATTGGATCATTACATTATCTAACTGCTAGTAACCCTGACATAATGATGAGTGTTCTTTTATGTGCTCGATTTCAAGCAAATCCTAAAGAATCACATATGCAAGCAGTGAAATGAATATTACGTTCTCTAAGCAAAACCAAATATTTCATAATTTTCTATCCGAAAGAATGTCCTTTCGAGTTAGTATCATGTAGTAATGCTGATTTTGAAGGATGTCAGATAGATAGAAAAAGCACGAGTGGAGCTTGTCAACAATCTTTAGTATCTTGGTTTAGCAAGAAACAAAATTGTGTTTCCCTCTCGACTTGTGAAGCAGAATATATTTCAGTTGCTTTAGCATGTCTCAAGTCATTTAATTGCAACAAACATTTCAAGATTTTGGTATAGGTTTATCTGAATCAACTATTATTTGTGATAATACAAGTTCTATAAATTTATCTAAAAATCCTATAAGTCATTCACAAATGAAACATATTGACATCCGTCACCATTTTCTTTGCGATAATATTGAAAAGGATATAGTTAGGTTAAAATTTGTGTCCTTTGAAAACCAGCTGGCTAACATATTTACAAAACCATTAAATGACAATATTTTTATAAAATTAAGAAGAGAACTAGGAATTTTATTGTTAGAAGATTTATAATGATTTCTCTATCTTATTTAAGATTTTCTTTTCAATTTTTTTTTTCAAAAATGGAGCTAGCAAGATGCGATCTCTGGTCTCTTACTTACAAGTCTCATGCATTCCATTACATATTGTTTCACATATGAACCTTATTTTCAATTCTCTATATATTTTTATCTATTCTTATCTCAAACTACAACACTACATTAGTTTTTTCTCTTGACCAATAATTTATTTTCTGGTTAAAATTAATTTACCACTAAATTAATTTCTATTTCTATAAACTTAGCCCTTATAAATACCTTCAATTGATAATTTCTTCATATCATTCTCTAACTAATTTTTCAAGCTCTCAAACTCATGTCTTCACAAGAAACTTCAGATTTTTCCTCCATTGATTATTCTTCTCCTAGTTCCGGCTCAATTAATTTACCCAACCCTACATCGATTTACGAACCTATTCCAATTGTTCCTCCTAGTTATCACACTGGGTATACACCTGAATCGAAACTAGTTTATAGGAATGTTGGCTTTGGCACTCCATCTATTGCTCGACAAATAAATGATATACATCACTATCAATGAGAATCGTTAATTATAAAAAGAGAAATGCACTATGAACGAAAGAATCATGGCACGAGACTGAGCTTACTCAAGAAATTTACTTTGAAATTTGGTAGTTCCCCTCAGTCAAATAACTATATGCATCAACCATCTCCCCATAGGCCTCCTTATTCTCCAAATTCATGGGATTTTTCTACCATTCAAATGGCGTGATAATTACCAAAATTGAACCGAAGGAATGTATGACTCCCAAGTCTTTTGAGTCCTCAAAATGATTCTCCTACTTATTTCTATTTTTGTTATGTTATTTTTTCAACCATATGTTTGTATATGTTATTTCCTTGCTTAATAAATTTACATGTCTGCATTTTCAATAAATTCAGTCGACTAAATAATACAGTCAGTCGACTGAATACTGCCTTTTCAACATAAATTTTTCTTGTAATTCAGTCGACTGACTATAGAATTCAGTCGACTAAAATCCTCAAAAATGAATTATAAACTTTCGGGAATGATTCAATGGGAAAATCCTATTACAACCAATCAAACTTTGCTTCTAACATACTTTTCCTGCTTCATTAAATCTATTTTTATACACTCATTTAGTTCCCACAATGGGAAAATCATTGTTGAAAACTCTACAAGTTGACAACAACAATTTTACCAAATGAACACTTCATTGTAGACAGTAGGCAGTTGGTGATAAAATGTAAGCAAATAATATAACTTCATTGTATAAACCTATAATAACTTTATAAATGCAAATAATGAAGAACAGAAGCTATATATTTTCACAGTTATATGTTATTGCTATATAAAAAATTTGAAAACTAAAACATATAGCAACTAAAAACTGAAACTCATAGATTCATACTAGTGTCATCAAGCATTCGGGAAATAAACCTATGGAAACGGTACCTTAGCATGAGGTGTCGCCAGATTTTCCTCATTAACTGTTTCCTTTCCTTTTATATCTTGTAAAGATTGTATCATTAACTGTTTGCTTTACTTTCATTAGCATAACACTAATTAACACTTACCATCAAAATCGAAGTAAGCTCCTGTACTTTGGCCTCCAAGCCACTAACTTGGTTTCGTAATGCATGTACTTCACTTAAATCAGCCCGATGAATATGCAGCTGAGATGGTACAACCCCAAAAACCTAGTCCTCTTACACGTCCACCATGTTCCTGACCAAAAAGCATCGAAGGCATCTTGAGTAACTGATGATGTTCCCTGGTAATCCTGACTCACGGCATTATGCTCTTTTATCTTAGACTACAAATTCAAAACAACTAATATTAAGAAATTAAGAAAGATATTACATTAACAATAACATAAACTACAGTCACTTTGTTTATTTTTTTTCTTATATCGTATATTTGAACAATCCTTACTATGAAATCGACAACAACTAAATTCGAGGGTTCTCCATTTTTTCTAGTGTGGCCTTTGCACCACAGTTCGTCTCTACTGATATTAGACATTGTCATTTCCTTTTTTTGCAAAAAAAGCATAAGAGCTTAAGAATGTACAAGTGATAACAAACAAAAAATTCTTTAGCAATATTTTATTACCATTTCTTCTTCCAATCTTGCATAACCTTTTTACTCATGGTATATGAGAGAAAGTCGAAGAGAAGAAAGAAGAGGAAAAGAAAGAAGAGAAGAAAGAAGAAAAGAAAGAAGAGGAGAAGAAAGATGAGGAGAAGAAAGAAGAGGAGAAGAAAGAGGAAGAAGCAAAGCCTCCACCTCCACCCCCTATTGTTATATTGCATATTGACATGCATTGTGTTAGATGTGCAAAGAAAATCGAGAGGTGCTTGTTGAAATGCAAAGGTATAATATAATTGTAAGAAATTTTTTGAAAATTTTTTTTGTATCTATTTTTTGAGCCGTTATCATACAATTATTTTACCACAAAGACCATCTTGAGAAAAAATTGTATCACATAAATAGAAATAATGCTTGAGTGGGATTTTAGATTCTTTGGCTAAACCCAAAGCCCATAAACTACAATATTATCCTAGTTGCATCAGAACTGTAATTTTTATGGCCTAAACTTATATATGAACTTATAATGATAGTGGCCTAAAATACGTGTATGTATTTAAATCCAAAAAATGTAAGATTGGAAGAGGTGGAGAGTGACATGGCACTAAATCAAGCGAAAATAAAAGGAGTAGTTGACCCATAAGCATTGTGTGCAAGTATTGAAAAGAAAACAATGAGAAAAGCTAAAATGATATCACATGTATTACCACGACCAGATGAAGCCGAAGCACCCGCAACACAAATTATTGGATCAAAGGTCAGATATCATTCCATCACTCAAACAAAAATGAAATTTTGCTAGTATATATTAAATAACATTGCAGATAGGTATAAACACAAGTGTCATGTACATGTATATAATCATTGAGTAAATTATGTATAATGTCAACATGCTTATTTATTAATTTTTGCATAAATGACAAATCTATTTGGAATATATGTATAGGTAAGTGGAGTCATAATAGTGGAATTACATGTTTGTGTTGGCAGTGCTTCTTAAACTATTGTTGTACACGGTGAAGAATGACATGTGTATGATGATTAATTTTTAAGGGAGCACTGATCGATGGTGTAAATTGTAAAAATGTATATTAGTTACCTAACATGTATATGAGTGGCAAAGTGTGCGGGTAGCGACTCATTAGTTTGTCTATGAAATTTATTTAACTTCAGTTTTGCCAAAGTTCAAATTCCTTTGAAAATTATTCAACTTATTTTTGCAGTAGAAATCAGATTCTCGTCTTTAGATTTGTTAGTTTTTTAGTATATCAGCAGCTGGTGATTGCATCGTATTCATTTGTACAAGTTTTCATAAAAAAAATCATTGCATTGTGTTTCAAACTGTTAGAAGAATAACTAATTAGTATAACCAGTAAATTCTTAATTTTGTGATATAATTTACTGTCACGACTCACACTTTTGTAATTATTTTCATTTATACTATTGAAGGGGTTTCTTCTTTTGTTAAGTTCTCTTGATTTCAAAATTTTCATTTTCTCTTAAAGAAATAAAAAACAGTTATGTTGTTAACATTCTCTTTAATTCCCTCATTATCTTCTAAATCTCCAAAATCTTAATTTTGTCCCTCCAAGTTGCGATGGTTTATTTCGATCAAGATTGATTTGAATTTCCAAGTGGCTGGTCAGGCGGCCAGGCCAGTGGCCTGGCCCTTTCTACATAAGCAGCAGGCCAGTACACACTCCTACCACTTGCAGTAGGGTTGTTGCCTCGCTACCGAGGCCAAGGCTCACTGTTAGCGAAAACCGACATCTCCCTTCCCCTCGGGCACCTTCTACTTGCTCTTGACTTATCTCAAGTTTTCAATATCATCTCATTTCAAAAAAAATTAATAGCTTTAAAACTCTTTTTGATGTACTTCAACCCTATCTTATAATATAAAGTCTACATTTAATATATATAACATGTTTAAAACAACACAATATGTAAATCAAGCCATTGAAGGGAAAAAATAAAGTTCTGGAGCAAGATTGTTTAAAATTGGAAATTCGAAAACTTACTTACAATAAACCAATTTCTTTATATTTCATAACTATGGTATGAAATAATCAAATGAAGTATGAGCTTGCAATAATAAACCACTGTCAATTCTCAAGGAAAACAAAAGCTTGCTACAGTAAGTTTTTCTTCATCAAATCTTAGATTGCTTTTATTTTTTGATTTGGAAATGATAGTAAAGCTTTATATTCATCAATAAAGAAATAGATCAAGATTCAAGGATTGAATAAGAGGAGAAATCAAAATATAATCTCATCAACCATGTATCGTCTTACATATACCAAAACAAGCCATTGCAAATATAAAAAATGAATTCAAGTTCATTTATAGTATAGTGGTATTATATATATATATATGAAAATGAATTATAGATCCCAACTAATGACATGTTCAAAATTGAAACACAACCCAGTTAAATCTTATTTAAACAGAAACAAAAAACATTGCTCCTTGCCTACTCAATCAAAACATGCAAGCCTTAACCCACATAATCTATCAAGCATGTAGCATACAAAGAATAAAGTACCAACTCAGAACTGAACAAACACTACATAACAATTTTAAATTATCTAGGATAAGATCTATGAACATGATATACGTCTAACCACCAACTCCATCAGTCAACTCCATGAAAATACAAGTATACATAAGACACACTAGTCAAACCGAAAATAGAATTAGGAATCACACACACAGATACATAATTCTTGATTCGATACATAATTTGATACCCAAAACCTATGAAATTCAAAAATTCGTAAAACCCAAATCACGAATCTTGATACTCCTTGAACACATACAGATACAATTAGAACACTCAATTAGAACAAATAGAACGAAATGAATATACCTTAAGCGTACGATATCAACAGCGGTTTTGAGGACTGAGCATGTTAACGCGAGGAAAAAGATGGAAATAGCCAAAGATATAAGCAGCAGTTTTGAGGAACAAATTAGGTTTTTTTGGAAATTAGGGGTTCGTGAATTGAACTGGTAGTGAGTTTAGTTTTGGGAATGATGTGCATATAAATGTGCATATTTTTACCACCATATTTAATATATTTAAATTAAATAAATGATCATATCGGGTATTTTATCTTGTTTTAACCAAAATCCATATTAATTCCAAATTGTCACATATTCATCTTCATCCAAGGGCAAAATAGTCATTTGTGTGCATATAATTCTTTGAGAAAAATTAATTGAATTTTATTTATATTTTTGTAGGAATTTGATCTCAAATAGAAGGGGTTTCATGAAGATATGCATACACAAAATCAAGACAAAGGAATGAAGATGGAAATAATTCAAAGTGAAGAACATGAAGGACCCCACATACCCACCTACCTTAATGTACAAATTAGAGGCTAATGCACATGCTTATGGAATTAATGGCTTCATGTACACTTAAATGATGATTAGTAGAAGCTAATGATTACTTGGCCTCCACACTTTCTCAAGGCCATTTTGGGCATTCCCCAAAATTATGAGTTAGGGTTTCATCCATGTATTTATACCCCTTATGTTTCATGTAACTCCTCTTCCTCTTCATTAGTTTAGGCTCAAAATAAAAGAAAGCTTCTCTTTTCTTTTCCTGGCTACTTAGCCATTTTTATTTCATGTAATTTCTTTTTATGCAACTTTAAAAACATGCTCTTTTCTTCTTTTTGTTTATTTCCTTTCATGTTGTAGTGTAGATCTCTTTTACTTTATGCAAGTAGAATAATTTTTCCTTTCATTTTGCTCTCTTTTTCCTCTTCTTTTTGTTCAATGTTGCAAGCTACATTTGTTCATATGATGACAAATATGAGAGGCTAAACCCCTTCAATTTAGTGGTAATGAAGCTCTCTAATTATGTAGCTTCAACTATTTGTTAATTCATGCTCTCTTTTTGTGCTTAATGATGATCAATGAAGTGGTTTAATTGATGTTTTTGCTTTGAATTTGATAGCATATATTGTTGACACCAAATAGGCTATGCTTAAACAATCACTAGCACTAATTGCATCTTCATCAAAATATGATTATGGCAAAATAAAGTGATTTGAAATTAAAATTTGATGGCTTATATTTCTAATTAATAGTTAATAGGCCATGCTTAAAATAGATTTCATTTTCAACATGTTGTCATTTTCATGAGAGATAGTAAGTGGGTTGGAGGGTGCATTAAAGTTTGATGGTTTAAGTGTGTTAATTAATAACACAATTAGGTCATGCTTATGATAAATGCATCAACTAAACTCACTAATGACTATGAAAGGGAGATCATGATTTCATGTGTGTTGAACTACATGATATAGAGAATGGATTTATTCTCTAAATTGTTTCTCTACTCTCATATTTTATCAATTTTCTTGTGTTAGTTTTCTACAATTTTAGCTAATCACTTCTTTAATTTGGTTAATTTGATTGAATAGAATTTTAAAATCATCAATTCTCTGTGGATTGACCCGTATTCGCCGCGTGCTACATTCGTACACCGTGCGCTTGTGGTTATTTTTGTTTCAAAATTCGTTCGACGGTTTTCTAGCAACGGCGCCAAAAACTTATTCGTCGATGGAAATTCTATCGGTTTAGAAAACCGTCGAATGAATTTTGAAATAAAAATAACCGCAAGTGCACGGTGTACGAATGTAGCACGCGGCGAAAATGGGTCGATCCACAGGGAATTGATGATTTTAAAATTCTATTCAATCAAATTAACCAAAATTGAAGAAGTGATTAGCTAAAATTGTAGAAAACTAACACAAGAAAATTGATAAAATATGAGAGTAGAGAAACAATTATAGAATAAATCCATTCTCTATATCATGTATTTCGACACACATGAAATCATGATCTCTCTTTTATAGTCATTAGTGAGTTTAGTTGATGCATTTATCATAAGCATGGCCTAATTGTGTTATTAATTAACACACTTAAACCATCAAACTTTAATGCACCCTCCAACCCACTTACTATCTCTCATGAAAATGACAACAAGTTGAAAATGAAATCTATTTTAAGCATGGCCTATTAACTATTAACTAGAAATATAAGCCATCAAATTTTAATTTCAAATCACTTGATTTTTCCATAATCATATTTTGATGAAGAGGCAATTAGTGCTAGTGATTATTTAAGCATAGCCTATTTGGTGTCAACAATATAGGCTATCAAATTCAAAGCAAAAACATCAATTAAACCACTTCATTGATCATCATTAAGCACAAAAAGAGAGCATGAATTAACAAATAGTTGAAGCTACATAATCAGAGAGCTTTATTACTCCTAAATTGAAGGGGTTTAGCCTCTCATATTTGTCATCATATGAACAAATGTAGCTTGCAACATTGAACAAAAAGAAGAGGAAAAAGAGAGCAAAATGAAAGGAAAAATTATTCTACTTGCATAAAGTAAAAGAGATCTACACTACAACATGAAAGGAAATAAACAAAAAGAAGAAAAGAGCATGTTTTTAAAGTTGCATAAAAAGAAATTACATGAAATAAAAATGGCTAAGTAGCCATGAAAAGAAAAGAGAAGCTTTCTTTTATTTTGAGCCTAAACTAATGAAGAGGAAGAGGAGTTACATGAAACATAAGGGGTATAAATACATGGATGAAACCCTAACTCATAATTTTGGGGAATGCCTAAAATGGCCTTGAGAAAGTGTGGAGGTCAAGTAATTATTAGCTTCTACTAATCATCATTTAAGTGTACATGAAGCCATTAATTTCATAAGCATGTGCATTAGCCTCTAATTTGTACATTAAGGTAGGTGGGGTCCTCAATGTTCTTCACTTTGAGTTATTCCATCTTCATTCCTTTGTCTTGATTTTGTGTATGCATATCTTCATGAAACCACTTCTATTTGAGATCAAATTCCTACAAAAATATAAATAAAATTCAATTAATTTTTCTCAAAGAATTATATGCACACAAATGACTATTTTGCCTTTGGATGAAAATGAATATGTGACAATTTGGAATTAATATGGATTTTGGTTAAAATAAGATAAAATACCCGATATGATCATTTATTTAATTTAAATAGATTAAATATGGTGGTAAAAATATGCACGTTTACGTGCACATCAGGGAACTTTTTCCCTAAATAATGAATTGAGAGGCCAACGGAAATGGGTTAGCGAAATTGTAATTTTTGAGGGGCAGGAAAGTATTGTTGGAGGACAACTGACAAAAATAGTTGTTATAAATAGTTTTTTACCACTGGCATAGATAAGTAGTTGTTAAAGAGGCATATTACAACTCCCATACAGATAGAGTTGTTAAAAATATCTTTTCTACAATAGTTAAAATGAACAGTTGTTACAAACTAGTTAATACAACTGTTAAAAATTAACAGTTGCAATGGGCTTTGTTGTAGTGAGAGAAAAAAAGGAATTGTAGATCCTTCATCCCAAAACACCAATCTGTTAACCCTTAACCCAAATTCTTCTAGCAATGTAATTAATCAATGCAATCATGTTTCTAATGACAAGGCTGGAGCTTCGTGCCATTTCGTTCATGGGAACGGCCATCTTCGGTGTCGTTGACGTCGAAGCATGGCTAAGGTGAGGTCGAGTGCGTGGTTAATAGTGATTTGAAGGTATGGAGAAGAAAGAGGATAACTAGAGAGGGTCGATGGAGTTATTGACTCCAGAACTGTCTAACCTAAGCGATGAACCCGTATCAATGTGAAACGAATATGGAATCGATTAGAATGCTTTAGAGACGATGGAAAGCAGCCTTTGTGATCGAGGTGAAGAGTAGTGGCTTGATGATCGATCTGAGGTGGAATAATTCGTATCGATGTGGATGAGGGGTGGTGTGATCGATCTAAAACAAAAGTCTTTAGATCGATACGAAGTAGTCGGTACAAAGAAATGGATATGCGTAAGTGATCGATATGAAGCTTCTATCGATGCGAAAAGGTTATTGATCTAAGTCGTTGATCGATACGAACGTTGCCTTTAGGGGATCGATCCGAAAGAAACTATGATGGATATGAATTCCATTGTTTTATGCATACCCAAACACTTAACCCCGACGAGCTTTAGCCTTGCATACTTCGACTTGATCGTAAAACTGCATATATGAATATCCTTCGAAGCTCGTCGATGGAACTGTAACTTGTAAAACATAACTAATTTTAACAGGGATTGTTCTTCGAAGTTTGAATGGCATGGTTGAGACGGTCAGCGATGACTGTCGCTCCGGTCGAATCTCAAAATCTTGTCTTTTTATACCATCTTTTAACCTTGTAGAAATTTAGAGTATTGTGTAGAACTTCACTACACAACATGACCACTCACTTTGCACTAGGGAGAACATGGGTTTCTTATCATCTAATAAAAAAATTTACCAAGTTCAATAGCTATGGATCCTGAAAGCTCAGAGCAGTAAGTAGTCCAAAGTCCTTCATTTCCCAGAATAGAATGGCTAGATATCACAGTAGATGCAGTGCATCCTGCTTCGCATGAATTGCTAAATGTAGTGGAGGTTATGAATCCGAAAGAGTCAGTCCGGTCTAAGATTACAAAAGAAATGCTGGGGAGAAATTTTCTCAGACACAGATTGCCTTTAGAAGAAGTTCGATTACCAAGACTAGAAGATAGAGCGCTTAATCCCCGGAAAGGTTCACATCATGCAATAGATTCACGTGCTTGGCTAGGACATTGACCCCATTCAATCAGCTCATTCGAGACGTGCTATTTTTTCTTAGGATTGAGCCTTCTCAGCTTCACCCTAACGGGTACATGCTACACAACAACCTATACATTATATTTATGGAGCATCTCCTCCGTCCCCCGACTGTCGATGGAATCAAATTTTTATTCAATGTTAAGAGTCGGGGGGATAATCCGTCATTCTCCTTCCTAGAAACTTCCAGGAACTGCCAGGTGGTGGCAGGTGCATGGAGCAAGTTGAGTTATGTCAAAACAGAGTGGTTCTACTTGAGATGCCCACTAGATAGCCGAACATTGGTTGGTCAGATGTAAGTACTTTCACTTGTTCGTCACTTAACTGGGTAACATAAATCGATGCTAAACTCATTGTTGTTTCTATTTCACAACGGCTATTCCACGACTCGAAGGAGCACATTTTAAAGAGATAGCAAGGAAACTCCAGGCAATGCCTGCGAATTAAGGGAAATAGACGAAGTTCTCACCGACGACAATTTGATTTCCACTGGGCTTACAAAAATAGTGTAGAGCATAGGGCTAACGGGGATTCCAAGGGCAGCCCCTATAAGACCAGGTGGAAGACGAGTTCCTGTCGAGCCCCTAGTCGAGGGAGCTTAAGCTGCATCTAGTGTAATAATCATCGAACCTCGTGATGATGACGGTACTGAAGTTGGTCAGGAGCCCGCGGTAGTGTTTCCATGGGGCTCCAAGTCATCTATAATAAAGAGAAAAGGAAAAACTCCTATCTGCAAAAGCAAAAGGCAAAAGACTACCGAAGCAACTCTACTTGTTGTAACTTCTATAGGTCCGAAGACCTATTGCCCACAGACGGAAAGTTTACTGAAACGGTTATTGGACATTCCTATCCCAGATGAAATAACATCATTCCTTGACCTTGTGCCAAAGGGGCTCCACTCCCCATCAAGAACTGGTGCATGCCTACCATCGGTAGATATAGGGGAGCCAACTCCAATTAGCAAGGCTACCACAATCGGTCGGTTGGGCGGTTTGCACATACATACACACACTTCACGGTACCACATGACATTCCATCACATGCTTCTTAATCTTTAGCGATAACTAACTTTATTTCTCTATTCGTTTTGCTGACACAATGGTGAAAAAAGGGTACATGCTTAGCAAACTCCACTCTTCGTGCCATTCATCTAGATCATTCTCTGAATCCCATCATCGCGAAAGCGAGAGAGATTATAGTCGGGGCTACCATTCCAGCTAAGAGCATGAGAGCTACGATAGAGAGAAAGAGAGATCATATCAAAGCCGGTCCCGCTCTAGGTCAGATCCCAACCATCGAAAGCGCCTTCGAAACCTTCTGCCCCAGCAGGCCCTCTTCTTAATCCTCGCATCAAATTGCACCATCCTGTGCTCCAAAAACCTACGATCAGCACTGTAGAATTGAGAAAAAAGCTCCCTCTTTCATAGAGCAAACTGCCATAGAGCCAACGGGGGATGGTGCAATCTGCATCGCTAAACTAAATAAAGATTTCCCGAACATTTTCTTCGACGATTTCCACTTTCCTCCCAACTTGAAAAGAATCCCAAATAACATAGAAAAACTAGTGCAAGATTATGTGTATGTTGCGTACAACCAGTATCAGGAGTGGGACAAAATGGCAGAATGGGTCTCGGCCGTGTCCTTTGAGCGAGCCAAAATGATTAAGAAACAGGAGGGCGACCTTTCTCAAAAAGGTAGAATAATAGCAGCGCTCACCAATAAGCTGAAGTCTTCAAGGAAAACTGAGATGGAGGCCGGCCATAGAGTCGAGGAGGCTGGGAAGTCCATGGAAGACATGAGAAAACTGCATATGGACTTAGTGCAGAAGATGGGTCGCTATAACAACATTATTATCCGGGAAGGGATGCTGCATTGAAAGAAGTTGATGAGCTAAAGGAAAAACTAGCTAAGGCCATCAAAGAAAAAGATGGGGCCAACAAAGTTGCCCAGGAAGCATGTAAGGAGGCGGTGAAGCTTTGGGAAGAGAGGGATTCTACGAAAAAAAGGCCAAAGAAGCCTACGCCAGGGTAGAAAAGGAAATAAAAGTTGTTAAGGCCAAGATGGAGAGAAAATTTGAGGATCTTTTGTCGCCTATAACGCAAATGTCTTGAGAAATTGCAACCTGAACTAGCATGGCAACGACTATCCCTTTTAGTTATAAAAGGCTTAGAACTGCTTGATTGAGGATGAAAAGGCGATCCATAACATTGCAACCTCGATGAGTTTGAATAGGAAACTCAATTGTTGAACGGAGATGAGCCTAAAGTCGTTCATGACAAAACCATCATGCTTCAGAAGGAAAAACTAGCCGTTGAAAACCCGGAGGTTGGGAAAGGATCTAGGGGCGAACACCATGTCATTGCTTCTAAAATGCCCCCAGCATATCAAACTATGCCCACATTTTCTGTTGAGCCTCCAGTCGTCCTACAGTATGACCCCGATAGGCCACATGTCTCTCCAGTCATCGAGCATAGCTCAAAAGGCATGTCGGCCCTACCTGGGAGCCAAACTGAGGAAGGTATTCTAGTCCCTTCTCTTAATCTTTAAAATGCAAGAATAGTATCAGAAGAAATTACTAATATATTCTCTTATCTTTATTCAGCCTTAGATTCTGTATCGACCAACCCTCCTACAATCCATGAAGTTCACTATGGGCAGGTGGCATTAACAATGGAGGCCATAATCATGACAATTACTTCTTTGGCTAAGGAGATACATAACACCGGTTATGTGTTTAAATAACAGTTGATGTAAGCACTTCTTAGCCGCCAAAGTGACCCGAGCATCGAGATGCCCTCTAACGTGGATGAAGATGTTATTATGATGGACTCCTCGGGTTCATGGACGAGCATATGGACAGAGAGGAACAAATAATGGTGGAGATTAAGGCTGAAATCGAGCAGGCTTGTAGGGTTAGTGGAGGTATGGCAGGCCCTGGTCCTACCCTGATCCTTGTGCTCTCTTCGGGGGCACCATAGTAGAAACTGGAGTGCCTCATTCTTTCGGTGTTGAAAGTGCCAACATTTCGCCAGCTCCTCGAGCAGAGGATACATCGTTCCCCGTGAGTTCAGAGGGGAAGAGCGCATCGATTCCCCCGGTTGGAGACAAGCCAACTGGAGTGAGCCGAGGAGGCAAAGGTTCTAAAAGAGGCCCGGGCAGCAGCTCGAGCGGATCTACGCCGAAAAAAGTTAAGAAGCACAAGGAACCGAAGGTGTAGATTAGCATTTTGACTTTGTCTTTTGTTCATAGTTAGAATAAGCTTCTTTTATTTAGCTTTTTGTAGCCATGTATAGATGCAGGTTCAGCCCCCTGCTTATAGGAATTCTTTGGACAAATTTTTTACTTCTTTTTCGAAGACTAGCATGAATGAAATTCCTTTATTATTTTGGCATAACTTTGTGTTTATTTGTTTATGTAATTAAGTGTTATCCCGCTTTTTGGTCAAAGCCGGAATATCAAACAAATCGACAAGAAAGGATGGGTATCAGGATTGGAAGTTGATTAGATACAAGGTTGTGATCGATGTCGTCAAAATTTGACCGGGTTCCGATCGGGACGAAATCGATTGGAGATGATGATAAGGACTAGGAGAGGCTATATTTCAAGTTTCAGGTTGATCGGAGTTTATATGAAGGAAATATGGATGGATTACGATGTGCAGGGAATGGTTTGAATCGATGCACTTCGCATCGATCAAGAGGATGGCGGTTCGAATCGATACGTTTCGTGTCGACCATAAAGTAAGGACTTCGAATCGATACCGTTCGTATCGATCGACATGGGTTCGGTTTAGTGAAGTTCGAATCGATCAGGTTCTAGTTCGACTCGATGACTTCGTATCGATAGGATGGTGAAGGATGACAACATGTTCGTATCGATCAGGATTTACTTCGAATCGATCCTGTTCGTATCGATCGAGAAGGATTCAGGCTACAATTTTCGAATCGATACGTTTTGTATCGATAGGCATGCGAGGATTGAAGATGCAATTCGTATCGATCGAGGCTGGAATCGATACGAAGGACTCACGTATAGATTGATTCGAAGAAGGTCGAAGGCATTGGTAGATAGATGGATGGATACGAAGGGAGCAGTCAAAACAGCGAGATTCAAGGAGCGACTCGATCAAACCGGAGTGAAAGGCGGATCGACCCGAAGATTGCGCGCCACGTCACCACGAGAGCACGTGCAGGCTATCGATTCGAAGGAATCGATTCGAAGGAAGTTGAGTCGAAGCAAACATCCACCGAAGAACACGATTTCGTATCCATGATATCTCGAGATCTACAAGTCCAAATGTTATGAAATTTTCACAGAAGCTTGCACACATGATGGAGGATGTTCACACAAAATTTCAGCTTGATTGGACGATTTCTTGATCGATTCGAACATAGCTTCGAATCGATCCCAAAGTGGGCCCGGATTTCCAGAAAGCGGGCATGTGGGCCCCCTGACGTACTGGAACTGGTCTCCCTTCAGTTTAGGCAAAATATCAGCCTCCTACACCTATAAATAGACCCCTAGGTCATTCAGAAAAGGGGTCGGACAATTTTGAGAGCAAAAGAGCGCCCGAACTCTGCCAGATTTACTCCAGATCACCATTGCTGCCTTAGATTCAGATTATAATCATAAAATCCGTTGTACTACGCGATAGGAAATTGTAATCTTCAAGCATCGATCAATAAAAGATAAAACTTTGGAGTGGACGTAGGCCGGAGATAGCCGAACCACTATAAATCTCGTGTCTTTGTTCATTATTTCTGGACTGCTGTTTGTTGTTTGTTTAGATCTGAGATTTGTGTTTGAATATTGCTGATTTGTATTCATACACTGGTGCTTTCACAACATTCGGGGTTTGTGACCATTTTTGGTGCAAACACTTTGGTGCTTTCACTGAGAAGAACTAGCACCCGCTACACCAGATTCAAAGTTTAGATTTGAAAGTTTGAAGGATTCAGATTGACTCAACAATGACTCGACAAACAAGGAAAAGAGCTGAGAGAAGCCAACAGGGAGGAAGTCAAGAGGCATCCTCCGGAGTTGGAGAAGGACAAGCTTCGATTTACATTACGAGAGACGAAATGGAAGCTATGGCAAATTCATTGCATGAGAGGTTGCTGAAGAGTCAACAGGATATGATGCAGACTTTCTTCGAGCAGATGAGAGCTGCAGGAACACAGAACCATGGACCAACTACAGCGACTGCAAATGTGGAACAAGGAACTAGGGTTGCGAAACCCAATGGAGGATAGAATACAGAACCGGAAGGCAATCAACAAGGGCTTGGGGGCAGGCCCACAGGATCCAACGCAGAAGGACCTTTGGAAGGAGTTCAGCAGGCTAGAGCCAACGTTGCGGCTAATGAGCCACATGAAGAATATGTGCCGGAGTTCCCTCGGGAGCATGGGGGGCAACACCTAACAGGCAATGCTAGATTAATGGAAATCATTAGGAAGACTATGCGTGGAGGTTCGATCAATAGAGACTTGGAAGGAGTGAACAGGAGTCCGTTCGCTCGGGAAATCAGGATGGCTCAGAATCCACCTAAGTTCAAGTTACCTAGCGTGGAAGTATATAATGGAAAGGCTGACCCGACTGATCACTTGATGAGATACACTAGACACATGGAAGTGCTGGGGGCATCGGAGGAAGTGATGGCCAGATGTTTCCCTTTATACTTGACAGACCTAGCGGCAATGTGGTTTAGGCAGCTGGAGGAAGGATCTATCAGGAATTGGAGGGAATTGGTGGACAGGTTTTTGGGATAGTTTCGGGTTCATATCAAAAGACCTAAGAACGTGATGACGTTAACATCGGTAAAGCAAAGAACGGATGAATCGCTTAGAGCATTTTTAACTCGATTTAATGCGGTGGTTTCTTCGGTGGATCGGTCGGATCCATCGATGGTTTTGATGGCGGTAGTGTCGGGAGTCAGAGAGGATTCAGATTTTAAGGTATCTTTAGTACGAGACCCACCACTGGATCTTGGGGAATTCTTTCACGAAGCTGAAAGATTTCTTCGGCAAGAAGATGCATGTATGGACTTAAAGCTAAAAGAGGTGAATATGACCGGGGGTGGAGGACCATCCGACGGAAGCTCGGATAAAGATAAAGGAAAAAGGAAGCTGGACGAAAATTCTGAAAAAGCTAGGAAGCGATGGAAAGATCCAAAGTTCTCCACATACACAGAATTGAATGAGATGCTGGAGCGGATTTACTTGGAAACTCGGAATCGCCTTCCTTACCGAAGGCCGGCTAGAAGAGAGCCATCTGAACGGGAAAGGGCATCAGGAAGGCACTGTGTCTTCCACGATCTGGACGGGCATGATACCAACAGTTGCAGGCATTTAAAGGACATAATTGAGGAGCATGTGAGGAATGGACAGTTGAGGCAGTATGTTGGGGTGCGGAATGAAGCGGTGGAGCAGGAGCAACCACCGCCTACCTCGAGCCATGATGGTGCGAGGCCCAGGAATGATGGTCGATTGGTCATCCATTGACCAGGATAATATGGAATAAGTAACAAACCGTTGGCAAGCAACCGAGTCATTTACACATGTATGGGGACGGAGATAGCCCCTAGGCATGCTCTGAATGATGATAAAATGCAAAGCCATGGTTTGCAAAATCTGTTTTCTTTTGTTTTTGGATTGGACACTTATTTTTCTGGTTTGGTTTTTGGAGTTTGGATTGAACTCCTGATTTTGCTCGTTTCTCTGGTTTTGGCATTCATTCGGATGATTGTTCTTCGTTTTGGATGATGATTTTGATTTTTGGTATGAATTTCTGGTTTTCTGATTTGATTTGGATTTTGGATTGGATTTTGATTGGATTCTTTTTGGTTTTCGATAAACGGTCGTCAGGTGTGGATTACGCCTGGCAAGGGGTGAGTCTTTTTGCCCGAACGTGGTAAATTGACTCATTCAGGTCATCGAGTATGGACTATGCTCGACAAGGGTCCGGAGCGACCAAGATTCGGCTTAGGACTTAAGCCATGGCATTACTTACGTCCAGGGTCACTGGACCACGGTCGTCAGGTGTGGATTGTGCTTGGCAAGAACCCGGAGAGGTTAGCTCAACGTCCAGGGACACTGGACCACGGTCGTCGAGTGTGGATTGCGCTTGGCAAGAGCCCAGAGAGGTTACAGATTTGGATATCGACCCGGAGAGGTCTTGGATTCGGTTGTTGGATAAGGATGGATTAATAACTCAGTCTACGAGTTCGGATGGGCATGGAATTTGCTATGGACTTTGGATATCGGATACAGAATTATTCAAAACACGCCTTCTTATCACAAGGCATGTTTTGGGGGGCAAATGTTATCCCACTTTTTGGTCAAAGCCGGAATATCAAACAAATCGACAAGAAAGGATGGGTATCAGGATTGGAAGTCGATTAGAGACAAGGTTGTGATCGATGTCGTCAAAATTTGACCGGGTTCCGATCGGGACGAAATCGATTGGAGATGATGATAAGGACTAGGAGAGGCTATATTTCAAGTTTCAGGTTGATCGGAGTTCATATGAAGGAAATATGGATGGATAACGATGTGCAGGGAATGGTTCGAATCGATGCACTTCGCATCGATCAAGAGGATGGCGGTTCGAATCGATACGTTTCGTGTCGACCATAAAGTAAGGACTTCGAATCGATACCGTTTGTATCGATCGACATGGGTTCGGTTTAGTGAAGTTCGAATCGATCAGGTTCTAGTTCGACTCGATGACTTCGTATCGATAGGATGGTGAAGGATGACAACATGTTCGTATCGATCAGGATTTACTTCGAATCGATCCTGTTCGTATCGATCGAGAAGGATTCAGGCTACAGGTTTCGAATCGATAAGTTTTGTATCGATAGGCATGCGAGGATTGAAGATGCAATTCATATCGATCGAGGCTGGAATCGATACGAAGGACTCACGTATAGATTGATTCGAAGAAGGTCGAAGGCATTGGTAGATAGATGGATGGATACGAAGGGAGCAGTCAAAACAGCGAGATTCAAGGAGCGACTCGATCAAACCGGAGTGAAAGGCGGATCGACCCGAAGATTGCGCGCCACGTCACCACGAGAGCACGTGCAGGCTATCGATTCGAAGGAATCGATTCGAAGGAAGTTGAGTCGAAGCAAACATCCACCGAAGAACACGATTTCGTATCCATGATCTACAAGTCCAAATCTTATGAAATTTTCACAGAAGCTTGCACACATGATGGAGGATGTTCACACCAAATTTCAGCTTGATTGGACGATTTCTTGATCGATTCGAACATAGCTTCGAATTGATCCTAAAGTGGGCCCGGATTTCCAGAAAGCGGGCATGTGGGCCCCCTGACGTACTGGAACTGGTCTCCCTTCAGTTTAGGCGAAATATCAGCCTCCTACACCTATAGATAGACCCCCAGGTCATTCAGAAAAGGGGTCGGACAATTTTGAGAGCAAAAGAGTGCCCGAACTCTGCCAGATTTACTCCAGATCACCATTGCTGCCTTAGATTCAGATTATAATCATAAAATCCGTTGTACTACGCGATAGGAAATTGTAATCTTCAAGCATCGATCAATAAAAGATAAAAACTTTGGAGTGGACGTAGGCCGGAGATAGCCGAACCACTATAAATCTCGTGTCTTTGTTCATTATTTCTGGACTGCTGTTTGTTGTTTGTTTAGATCTGAGATTTGTGTTTGAATATTGCTGATTTGTATTCATACACTGGTGCTTTCACAACATTCGGGGTTTGTGACCATTTTTGGCGCAAACATTAAGCATTCGCATTTCCATTCAATGTACTCATGAAGCTTTAGTCTCTAAATCGAACTCAAGTTCGGTTTTTAAGTCCTGAGGTCATGGCTTTGGGTCATAATTAAACACTGAGTCGATTCTCAACATTGCGCTATCTTAGTCAGTGATCGAAACTTGAGTTATGACCCCAGTTTTAGGTAAAATTGAAGTAGTTAGTTGGCAGTCGTTCTCCGCCTTTACTAATTTTAATTTAACTTAGTTGGAATCGAGTTAAAGTAATATAAGTATGAGTGGTTGAATCACACTTGCTCATTTGCTAGTATTCGCATCCAAACTCTAGGGATTGGATTTGTATGCCAGCGTTCGATCGCGCTTGCTTATTATTTAGGACTATGTCCGCAACCCAAGGATATAAGTTATTTTGTGGGTGGTCAATCAGACCCGTTTCATGTTTATACTCTAGTCCACACTTAAGAAATCTAGTGCTTGTTGACAGATGGTCGGTTACATCTGCTTAAGGGTTAGGATCTTATTCATGCTCTGGGAATATGGAGTTGGTTAAGGTCATGGATGGTCAGATCACATCCTCCTTGGTAAAATAAGTAAAGTCGTAGATGGGCGGACCCATCCTCCTCGAGCTTTGGAAAGAAGCGAGAACGTGGATAGACGGATCCATCCTCCTTGAGCTGGATAGTTGATTCACGTTCCAATTTCAGAGTTTGCACTTCAGCTCGCACTATGGGAGATGGAGTTTGTTAGAGAATTGCATGTTCCAACTCTCTTTTAATTAATTGTCATTTGCCCCTTAGCTTGGGGTCTTATCTAGCGAGTGATCGGTCAGATCATGATCACTCTCTATTTGAACGAGTCCCACCGTAAGACGGAACTCGGCTCTTCGTATAACATGATGGTTACATGATGCATTTAAGAATCACTAATTTGGCTTTATGAGTCTGCGTTTTATTGCTGAAATAAGAAATCGAGGCAAAAATCAATTGCCTTATTACAAATACAAATTCTTGAATTGCATAAACGAACTTGAAAAAGAAAGCAGACTAAATGAATGAAAGCCAGTTATATGTGATAGTGACAGAGACTTTCGTTGTTTCATGCTCTCAGTGGAGTGAGACCATCAATTGTCAATAGCTTGAATGTGCCATCTCCAAGCTTCCGCTCAATGACATACAGTCCTTCCCATGTTGGTTTCATGTGCGAAGGGACAGGACAGATCCACGTAAGTACGAGATCGCCAACTTCAAAGGTTCTTGGCCGAACCTTAGCATTGTATAATCGAGCGACTCGGTTGTGATGTACAACTGCCCACAAATCATCCTTTTCACCTTTCTCATCTAATAAATCTAGAGATTCTGAAAGTAGGATGGCATTCATCTACAGATCATAATAAGTCAGACGGTGAGAAGGCACCTCTAACTCAACTAGAATAATGACTTTGGAGCCGTAAGAATGAGGGAATGGAGTATCGCTGGTCACGGACTTGTAGGTAGTTCGATATGCCCATAAGACCATGGGGAGCTCATCTACCGACTTACCTCCAGCCTTCTCCAGTTGTTTCTTCAGAATGGACTTGATGACTTTATTGACAGCTTCGACTTGTCCATTCGTTTGAGGACGAGCTACCGCCATGGATATCTTCTGGATGCGATAGCATTGGTAGAAATTCTTAAACTCGACACTATCATATTGGGCCCCATTGTTAGTTATAATCATCTATGGGAGGCCAAAGCGAAAAATGACGTTGCGCACAACAAAGTAGATTACTTTTTTCCTCGTGATAGTGGCAAGAGGCACAAATTCTACCCATTTAGTAAAGTACTCAACTGCAATGATGGCATACTTCGTGCCACCCTCAGTTAGAGGCAAAGACCGTATTATATCAATACCTCATGTGGAAAACGGCCATGGACATACCATTTGAGTAATCTCAGTTAGTGGGGCTCTAAGAATTTTGGAATGCTTCTAGCATCTATCACATCTCTTAGCATAACCCGATGCATCCAGGTTTGCAGTTGGCCAGTAATACCCGTACCTGAGTATCTTCTTCCCAAGGGCTTGCCCTCCAGTGTGATCGCCACACTCTCCTTCATGCACTTCCTACAACAATCGCTTGATTTAATCGCGGGCGATACACAGAGGTAAAGGAATAGAAAATCCCCTCGTGTACAAGACTCCATCTTGGATAACAAACCACGAAGCCTTTTGGAAAATCTGTCTTTTCTCACTCCTGCACTCGGGTAATGTTCCGTGTTCAAGATAGTTTTTGATTGGAGTCATCGATGACTCCATCTCGGGCATTGACTCATGAACCCAGTCTATCCCTACCCCGATCAATAATCAAAGCAGTAAGCGTCTCCACGGGGATGACTCTCATCTGTTATGCTTCGCCGATGTTAGCCTGTTTTACTATAGAACCGACCTTCGGATTTTTCTCTTAGGGTATACAGCGGATAGTATAATAGTCATACTGGTTCAACACTTCCTAGACCAGCATAAGGTAAGAGGCCAACCTTTGATCACTAGCTTGATATTCTCCTTGAACCTGGCACACTACCAGTTGTGAGTCGTAGTAAATTTCCACAGCGATGACTCCTAAATCCTTAGTCCACCGATTAAGGCTTCATACTCGGCTTCATTATTAGTTACATGGAAGTCGAATTTCAAAGCATAACATACAAATCGCCCTTTTGGAGTTTCGAGCACCACTCTAGTGCCTAAGCACCAGTCGTTTGATGCACCATTTGTGTATAGCTTCCACATATAGTTAGGAGGTTCATTGGTTTTGGGCAAGTCCTCTGGTATGGTGAACTCAGCTATGAAATCCACCAGAACTTGTCCTTAAATAGCTCGCGTTGGGGAATAAGTGATATCAAATTGACACGGCTCGTTTTTCCACTTGAGCAGCCTACCAAACGTCTCAGGTCGTGTCAGGATTTGTCATAATGGCTAGTTGGTGTAAATAGTGATCGGATGAGCTTGGAAATATGGGCAGAGCTTTCTCGAGGCTACAGACAATAAGCCAACTTCTCTATCTTTGGATAGTTTCTTTCTGCCCATGTCAACCTTTTGCTGATATAATAGACTAGTCATTGCATCTGATCCTCTTCTTGAACTAGCACAACACCTATCGGGTTTACTGAAACTTCCAGATAGACATACAACTTCTCATGAT
Organism: Allium fistulosum; assembly: GCA_030737815.1. NCBI lineage: Eukaryota > Viridiplantae > Streptophyta > Magnoliopsida > Asparagales > Amaryllidaceae > Allium > Allium fistulosum. The sequence goes on along the minus strand of CM060902.1, from coordinate 651,427,493 downwards.
CGACTGGCTTTGACATGATGGGAGGTGTTTCCAAATGTTTTACTACATCCTGGAATACACCCTTGCACTCCTCTATCCACTCGAAACTCTATATTCCTTTTCTGATCAGATTAAAGAAGGGAATGCACTTGTCCGTGGATTGGGAAATGAACCTGCTCAACGTTGCGACCTTCCCATTAAGACTTTGCACCTGCTTTATAGTTGTGGGAGTTTAGAGATTTCGAATCGCCCAGATCTTTTTAGGACTGGCTTCAATTCCTCTAGCATTGACAATATACCTAAGGAACTTTCTAGATGCGACTTCATAATAGAACTTTAATAGATTTAGCTTCATTCTGTACTGTCGAAGTATGTTGAACATCACCTCCAAATCACCGATGTGGTCATAGGATAACTGTGATTTCATGAGCATATTGTCTACGTACACCTTCATAGTCTTCCTGGCCTAGTTTGCAAACATTCGGTTTAGGAGCCTTTGGTGGTTGCTCCAGCATTTTTGAGTCCAAATGGCATCACCTTGTAGCAATAAAGTCCCAGATCAATGATAAAGCTGGTGTGCTCCTAGTCGGGAAGGTGCATTGGGATTTGATTATAGCCGGAGTACGTGTCCATGAACGATAAGAGCTCATGTCCAGCTGTTGTATCCACCAGCTGATCGATTCTGGAAAGCGGGAAACTGTCTTTAGGGCAAACTTTGTTCAGATTCGAGTAGTCTACACATGTCCGCCACTTTCCATTTGACTTTCTGACAAGCATTGGATTCGATACCCACTCCGGGTATAAAGCATCACAAATAAACCCATTAGCCTTGAGTTTATCCACTTCTTCCTTCAGGGCGGCAGATCTCTCTGGATCCAGGCAAACACATCGAAGCTTGCTCGAAGAAAATCAACCAATTCCTGTCCCATCTGAGGGCTAAGATGAAATCCGATTTTTACCATTCGGGGATCATCATCATCGATAAGGGCATCAATTGTCAACTTTGTCGGGGAGGCCTGGTACTCTCTGACTTCCCCTTTATCACGGTTGTCTCTAGGGTCAAGATCTTTAGGAAACTGGTCATGGTGCCCGAGCCTCGGCTCAAGCTTTAATTGTCAATCCTCCATAGAGCGGATGTAGAGAGATTCCTCAACACCCTTACCTTTCTCCTATCGCTGTGCATACCATGGCTTTATAACATAACAAGCACGTCCGGCTACCTGATCATCATGTACCACCCCGACTCCATTATTAATAGGGAACTTCAGAGTCAAACACCAAGGGCAATTGCTGCCCTCAATTCTGAAAGGGCCGGCTGGCCCAAGAAAGCGTTATAAGGAGAATGAATATGCAACACAACAAACTGCAACATCCGAACACTAAGGCGATCAACAATACACAACTCAATAGATAATTCCACCATCCCAGCCGGCATGGTTGCACTACCATTGAAACGATATATGCATGACCGATACAGTTTCAGATCCTTTGCTTCCATTAGCTTTTGACTGTATGCACGTTTAAAAAGTATGTTTACAGAACTTTCACAATCAATTAATATCATCTTCATCCAAGCAGGACCAATTGGGCAGAAATAACAAATGGATCAATGGTGGGGGCCATGACCTTGTTAGCATTATGGTTTCTAAAAACGATGTCATCTGTCATCGTCCTCTATTGTTTTGCTAGATCCCCTTCGTCGGTACCACTACAACATTTGAGTTCCACATGCCTAATTGAACTAGCATATGACTCCATTTCCTTCCAGCTCCGATTGACCGGATGAGGACCACCACTCACAGTATTAATCACCAGCCTCCATCCAGTACGTGCAGGCTCTTCAGGTCTTGCCTAGCCTTGGCCCTGATTGGGATTTGATGGGACTGCTCTGCAATCCTATGGAGCCCAGACAAACAACTCTAACTTCCTTTCTCTAATCAAATTTTCAATAATATCCTAAAGATGACGACATTCATTAGTGTTATGGCCGTAACAATCATGGATCTAAAAAACTTTCTGATCTGAATCTGCTTCTCCAACGATGGTTTTGGAGCTAGCTTCTTGTACAGCAATGTATTGCAGGATTGAAGATAAACATTCTCTAGCGAAGTGTTCAAAGGAGTATATCGATTGAACATAAGAGCTCTAGGTCTCCCACGATGAGGGTCTCTCTTCTTTCCTTGACCTCCATTACCCTTCTACTAACTTTGCTTATTCTGAATATTAACTGTACTTTACTGAAACTCTCCCCGGTCTGCTTCACTGCAACATTACTTTGGATACCATCACTACTGGCCACATGACATCCTGCTTCCTAGACCATCTAGCGTCTTCTCTCCTCAAAAACTGGACTGCCTTTGCATAGAAATAGTCCAATGAAGCAGGGGGTTTCCTAGCCAAACAATCATCAAACTCAGAATCGAGATCGTTCCCTTTAGTCAATGCCATCAGAATAGAGTTGTCGTTGGGATTGCTGACTTCGACACAAGTAGCATGGAACCTTTCCAAATAATGCCTTAGAGTCTCTCCTGGGGCTTGAGTAACACTGGATAAAGTATTAACATCCTTAGGTCTTGCAGCATGCACATGGAACTGCCCGACAAACTTAGTAGTCAACTGGTCGAGACACAAAATAGAACTTGGTGGTAGACGGTTGAACCGCATAGTCGCAATGCCTCCCAAGGAGAAAAGGGAGCTTCTACACTTAACTGCTTCGTCAGCCCGAGCGGCATTCATAATCCATTCATATTTCAGAATATGTTGGTTGGGATCTGAATTTCCTCCACTACAGGCAAGGTCAGCATCTGGAATTGGCAGGGCAGTTCTGCATGTAAGATATCGTTGGTGAATGGGATGTGACTTCTAGAAATCCTCCAGTCATCATTAGTGAGGCCATGACTTTCCCATATCATTTGTCATATCTTATTCGGAATATCAGGCATCTGGATATTCGAGGCTAAGCCATGGTTGGATTCCATGTCACGAGGATGGTCTGGTCGTTGTCTACGGTCCGTTCCATGCCCCCTTGGATCTCGGGCTTCGTGGAAGTAAGGATCCTAAGCATGAATGTAGTGGAAAAGGGCTAGATCTGGTTCGTTCTAGATCTCATGATCTAGATCTGTAGCAACAGCCGTATTGTCATAAGCAATGTTGTGAGGAAGCATCCTCCCTCGAGGGGAGGGTGCAGCTTCATGCCTTGTGGAAGGATCTATCCTGGCATATCCAGGATTTGTAGTATGCAGGTGCCTGGAGGCCTCTGTGTAGTTTCCATCTAATCGACGGTGCATAGAGCTGTGATAGGAATCAGATAACGTTGAGCTTTCAAACAAGGAATAAGACGTGTGCTCCCTTCTAGATCTCCCTCGCCTTTCTTCATTCAACTAGTTCACAAGTTCCATGTTGGGACGGATCTGTTGAGTGAGCTCTTGACAGCTTTGAGTGAGGTCATGCATGAGGGTCTGGAATTCCTCTCTAGTTACTGGACCGGGTAAATATGGAGCTCAATTGATGTTTGGCCTGTAGTAGTCAGCTGCGTAGGACTTCGCATATCCCTTCCTTTCGGATTAGCAGTATTAGAAGCGATTCTGGTATTGCACACCATGTAGGATGTAGTTCTCCTCAGATCTAGAACTATCTGAATAGGATAGAAGGAACCACTAGAAGAAAGATCTGGATCTCCTCCTTAGCTTTTAGCAATCCGACAACGGCAAGGGATCCACAGAGCAAGAGAAAAAGTAGAGTTTATCTCAGTGAAAACATCAAAATGTTTATACCAAAAATGGGCACAACACTCATCGGATGTAATTAAAGAAATTATAATGAAGAAATAAAATGAAAATTGAGGCTAATCTAACAATCACACCAAGAAAAATGAGCAGTAGTAAAAGAAGACAAGAATTTATAATGGTTCAACGTAGTAGCCTACGCCCCCCTTGAAGCATTTGCTGTTTATTTCTGATTATAAATTGAACTACAATGGTACAATGACCAATACTCGGGTTGCAATGGAGTTTAACCCGAGGAACAGCATCAAATGTCCTTTTTAAGCTATAATGGAGGTGTTATTTATAGGTGTGAAGCTGAAATTATCTGCCTTGAATCTCGAAATACCCTTTTTTATGCGTAGGTAGGCCCACACAATCGATCTAGAGCCATTTGGGATCGATTCTCGATCGACTGACATAACCTTCGTATCGATCAAGAAACACTCCAATTGAGTTGCGATCGATCATGGACGTTCTTGAGTGATATGCAATCTTCTGTTGAAATTTCATAGCAGTTGGATTTGTGGTTTGAGAGAAGTGATTGATCCAAAATTGATTTTTCTAGTGAAACTGAAGCCTTCGTATCGATGGATATGTATCCATCATCTCGTATCCATCAGACCACCATCCTTCCGAGTCTTGTGCCATGATCCATGCGATGCACTCCATTCCTTGACCAGTTCCTTTGTATCGATCGATACGAACACATTCAACACAAAATGGCTTATGAATGCTTGCTGCTTCTCGTATCCATCAGCATCCTTGTCTTTGCATCGATCATATGCGCTCTGGTGAAGCATATGCTTTTTATCGATCTGGGTTGGATCAATACGAACCGTGATCGATCCGAAGCAAGATGCAAGGCTCGTTTTCCATCCAGGAGTTAATTGGTCGATGCGAAATGTATTGATATGAATATCGATTAATCCAAACCAATGCCGCAGTGATCGATACGAAAGTATCGATGTGAATATATTTCTTTCAAATATTGATCCATCCATAAATTGAGCGTACGAACTTCGTTTGACCTAAAACTTGGAATGTGGCCTTCCATAGCTCTGTTTGTCATATCGTGCAAATCGTAGCTCGATCCAGACTCAGACCAAGTTTGCCTGTATCCATCGTGAAATTATAGATAACCGATCTCTGAAGTGGATTGCCTTCAGTCTCTAATCAAGTCCTTGGTATCACGACCTTGCCACAACGCAGGATAATAGTTTCTTTTGTGAAATAGGTACCTTTTAAGATGTTATGTTTTATTCCATTTCATTGTGCGATTCTAAAACTATAGATAGATAGCTCTGTGTATACTATATATTTTTTAAGTTTTATCAAGTTAATAGCCCGTTTTGATATGGATCTAGGTTCGATGGGCTTTTATTGAGTCGAAATTAGATCCATTTCGGGACAAGTTGTTACATTTGGTATCAAAGCTTAGGTTACTCGATTGTTAACCTAAAAATAAGATCAATGTCCAAGATTAAGTGTGAAAGCACCAGCCCTATTCAATCAAAGCAAATAACATAGAAAAATAATAGGAAAAGGTAATCAAACACATGGATTTTTATAGTTGCTCGGCTGTTAATGAAGCCTAGGTCCACTTTTATAAGTTTCTTTATTGAGTGATTGCTTTACAAGTTGAATCTTATTACAATTTGATAGGATTAGATTAAGTCACAAGTACAAGTGTTCGCCAGTGAACCACAGTAACCTCTAACTATTTTATGGGGGATGAAGGTTGAAGAAGCAACTAGTCCATAAGATCCCCTTTATGTTACAGGTGATGTTTTATTTATAGGAGTTTGAGAGTGAATTGGACCAGACTTCTTCCATCAAAGAGCACCTACACTTGGCAAAGTCCACCTATGTTAATATGATGACTCAACGATGAACCATAGCCATGACTCATAGCCCTTATTCGACAATGACTCACGGTGTTAGCTCCAAACTTGGAGAAACTTTTCTAAGTCTCTAATTTTCCCCTTCTAAGAGGGCTTGCCAAGTTGGAGATGTTATTGATGAGCCATGATGACTTGGCAATGACTTATAGCCATGACTCGACGATGACTTATAGCCATGACTTGGCGATGACTCATCCCCTTAGCATATATTTAGTCCAATTTCTCCTGAGCTATTTCCTTTGTTCACTTGAGTGTGCCTTCCAAAGTTCAAGACATTTCGAGTTGGTTCACGCATCTATCTTCTTAGCTCTTTATGTTTGACCAAGCCATAGAATAAGGCATCCAATCCTTGCCTGACTCTTATGAAATCTTTAGGCAAGATGTAGTGAAGTGGGGGAATCAAGTCACGAGGTCTAGAAGGTCATCGGACAAGCACCCTAAGGTCGGCTATAACCTATAAGTTAACTCGGCACCTAGTCTAAAGGGAAGGGCCCCACTTTCTAGAATTTTAATTAAGTCTTCTTTGATAATTTCTAAGTGCTCCAATCAAAGTTTCAAGTCAATCTGATTTCGTCTGCTTGAGACTGTCCAAAGGTTGTAATGCTTGGAGTTCGACTTGATATTTATATGTTAGACACAAGTTATACTCGCTTAGAGTCTGACCTGAAATTTTTGTGTGTCCGACCTGAGTTCTGCTCATTATGATTTTTTGGAGTCTGACATGAGAGTTTATGAGTCAGAATTTAGGAGAAATAAGTCAGCATCAAGTTATCTTTAAAACTCGGTACTAAAGTTATTTACTTAGTTTGCTTTGAGTCTGACCTGAGCTTTTATTGATTCATCCCCTAGTTATATTTAGCGATAACTGATTTAAGTCTGACCTAAGAGTCCTGTGAGTCAGAGCCTAGTTATATTCAGCGATAACTACTTCGAGTCTAACTTGAGTATTTTGTGAGTCAGGCCTGAGTTATATTCAGTGACAACTACTTAGAGTCTGACTTGAGAGTTTTCTGAGTCGAACCCAAGTAAAATCATAACTTTCATTTTCCTTCATTTTTCCTAGGTTTAGCTCAGGTATGACTCGGGTCCGACACCAAGCACCATGTTAAAAAATCTCAAGTCAACTTTTTCCACTCATTTTTGTTAATTCCTTCTTCTTGCCTTTTTTATGATGTTTCCAGAGTCCATGAATCTTTTTGTCTTCATTTCGACGTTCTAACTTTTGTTGACATCGGCCTTGTCAAAAACCCAGTTAACATTTTCCCTAGGGTACGCTTTCATTGAAAACAAAGTGTACTATGGATCGAGATAAGTTCTGGACAGCAATCCAGCAAATTCCAGTTGATCTCATACATGTCGTCTTGAGATGTTTCTTTTACTTAGTTGATTGTCCATTAATTGTTTGTTTTGTTTTTAATTAGAATTCCAATTACCTACATTGGTAATCTATTTATACCCTAAAGATAATGTAATGCTTTAGTTTGGTATAGAAACTCGTTATGATGATCCTAGGATAATGGCAATTTTGAAGGGAGTTGACTGAATTTTGGATTGCACTCGGTTGGTAGTGAAGCAAAGATTAGACTCGGACGAATGTACACTATTCGGAGAAAAGCCTTCCTCACCATATTCAACTGTCACTTTTCTTAGACTTAGCTAAGTTCGTGTTACCGTTTTGAATTCTTGTTCTATGATTTATTCCAAAATCATATATAGTGGATGATTCCATGTATCGCTTTTCCTATTTCAGTACTTCTAGTGATCCTAAAAAAGTTGATTGACGACTTAGTTGTATGTAAAAGCACCAACATCCAATATTTAGATCCAAAAAGAACAATATGGATTCATAGATCATAGAATAGATTGCTGAAAAGAAAATGAACATAATCTCTTATAGTTGTTTGGTAAATTCTGGACTACATCCACTCTAATAGTCTTCTTATTATACTGTAGGATTACAAATACAGTTGTTCTTAAACTTAGAAAACTAATGGAAATAGAGAAGAAAAGTGATAAAGGAGAGCCAAAAAGGAAAATATCTCAAATGAACCATAAAGCTTCTATTTATAAGGGAATACAGTGAGATATCTTCCTGAAAATTTCGGTTATGGAGTCTTTAGATTCAGACGAGGTCACCCTATTGATGTGCAAGTAAATGTGCATATATTTACATCCATATTTTATCTCTTTTTATTTAAATAAACATCATATTTGGGCATTTTAACATGTTTAAAACCAAAATTCAATTATTTCCAAACCATCATATTTTCATCTTCATTTAGGGGCAAAATGGTCGTTTTTGTGCATGTGTAAATTTGAGAATTTTTACTTGGACATTTTTGATAATTTTTATAGGAATTTTGATGCATATGGAAGAGGCTTATATGAAGATACATGCATGCACAAGAAAATACAAGGAATGAAGAGGAAATAATTCAAGTTCAAGATCATGGAGGACCCCACCCACTTACCTTGACTTTCAATTAGGAGCTAAGCACATGTTAAAAGGACTTAAAGCTTCATGTACATTTAAGTGGTGGATTAGTGAATGTTAATGATTACTTGGAAGCCACACCACCTCAAGGGTATTTTAAGAAGCTCCCTAAAAAGAGAATTAGGGTTTTATGCATGTATAAATAGCCCTCTTATGTACATGAACATATCTTCTACTCTTTCATATTACTTAGAAAATTAGAGTGCAAAATTGTAAGCAATGTTTCATGAAATAAAAATGGCTTCCAAGCCTCTTTCTTCTCTCTTTTCTACATGCTTTTCTTTGTTTTTATGTTAATTCTTATTTCTATGGTCTCTTTCTTTTCTTTGTTAGTAGATTAGTTTTACATTCATGCAAGTAGTGTAGCTTAATTCCTTTTGTTGTAAGTAGTTTAATTACATTCTCTTCTTTGCTATTTTTCTATTTTCTTCTCTTTTTAATGTTGAAACTTACTTGTGTTGCTTCAATACCACAAATGAGTAGCTAAACCCCTTCAATTTAGGGGTAATGAAGCTCTCAACTATTATGTAATTTCAACATTTTATGATTTATGATCTCATTTGGTTTATGCTTCATGAAGTGAGTTTTGATGCAAGTTTATACAAGTGGGTTTGATAGCTTATATTGCTTATGCAAATGAGCTATTCTTATTCAACATAAACACAAATTGCATCATTATTTACTAATCCATTTTTGATTGTGAAATTAAACTAAAAATGAAATTTGATGATCTATATTACTAGTTACAATAGTAAATAGATCATACTTAAAATAGCTTTTGCTTTGGCTTCATTTTCATGAGAATTATAAGTGGTTTATTTGTTGTATTATAGTTTGATGGTTTGAGTTACGTTAATTAATAACATAAACAAACCAAACTTATGATAAATACAATAATATCTCACTTAATATCTAAGCTAGAGATCACAAATTGTTTGTTTGTTGATTTACAAAATTATGAGAGTGGATTTATCCCTAAATTGTTCTCTAGTCTAATAGTTTTTAAAGCACATTTTAATTCTAGTTTAGCTTTATTTTGCTTCTAGTTCGCAAATTCTCCTCCATTTGGTCTAATTTGATTGAATAGATTTTTAAACTCTAACATTTCCCTACGGATCGACCCATATTCACCACGTACTACAAGTGTACGCCATGCGCTTAGGGTAAAATTTATTTCAAAAATTTTCGACTAATTTCTAAGCCGATAGAAAATTAGTCGATTAACATGTTTTTGAGGAATGTGCACCAATTGATCGCGGGCCCCACTTCAACCAAAATAACGATCAATACCGATCGTTTTTTAGCTCAAATTGATAGGTGATTAATATGGTGGGTCTCACTCTTCAATATATTGACATTCCTAAAGTTTCATGTGTAGCTGACTTGTAGATTTTGAGATAACGATCAATCTCCGTTGAGTTAAATTGTTGCGTTGAAATTTTATGGATCATGCACGATCCATAAATATGGACCATGATCGATCCATCCAAATCTGTCTTGGGGCCCGATGATCGACGACGTTGGCCCTCCATGCCTTCTAATTTGTGTTTGTGAAATTGTTTTATCGATCGCCCTTATATCCATTGAGCTATATATTGATCATTGTTGAAAATCTTTAAAAAGATCGTCGATAAACCCACTTCAGAATTGATTCGAAGTGAAACCTAAAGTAATCACCTCTCTGAGTGAAAGCATATGTTGAAGATTCTGGCTCAGGGTCAGACTCGGGTAAAATCCAAATTTTCTCTAAGCAGACATGAATCCAACACCAAGCACTAAGTTGGATCGGTATTGATCGTTTTCTCCAAGCAAAGAATTCGACACAAAACACGAAGTTGGTTTGGTACCGACCTTTTCCTCCGAGCAAACATGAATCCGACTCCAAGCACCGATTCAACGCTTCAAATTCCTACAACCCAAGCGAATCTTGCGTCGACATCAAGCAAATAGCAAATTTTCTTGAGTCCAACTCCATGCGATTTACCGTCGATCTGTCAACATCGATCCATCTTTTGTAACATCCTTTATCGGGAGACCAAAAGCTAAGCGCTACAGATGCTGCAGCCATCCATAGTATTAACTTCTGGTGATGAAATATGCCAATGCTTATGGTATCCATAATATCAGAAGCACTTGAATATGAACAAAATCACAAATTTCAAAAAACAACATTTAGCTGATTACATTTCAAAACAATATCATATCCAAGTTACATAATCCCTTAAATCATTTTCCATGTACTGATCAAATATAATTTACAACAGTACGCCAAGAGCGACATATGACGATGCCCCCTTGGATGACCAGAGAAATATAGACATGACTGTCTTAATATACACGGCAGAATCAAAACAAATAAAACTGAACTCCTAAAATAGCACTACTACAAAACAGGCAATTTGAATCGGTTGTTTACCCCCCTTTTGCATCAGTTCAACAACCGATGCATATGCAATCGATGCAACAGGCTTAACACTTTTGCATCAGTTCTGAAACCGATGCAAAAAGGTACTTTTTGCATCGGTTGTTACTAACAACTGATGCAAAATATCATGGTTGGTTGCTTGGACACAGCCCCCATGTTGCATCGGTTTTTTATAACAACCGATGCAAACTAATCCCTCTATTGCATTAGCTATTTATACCTGATGCAAAAAAGCCATTCTCAAAAATCATTATTACAGTACTCAAATAGACAATATATATATATATATATATATATATATATATATTATTGATTATAACAAAAAATTATTGCATGCAATATTACAATCATTCAAAATTAAATTTGATGGAAAATACAAACTGAATAACATAATACCAAAATAAGCATATATCAATTACAGTGTTAATAATCTATACAAAATAAGTGTGGATACATCAAACTGTGCAACCATCTAGTTACATCAAATAACAATCACCACTGCCACAGCTCCTTACTTCCTCATCATTGCCTACTTCACACCTCTAACCAACAACTTCAAACTGCATACATACATCAGCCTTCCCAAACAACTGTTGTACCACTAGGTCCACTACCATCCATCTTCCCTCAACAAACCACCAGCAAGCAACCTGAACAATCAACCACGTGCAGATTCAATTTTAAACCTTATTCAATTTGGATAAAACACTTTACATCCTTTAGGACCATTATAACATGTAACAACATTAGAAACGGATATTGTTTTTCTGGAGGAACCTACTTTTAAACCTTCCCGTTTCTTACAAATGATTAATCCCTAACAGCTGCTGTTATCACTTTCAACTACCACCACAACCTTTAGCTTATGGCTGCTTTCAATAACTAACAAGACCAAGTTGCTAAACATGTTTACTATTATTCTGTGTCAATTGTTAAACATCACCACATGTGGAGATTTATGGTACAGTTGGAGATATCTGTCAAACATCACCACAAAAAGTTTCTTATTCTTTTGCTTCACACAGTGTTAAACATCAGCACAAAAGGTTTATTACCCATGAAATCAGATGAAATGGAAATGGCAAAGAACATAACTTTGATGGCCCTCGTTTTCAAAATCTGCATCCCTAAATAGACCAGATATTGTTTTTTTAGAGTAACCTTGATTTTATTAGCTTGTAAATCGGTTCAGTGGTCCAGTTGGTTGAGATACGACTATTTTTAGCATTAAGCGAGCTTATGGCGGTGCTTACAAGTTACAGCAAAGCAAAACCAGATGATCCACAATATCACATGAATAAAACACCAGAGCCAAACAAAAGGACGAAATTGTTAAAAAAAGATAAACCTACCTTCTGCTGCAAATCTTATAGTGTAGCCACAGCCTCCTTTAATTTGAAGATGATGTCCATAAGGTAACTCTGTACAAAATAATGTAGATTGTTTTGCTGTACAAAAAGAACGACATCAAAACAAAATAATGGTATAGTTTACGGTAAAATTGTTAATAATAAAGTTTGTATGATGAAAAGAAAGATATAAATGGCATATCAATTCGAAAATATAATACTGCATGCTTATCAATTGCTGAGAATGTAAAGAGTTTACAGGCAGGTCAAGAATTTTTTTTGAATATTATAAAAAGGTACAACCAAAGTAATTAAAAAATTTAACGCGAAAACAGCCATATCATACAGAGAACATAAAGCCTTAATATATTCAAGAATAGGTGGCTGAAAATCCATAAACTTACAATGATCTAAAACACAAGCAAATAATCTAAACTTTGTATTCAGGTAATGGTACCGCAAAATCAAACTTTGGTATTCAGTTAATGGGCCAATGGTTAGTGAAAACTCATTATTAAGAAAATTCTTTACTAAGCTTCACCGTTTGAATATAAACAGCATAAAAAGAAGATATAACATGCACACTTTTCAGCTCATTCTTAATACAACGCAAACTATTGCAATGTGCTTTTCAAATAATGATTCTAGAAATAAAAACCCATTATTGTTATTTAAATTATATAATATAGTAGGTAGTTGTTGCTAGCTTGAAACCAAATGAATAAATAAAAAATAATGAGACAAGATTGTTTGTCTATTAGAATATATGGATAAAGTAGATAGCTTGTTGTTGAGAAAATAAGGACGTACCATTATTGTTATTTAAATTTTACCGTAAACTATACCATTAAAATTGTTCTGATATCCATAATATACTGCAGTCCAGGCTTAAACATACCATTACGGTACAAGGGACAAATCTATGATTTTAACCAATTTTCATTAACTTTGAACTTTGAAAGAATGGGCTTTCACTGTATAAATTTACGTACCTGTTTGTGACGAAGGAGCTTCATCATGTGAATACCACCCTAGTAAAGCCTGATTACTGTCATAACCTTCCCATTTATCATCCGTGTCTTCACAACATACGATGTCATTTGACATTTGTGATCTTCTGATGTTGTGACATCTACTTTATGAGGCAATGATGAATGCAGGATGTATACTGAAGCAAAAAATGTTTGAAAAATATGTAGAGGTCAAGCAGAAATCTAAAATTACATGGCTACATGAAGCTGATTCAAATGCTAAGTTCTTTTATGCTAAAATGAACATGAGAACTAAACAGATACCAATGTTTTCATAACTTCAAAAAATACCAATGTAAGCTCCGTCATAGCATAATACTTATGCTGCAAACATGTTGAAAACTTAGGCTTGCACAACATAACCTCAAAACCAGATAGAGAACTAAACAGATACTAGATATACATAAAGTTTATACCTTGATCGATATCTAGAAACCAAGATTGTTATCCAATTCACAGAAACAAAAATTACTTTATCCTGGTAGTAAACAATCTTTGCAATACGGTCTTATCATGATTTGTAGAAGCCTCCTACCTGTCATTATTTGCAAATACATAATCTCAACTGAGCTTCAGTTCATATCCACTAGATGGTATTATGCTTCAGCAATGCTTACTAGTAATAAACATGTAACGCACATCCAAAGCCATTAAGAAGACACTTTAAAAAAGGCAAACGACAACACAAAAGCAGTAAAAATATAGGCTGCTTACACCAAAGCAGAGCTGAGCAGAAGATGTTACTAAGAGCCTGTTTAGATACTACTTATCAGTAGGGAAAATGACTTATTAGCTGCTTATTACTATTTGAGTGTTTCCCACGACTTATAAATAGCTTGCAAAAGTAGTTAATAATTAAAAATTGGAGATGCAACTTTATGTCGTTTATGACTTATAAAACACCATTCATAGCTATTTTAACAAAATATATCTGCTTATAAGGAAAATTAGATTCAAACATTCTTACCTGTAAATCACTATTTAAAACTAGTTATAAGTTACTATTCAAAACTCCTTTTAAGGCATTTTAAAATAAATCGTTCCCAAACGGACTCTAAGCAACAGAAGAAACTCTGAAACAGATAAAACTGAAAAGCGCAACTGTATAAGCAACAAAGAAGGAGAGTTACTGAAACCAATTTGTGCCTACTATGGCAAAGTGATCATTTTAACTGTATCAATCCAAAACTTAAATATATTATATCAAAATATGAATATAAGAAAATAGTCTCAGACAACCGAGGAAGGAACGACCATCATGAGTTCTGAAAGCCTGGCAAGGTGAAAGCTCTTAGCCAGCCACTACGGGTGTAGTGAGAAATGAGCCTTTCTTTGTTCATCATGACTGCTCGTTTTCCTTCAAATTTCAATTAAAACAGACAATACAGAAATGAAACAAAACAGTGAATGAAAAGGACCAAATCCAACGTGAAACCATGTCAAACCTTCATAATAGTCAACTCACTCGGATCCATCCTCTCTTTAAAAAAATCACATATTAATAACGATTCACATCCCACTGCTTTTCCCCATCGCATCCAATACTCATTGCCATGGGCTTCTTCCGCAGCTGCATCTGCTGCCACAGACCATCCGACGAAGTTGAGCACCAGTGGGATCCACCGTAGGTCATCGACGGCGACTCCGTCGGTTCACTGAGACTAGACTTCAATCACTTTACCAGCTCACTGCCTACTGTCCCTCGTCACTGCAGTTTTATCGCCTCCACCAACAACGATTTCCAAATCGTGAGTTCCTAATTCACTGAGACCAACTACACGTGACCAACCCACCAGCGACTGAAATCCGCAAATCAAATTCAACGCATCGAATCTCCTAGAATCCACAACTGAATTTGAGAATTACTTACGAGAGCCGATTTTGATTTGGCTTTGAGATTTGCTTTAGAATTCGAATCGAGACATGATTTTATAAATTGACATTAAATTTCATTTGATTTAAAGTCGTTCAATTGAACGAATATAAAGTTGCTTTTGTTTTCTTCTTAACTGGTTACGGGGGAAGTGGAGGGATAAATGAAGGCTAAGCGGGAAATGAAAAGTTAAGGGGAGGGAAAATGAAAGTTGGAGTAGCAAACCGATGGAAAATGAATGCAAACTAATGTAGTTGCATCGGTTGAATTTAAAACCGATGCAACTAAAACTATTTGCACGTACCAATTGCATCGGTTGTTGGTGACAACCGATGAAAATTTGATTTTTTATTAGCTATTGCTTTTCACGTATCAATTGCATCAGTTATTAAGATGGAACTGATGCAAATAGTTCTATTTGCATCAGTTTTTACTTCAACTGATGCAAATGAGGCGAAGCAATATGCACTTTTTGTACTAGTGTAGCTATCCGTCGGCCACCTGCTCGTCTCCTGGAACCTTATTCGCCAAAATCTTAAAACCTTAAAACCTCAACTCTCAGCCTATTCAAATCAATTTTGAGCACCCCAGAGAAGGGGAAATAAAAAATTCAAGTTAGACATAAAGCCTTGATTGAATAATTCTGTTACATCTCGGTTACTGATATTGAGTGACACCATGCTACTTAGCGGAACGAGTTTCCCCTCACTGATATCCTTTTTCAAAACATATATTTTGCATATTATTTCCTACAACCAAACTGGTTAATCAAACTGATTATGATAATAAAATAATAGCAAGATACGTTATGCCATAATAGATAATAAATGGACTAACTGTTTGAAATCTAGGCTGACTGCCCTCAACGAGATTAACTGTCCTAAAAACCAGGCAAACTGCCCTTTGGTTTACTCGGGCCTACCAGATACCATACCAAATTGTCTGAACAACTGTTAGACAAATCTTCTGGATGGTCTGTCCTTAACTTACCACTTCAAGGGTCAATTGATCCTAATGATTTTGTGTCTTACCAATTACCTACATCTGTACATCAATATTTCATTCTGTATGTAACCAACAATTTAGCCGAACATACTGGAATTCTGGAATAAATTAGCTAGGGGCTAAATAGCTAATGAGCATCGGGCATGACCCTAACAAGTCCTATCTGGTCTTCTAATCTGAGTCATTTTCTTAGGGTTAAATATCCATTAAATTTTTCTTTGAAAACCTTTTCAAAATGATTTGGTCCTTTAAATCATATATATACAAGGAAAATATATCTTTAGCTTTATTCTAAGCTACTTTTTTAATGTTATATTTACTTTACTCAAAATAATGTCGATGATATTCAATAAGGATTACCCACCCTTTTAAAATAAGGTGAAGTCCTTTATAACTTGAAAACACTTAGGTCATTCTACCTATTTATACAGTTCGAAACCGTTGTTAAAAATCTTTAAACAACCCCTTCGATACCATTGAAAGTGCCACTTTCAAAACCCTATAAAACCCTTTTTTTATCTAGGCCGAAAGGCTAAAACCTTCCTTTCGAAACCTTTGGAAATCTTCCTTTCGAAAGTTTTAAAACCTTAGACGTCTTTCTTTTAAAAACCTTTAAACATTGCCTTTCGAAACCATTGGAAAACCTTTCCTTTTGAAACCATCAGAAAACAACTCCTTTCGACTCCTTCGAAACCTCTGGGAACCACCCTTCTAAACCACTTTTAAAACCTTTCGAATGCATTAGACCTAAACCTTTTGAAAGCATTAGGGTTAAATTTAAAAATATGGAAACCTTTCGAAACCATTCAAAACTGACTACTTCTAAACCCTTTTAAAATGTTTCGGTCAAAACCATTGGATTATACC
Organism: Allium fistulosum; assembly: GCA_030737815.1. NCBI lineage: Eukaryota > Viridiplantae > Streptophyta > Magnoliopsida > Asparagales > Amaryllidaceae > Allium > Allium fistulosum. Next base: position 651,410,805 of record CM060902.1, on the reverse strand, counting down.
TTCAAGTAGAGAAAAAGGACATAAACTTGTTGAAGTCGAAAGCCCTTCCTTTCGAAACCATTCAAATCATCTCTTTCAAAACCAGTTTTGGGTTATACTTCAAACAAAAGAAAAGGTTCCTTTAAAATCATCTAAATGAAAGCAACTGTTTCGAAACTATTTCCTAAGAAATGAAGTGATGGTGTCGAAATCATACATTAAAAAGCAAAATGGGCAGATTTTAGAAAACAAGTAATCCCTCGAAACCAACTGGTCAAAAGGTAAAAAGGCGGAAGCTAGATGTTTCGACTTAGTTGGAAGCATTCGCATAAAAACAAAGATGCAACCCAATCAAAACCATTTCCTTTTAAAAAAGTCGACTTAGTCGAAACCCAACAAAATCGAAAGCAACTCAGTCGAAGCAAGTAGACGTATTTTCCTTAAAAAAGCTTCATCTCTTTCGGAACCTTATGGTTTGGACTCTATACCTTTTGCCCACATCCGATTCATTAAGTACCAGTTGCCCGATACAATATGCATTGGTTTTGACTGTGTCGGAGGCAAAGGTAGAAAAGCAAAACCTGGTGCCGATGGAGATAAAACAATGAAAAACTTATTTATTTGTACTTTTAAACTACTTCTTTTGTACCTAACCTGCCTAGTTTTCTATATCTGATTGGTTGCTATATTACTTTTTCAAAAGTGCTGCCATTTTCCAAAAATAAAAAATTCAATTTATTTACAAAAAGCCCCTTCTCCTTTATAAAATATAAAAAACATTTAAGTCCTATACCAAAAATAATTTTATATACTTATCAAAATTCTTACGAAAAATATGGAATAGTTCTAAAAAATCAAATTATATATGTTTTCTAACATATAAAAATTTCAGACCCAAATAATTAATGATTTACTATAAATAATTTATAACCCAAGATATCATTTTCTGTACTAGAAAATTCATATAAAATCCACATTAATTCCAAAAATTTTGAAAATTGAAACCCATCTCCAAAATATTATTTATAATCTACACAAAAATTCGAAGGCATAAAGATGTAATTTAATAGGGTTTTATCTTAAAACATATCACAGAAATCAATATGAACATGTATAAGTCATCAACAAGTATATATAAACATTCTACCATTCAAAAACTTGGAAAATCAGTGAAAAATATTCAGGTATAATCTTAAAACCAAAACCAATAAAAATTTGAGATGTAAACATTATTCATGTTAGCTTTAAAGACTAAAGGAACTTGAGATTTGGATGAATTTGATTTGAATTAGCTTTTCCTTTATATTTTCTTAATTTCTTCTTCCCCTTTCCTTGTTAATGGTGGATGGTCCCGATTTTTAAATTTTTTTAAATGAAATGAACGTGTATTCTAATACATGGCCAAGAGAATAGATATGGGAATGGCCTCTTTCCCAATTTAGCCCTCCTCTAATTCATTTTAAGCTCTTCTTTAGTTCATTTGTTTTAAATGGCACGACTACCTATAATTAAATCGAATCTTGATCCTCTAATCAACACATTATTTTATTTTATTTGACTATTAAATATCTTAAATAATGTTACCAAAATCTGGGGTGTTACAGATTCCCCTCCATAAAGAATCTCATCCTTAAAATTATGATAAGGCAAATAATAAATCAAACAAAGAGGTAAAACATACCATCAAATAAGTCAGGATAAGTATCTCTAATAATGCTCTCAACTTCCCAAGTACAATCCCTGTCATCGTCACTCTACTGGACTTTAACTAATCTGACCGTTGTGGTTCTATGCCTTTTCTCATCTCTGACAACTATGCCAACTAGTTTTCTCACTATGGTCAAGTCCGGTTTTACCACTAAATCATCTAGCGTAGTCGGTGCAATAGCAGTCTTCAGGTTTCTAACACATTTTTGAGATGAGAAACATGGAAAACAACGTGGACATCTTCCAAACTGCTTGGTATCTCAACTCTATATGTGAATTTCCCGATCCACTCAAGAATAGGAAATGGGCCAATGAATCTCTGCGATAACTTCCCCGATTTCCCAATTTTAATTACACCCTTCACCGGTGAAACATTGTCGAGAACCTTGTCCCCAACTAAGAACTCTATATCTTTCCATTTCTTATCTGCATAACTTTTCTTCCTAGACTAAGCCTCCTTCATTCTAGCCCGAATGACCTCAATCTTTTCTGTAGTTTCCCTAACCAAACCTAGACCAAGAATCAACCTATCCCGGTCTCCAACCAACATACGGGAGATTTGCATGGCCTTCCATACAAAGCTTCAAACGGTGCCATCCCAAAACTAGTCTGATAATTGTTGTCATACGAAAACAGGACTAGATGAAGATGGTCCTCCCATAATCCTCCGAAATCTAGAACACAAGCTCTTAAATAATCTTCCAAGATCTTATTAACTCTTTTCATTTACCCATCTGTCTGCGGATGATAAGTGGTACTTATCTTAAGCTTGGTTCTAAAACTTCATGTAGAATCTTCCTAAACTCACTAGTGAATAAGGGATCTCTATCACTAACTATACTACTAGGAATTCCATGCAGCCTAACCACATTCTTCATGAAAAACCTCACTAAACAGGTGTCGTCCTAGTTGACCTAACTGGAATGAAATGGGCACTCTTGGTCAATCTATCTACTATGACCCGTATACTTTAATTTCCTCTATTCGACCTTGGCAACCCGTCAATGAAGTCCATAGAAATAGAATCCCACTTCCTTATTGGAATATCTAACGGCTGAATCAAACCAATAGGCTCCTAGTGTTCGGCCTTTGCTTACTAGCAATTCAAGCGGTGCTTTACACACAAGCCGATATAACTGCTTCATACCTTCCAAGAAGAAACTCCTCTTCATATCTCGATACATCTTAGTACCTCCCGGATGAATGGTGAACTTCGAACAATGGCATTCTTCCAAGACTTCCTTCCTTATGTTTCCTACACTCAGAACACAAAATCTTCCTTTCTTTCTCAACTACCCATTCTGGTCAACACTAAAACCTTTCAAAGCATCGCTCTCGGTTCCTTCCTTTAGTTTCTTGATCCGTTCAGGATCCTCCATTAGCTTACAAGTAATCCTCTCGATCAAAACTGGTCGAACTTTCAAACAAGATAACACAACTTTATCTCCATTAGACCCAGCCTCGGATCTTCGCTGCACTCTGCAATCTGGCAGTGCTTCCAAATCTTTCCACTCAGCAATCATCGCTAACATTGCATTCTGATGTTTCTTGCTAAATGCATTGCAACCTTGTTGCCTTTCTCTTGTGTGTACTCAATCCCAAAATTATAAGCAAGTACAAAATCCAACCATCTCTACTGTCTCATGTTCAGCTCCTTTTGAGAGAACAAATATTTCAACGAATTATAATCTTTATATAGCTCAAGCCTTTCTCCTAAAAGATAATGTCCCACCCTTTCAAAGCAAAAATCACCGTAGTCAATTCCAAATCATGCATTGGATATCTACCCTCATGCGGTCTAAGCTATCTAAAAGCATATGCAATCACTTTACACCTTTGCATCAGCACAGCTCCCGATCTTGTTCCACATGCATCTGTATAAACATCCAAGTCATGATCCCCTTTCTAGAACATCCAACATAGGTGTGTGGCTCAATAAGTGTTTCAAACTCTTGTATGCTTCCTTACACTTACCGGTCCATACAAACTTTACATCCTTTCTTGTTAGCTTGGTCATCGATGCTGCTATCCATGAAAAATCCATAATGAATCTCCGATAATAACCAGCCAACAGAAGGAAACTCTTTATCTCGGTTACTGTCTCGAGTCTCTTCTAACTATTCACTTCCTCGATCTTAGTTGGATCCACTAACAACCCTTTCTCTTAGACTACATGAACAAGAAACATTACTTCCCTCTTCTAGAAGTGACACTTCAAAAACTTCGATTTCAGCTGATGCTGCCTCAGTGTCTCAAGCATCGCTCAAGATGAACCTCATGCCCTCTCGCATCCTTAGAGTAAATGAAGGTATCATCTATAAAAACTAATAAAAACCTATCAAAGAGCTCTTAGTAAATCTGTTTCATCAAATCCATAAAAAAAGCTGGCACATTCATCAGTCCAAATGACATAACTAACTATTTGTACGACCCACATCCGGTCCTGAACGTCGTCGAAGGTATACTATCCACTGCTACCCTGAGCTAATGGAGACCTGATGCCAAATCCAACCGAGAAAACACCTTAGCTCCAATAAACTGGTCGAATAAATCGTCAATCCTGGGCAATAGATATCGATTCTTTATCGTCTTCTCATTCAACTTACGATAATCGATACATAGCCTCAATGATCTGTCCGGCTTCCAAGCAAACCCTACTGCTGCACTCCAAGGCGAACTGCTCGGGTGGATAAAAACTCATGCCTTCCAAATCCACAAACTGCACCTTCAACTCCCTCATCTCTAAAGGGGCCATCCTGCTTGGTGGCCTACTTACTAGTTCTGGTGCTAGAGCCAAATCTATTCAAAACTCAATGGCTCGCTTCGGCGGCAATCCAACTACAGGCTCAAAAACGTCTGCAAATTCTCTAACCATGAAAACTTGGCTCAACTCATCATCGAATTCCATAATACCCACTAAAGCAAACGCCTCATCGCTAGAACCTTCTACGGTAAATACAATTCTGTCGCTACAATCTAGGTGTCTAAGAGATATCTTCCTATCCTGGCAAAATATCCTAACATCGTACTCACTTAACCAATCCGTACCAAGGATAATCCCAAACCCCACAAAATCAAACACATGCAAAATAGCAAGCAAAAAGATGACCAAACAGGTCAAACTCAAACTTGTCACATCTTAACCCTGGGGTGAATAACCTCCTTTTGGATTCATAACCCGTAAGGAAGTAACAAAATATGTGGGTTCAAGTTTAAGCTTATCTATCAAACTTCTAGATATAAAATAATATGATGCTCCAGTATCAAATATAACACTATCAAACATACCATGAATTTGAAGTGTACCTCCTTAAACTGCCTTTTCCTTCCCCTGAGTTGTTGTCTTAGAAGTAGTAGGCTCCAATGCGTAAATCTTGCCCTTTCCATCCTTAGCGGGCTCCTTGCACTGGTTATTATAGTGGACTAACTAGTCACAATTAAAGCATCTGACATTCTTCCTCCCAGCAACATCCTTTGCCTTCCCAACACGACACTCATTAGAAAAGTGCCCTTTCTTGTCAACTTGAAGCAGACAATCTCTGATTTTTCCCTCTTGGTTGTTCCACTCTTCTGACCACCCTTCTTATGGAAAAACTTCCGCTTCTAGCCCTTCCCAACCCGGACCTCCTTAGCCATACTCTTTTCGAGAGAATCAAGAATCTCCACTTTCCTCATGGCTATATCCACAACCACATCATAGGGATCTCTAATATGCAGTAAAGTAGCCTTAGCCAACTCAGGCTTTAAACCCCTAATGAACTTCTCATTCCTCTTCACCACGGTATCAACAGTAGTATAACCATGCCAAGCTAACTCCTCAAACCTTTTGGCATACTCCACAACTGACATCTCTCCCTACTCTAACTCAGCAAACTTCCTAATCAGAGTTGACTATGCCATAGCTAACATGAACCTCTCTTGGAACCTCTTCCTGAACTTTGCCCATATCATCTCTTCCTCATCTACTGCCACTGTTACACTGTTCCACCAAAATAATGTAGCTCCCTGAAGCTGACTAGATGCCAACCGCCTCTTCTGCTCATTATTGAAACATAAATCTACAAAAATCCTTTCGTAGTGCAATAACCAGTTCTCTACCTCGATAGCATCCTCGATTCCAATAAATGGCTACCCTTCGAGCTTAACATAATCTCCAGTCAGCTTAGCAAAATCTTGGACAACTGGAACCTCCAAAACTCCTCATCCTACTTCTACAGCAACACCTGCTTGCACCATATTCATGAAGAACTGACACATAGCTTCCATTCTAACCTATGGGACTCCAACACCTACATTCTCAGCTTGTGCCTGACCTTGACCTCTTCTAGCATTAGGCATGGCATTCCCTCCGGTGCCTTCCCCCCTGGGTTAACTCTTCATCTTCTACCATCCATATTTGTATTCAAACCTCATGAGATACAGAAAGATTACCTAAGAAAAGATAGGAGACTAGAGATAAAGCATATACTTATACATAACAAATAAAACTAGTTACTATAGTATTATCCCATATCCCAATCTTACTCTAATTCTTTAGGATTATGATTTCAAAACCATTTTTAGTTAAAACAATTCATAAACCTATGCTCTGATACTAAGCTGTAACATCCCATATCTTGAGCCAAAAGTTAAGCACTACAGATGCTGCAGTCATCTATAGTATTAACTTCTGATGACAAAATACGGCAATGCTAGCGGTATTTATAATATCAGAAACACTTGAATATGAACAAAATCACAAATTTCAAAAAAAAACATTCAGTTGATTACATTTCAAAACAACATCAGATCCAAGTAACATAATCCCTAAACTCATATCCCAGGTATTGACCAAATATAATTTACAGCAATACGCCAAGAGTGACATAGGACGATGCCCCCTTTCCCAAGGTGTATCCTAATACATGACCAAGGGAATAAATATAGGAATGGCCTCTTTCCCAATTTACCCCTCCTCTAATTCATTTTAAACTCTTCTTTAGTTCATTTGTTTTAAATGGCAGGGCTACCTTCAATTAAATCAAATCTCGATTCTCTAATCAACACAATATTTTATTTAATTTGACTAATTAAATATCTTAAATAATGTTACCAAATCTGGGGTGTTACATTTCCTTTGCCCATAATTTGAAGTACGAACTCCAATCGACTTGAAATTTGAAATGTAGCCTTATAGGATCTTCCTTGTCACTCCATCCTAATCGCACCTTGATCGGGTTAAAAATTGGGTATTCGATCCATTTCCTAGGGGAAGTGCCATCAAAGGTGTTATCAATCAGAATTCATTCGACTATCGTCCATAGTTTTGAATATATCCAGTCTTCGAGCTTGATAATCATTTCTCTAGGATTTCTTCCTTGATGATTATGAATCCACTATGTTAAATCTACCTATGTTATGCCTTGCCAATAAGAAAGTTAACACTTTTCCGCCCAAAACATGCCTTGAGATAGGAAGGTATGTTTTGAATTATCATAAGTCTGAAGTCCAGAATCTATCGATAGTGAAAATATCCAATCCAAAATCCGATCCATTGCCAAGCTAGGTTGTCGCAAGTCATCCCATGTCCGCACGGAAGTTAGTTAATGAAATTCATGGCTGTTCCAAGTTGATAGCCAATGCCCAATCCATTCCAAATTCGTAATCAAGTCCATATCTGTCCAAATACAATAACTAAGCCAACAATCTCACGGTTCGTTTGCCAAATTTATTGCCTCGACCTCTAAGGATCGTTATCCAAGTTCTTGAACTCTTTAGGTCATTAGCCAAACCCATGACCACTCGGGGTCGATATCCAAATCCATGGTCTCATCAGACTAATAGCCTGGTTCATAGTGTGTCTCTTTGGACCGATCGATTGTCTCTCTAGAACTTTGCCAAGTTCAATCCAAACTTAACGACGAGTGATACAATCCTGTCACTTTCTGGCAAAGCAACCTACCCTTGTACTTTGGTCCTTTGGGGGCATATAGTGATGTCTTGATCCTCCTAGACCGGTCATAGCCTCTCCAAGCTCTTATTGGATCGCATCCTTTCACTCTACCATAAAGGGAAATAATGACAAGTAAGTCGATTATGTCGCTCCCCTGCAAAGTAGAGTTAAATTATCCCTAAAGATTGAGCAATGTCATGGCCTTCCTAGGCCGATCATGGTCTCTTTGGATCCTTGTTGGACCTTTCTCACTCTCCGACGAGGAAGGGATAACGATAGGTAGGTAAATTTTGTCACTCTCCCATGAAGCAGCATACTCCTTGCTACTCTAGTCTGGTCTCTTTGGTCGGGACATGGCATGAATTTTTTAGCATCCTTCTCTGGCCTCAATCCCCTGTTGAAGGCTTAATCTTTGTATGATTCCATCTTGTCGCTCTCCACCAAAGGGACTCGCACCTTGCGGTTTTTTCCCCTTCTCTCTGGTCGGGACAAGCATGACCTGTTTAATGCCATTTAGGGCATTTAAATCCAATTATCAAGTTATGAAATAAGAGTTGTATAACCAAAAAGCCAAAATCGAAAAAAAACCAGATGCTTCTTCTTCGGGCGTGAAGGTTTATGATCATCTCAGAGCATGCCTAAGGTCCTGTAAGTAACTTGAATGTTTTATTATATGGTTTATTATTATTATTCAATCCACATCATCCATAATCAAGAGATGAAGACTTGCGACCTCGACTCATAGCCATTTCGATTTGATGTAGACAGTGGCTACTCCTATTCGACCGCCACATTACAGGTCCCTACTTATTGCTGTAGCTAAGCATTCCTTACATGTTCTTCAATTGTATTCTTCAAGTGCCTGCAATCGTCAATAGTGTGCCTGTCCAGCTCATTAAACAAGTAGTATTTTCTTAATGCTTCACACATGGTCAGCTCCCTCCTTGTCGGCCTTTGGTACTAAAGACATCCTCGAGTATCCATGTAAATCCTTTGCAGACTCTCATTTAAATCCATATAGGTGGAGAATTTTGGTACTCTCCTTTGCTATTTCGATCTATAAAAGCCAATATCCATTTTTTGTTTTCCCATGTCTTATCCCAAACCTTCTCCTGATGGTCCTTCATTCCTAACAATATTGATTTCTTCCTTATCATCGTCTGCGTCCTCCTGCCATAGAAATCTTTCGATTTCATGGAAAAATTCAGTAAGATCTACTGGCGGGTCCCATTGTAATACAGTTCTGAATTCTATTTAGTTAGTAATCCCAAAAACTATTGCCATTAAGACCATTGGTCGATCCACTAAAGCAATCTCTGCATTAAATCGTGTCAAAAAGATCCTTTGGGACTCTCTGGTCTTCTGTTTTAGTGTTGCCAATGTCATTATATTCTTGGGTCTTGTGATGTCGACCTAAAATTGCCTCATGAATTTATTAACCAACTCCATCCATGTTCCTATAGAACCATTCTCCAATTGCCCAAACCACAATGCAGCTATAACCTCCAAGTAAAATATATGCCATCACTTCCTCTGATGGCCCCGGTACCTCCATATGCCTCATATACCTTATCAAATGAACAACAGGGTTTTATATTCTGTCATATGCCTCCAGTGATAGTAACTTGAATTCCACTGGATTCCTAGCAAGCCTGATATTAGGAGTGAACGGACTCCTATTCACATCCTCCAAATCTCCTTTCACCAATCCTCCCCACATAGCTTGCCTGATCATCATTACAAACCTGCCATTATCATCCAAATGTAGTCTCCTGTCATTGTTTCCTATTTATCCCCAAGTGCATAAGAGAATTCTAGAACATATTCCTCATGATGCGCACCTATATTCTGATCGATACCAAACTGGACAACACCATCCAACATCTTTCTAGGAATCGATTGAGCTTGACTTGGGGGCATGCCCCCAAATCTAGATCAGTCTACACTGATCCTTGTGGATGGATCGAGGCCGATTGGTCCACGTTGACTAGGAGGTGCCCTCATTTAACATCCCCTATCTTGAAGCCTGAAGCTAAGCATTGCAAATGCTGCAAACACCTATAGTATTAACTTCCCATGACAAAATACAGTAATGTTAATGGTATCCATAATATTAAAAACACATGAACGTGAAATAAAATCAACACAAATTTCAAAAAAAATAAGTTTTCTGGTTACATTATAAAATAATATTTCATATTCAATTACATAATCCCATAACAATTCCCAAGTTTTGATCAAATATAATTATTACAAAGTACGTCAAGAGTGACATATGAAGATGCCCCATTGGATGGTCAAAGTACTAAATAGACATATCAGTCATAAATACATCACAACGGAAATAAAAATAAATAGCTCCTACATAGCTAGCTTTGCTTCCTACACGTCTTCGGAAATTTATTAGTCCAACCTACTAAACCTAAAAAACCTTAACTCTCGATATACTCAGAACACTTATGCCATGATTTTAAGTGATTTACTCCAAAAATCATACCTTTATAAAACAAGGAATCATATACTTTGCTTTACTCAAAACACTTATGCCATGATATATATACTTTATACAAACAATGTCGATAAAATCTAATCAATGGGATTATCTATCCCTTCATAAAAAGTTAAAACCACTTTTTAATTAGAAAGTTTTAGGCTACAAGGCCGAACAATACCTTCAAAACTGTTGTCTAAACCTTAAAGAATGCCTTTCAAAATCAATGAGAACAAATCTTTCATAAGCTTACTAAAACATTAGATATCCTCTTTTAAAACCATTTAAACACCTCTTTCAAAAGCATTAGAAACCTTCCATTCAAGTACTGAAAATAAATATTTCAAAAACATTGGGGATCTCCTCTTCGAAACCCATATTAAATACCGTTCAAAGCATTTAAATTCTTCACTTAAAACGTAACTTTCAAAGTATTGGGTTCAAGTAAAAGTTTATGGAAACATTGCTTCAAAACCATTTAAAATCATTCCTTTAGAAATTTTTTAGGTTTAACTTTTAATATAACTAAGGGTCATAAAGAATGAGGGAAAAGCATTACATTCGAAAGCATCATCCAAAGTAAAAGAAAGAGGATAGCCTTGAAACCCCCTTTCAAAACCATTACCTCCGAAACAACTTAAAAAGGCTAAACTACCCTTTGAAAGCATTAAGGAGGCGGCTTCAAAGTAAGGAGCGAAAGCACCCTTTCGAATGCATGGATTCGAAAGGTATGAATGCGACATCCAGGTTTCGAATAAGTTTGAAAGTGGCTATCCCTTCGAAAGATCCTTTTTGAACATAAGTAAGTGGCAACTCATTCGAAAGCTCTTCTATATAAACAAAGGCAAGCAACTACTCGTTCCAAAACTTCCTTCTTTTAAAACAAAGGTAAGTAAAAACAACCCCTTCAAAAGCTTGTTTTCGACATGCTTCCTTCTACCCTTCATTAATCCACTATATACCGAAGGGTTAATACCATGTGTATTGGTTTCGAATGGGTCATAAGCAGGAGTATGGTGTCGAAAGCTTGTAACTGAAAGTGGCAAAGTACTAAATCTAAGCAAAATCAATTTAAATCTTCTTAAAGTAATTTCTTTTCAACTAAATTACCTTATTTGTCAAAATACAATTGGTCACCGCTTCTTTATCTAAAATCTTTTTCTAAAAGTGCTGCCAAATTCAGATATTATTAAACAAAAATGTTTAACAAATAATCCCTTCTCCTTGATAAAAAAAATAAAACATTTAAGTCCTTTAACTTAAATAATTTCATAACTATAATAAAATAAACTTATAAAAATTCGCCAAAAATCACCGTAATTCACTTTTGATATGTTTTATAACATATTTAAATTTCAGACCCAAAATCAATATATGTTATTAATTTAAATCCAAATTTTAACTACTTTTTTTCATAGAAAATTCGTAATAAATCCACAATAACTTAGAAAATTATGAAACTTGAAACCCGCTTCAGAAATAATGTTTTCGACCATATCTAAAAAACACAAGTCATTTGGATCTCATTTAATAGGTTTTTCAAATCCAAACTTATCATAAAATGTATATGAAGCAACATAAATCATCAACAAGCATATATATATATATATATATATATATCAATTTAAACAATAATATTATGGCATATTATTTAATTCTGATCTAACTAGAAACCGAAGTCAATAAAAATGAGATGTAAGATCATTATTCACCTTAGCTTGGTGTTAAGAAGGCTAAGGTTTGTTCTTTGATTGATTTGCTTAAGTTTCTTACTTGGACCTTACCTTTTCTTCTTCTTGAAACTCTTTATGGTGGGCGGCCGAGCTTATAAGTATTTTAATTTTGTTTTCAATTGTGAATATGAAGAAGGTGTGAAGGTAGGAAGGGTTTAAGGTACAAGAACATAGCCTATTCCTATTTTTTCCCTTATGATATTCCTCCTACTTACTCCAATTTAATTCTTTTTAGCTTATGATTCATTAAGGCATGGCCCCTTTATTGGTTAACAAATCTCAATCTCTTAACCATCTACATTATTTTATTTTATTTATCTAATTAAATGTCCTAAATAATGTTACTTAAAATTAGGGTAAATACACACTCCCCCTTAAAGAATTTCATCCTCAAATTACGATAAGGTACCCATGACATTCAAACATAAAAGTAAAGTATACCATAAAAAAATCAGGATAAGTATCTCTAATCCTGCTCTTAGTTATCCAAGTACAGTTTCTCTGGTCGACACTCCACTGGACTTTGACTAATCTGACTATCTTGTTCCATAGTTCTGTCTCATCCTTTGCGACTATATGAACTGGTTTTCTAACTAAAGTCATATCCAGATCCTCTACTAAATCATCTAACACAATCGATGCAACAATAGTTATTGGATCTCGAATACACTTCCTTAGATGAGAAGCATGAAAACATTGTTGACTCCTGCCAAACTATTAGGTAACTCTACTTTACATGCGAGTTTCCCAATCCTCTCTATAATAAGAAATGGTCCGATGAATCTCGATGCCAGTTTTTTTGATTTTCCAAATCGGATCACACCTTTTGTCGTTGATATATTGACGAAAACATGATTCCGATTAAGAAATCTAAATCTTTCTATCTTCTATTAGCATAACTCTTCTGCCTAGGCTGAAATTCCTTCATTCTAGCTCGAATTAAGTCAATCCTTTTTCTGGCTTCTCTGACCAAATCTGGACCAAAAACTAACCTATCCCCGATCTTTAACCAATAAATGGGAGATTTGCAAGGCCTTCCATACAAAACTTCAAATGTTGCCATCCCTATAATTGTATGATAATTGTTGTTATATTAAATTTCGACTAAGTGTAGATGGTCTTCCCATGATCCTCCAAAATTTAGCACACAAGCACTTAACAAATCCTTTAAGACTTTGTTAACCCTTTTCATTTGTCCATTTGTCTGCAGATGGTATGCGGTACTCATCTTGAGCTTGGTACCCAAAGTCTCCATTAGACTTTTCTAGAACTCGCTAGTGAATAAGGAATCTCTATCACTTACTATACTACATGGAATTCCATGCAGTCAAACTATATTCTTCATGAATAATTTAGCCAAAACAGGTGTCTTCCTAGTCGATAGAACTAGTATGAAATGGGCACTCTTGGTCAATCTATTCACGATGACCCATATACTTTCATTTCCTCGACTTGACCTTGGAAACCCGTCTATAAAATCCATGAAGATAGAATCTCATTTCTAAACTAGAACATCTAAAGGCTGAAGTAACTTACTCGATTTCAGATGATCAGCATACCTGTTGACAGTTCAAACACTGCTTCACTCATAAGGCACATCTCTCATACCTTTCTGGAAGAAACTTCTTTTCATGTCCTGATACATCGTAGTTCCTTCCGGATGAATAGTGAACTTTGAACGATGGCATTCCCCAAGAACTTCCTTCCTAATGTTTCCCACATCCGAAATACGTGGTCTTTCTTTATTCCTTAACCGCCCATTCTGGTCAAGACTGAAATATTTTAAATCACAAATATCCATTCCATTCCTTAGTTTTTTGATCTGTTCAGCTAATAATGGATCCCCCCTTGCTTAGAAGCAATCCTTTCGATCATCACTGGTCGAACTTCTAAAAATGACAACGTAGCAATTTCCTTACTAGAACTAGCTTCAGATCTCCACTGTATTCTGCATGAGGTCAATGCTTCTAAATATTTCCATTCGGCTATAATTGTTAATACTACTACATTCTGATGTTTTCCGCTAAGTGCATCTGCAACCTTTTCCCCTTTCCGGGTGTGTACTCAATACCAAAATCATAAGTGGCTAAAAATTCTAACCACCTCTACTGTCTCACATTCAACTCCTTCTGGGAGAATAAACAACGCAGTGACTTATGCTCCGTATGCAACTTAGATCTTTCTCCCAAAAAGTAATGTCTTCACACCTTCAATACGAAAATACTACAACTAATTCCAAATCATGAGTTGGATATCTAACTTCATGCGGTCTAAGCTGTCGAGAAGCATAGGAAATCATTTCACCTCTTTAAATTAACATAGCTCCTAGCCCTTTTCCTCATGTATCCATGTACACCACTAAGTCTTGATTACCCTCTAAAATAACTAACACAGGTGCATTAGTCAATAAGTGTTTCGATTTCTAAAATGCCTCCGCACACTTATTAGTCCAGACAAACTTTACATCTTTCTGCGTTAACCTAGTCATCAGTTGCGCTATCTATGAAAAATCCCTAATGAATCTCCGATAATAACCAGTTAATCCAATAAAAAAAATTATCTCAATCACTGTCTTGGTCTCTTCCAGTTATTCATCGCATTGATCTTAGTTGGATCAATGGACAACCCTTTCTCGGAGACAACATGACCAAGAAACTTCACTTCCTTCTTCCAAAAATGATACTTCAAAAAATTCACTTTTAGTTGATGCTGCCTCAATGTCTCAAGCACCACTCTAAGATGAATTTCATGCTTTATTTCATCTTTAGAGTATATCAAAATGTCATTTATGAACACTAACTCGAATCTCTCCAGATGCTCTTGGAATATTCTATTCATCAAATCCATGATAAATTCCGGTGCATTAGTGAGTCTAAATGACATCATTAACCATTCGTAGGATCCATGTCCTGTCTTAAACGCCGTCAAAGGAATATTATTCTCTACCACTCTAAGTTGATAAAACCTTGCCAAATCCAACTGGGAAAATACTTTGGCTCCGCTTAACTGGTCGAACAGATCATCAACTCTAAGTAATGGATATCGATTCTTTACCGTCCTATCATTCAACTTACGATAATCGATACATAACATTAACGATTTGTCATGTTTATTTACAAGCACTACAGCTGCTCCCTATGGCGAACGACTTGGTCCGATAAAATTCTTACTTTCCAAATCCACCAACTACACCTTTAGCTCCTTCATCTCATTAGGTGTGATTCTACTTGGCGGCCTACTCACCGGTTCTGCTCCTGGTACTAAATCTATCCGAAACTCAATAGCTCATTATAGTGGTAGCCCTATTACGGGCTCAAAGATATCTGCGATCTCTCTAACAATGAAAACATAGTTCAACTCATCTTCTTCCCCCATAACACCCAACAAAGAATTTACCCCCAAAACTTGGGTTTTCTAAAGAGTAAATTCGATAACTACAACTTGGGTGTCTAAGTGATATGGTCAAAAACGGTTTCCCTCCAAGCCTCGCATAATCAATGCTTAGTACTACACAGTTATTGACTATTGGAGCTCCCTGATTACCTCCTTCGACATTTCCTTCGACTAAACCCGTAGCAACTCCAGCTTGTATCATATTAAACGAAAAACTGAGACATAGCTCCAATATTAGCTTGTACCATTCCAATACTCACATTAGCGGCATGTACCCAACCTGGATTCCTTATATTTTTTGGTCTCGCATTTCCATTGGTGTAGTGCATTCTCTTTCAATGTTAACTCTTCCACTCCTAACATCCATATCTTAGGTCCTTGAAATCTACATTCGAATCTTTGTAAATAAAGAAGAATATCCTAAGAAAGATGGGAGAATAGAGATAAAGCGTATACTTGTATATACCAAATACAAGTACGTTGCTGTAGCATTATCCCATACCCCAGTCATTTCTCCAATTCCTTAGGATTATGTTTTCGAAACCATTTTAAGTTTGAAATTTCTTTTAAGTTTTCATAAACCTATGATCTGATACCAAATTGTAACATCCCCTATCTTGAGGCCCGAAGCTAAGCACTACAGATGCTGCATTCATCTATAGTATAACTTCTGGTGATAAAATACGGCAATGTTAATAGTATACATAATATCAGAAGCATATGAATATGAAACAAAATCAACACAGAATTCAAAAACAACTTTTCTGATTATATTGCAAAATAATATTTCATATTCAATTACATAATCCTATAACGATTCCCGAATGTTGATCAAATGTAATTATTGCAAAGTACGTCAAGAGCGACATATGAAGATGCCCCTTTGGATGATCAAAGTACTAAATAGATATATTAGTCATATATACATCATAGTGGAAATAAAACTAAATAGCTCCTACATTGCTAACATTGCCTCCTGCACGTCTTTAGAAACTTATTCGTCAAATCTACTAAACTTGAAAAATCTTAACTCTTAGTGTATTCAAATTAAATTTTGAGCAACCGAGAGTTTATAGGAAAAACATAAACTTCAAGTCAGACATAAAGCCTGGTGTAAATAATACTATTACATCTCGATTTACTGATATTAAGTCAGATCATGCCGCTTAGCAGAATGGGTTTCCCCTCACTAATATCCCTCTAAAAAGCATATCTTTTGCAAATCAAAATCCTGCAATCAAACTGATTATAAGAATAATAGCAAATACATATGTGCATAAAATCAAGAAATCAATGGACCATTTGTCCACACTATAGTTTTACTTGGCTGACTATAAACCATTGGCTTACTCGACCCTACCAGACATAATAAATAATCTAACACTTGTTAGACACGATACTGGGCAGACTACCACTTAAATTTCTTATTCTAGGGTCAACTGAACCTAATGGTTTTAAGGGCTCACCAATACCTATCTTTACTCTGCATATTCCCTTTTGTGTGTAACCTCAATTTAGTCCCACATGTGACAAGCCCTAAGCATTTGAATTTTGGACTTATTTTAGCTAAGGGCTAATAGCTAGAGTATAGGGCGCGACCATACACCAGTCACATCCGGTCTTCTAATATCCGAGTCATAAACTTAGGTAACTACCCTATTCATGTTTCATTTCTTGTCTTGGGGTCAACTACTCGGTCAAAATTTCATTTCCCTGTAACAATGATTACCCCTGAAATCATACCATTATAAAATAAGGAAATCATATACTTTTCTTTACTAAAACATTTATGCCATGATATATATACTTTATACAAAGACAATGTTAATGAAGTCTAATCAATGGGATTATCTATCCCTCCATAATAAGATAAAACCACTTTTTAACTAGAAAGTTTTTGGCTCAAGGCCAAACAATACCTTTGAAACCTTTGTTTAAACCTTAAATAATTCCTTTCGATAACATTAAGAACAAATCTTTCACAAGCTTTACTAAACCCCTAGACATCCTTTTTTTAAACCATTTAAACTTGCCTTTCGAAAGCATTGGAAACCTTCCATTCAAGTACTCAAAATAAACCTTTTGAAACCATTGAGAATCTTCAAAACCACTATTATATACTTTACGAAAGCACTGAAATTCTTCGCTTGACGTAGCTTTCGAAAGTATTGGGTTCAAGTAAAAGTTAGCGGAAACATTGTTTCGAAACCATTTAAAATTATTCCTTTCAAAATATTTCGTGTATAACTTTTAATATAACTAAGGGTCATAAAGAACGAGGGAAAAAGCATTACTTTTGAAAGCATCATCCAAAGTAAAAGAAAGAGGATAGTTACAAAACCCCCTTTCAAAATCATTGCCTTCGAAACCTTTGAAAAGAAGCTAAACTACCCTTTTGAAAACATTAAGGAGGCTGCTTTAAAGTAAAAAAAGCAAAGTATCCTTTCGAATGCATAGATTTGAAAGGTATGAATGTGATAGCCGGGTTTCGAATAAGTTTGAAAGCGATTATCCCTTCAAAAGCTCCTTTTTGAATATAAGTAAGCGACAACTCATTCGAAAGCTCTTCTATATAAACAAAGGCAAGAAGCTCCTAGTTCAAAAGCTTCCTTCTTTTAAAATAAAGGTAAGTTAAAATAAACCCATCAAAAGCTTGTTTTCGACATGGTTCCTTTCGTCCTTCTCCAATCCACTATGTACCAAAAGGTAGATACTATGTGTACTAGTTTCAAATGCGTCATAAGCATGAGTATGGTGTCGAAAGCTTTCAAATGGAAGTGGCGATGTAGTAAATTAAAGCAAAATTGATTTATAGCCTCTTAAAGTAATTTCTTTTCAACTAACTTTCCATATTTGTCAAAATGAAATTGGTTACTGTAACACCCCTAATTTTTCGTAACATTATTTAAGAGATCTAATTAGAATAAATTAAATAAAATAATGTAAAGAGATAAGGAGATTGATATTGGTAAATAAATGTAGTAGCCATATTATAAAAATGAATGGACTTATAAATGGTTAAGTGTTAAGTAATTAAACATAAGGGCATTATGGTAAACAACCGCTCATAATTCCCACCCTTATACTATCTCCCCTTAGCCATACACGTTAATTTTATCATAAGAAAAACCAAACATAAACAAGAAAGAGCAAGGTTGACCATTAGGAAGGAAGAAGAGGAGAAATTCAAGTAAAGCTTAGGATTCGAGCTAGAAGAAATGAATCTCAATCAATCTCCAATTTCCTTATCCAATCTAAGATGAATAATAATCACTACATCTCTATTTTGTTTTCTATAATCATATGCTTTTGGATTTAAGGATAAATTTTTTTTTTGATATAATGGATGATGATACGCTTGATTTATTATTTATTAAATCAAGTAAGATTGTCTAAAAAAAGAAAAAAGGTACGATTTGAAAGAAAAAACGAGATTTGATGATCTTAAATTGCCATGGAAAAATTATATGTTATGTAAAACATGATTTTGGTGTTGGGTTTCAATTTTCATAATTTTCCAAGCCGTGGAGATTAATTAAGAATTTTTAAAGGAAAATATGGTTATTTGGGTTTATAAATTTATTTTGGAAAATATATTGAGAATTTGGGTCAATTTTTTTTATATGTTAGACTACATGATCCAAGTGAATTTTTGCGATTTTTGGGGATTTTTACAAAGTGATTTAGTAGGGAAGTTAAATTATTTTGAAAGAAGGACTTTGATGATTTAATTGTTTTTTTAATAGGAAGGGCTTATCTATAAAAGTTACCATATTTTTATATCTAAGAAAATGCAGCAAATATTACCCAAATTATTTGGAAGTTTAATATAGCAAATAAATGTTTACAAGTAGGCAGGTTCACTATAGAAGGTTTACTTTATTTGGTAAAAACAACCATTTGCTCAGAAAAGGGGTTCCACCTTCTTTGGAAGAATCTTTCAACTCAAAGCTTCTACCTCCAACCTAGTCGAAACCTTCTAGGTTGAAACTAGTAAATAAATAAAAATGGTATCATTTAGATGGTATGTAGTGGATTGGAGAAAGGAGGAAGGTAGGTGTTGGAATGTAGCTTCCAAAAGGGTTGATTCCATTGTTTTGTTTTAAAGAAAATTCACTTTCCTGCTTATAAAAGGGGTTTCAACATAGTCGAAACCTATGGTGACGAAAGGTACTAGTTATTTCAAAAGAAGCTTTGGAAAGAGAGCTACCGCCTTTGTTTTAAAGAAATAGCTTTTGAAGGAGTTACTTAAAGTTTTATTGAAGCTTTCAGAAGGGGTAGTTTTGACCAAGTTGATGACCTTTTGATGGTATTGAAGACAACAATGACATTGAAAGGTTCGGTTGTTTTTATAAATATAAGCCGCTTCCTGCTGTTTCAAAAGAGGTTAGGGGTTTCGAAGGTGATGGTTTCGAAAGGGGTTTCGAAGCCAATCTTCAACTATTTTACCCAATATTTTAATTCTTTCGAAAGGATGATTTCAACACCATCAAGTTTCCTCAAATGATTCATGAAGTAAAGAATAGTTTCGAAAGAGTTGCTTTCACCGATGATCTCTTTGACCCAAAAATGTTTTTTTAAATATAAAACCAACGGCTTTGAATGGTGTATTTTCAATGGTTTCGAAGGGTAACCTTCAATGGGTTCGAAAGGGATACTTTCAAATAGTTTCGAAGCTATTCTTCTATACTTATATTATAATACTTCGATATGGTCAAAAGGTTTCGAAAGAGATGTTTTAAAGTATTCAAAAGGCAGGAGCCCAATGGTTTAAAGTTAGCTTTTAAATGCTTTCGAAGGAGGACATTCTATGAGGTTGAAAGCAAGGTTCCGAAGGAGTCGAAATGTTTTCAAAACCCAAACTAATATTTTTAAAGGAAAAACCCATGTCTAAATAAAGGAGTTTTGAAATGACTTAAGTAAGTAAATTTGAAGAAGTATTGCCCTGACATGTTTTATATGAAAAAGGGCCTTAAACCAACAAGAGTGATATTGTTAAGTGGTTATGTTTGCTTCTTCAAATATGAATATATTCACATGGTAAAGAACCCATAAATGTATTTTGGGGATAAAGGGGTAGAGGAACCAGCTAGGCCAACTCGAAAGTGAATATAAACTGATTAAACTCCTCGGTGCGTACAACTGCGTCCAACGAGACAGGGAGACCAAAATATTTGATGCCCAACCTTGAAGTTGTTCGGGAGATAGCTTCATAGCAAACCCATGAAAACTATGATTAGGTAGTTATTGGGAGTAACCAACAGGTTCATAGTAAACCTATGAAAAATTAGTATTAAGGACAGTTGGCAGTAGCCAATTGGTTTGTCGTGAACTCATGAAAACTATATCCGGATAAAGAATTGTAGTCACTAGGTTCCTTGGTCAACCCGTGAAAACTAGGATAAGAAAGAAGTTAATGGAGGCATCGATAGGTTCCTATTCAACCCACAAAAACTAAGATAAGAAGGGAGTTATTGGATAAATTCATTGGTTCCTAATCAACCATAAAAACTAGGATAAGGGATGAGTTACTAGAATAACCAATAGGTTCAGGTCGACCCATGAAATAATAAGTTAATTGACAAGGGTGTAACATCCCCCTACTTAGAGGCCCAAAACTAACGGCTACGGATGCTACAGTCATCCATAGTTATTAATCTTCGACGATCAAATATGGCAGTACTATATACATTGATAATAGATCATAAGAATACGGAAAATGTTAACAATTCAAAAACATATTTCCACATTCAAATCAAAACATTTCATGTTCATTACATAATCCCAAAATGTTAACCACGTTCAGCAAAATATAATCATTACACATATGCTAAGAGCGACATATGAAGATGCCCCCTTGGTTGATCAGAGTATATAGTAAGGCTAATAAATCTATCTTTCCATCCAAATACATAGCGGAAAAGAAAACTCTAAATAACTAGCTGTCTCCCGCACACCTCCAGAAGCCTTATTCGTCTAAGAAAACCTAAAAACCATAAATCTCAAACTACTCCAAATCAATTGAGTACTTAAGTGTTTAAGGGGAAAACAAAAACTTCCAGTCAGACATAAAGCCTGGTATGAATAATAGTCTATCATCTCAAACCAAATGGATATCTAGTGAGACCACGCCGCTTAGCGTAACCGGTTTTCCCTTCACTAGTATCCCTTTTAAAAACATATATTTTGCAAACCCTTTCCTGCAACCAAACTGGTTAATCAACCGATTATAAGAATAATATAGCAGTATCCATTATGCTAAAATAGAAATTAAAATAGACTATCTGTCTAAAATCTGAACTATCTGTTCTTTACAGGACTATCCATCCTAAATTCTAAGCTATGCGCTCTTTTCTGGACTATCTATCCTAAAACTGATTTTACCAAAATAGCAATATTCATTTATGCTAGATAATGGGATATCTACCCAAAACAGGAAAAAAAGAGTGGACTAACTTTCCTTAAAAATTAGCAAGGTCCGTTGTGCTAAAATTAAATTATCTGTTCATATTGGAGCTGATTGCTCTATTTGGACTAACTGTCCTTAATAATTAGCAAGGTCCATTATGCTAAAAATAAACTATCTGTTCATATCAGAGCTGACTGCTCTACCTGGACTAACTGTCCTCTGGGTTGGATGCTTGCAAAATGGACTAACTGTCCAAATTTAAATGAACTGACTGCCCGAATTTTATTTTGGGTTAACTACCCTTCAAAATTGAGCTAACTTCCCTACATAATATTTGGGCTAACTACCCTTCAAAATTTTCCTTGAAAACCTTTTCAAAATGATTTAATCTGTCAAATTATAAATGTATAAGGAAAAATATCTTTAGCTTTACTCTAAGCTATTTTTGCCATGCTATATATACTTTTACTCAAAATCACTTTGATGATATTCAATAAGGATTAACTGTCCTTTAAAATAAGTTACAGTCCTTTATAATTTAAAACACTTAGGCTATCTGCATAGTCCTTATATTCGAAACCTTTATTTAAAATCTTTAAACAACCTTTTAAAACATTGAAGGTACTCCTTTAAAACCATTTTAATAAGACCCTTCGAAAGTACTGAAGGTAACTCCTTCATATCCTTTAATAAACCTTTCGAAATCATTGAATGGGACTCCTTCGAAACCTATTTAAAACCCTCCTTTTACCAGCTTTAAAAACATATGACATCCACCTTTAAATCCTTTAAACTTTAGCCTTTCGAAAACATTGAAACACCATATCTTTCGATACCTTCGAAACCAAGCTTTCGACTTCATAGGGTAACCTCCTGTGAAAGCTCTTAAAAACATTAGGCTCTTGCCTTATAATACTTTAAATTCTATCTTTCGAAAACATAGAACTTGGTCAAAAGAAAACAATTTTACAACCCCTTCGAAAGTATCTCCTTCGAAGGCAAAGAAAACCAAGCAAACATATTCGAAAGCAAAGAAAACAACCCCTTACGGAAATATAAAACTTTATTTTAGCCATAGCCTTTTATTGGCATAAAACTAAGGTCTCTAACCTATTCCATTGTGTTCAGAAGATGGTTTACCTTTCCGTAGAGTTGTCACAATTGAAAAATGGGCATACGGTTAGAAAGTTATGACTATTTGGAGTTATACAAACAAAAATGGGAAAAACTGCTACAAAAGGGTTTCTGTGGCGTTTTACAACTACTACCAAAAGTAGCTTCAGCACTGCTGAAGGGTTTTCCATAGCGTTTACAACTGCAACGAAAGTAGCTTCCGGCAAGGCCGAAGGTTTTTCGTAGCGTTTACAACTGCTCCAAAAGATAGCTTTTGGCAAGGCCCAGTTGCGTTAAGAACTGCTACCAAAAGGTAGCTTCGAGCAAGCCTGAAGGATACACTAAAACGCTGCAGAAAGGTCTAGAAACACTACAGAAGGTTTAATGACGAAGAGTTTAAGTTTAATGACGAAAGGTTCATCAAAAACGCTACAGAAACCTGCAGAAATGCTACGGAAGGTTTAATGACGAAGGGTTTAGGTATAATGATGAAAGGTTCATCAAAAATGTCGCAGAAAGCTAAAGAAATGATGCTGAAGGTTTTAAGGTGGAAGGTTCAGTGGCAAAATCGTAAATAAGTGGAATACTCACACCCGCACTTATGCTTTGTCTAATTTCTATTGGTTAAGGACAACTTTATCAATTCTTTGTCAAATTTCTGCTGGTTAAAGACAGACCTTTGCAGAAAAGCTGTTGTAGGTCAGAATTAATATTTTAGAAATTATTTTCAAATAACTAATTATATTAATATTTTAATATAATTATAAAGTCTTTTTAGCTTAGAAAATTCATAATAAATTGAAATCACTTGGAAAAATTCCCCAAAATTCATCAAATATCTGAAATAACATTTCTTCATCACATAAAATTTTTGGGGCAAAATCATTATTTTATTATTTTTAATAATTAAAACCCGAAATAAATGCCTTTTTCAACTTAGGAAATTCATAAAATATTCCTATTAGCTCCAAAAATTATGAAATTAAAAAAACATCTCCAAAATTATGTTTTACACAACATATCCAAAAAATAAACAATTTGGAAGTCATATGCTAAGGTTTTTACTCTAAATCCCATCATTTTAATTCAATAAAAATCCTAATAAATCAACATAAATCATTATTCTATTAAAACAATGATTATCAGATCCAAACATGATCAACATGGCAAAATAAATTTAGTTACTATCTATAACCAAACAAAACATGTGAAAATGAGATGATTTACACTATTATTCACCTTGCTTGAGATAAGGAGGTTAGATATTGTTTGAGATTGGTTTTCTTCTAGCCTGAATCCTAAGCTTTTAATTGATTTTCTCTTCTCTTAATGGTCTACCTTGCTTCTCATGGTTGCTATTGTTTTTTTGGAAAGGAAAAATGAACGTGCAAGCCTAAGAAAGTCGTACAAGGATGGGGTGCATGGATATTTCCCCAAATGCCCTTATGTTTATTATCCTAACCATTTACATATGTTTATTAGTTTTAAAAAGAACGAACACCTAGTTTATTAATCAACCTCAATCCCCTATCTACATTATTCTATTTTATTTATTCTAGTCAATAAAATTAGGGGTGTTACAAAGGGCATATGGGTTCTTAACAATCCCATGAAAACTATGAAATAGGATTAGGTGTCCATGTGTCATGCAAAAGGTTAGTAGTAAACCCATGAAAATTAATAGCTTAATAGTTACCCTAGAAACTATAATTATGACAGGGAGTCAACAAACCGAGGATGGAAAATCCAAAATGTTTATATGTATGCATATCATCATAATATTTTGAAATGTATGTTTTAACCATTGTGGATGCGCGAGCATAGTAAATGGTTTTATAAAAGTCTAGGATACTAGTGGGAAAAATCATTCCACCAAGCGGTATGGTCTCACTAGATATCCAAAAGGATTAAGATGTTAGATTATTATTTATACCAGGCTTTATGTTTGACTTGAAGTTTTTATTTTCCCTTTAAACTCTCAGGTACTCAATTGATTTTGAGTAGGTTGAGATTCAAGGTTTTCAAGTTCTCTTCTTAGACGAATAAAGCTTCCAAAGGCATGCAGAAGGCATTAGTTATTTAGAGTTTTCTTCTTCTACTGTGTATTTTGTTGTAAAGGCGGACTATTAGCCCTATTATATACTCTAATCAACCAAAGAGGCATCTTTATATTTC
The DNA here is from genome assembly GCA_030737815.1 of Allium fistulosum. Lineage (NCBI taxonomy): Eukaryota > Viridiplantae > Streptophyta > Magnoliopsida > Asparagales > Amaryllidaceae > Allium > Allium fistulosum. The sequence goes on along the minus strand of CM060902.1, from coordinate 651,385,873 downwards.
GCTCTTAGTGTATGTGTAATTATTATATTTTTCTGAACACGTTTAACATATTTGGGATTATGTAATGATCATGAATTTTTTTTTGAATAGAATATGGAAATATGTTTTCATTCTATTAATTTTTTTTCCATATTTCAGTGATCTGTGTGTCAATGTATCTAACACTATAGTATTTGGTCGTCGAGGATTAATAACTATGGATAACAACAGCATCTGTAGCCATTAGTTTTGGGCCTCCAATTAGGGGGATGTTACAAGTTGGTATCAGAGCATAAATTTATGAAAATTTAAAAGAAAAGTTAAACCTAAAAGCTTTTTGAAACATAATCCAGTAAATTAGAATTATGATCGGGGTTTGGGATAACGCTATAATAACGTACTTGTATTTGATATATAGGTATATATCTATGTACGTATTCCTTTCTTTCTTAGATAGTTCTTATGTATCTTACTAAGGCTTGTATGTAGATTTACGAGAAAGAGAATATGAAAGTAGGATACGGAAGAGGAAATCTAGGTTGAGGAAGCACTACAACCAATGGAAATGCTCGACCTAATACCAGGAGGAACGAAGGTCAACAGGCTATTGCTAACCCAAATGCTAAAGCCAATGTGGGTGATGGAAATCCACCAGTAGATGCGAGGTTGGTACATCAGTTGTTGGCTAATATTTTGCACGCTAGTTATGTTGGAGGAGCTAATCCCATGGCTCCAGTTGGATATAGTTAAGCTAGGCTCAGCAGAGACTACACCAGTCTGGATGGAAAGCCTTTTATTGGAACAGAGGATGCTGCTGAGATTGAGAATTTCCTTTTGAGTTACGAGAGGATCTTTACTGATTTAGGCTTGGATGATAGAGAAAAGAGGAGGCCAGCCTCTCAACAATTGCAAGGTGCACGCTTCACTAGTGGAAGACTATGACAATCGGAGTTCTAGAAGAAGAGCTGACATAGACTGACTTTAGAAGGAGATTTAAGCAGAGGTTTTTATTTGAGTTTGCTAAGTCAGCATTGATAAGGAAGTTCATGGATCTTATTCAGGGAGATATGTCAATAATTAAGTATGCTGCAAAGTTTGACGAGCTATCTCGATATGGGTATACCACTATAGACATTGACATAAGAAGGAATGGGAGGTCCATTTAAGGACTGAGGCCAAAGCTAGCTAGAATGACCATGACATAGAGCCTTATAATATAGTGGTAGAGATGGCCATTCGCCATAAAGAGATGCTTGTTGTGTCTGTAAGAGAGAAGCCAGTTGAATCCCAGAGTCCTCGAGGAAGGAAGAGGATTCAAGAAGAAAGGAGCCCAGAAAGGGGACGTTGCCAAGAAGGCAAAGGCTAATTTAGGGTGCTTCAAGTGTGATAAGAAGGGTCATTATGCTCACGAGTGCAGGACAGGCAAAGGGAAGAAGCCTGTAGAGAAGAAGAATGTGAAATGCTTCAATTACGACCACGTTGGGCATTACAAGAACTAGTGTCCAGGTCTAGTTAGAGCGGACAAAGAGAAAGTTTTTGCTATTGGACCACCATCTACTTCTAGATCTACTACAGCAGAGAAAAGGAAAACTGTGATAGGAGGTACGCTTTTGATTCAGAATACTTCAGTTAGGGTACTATTTAATATCGGTGCATCACATTCATTTATATCATAGTTTTTAGTTGATAGGTTATGCATAGAACCCACGTACCTTGTTATTTCCTAAGAGTTGTGAATCCAATAGGAGGATTTGCAACTCTAAGGATGAGATGTGACCAGTTAGAACTTGATTTGTTAGGTCATAAGCTTGCATTTAGTCTATACGTTTTTGATTTCGTAGATTTTGGGATGATTTTAAGTATGGATTGGTTGGGTAAGTATAAGGTTAGTATATTTTGCCAGGATAGGAAAATATCACTGAGACACCCAAATAGTCATAACCGAATCATCTTCTTAGTGGATAATTCCAGTAAAAGTGTTTGTGCTTTATTAAGTACCATGAAGGATGGAGAAGAGCTTAGTCAGGTTCGAGTGGCAAGAGAATTTACAGATGTCTTTGAGCCGATTACAGGACTACCACCAAAACAAGCTGTTGAGTTTCAGATAGATCTTGTACCAGGAGCTAAACCTGTGAGTAGACCACCTAGTATGATGACATCGACAGGGATGAAGGAATTGATGGTGCAGCTAGTGGATCTTAAGGGAAGGAATTTTATTAGACCAAATAGTTCGCCTTAGGGAGCGGTCGTGGTATTCATGAAGAAACTAGATGGTTCGTTAAGGATGTGCATCGACTATCGTAATTAAACAAAAGGACGATCAATAATAGGTACCCTCTACTAAGGATAGATGATCCATTTGATCAGATGAGTAGAGACAGAGTGTTCTCCTAACTGGATTTGGCGACAGGGTTCCATCAGTTGAGAGTGGTGGAGGACAACATTCCTTTGATGGCATTTCGGACTAGGTATGGTTCATATGAGTGGTTAGTGATGCCATTTGGATTGATGAATGCACTTGCTTTCTTCGTAAATCTGATGAACCTGCTTTTTCGAGAACATTTGGATATTTTCTTGTTGGTATTCATTGATGAAATTTTAGTATTCTCGAAAGATGAAAGAGAGCATGAGATTCATCTTAGATGTTGCTTGGAACGCTGAGGAAAAATTAGCTAAAGCAAAGTTTTCCAAGTGTTATTTTTGGAAGGAGTATTTTTGAAAGAAAGAGGTTAGGTGTCTTGGTCATGTGATTTCAGAAGAGGGATTGTTAGTCAATCCAGTTGAGATCAAAGCTATCAATAATTTAAAGAGACTAGAGATGATAACTGAGATCAGGAGTTTTCTTAGACTTGCTGGCTATTACCTGAGATTCATTAAGGATCTCTCGTGGATAGCAGCACCTTTGACTAAGTTGTTCAGGAAAGACGTGCAGTTTGTTTGGTCCTACAAATGTGAGGAAGGGTTCCTTAAGTTAAAGCATTTGTTGACTAATGCACAAGTGCTAGTTGTCCGGGATGGAAACTGTTTGTGTCAAAATTGGGGACAACACTCGTCGGAAGTGTTTGAAGAGATTAAATGAAGAAATGAAATGTAAAATGAGGAAGTAATCTAACAAACACTCCAATAACAGAAAGTAAATTGCACAGAAGACAACAATTTAGAGTGGTTTGGCGTATTGCCTACGTCCACTATGAAGTTTTATAGCTTTATTGATTATCACTCGACGATTACAACTGATTTCAATGGATTACAGCAGATAAAAGTGTTGAAATTCAAGTACAATAGAAGTAATGGTGATATGAAGTAAATCTGGCAGAATCCGGGCGCTCTTTAGCTCTCAAAATTCTCTGATCCCCTTTCTGAATGACCAGGGGCTCTATTTATAGGCGTAGGAGGCTGATATTTCGCTAAAAATCTGGTAGACGACTTATGGCACGTGAGGGGGCCCACATGCCCGGCCTCAGGAAATTTGGGCCCACTTCGGGATCGATTCGAAGTCCATTCGAATCGATCAAGAAATCATCCGATGGAGCTTAAATTTGGTGAGGTCATTCTTTAACATGCACGTAAGCTCCTATGAAAATTTCATAGCATTTGGACTTGTAGATCGTGAGATATCATCGATTCGAGATCTTGCTTTCTGGATTGTTCGCCTCGTTCGAATCGATTCATTCGAATCGATCCCTTCGAATCGACGGAGGCGCGTGACTTCATGATGACGTGGAGCGCAAGCTTCGCCTCGATCCGCTTTCTTCGCCGGTTTGATCGAGTCGTTCCAAATATCTCACCGCTTTGACTTGATGGATTCGAAGGCTTCAACCACAACATGGATTCGAACAACATCTCATTCGTATCGATCGTGTCTTGCCTGGGTTGATCGATACGGAATGACCACACAGGATGGATTCGAAGTGAGATGCTCTGATGGATACGAACGTATCATCATCTATGGAATTGGTGCATACTTTGTTCGTATCGATCTTGATGGTCTCCAGTTGATCGATACGAATAGGAGATTGCGGCATGGATTCAAAGAGAAAATACCTCTATCGATTCGGAGGACTTCCAAGCTTGATGGTCACGAACCAGATGGTGGTGAGGCTATCTTCCACCCGATCGATGCGAACGTGATGGATCCGAAGGCAGGTGCTACCGATGGATTCGAAGGAAACAATGTCAATGGATACGAAGCCAATCGGTTCGATGGATACGAAGTGGTGGTTCTTCCTTTCATCTCGCATCGATCATATCTTGAGCGTACGAACTCGGATCGACTTGAAATTTGAAATACTATCTTCCCTGACTTTGTTGGTCGTGTCTTATCAGTTGTGACTTGATTTGGTGCTAGTCAAAATTCATCGATATCCATACCGAAACTGTCGTTACCGAGAACTGAGGATGCACGATTCTTATTCATCTGTTGATTCCTTGATATCTCGACCTTGCCAAAAGGCGGGATAACATTTGCCCCCCAAAGTACGTCTTGTGTAAACATGACGTGCTTTGAAAAACTGCAGCCTTTTATTTTGGACTGTTATTGCTCTTTTTGTCGGAAGTTGTAACCTTGCGTTGCTGAGACAAGATGTTGTATGATAGTGCTTAGCCGTGTGCCGCTGCAGTCGTTATTGGATGAATGTTCAATTCCTGTCAATAGAGTCGTTGTTAGCTTTCTTGTATCGCATTTCATATCGATCCTCTCCTGAACCGATGTGAAATTTGAGTTGTAACAACGTCCGTTAGTTTTTTTAGGAAGTTCCTTCGTATCGATGCTAATGATAGAGCCATGATGGATACGAAGTCACGGTTCGTATCGATATGCAGTGGATGGGGTTGTAGATTCGCCGAAACGAACAAGAGCTTCGAATCGATGGGACTCATCGTCTCTGGTTATCTTCGTCGTTTGCTTCGACTTGATTGAAATTTTTGGTAATGGATTCGAAGTCTTCGTTCGACTCGATATGATGGTGGACCCGCAATGATCGGTTGTATTTGACCGGGATGCAAATCATCCCAGTTCCGCTTTGAACCCATATAAATACCTTTGGACTTCGTCATTTTTACCTTTTATCTTTTTACTGCCGCCTCCTGCCCTTGTATCGATTCAACCTTTTAAAGGAGATCTGTTACTTGCCTTCGAATCGGTCTGATCCAATCTTCAGTTCTTTGAACCCTAGCTTTAAATTAGGTAATGAATCGATTGCAATTAAATCCAAGCATCAAGGCTTCGAATCTCAGATCCGCTCCATCTTCATCAATTATCCACTCTGGTAAAAGGCAAGGTTAGATCTGGGCCAAAGCTTGGTCGAAAATGATCATGGCGATGCCCCAGTGATTGAAGGAGAGGGAATGGAAGCGATGAACCGATCTGTGGTTCGTGTCGATTTGGGGGACCTGTGTCGAATCGATGTAGACGATAATGTTTTATCTTGAAGTTCGTATCGATCCCAGGAATTTTAAGGGGAAATGATGTAGTTCGTATCGACTAAGATGGTGAGAAATCATGTCGATCTGAAACGATCGATGTGAAAACTAGGCTAGCGATCGGTGCGAAATCCTCGGCTTTAGATCGATTCAAAACATCGCGATCGATATGACAAAAAATATCGACTCGAATGTGATCGATGAGAAGCTGAGACTTTCCTGACCGATACGAATCTGAACACCAAGGATCGATGCGAAGCTACTGACGTTGATCGATACGAACTCGAGAGTCGATGATCGATTCGAAGCATGCTTTCGGTGATCGGTACGAACTTGGATCCCGATGGATTCGAATATGCTTCCCATGGTCGATTCGAACTCTTGTTTTGATGGATATGAAATTCTGAGCACTCGATAGCATGATTCCGAGGAACTTCACTTTTGCATATCCGGACTTAATTGTTAAACCGCATATTTGACTGTCCTTTCGAAGCTCGTCGATGGAACTATAACTTAACAATGTGATGATGAACTTTAACTCGAACCGATCTCCAGTATCTGGATGGTATGGCGGTGACGGTCAGTGATGACAGTCACTCCTACTGGATGGCAAATTTTCTTTAACTCTGTAGAATCTTTTCAAGTAATGCACAGCACCGCACTGCACAACACAATCTTCACATTGGGAATGAACGGGTTTTTTCATGTACTTAACGTTGCTTTATGATGAGATAGTCAGCTATGGAATCTTCGAGCTCCCAACAGTAAGAGGTGCAGAGTTCTCCCCCTCCTGCACTTGAAATTCCTGATATTCCCGCTGAAGTAGTCGATCCAGCTCCAGATGAACTGCCGGAAGCTTTGTTTATCGAGAATCCCATTGACTCCGTCCGGTCCAATATTTTCGAATCTCTCTTAGGCTGGATATGTCTAAAGCATAACCTGTCTTTAAATGATGTGCTGTTACCGGGTGCTGATGATAGACATCATTGTCCGCCCGAAGGATATACTGCCTTTTACCGACATGCTTGTGCGGCTGGAACTCTTCCTCCGTTTATTCAGTATATTAGAGAGATGCTGTCATATCTAGGAATTGCCCCTTCACAACTCCATCCTAATGGACATGCGTTGCTAAACAACATCTTCGTCATATTTATGGATCATCTCTTTCGCCCGCCAAGGCCGACTGAGATTAGATATCTATTCAACTTCAAGAGTAGGGGCGATAGCCCATCCTTCACTTTTTTGGAGGCGGTTAGAAATTGTCAGATTGTGACTGGGGCTTGGACTAGACTCAGCTACTTTAAAACTGAATGGTTTTTTGTTCGGTGCCCACCAGGGTTTGCCAGACGGTGGTTGACTAGACGTAAGTGTCATAAGTTGTATAAGTCTTCCTTGAATAGTTGTTCTCAACACTTGTGCTAATACCCTGTTCTTCTTATAGCCATCATTTCAAGGCCTGATGGTGGATATTATAGAGGCATTGTCCGAAGCCTACAAGCGGTCCCGAGCGATTTAAGGCATATCGACTCGGTGTTAACTGACGATAACTTAAGGACGCTAGGTGTGATTGAAATGAACCAGAGCATTGTCATCGAGGGGTTGGCGAAGCCGGCTTCAAAGAAGAGAAAGAAAATGGAGAAAAGAGTGCCCGGTATGGTAATAAGGGAAATGAGCGATGATGAGAGGACGCCCACAGACACCGAGTTAGCGGCTGATCCTTCCCAATTAGAAGAGAGGCGGAAAGGCAAGGCCGTTGCTTCTAAATTTAAAAGACGGAAGTCTGTAGTTGTGTCCCATTCCATTCCCGGAATCACTATCTCCGAAGCCTCTCCTCCTCAGCCAGGAGGCATTTTTAGAGGGCTGGATGATATTCCAATTCCGGAGTATGTATCTCTCCATCACAGGTCCGGGTTGGAAGAACCCCGAGAAGTGCTAGATATAAGCGAGCCTTTACCTGTTAGTGCAATAGACACTTCTGTTTGGTTGGGGGGATTGCACATTTGTACACACTTTCACAACACTACATGACTTCCGCATATGTATTACATTGTCTTCATCTAGGGCTTGACTGAGTTATCTTCTCATTGCAGGTGCAAATGTCTGGCCGCATATCTACGTTGGATAAGCTTCAAAAAGTGTGTCATCCATCATCCTACTATGACTCTTGTCGTAGAGAATCCGATCGTGATCATGATCGGAGGTATCACGAGCAAGAATATCATGAGAGGGATTATCCCCGAGGCTACTCCAGCCAGGAGCGTTCGGACAGAGATCGGAGGCACCGATCACATTCTCGCTCTTCTCCGCCGCCCAGGGCCCATACATATACATTAGAGTCTTCGCGGCAGCAGCCGTCTTCATAGATTTTGAGGCCCGAATTGCATCGTTCTAGGGCTGAAGTCGTTACAACTACAGTTGTGGAGCAGGCCCCTATCGAACCGTCTGGTGAAGGTGCTATTAAACTCGCCCAGATGAAGGACTTTCCAAAGATATGTCTCGATGCTTATATCTTCCCTCCTCACCTTAAAAGAATTCCTCCGGAGGCCGAGAACACAGCGCATGATTATATTCATGATTTTTACACCTAGTACAAGGAGTGGTACAAGGCAGCAGTCAAAGCTTCAAGGGTGGCCTTCGACCGGGCTAAAATCATTCAGAAATTGGAGGCCGACTTGGCTCAAAAAGATAGCATTGTCTAGATCCTTAAGTCTGAGACAGAATCCTCCCGCAAAGTTGAGCTTGAATCGATGAAGAAGGCCGATGATACGTTAGTAGAGATGGCCAAAATGCAGCAGGCACACTGTGCCTTAGTGGAAGAGATGGGTCATCGATATACAAACGTCGCAGCTGAGCGGGATGCGGCTGTTAAAGAGCTGGAGGAGCTAAAGGCCAAGTTCGTTGACATCAATAAAGAAAAGGATGATGCTAATGTGGCTGCCCAAGGGGCATGTGAGCAAGCTGTGTCCCTTCGGGCTGAGTGCGACGCGGCGGTCGTAAAGGTCAAGGCGGTGGAAACGGAAGTGGAGGAAAAGATCCAGGTAGAGCGATTCAAGATGGAAACTGAGTTTGACGATCTCCTGGACACATACAACGCCAACATGATTGAACACAGAAATCTTGCCTGGCTAGGAGATTACTCTATGCTTCTTTATAGCGCCTGGAAAAGGCTAGTGGAAGAGAAGAGGACATCTCATCCAGATGAGACACTGGATGAGTTTGAACTTGAATCACGCCTGTTGAGTGAGGAAGAGAGGAGAGTTCTTCACGAGGCGATGATCTCTGCCGAGAGAGAGAGAGACTCGGTATTCAACAAACGGAGATTGGGGAAGGTTCGGGAGTTGCGCATCATAGCGAGAGTGCTGGAATTTCTATTCCGACTTCGTCTGAAGCCACTGCAGCGGTTGATTCCCAAACCACTCCTTCTTACAATCCAGATCAACTAGAATTATCTCCTGCTAGAATAGCCGTCTCTGAACCTGCCCCAGCTTCGAGTCAAGCCAAGGAAGGTATCTTAAATGCTTCTCGCATATTTTAAAGTGATGAACTCGGGATGAGTCATTTGATTGACAACTTTTGTTTTTCCTTGTTCAGTGACTGAGACTGTCGTGCCCACGCCTCCTGCACATCCGGTTCAGTATCCAATGCAGGAAGCTATCGTTACCGAAGCAATCATGACTGCCACCATAGTCGGTGATATTGGAGAGAGGAGCTCGCTATCACTTGATGCTAAAATGATTGAGGAACTTCTCAGTCATCCCTGCGAACCTTTCTCCGATCCATCATTTGCTATGAGTGGAGTCTCTCCAGCTATTAGTTCTTTCAAGCCGACCACTAGTGCATCCTGCGCAACTCAAGTGTCTTGAGAAGATGAGATTTTTGCTGAGATAAGCGCTGAGATGGCTGCAGTGACAGTAGGTGGTGGTTCTGGAAGTGGCATCGCTTCGTCCAGCTTGGCTCCTTTGATGGTGATTTCTCCAAGTAGCACGGTGGTCATTTCAAGTGCTGCTGCCCCACTTCCTGTTACAGCTCCTATGCCTCCGGTTCGATCTTCCAGAAGAATTTCTGTCACTACGAGCTCCGAGGAGGATGTTGATATCATGCCATATCCGAAGGATAAACCGAAGAAGGGTAAGAAATCACGAAAGGCATCAGGCAGCGGATCCAGTGGCATAACTCCGAAGAAGAAGCCTCGGAAGAAGAAAGATTAAGCTTTGATTTGTATTGTTGTTGTTGATAGTAGCTCTTTTGCTTTTCTCGTTGATTTCCCAGAGCCGTGTATAGATGTGGGTTCGGCCCTCGCTTAATAGGAATTTTTCGGTTTGACATGTATTCAAACTCCTTTTTGTTAGTTTGATGAAATGAAAACTCCTTTTCTTTGTCTACATCTCAATAATTATTTTGTCTGAATGTATCAGCACTTGTGTTGCAGCTCAGAGTGTAAGTAGAATATTTTCTTTTTGCGTCGAGTGGGTGTCATTTGACTCTCATGTTCTGCCCCCAATCTTGGGGATGAGCCGTAATAGGTGTTATGCGGAATTGTGTGTTGTTTTATGTCAATCATCCACACTTTGGGGAGTCGTATCTTCACGACAGCTGTCGATCACTTATGTTCATGCGTTGTCTTTGTATCCATGCTCTGGGAATAAGTGAAAACCGTATTTGATGGAGACGCGGCTGAGGTCGTTAGGTGGACGGGTCTACCTTCTTCGAAGCTGCCTTGAATGGAGATATGGTCGAAGTTGTTAGGTAGATGGATCTACCCTTCTCAAGGCCGTATTTAATGGAGATGCAGTCGAAGTCGTTAGGTGGATGGATCCACCCTCTTCGACGCTGCACTTGATTGCTTTTGTGTTCTAGCTCACGCTCTTAGAGTACACTGGAATTTGGTTAGTGTTTATACTCCAGTTCGCATTCTTGGAAGCTGGAGTTTGTTGATGTTTGTACCTAGCTCGCGCTCTCGGAGTACTTTGGGGTTTTGTTAATGTTTATACTCCAGTTCACGCTCTCGGAAGCTGGAGTTTGTTAATGTTTGTACCCAGCTCGCGCTCTCGGAGTACTCTGGGGTTTTGTTAATGTTTATACTCCAATTCGCGCTCTCGGAAGCTGGAGTTTGTTAATGTTTGTATCCAGCTCGCGCTCTCGGAGTACTCTGGGGTTTTGTTAATGTTTATACTCCAGTTCGTGCTCTCGGAAGCTGGAGTTTGTTAATGTTTGTACCCAACTCGTGCTCTCGGAGTACTCTAGGGTTTTGTTAATGTTTATACTCCAGTTCGCGCTCTCGGAAGCTGGAGTTTGTTAATGTTTCTCCATGTATCAGATTCTTCCTAGCTTTTGTGTAGCGATATGCCCCGAGCTCGGGTTTCACTTAGTGAGTGACCGGTCGTATGACAGTCACTCCCTATTTGAATAAATCCCAGTGTTTGTTGGGATTTCGCTCTTCGTGCGTTGTGGTCGTGTTAGGCATCGTACTTAATAAATCACAGTATTGGCTCGAAGAGACGGCATTTTATTGCTGAAATAAGAAATGGGGCAAAGTCAGTTGCCTTATTACAAATTCTAATTTCGAAATGCAGAAACAAATTGCAGATAACAAGAAAATTAAATGAAACAAATATGGCCTGTCATATATAGTAGCGACGAAGACTTTCGCTATTCCAAGATCTTGGCAAAGTTAGGCCGTCAACAGTCGATAACTTAAATGTGCCATCTCCGAGCTTTTGCGTAACAACATACGGTCCTTCCCATGTTGGCCTCATATATATGTGAAGGAACTGGATAAATTCTCTTTAGAACAAGATCACCGAGCCCAAAGGTTCGCGGGCGGACCTTGGCGTTATATATTCGGGCAACTCGGCTTCGGTGTGCGGCCGCTCTCAGGTCGGCTTCTTCATGCTTCTCATCTAACAAGTCTAAGGATTCAGCAAGGAGTATTGCATTTGTTTTCAGATCATAGTACGTGACACGATGAGAAGGTATTTCCAACTCGACTGGAATAATGGCCTCTGAGCCGTAAGATAAAGAAAATGGAGTGTGGCCAGTTGCAGACTTATGAGTGGTGCGATAGGCCCATAAAGCCATTGGAAGCTCGTCGACCCATTTTCCCCCAGCTTTTTCCAGCCGTTTCTTGAGAATAGACTTTATAACTTTGTTTACTGCTACGACCTGCCTATTTTCCTGGGGGTGTGCAACTGCAGAGAATTTCTTTTGAATGTGAAACCGGTGACAGAAATCCTTGAATTCAATACTATCGAACTGGGCTCCGTTGTCAGTAACGATGGTACGCGGGAGACCAAATCGACAAATGATATTGCGCACTACGAAATTGATCAATTTTTTTGTGGTTATAGTAGCAAGAGGTTCAGTTTCGGCCCATTTAGTAAAGTAATCAACTACAACGATGGCATACTTCGCGCCACCTTTGGCTAGAGGCAAGGAGCCAATTATATCGATTCCCCATGTGGCAAATGGCCATGGACTGACCATTTGAGTTATTTCGGTTGGTGAAGCTCTTGGAATTCTGGCATATATTTGGCATTTATCACATCTTTTTGCATAATCGGATGCATCACGGTTAACAGTTGGCCAAAAATAACCGTAACGAAGTATTTTCTTAGCGAGGGCTTGTCCTAGGGTGTGATCACCACATTCTCCTTCGTGTACATCTCGTAACACTCGTTTGATTTCACCATGGGCGATACATCGGAGCAGTGGAATAGAATACCCTCTTCTGTACATGACTCCATCTTGAATGAAAAGTCATGCAGCTTTTCGGAGAATTTGCCTTCTTTCATTTCTACGTTCTGGTAAAATTCCACGCTCAAGGTAATCTCTGAATGGCGTCATCCATGAGTCCTTCTCAGGAATTGCCTCTAATACATAGTCAGTTTCCATCCGGTCAATACTTGGAGATGATAACATTTCGATGGGCGAGTCCCATTTGCTGTGCCTCACCAGTACTGACTAGTTTTGCTAAGGAATCTGCCTTATGATTTTGATCTCGGGGAATGGAATAGATAACGTAGTATTCGAATTGTCTCAACACTTCTTGTACCAGAGAAAGGTAGGTGGCCAACTTCCTATCTCTTGCTTGGTATTCTCCTCGTACCTGGCACGCAACTAATTGGGAATCACAATAAATTTCTAGAGCAACAATCCTCAAGTCTTTGGAAAGTCTCAATCCGGCCAGTATGGCTTCATACTCTGCTTCATTATTGGTTGCATGGAAATTGAATTTTCGAGCATAACAAATTGATCGACCCTCAGGAGTTTCAAGGACAACTCCAGCTCCGGAACATCGATCGTTTGAGGCACCATCGGTAAACAGCTTCCAAATGTTCTTGGGTGGCTCCTTGGCTTCTGGCAAGTTTTCTGGGATAGTGAATTCGGCTATGAAGTCTGCCAGTACCTGTCCATGAATTGCTCGCCTGGGTGTATAGGTGATGTCGAATTGACTGAGTTCAATGTTCCATTTGAGCAATCTCTCGGATGTCTCAGGTCGTGAAAGAACCTGTCGTAAGGGCTGGTCAGTATATACGATGATGGGATGAGCCTGGAAATAAGGGCGAAGCTTTCTTGAAGCAATAATGAGACAATATGCCAACTTTTCTATCTTCGGATAATTTCTTTCAGCTCCTGTCAATCATTTGCTAACATAATAAACCGGCTTTTGCACTTTATCTTCTTCCCGAATAAGAGTGGCGCTGATTGCATTTTCTGATACTGCCAAATAAATGTATAAATCTTCATGATCAACAGGATTTGACAAGATAGGTGGCGTTGGGAGATGTTCTACTAGTGCCCTGAATGCGCCTTCACATTCCGCAGTCCATTCGAAATTACGTTTTCCTTTTCTGATTAAGTCGAAGAAAGGTATGCATTTGTCAGTGGATTTCGATATGAACCTGCTTAATGCCGCTATTTTTCCATTAAGGCTCTGCACTTGCTTTATGGTTCTCGGAGTCTCCAAATTTCTGATGGCCCATATCTTTTCTGGATTTGCTTCAATCCCTCGGGCATTGACAATGAATCCCAAGAACTTTCCGGATGTAACACCAAAATGACATTTTAACGGGTTAAGTTTCATTCTGTACTCTCGGAGAACGTTGAACATGGATTCCAGGTCTTTGACATGTTCTGTGGAAAAGCGTGACTTTACAAGCATGTCATCCATGTACACCTCCATAGTCTTTCCAATTTGATTGGCAAACATTCGATTAACCAATCGTTGGTAAGTAGAGTCCGCATTTTTGAGTCCAAATGGCATGACCTGTAACAGTAAAGTCCCAAATTAGTCACAAAACTGGTATGTTCCTGGTCGGGAAAATGCATAAGTATCTGGTTGTAGCTAGAATATGCATCCATGAAGGACAAGAGTTCATGTCCGGCTGTTGAGTCTACAAGCTGGTCGATTCTAGGAAGTGGAAAACTATCTTTGGAGCAAGCCTTGTTCAAGTCTGAATAATCAACACATGTTCTCCACTTTCCGTTTGACTTTTGGATAAGTACCGGATTGGATACCCATTTCGGGTATAATGCATCTCTAATAAAACCATTGGCCTTTAGTTTATCCACCTCTTCCTTAAGAGCAGCAGATCTCTCTGGATCCATGCCATGCCTCTTCTGCTTGACCGTAACGTATCGTGGGTCGATGTTTAGGGTGTGGCTCGTGATGTCCGATGAGATTCCCCACATATCAACATGCGCCCAAGCGAACACGTCAAGATTCGCCTGGAGAAATTCAACCAATTCCTGTTGTGTCTGCTGGTTCAACTGAGATCCAATCTTCACTATTTTTGATTCATCATTCTTATCGATTGGGACATCGATTGTCAGTTCAGCTGGTAATGCTTGTCCATCCTTATTTTCATCTTCACCTTCATTATCTCTCGGATCAAGGTCTTTTAGGAATTGGTTGAGATGCCCAGAAGCGAGCCCGGACGTTAATTGTCAATCATCAGCAGAACGGACGCAGAGAGATTCCTCTACGCCCTTTCCTTTTTCTTTTCATTACGCCTCACGCAACTCTGCAACATAGCAGGCTCTTCTAGTAGCCTGATCTCCTTGTACAACTCCAACTCCCCGATCAGTAGGGAACTTTATAGTTAAGCACCACGGGGCTATAACTGCCCTGAACTCAGCAAGGGCTGGTCGGCCTAATAACGCATTGTAAGGAGAGTCAATGTCCAACACAACAAATTACAATATCTGGACTCTCCGGCGTTCTCCAATTCCCAATTCTACTGGTAATTCAACTACTCCGTTGGGTATCGTTGTACTTCCATTGAAGCCATGAATTCTGGATTGACAAAGTTTCAAATCTTTGGATTCAAGTTTCATCTGATCGAAAGCACGTTTAAACAAGATATTTACTAAACTGCCACTATCCACTAGGATCCTCTTCATCCAAGCAAGACCAACTTGTGCAGATATAACCAATGGATCAATCGTAGGTGCTTCGACCTTATCAGCATCTCTGTCTCGAAATACGATGTCATCAGCCATCGTCTTTTGTTGCTTAGCCGGAGCTCGTTCATCAAAATTACTACAGCATTCGAAGCCCGCATGCCTAATGGAACTAGCATACAACTCCATTTCCCTCCAGCTTCGATCGGCTGGATGAGGACCACCACTGACAGTATTAATTACCAATCTTCCACCCGCATGTGCGGGTTCCTCCCGTCTTTCTTGTGTTTGTCCACGACTTTGATTGGAGGGGCCTGCACCTCCCGACTGCGGTGCCCGAACATATTGATCTAACTTCCTTTCACGAATCAACTTTTCAATAAGGTCCTGTAAATGACGGCATTCATTAGTGTTATGGCCGTAGCTTTCGTGAAACCTATAGAACTTTCCAGTCTGGATTTGTCTCTCCGATGATTTTTTCGGGGCAGGCTTGTCATATCGCATGGTATTGCAAGTCTGCAAATACACATTTTCTAATGATGTATTCAACGGAGTATAACTATCAAACATCGGATTTTTACGTCGCGGGCTACGGTTCTGGTCTCGCTTCTTATTCTGTCTCCCATCGTTTCTCGATTGATCAGGCTTGTTTTGAATATTCAACTAGATTTTGCCAGAACTCTCTCCAGATTGTTTAATTGCAACAGTACTTTGCACACCCTCTGCGTTAGCTCCCACATCATCCTGCTTCCTAGACTGTTTCGCATCTTCCCTTCTCAAGAATTGAGCGGCATTAGAATAGAAACGGTCCAATGATGCGGGAGATTTTCCAGCCAACCAATTCCCGAATTCAGAGTCGGGATCAATCCCCTTCATCAGCGCCATAAGGATAGAATTATCATTTGGATTGCTTATCTCGGCACAAGCTGCGTGAAATCTTTCCAAATAACGTCTTAATGTTTCTCCGGGAGCTTGAGTAACACTCGACAAGGTGTTTACATCCTTTGGCCTCGCAACATGCATGCGGAATTATTCTACGAATTTTGTAGCCAACTGGTCAAAACAGGAGATGGATCGTGGAGGCAATCGAGTAAATCACATGGTGGCAATGCCCCCAAGAGAGATCGGGAAACTTCTGCATTTCACTGCGTCATCTGCTTTAGCAGCACTCATCGACCATTCGTATTTAAGAATGTGCTGGTTAGGATCAGAATTCCCTTCATAGATTGGTAAAGCTGGCATTCTGAAGCGCCAAGGAGGTTCATCATGCAATATATTATCAGTAAAGGGAGTATGACTTCTGGAAATCCCCTAGTCGTCATTTGTTAATCCCTTGCTTTCTCGGACTATTTGACGAATCATTGCCGAAAAATCAGGTATTTGAGGATTTTGGGCTGGCTGTGCCAAGGTGTGGTCGGGTTCCACAATGCGAGATGGGACTGATCGTCATCGACGATCAGTATCTCGCCTCCTTGGCTCGTAGGTTTCAGGAATATGAAGGTCGGGTGTGTGTCGTTGTTGGTGAGGATTAGGATTCATTTGATTGTGGACATGGGGTTCAAGTTCAACGGGAGTGGTGGTTTGGTTTGGAGCAATACCTCCTCAGGAGGAGGGTCATGTTTGGTGGCTGGTTGATGGGATAGCTCTAATTTGCCCAATGGTCGGGATGTATGGATGTCCGGTATGTTTGGTTTGGCTTACGTCCATGCGTGGGCGTGTGGCTCTGTGATTGTAATCAGAAGAGTCAGAGCTTTCAGTGGACGAGGAGGAGGCCTGATCCCTCCTAGATCTCCTGCATCCTTGATGATTTAATTGATTAGTTAAGTCAGCATTTGTGCCCAACTGTTGAGTAAGCTGTTGGCGACTTTGGATGAGCTCTTGCATGAGCATTTGGAACTCTTCCCTTGTAACAGTTCCAGAAGGATCTGATGATCCAGCAACATTTTGTTCAGGTGGAGGTAACTGCACGGGATTCTGCCTGTCCCGCGCTTCTTATTCTGTGGCTGTAGAGGCAGTTCGTGTGCTAACCATGTTAACACTGGAGTCCTTTCCCTAGATTTGACGCAAAATCTAAATAGTATGGTAAAATTCTAAGAACAGGAGTCTGGATCTCCTTCGTGGACTTGCGCAATCCGATATCAGAAGTAGATCCGATGAGCAGGAGAAAAAACCGTGTTTTTCTCAGTGAAAGCACCAAAGTGTTTGTGTCAAAATTGGGCACAACACTCGTCGGAAGTGTTTGAACAAATTAAATTAAGAAATGAAATGTAAAATGAGGAAGTAATCTAACAAACACCCCAGTAACAAAAAGTAAATTGTACAGAAGACAACAATTTAGAGTGGTTCGGCGTATTGCCTACATCTACTATGAAGTTTTATAGCTTTATTGATTATCACTCGACGATTACAACTGATTTCAATGGATTACAGCAGATAAAAGTGTTGAAATTCGAGTATAATAGCAGCAATGGTGATATGAAGTAAATCTAGCAGAGTCCGGGCGCTCTTTAGCTCTCAAAATTCTTTGATCCCCTTTCTGAATGACCAGGGGCTCTATTTATAGGCGTAGGAGGCTGATATTTCGCTGAAAATCCGGTAAACCACTTCTGGCATGTGAGGGAGCCCACATGCCCGGCCTCAGGAAATTTGGGCCCACTTCGGGATCGATTCGAAGTCCATTCGAATCGATCAAGAAACCATCCGATGGAGCTGAAATTTGGTGAGGTCATTCTTTAACATGCACGTAAGCTCTTGTGAAAATTTCATAGCATTTGGACTTGTAGATCGTGAGATATCATCGATTCGAGATCTTGCTTTCTGGATTGTTCGCCCCGTTCGAATCGATTCGTTCGAATCGATCCCTTCGAATCGACGGAGGCGCGTGACTTCGTGATGATGTGGAGTGCAAGCTTCGCCTCGATCTGCTTTTTTCGCCGGTTTGATCTAGTCGTTCCAAATATCTCGCCGCTTTGACTTGATGGATTCGAAGGCTTCAACCACAACATGGATTCGAACAACATCTCATTCGTATCGATTGTGTCTTGCCTGGGTTGATCGATACGAAATGACCACACAGGATGGATTCGAAGTGAGATGCTCTGATGGATACGAACGTATCATCGTCTATGGAATCGGTGCGTACTTTGTTCGTATCGATCTTGATGGTCTCCAGTTGATCGATACGAATAGGAGATTGCGACATGGATTCGAAGAGAAAATACCTCTATCGATTCGGAGGACTTCCAAGCTTGATGGTCACGAACCAGATGGTGGTGAGGCTATCTTCCACCCGATCGATGCGAACGTGATGGATCTGAAGACAGGTGCTACTGATGGATTCGAAAGAAACAATGTCAATGGATACGAAGTGGTGGTTCTTCCTTTCATCTTGCATCGATCATATCTTGAGCGTACGAACTCGGATCGACTTGAAATTTGAAATACTGTCTTCCTTGACTTTGCTGGTCGTGTCTTATCAGTTGTGACTTGATTTGGTGCTGGTCAAAATTCATCGATATCCATACCGAAACTGTCGTTACTGAGTACTGAGGATGCATAACTCTTATTCATCTGTTGATTCCTTGATATCTCAACCTTGCCAAAAGGCGGGATAACAGAAACCAAGGGTTAGTAGTATACACAGATGCAAGTGGGGCTGGATTAGGACCATTATTAATATAGAAGGGTAAAGTTATTGCCTACACATCTAGATAGCTTAGACCGCACGAAATGAGATATCCTACTCATTACTTGGAGTTGGTTGCAGTGATTTTTTCCTTGAAGATTTGGAGGCATTATCTATTGGGGGAGAGATTTGAGTTGTTTACCGATCATAAGTCTTTAAGATATTTATTCTCTCAGAAGCAGTTGAATATAAGGCAGTAGAGGTGGCTGGAGTTTTTAGCTGCTTATGATTTCGGTATAGTGTACTCCTGGAGTCCTGGGAAACGAAATAAATTAGCAGATGCTCTCAGTAAAAAACATCAGAATGTGGTGTTAGCGATGTTGGAAGAAAGCCTTGGCCAATTGTGGTTTGCAGTTGCAGTTGAGACTACTGCTAGTTTTAGTCAAGGTACTGTCATGTTGTCTTGTTTAGAACCGCGACTAGTGTTGATTAGAAGGATAGCTTCTAAACAGAGGGAAGTTCCAGTTTTAGCCGAGAGGATTAGAAGGCTTGAGGTAGGATCCGAGATTGATTAACTAAAGGATTTTAGTCTTGACCAAAAAGGATGGTTGAGAAAGAAGGAACTTTTATGCGTTTCGATTGTAGAGACCTTAAGGAGGGAATTTCTGGAGGAATGTCATCGATCAAACTGAAGGCACCAAGATGTATCAAGGTATGGAAGGAGCTTCTATTGGGAAGGCATGAAGAAGGATGTTGGCTTGTAGGTTAGGAAGTGTGTGAACTATCAACAGGTAAAGGCCGAACAGAAGCTAAATGGATTGCTTCAGCTTTTAGATATTCCAATCTAGAAATGGGATTAGATATCGATGGATTTCATAGATGGGTTGCCAAGGTCGAACTGAGGAAATGAAAGCGTACGGGTTATAGTGGACAGGTTGACCAAGAGTGCCCATTTCATCCTTGTTAATTCAACAAGGAAGACACCTGTTTTGGCAAATTTATTCATGAAGAACATCATTAGACTCCATGGAATTCCTAGTAGCATAGTCAGCGATAGAGATGCATTATTCACTAGCTAATTTTGGAAAAGTCTACAAGAGGTATTAGGTACCAAGCTCGAGATGAGTACAGAATATCGCCCAAAGATGGATGGGCAGACAGAGGGAGTCAATGAGGTACTCGAGAATTTATTGAGAACTTGTGTTTTGGACTTTACTGGACCTTGGGAGGATCACCTACCTTTGATTGAGTTTTCCAATAATAACAGTTATCATACTAGTATAAGAATGTCGCCTTTTGAAGCTTTGTATGGAAGTCCATGCAAATCACCAATATGTTGCTTAGAGACAGGAGACGGATAGGTCTTAGGTCCAGATTAGGTTAAAAAGGCATCAGAAAAGATTGAGTTAGTTAGAGGACATATGAAACAAGCTCAATCCAGGCAAAAGAATTATGCAGATAAGAGGCATAAAGACAGAAAGTTCTCAGTGGGAGAAATGGTTTTCATTAAAGTATCACTAATGAAGGGTGTGGTACGATTTGAAAAGTTGAGAAACTTAGCCCCGAGATATGTTAGTCCATTTCAGACTATATAAAGAATTGGAAAGCTTGCGTACAGAGTAGAGTTGCTAAGTAGTTTGGCAGGTGTCCATAATGTATTCCATGTATCTCATCTTCACGAGTTTGTTCATGATCCGGAGGCTACTATTCCTTAAATAGAGTTGGAGGACTTGGTAGTAGAGCTTAGTTTGACTTTTGTTAGACAATCAGTTCGCATTGTAGTGAGAGATTAGAAAAGATTAAGGACCAAGACAGTCATGTTGGTGAAAGTTCAGTGGAGCGATAGCGAGAAGGACTGTACTTGAGAGACAAAGGACAGGATTCGAGATGTTTATCTTGATCTGCTTTGATACTATGTCTATATTAGATTTATATAGATTAGTTGCTAGTTGGGTAGGCTAGTATGGATGTCAGGAGATGTTATGGATGATTGCTATGTTTGATATTTAGACCTTACTGAATTTCGAAGACGAAATTCCTTAGGGAGAGGAGCCTGTAACATCCTTAATTTTTTATAATGTTATTCAGAAGATTTAATTAGAATAAACTAAATAGAATAATGAAAAGATATAAGGACATTGAGATTGGTAAATAATTTAGTGGTCGTGCTTATAAAAATGAATGAAATTATAAATGGCTAAGTGTTAAGTAATTAAACATGGGCATTAGGGTAAATAGCTCACCATATTTCCCACCCTTATACTATCTCTCCTAGGCCATACACGTTCATTTATCATAGGCAAATCTAAACGTAAACAAGAAAGAGCAAGGCCGACCATTATGAAGAAAGAAGAGAAGAGAAATTCAAGTAAAGCTTAGGATTCAAGCTAGAAGAAATCAATCTCAATCAATCTTCAATTCCCTTATCCAATCTAAGGTGAATAATAATCACCGCATCTCTATTTTGGTTTCTATAATCATATGTTTTCGGATTTAATGGTAAATCCATTTTTATGATATGATGGATGATGATATGCTTGATTTATAATTTGTTAAATTGAACAAGATTGTTTAAAAAGGAAAAAGGCATGATTTTAGGGCAAAACCGAGGTTTGATGATTTTAAAATGCCATGGAAAAATTATATGTTATGTAAAAAATGATTTTGGAGTTAGGTTTCAATTTTTCATAATTTTTAACCCATGTAGAACTAATTAATAATTTTCAAAGGTAAATATGGTTATTTGGGTTTATAAATTTATTTTGGAAAATATATTGAGAATTTGGGTCTAAAATTTCAATATGTTGGACTACATGATTAAAATGAATTTCTAGGATTTATGGGGATTTTTACAAAGTGATTTAGTAAGGAAATTAAATTATTTTGAAAGGAGGGCCTAAATAATTTAATTGTTTTGTTAATAGGAAGGGCGTATTTCTTAAAAGTTACAATATTTTCAGATCTAAGAAAATGCATCAAATATTAGCCAAACTAATTGAAATTTTAAGATAGCCAATCAATTTTCACAAGTAGGCAAGTTTGTTACAAAAAATTTACTTTATTTGGTAAAAATAGCATTTTGCTCAGAAAAATGGGGTTCTGCCTTCTTTGAAAGGACCTTTCGACTTAGAGCATCCGCCTCCAACTTAATCAAAACCTTTTATGTTGAAACCGATAAACCAATACACATGGTATCATTTAGATGGTACGTAGTGGATTGGAGAATGGCGAAAGATAGGGTATCGAAACGTAGCTTCTAAAGGTTTGATTCCATTATTTTGTTTTAATGGAAAAGCGCTTCCCTGTTTATAAAAGGCTTTCGACATTGTCTAAACCTATTATTGCGAAAGGTATTTGAAAAGAAGCTTTCAAAAGACAGTTTCCGCCTTTGTTTTAAAGAAGTAGCTTTCGAAGGAGTTACTTAGAGTTTTATTGAAGCTTTCGGAAGGGGTAGTTTCGACCAAGTTGAAACCCTCATAAGAATTGATGACCTTTCGATGGTATTAAAGACATCAATGTCGTCGAAAGGTTTAGTTGCTTTTATAGATATAAGTTGGTTCCTACTACTTTCGAAAAGGGTTAGGGGTTTCGAAGGCGATGGTTTCGAAAGGGGTTTCGAAGCCAACCTTCAACTCTTTTACCCAAATATTTTAATGCTTTCGAAAGGATGGTTTCAACACCATCAAGTTTTCCTCAAATGCTATATGAAGTAAAGAATGGTTTTGAAAGAGGTGCTTTCTCCTATGATCACTTTAACCAAAAAAATTTATGTTAAATACAACCCAATGGCTTTGAAAGGTGTATTTTCAATGGTTTCGAAGGGTAACCTTCAATAGTTTCGAAAGGGTATTTTCAAACGGTTTCAAAGCTATGCTTCTATACTTATATTGTAATACATTGGCATGGTGAAAGGTTTCGAAAGAGATGTTTTAAAGTATTCAAAAGGAAGGAGCCTCATGGTTTAAAGTTAGATTTTAAATGCTTCCGAAGGAGGTCATTCTATAAGGTCGAAAGCAAGGTTTTGAAGATGTCAAAAAATTTTAAAAACCCAAACTCAAATATGAAAAAGTGTTGCCTTGATATGTTTTATATGAAAAAGGGCCTTAAACCCACAGGAGTGCTATTGTTAAGTGGTTATGTTTGCTTCTTCAAATATGAATATATTCACATAATAAAGAACCCATAACTGCATTTTGGGGATAAAGGGGTAGAAGAATCAGTTAGGTCAACTCGTTGTGAATATAAATTGATTAAACTCCTCAATGAGTAGAATTGCATCCAAGGAGTCAGGGAGACCAAAATATAGTATGCTTAACCTCGAAATTGTCCGAGAGATTGGTTCATAGTAAACCCATGAAAAATATGATTAGGAAGTCTATGGGGGAAACCAACAGGTTCATAGTAAACCCATGAAAATTATGTATTAAGGACAGTTGGCAGGGGACAATTGGTTTGTAGTGAACCCATAAAAACTACATCTAGATTAAAAATTGACATTTGTTAATAGGTTCCCAGTCAAACAATGAAAATTAGGACAAGGGAGAAGTTAATGGAGGCATCGGTAGGTTCCTCGTTGACCCATGAAAACTAGGATAAGAAGGGAGTTACTGGATAAAATCCATAGATTCCTAGTCAACCCAGGAAAAATAGGATAAGAGATGAGTCATTGGAATGTCCAATAGGTTCAGGGGGACCCATTAAATAAGTAAGTTAATTGGCAAGGGCCTATAGGTTCTTAGTGATCCCATGAAAACTATGAAATAGGATAGGGTGTACAAGTGTCATGCAAAAGGTTATTAGTAAACTCATGAAAACTAATAGGTTAATAATGACTCTAGAAACTATAATTATGACAGGGAGTCAATTAAACTGGCGATGGGAATTCCAAAAACTTTATATGTATGCATATCATCGTAATATTTTAAAATGTATGTCCTAACCATTGTGGATGCAGGAGCACAGTAAGCGGTTTTATAAAAGTTTACGATACTAGTGAGGGAAAAACCCATTCTGCCAAGTGGCATAGTCTCACTACATATCTAAAAGGATGGAGATGTTAGATTATTATTCATACCAGGCTTAATGTCCGACTCGAAGTTTTTGTTTTCCCCTGAAACTCTCCGGTACTCAATTGATTTTGTATAGTTTAAGATTTAAGGTTTTCAGGTTCTCTTCTTAGACAAATAAAGCTTCCAAAGGCATGCATGAGGCATTTAGTTACTTAGATTTTTCTTTTTCCGCTATGTTTTTCGTTGTAATGGTAGACTGTTAGCATTATTGTATACTTTGATCAACCAAGGGGACATCTTCATATGTCGCTCTTGGCATATATGTAATAACTATATTTTTCTAAATGTGGTTAACGTATTTGGGATTATGTAATGTACATGAAAATGTTTTGAATAGAATATGGAAATGTGTCTTTAATATGTTAAATTTTTTCCATGTTCTTATGATCTGTGTATCAATGTATCCAGCATCGCCGTATTTGGTCATTGAGGATTAATAACGATGGATGACTCCAGCATCCATAACTCTTAGTTTTAGGCCTCTAAGTAGGAGGATATTGCAGTTACCACTTTATCAAAAATCCTTTCCTAAAATTTCTTCGGAATTCAGATATTATTAAATTAAATTGTTTAATAGGTAAGCTATTCTCCTTGATAAAACAAATAAAAATTTTAAGTTCTTTAAATAATTTTATAACTATAATCAGGTAAGCCATTCTCCTTGATAAAACAAATAAAATATTTAAGTTCTTTAACTTAAATAATTTTATAACTATAATAAAATACTTTAGAAAATTCCCCAAAAATCACCATGATTCACTTTTAATATGTTTTTTAACATAATTAAACTTAGACCCAAAATTGATATATTTTTGTTGTATTTAAGTTAAAACCAAATTTTAACTATTTTCTTTCATAGAAAATTCATAATAAATCCACAATAACTTAGAAAATTATGAATGTTGAAACCCACTTTACAAATAATGTTTTCGAACATATCTAAAAAACGATTGTCATTTGGATGTCATTCAATAGGTTTCTCAAATCTAAACTTATCGTAAAATCTATATGAAGCAACATAAATCATCAACAAGCATATACATACATACATACATACATACATACATACATATATATATATATATATCCATTTAAACAATCATATCACGGCATATTATTTGCAAAATTAATTCGGATCTAGCTAGAAATCGAAATCAATAAAAATAGATGTAAGATCTTATTCACCTTAGCTTGGGGTTAAGAAAGTTGAGATTTGTCCTTTGATTGATTTTCTTAAGCTACCTACTTGAATCTTAGCTTTTCTTCTTCTTGAATCCCTTAATATTGGCTGGCCGAGCTTATAAGTATTTTAATTTTGTTTGCAATTGTGAAAATGAACAAGGAATGAAGGTAAGAAGGTATTACGGTTTAAGAACATAATCTAGTCCTGTTTTGTGCCTTACATATTCCTCCTACATACTCCAGTTTAGTTCATTTTGGCTTATAGATTCATTAAGGAACGACCCTCTCATTGGTTAACAAATCTCAATTCCTTAACCATCTACATTATTTCATTTAATTTATCTAATTAAATGTCCTAAATGACGTTACAAAATTAGGGTCATTACACCCTGGTTGCTTTACTTCATTCCTTAGTCCATTTCCATGGTCATTATTCTGATTTTCTATAGCTCCTGCTGCTCCAACTCCAAATTTCTAGCAATTCCAAATCCTGGATTTTGTGTTCCGGTCTATCTAATTTTCCAAAGTAGATTTTGCATCATCTCCTCTTGCCTCTTCACCATCCTTTCCTGCATCAAGTTCATCATCGTCTCCATCTCATCTATATTGATGTACATGGGGGTTTGATTAGCTCCCGCTCTAGAAGATGCCTTTTGACTTCCTTTGTGGTGACTCGTATCTACCACCTATCTTATTGTTGATTACCTCACCATTAATCCAAATCCAAGCTCCAAATCTGAACACTAAATCCATGGGAGCTAGCTTTTTGAAGAAAGCATCAAAATGTTAACGGAAAAAATGGCCACCAACAACAAGTTATATGTGAAAACAACAATATCCAATAGTTATATCCAAACAGAACAATAAAGATTCATAAATCATAGATTAGACTGTCACTACGCCATAGATGGCCTACTGCAATGAAATTACATGGTGTTGCTAGCTATAATGTAACGATAGGTATGCTGATTTTTGTCTATTACAACACTCGCTTCAAGGTGTTAGCATAGGTATCAACAAGATGTTGCAGTAGCTATAGATGTATTCAAATTAAAAAATTAATAAAATTAGCAATCCGCGTGAATACGATCCAACGGTCTACATTTAATCTGGTTGTTAAAATGGATCACCACTGCAATTTGCCCCAAAATTTCGTTTTACCACCTGAACTAGTTTAGAGTAGATCCCCTTTTCTCGTATGTGATAATGGCTGCTCCTATCTTGTTCCTCTTTTGCTCTGAAATTAGGGCTTTGGCCTCGTGTTCGCTCCTATGAGATTAGCTAGGGCTTCGGCCTTGTCTTCGCTCCTGTGAGATTAGCTAGGGCTTCGGCCTTGTGCGATTAGGGCTTCGGCTAATATCGAAGGACCCGATTGATTGTCGATCGATTACAATTGCTGTTCTTCTGATTTGCTTTGGCAATCGATCGTCTCCTTGCTTCGAATACAGCTCCTTCGATTTTGCTTGAGTTCAGCTATGTATTCGGGTATGTAATTTGTTGCTTTTACTTTACTGTATTGCTTGCTTGAACTCGATACTATCTGCCGATGATGTTAATGTGTTTATATAGGGTTCGAACCCCTAGATTTACGTTCGTATATATCTGTTGACATCGGTCATTTAATTGATTGTTCATCGTGACTTTGCCTTTGACATTTAACTAGACTTCGGCAACTTGATTTGAATTGGTTGAACTTGCTACTGTTCGTGGTTGACTTTAGCTATGTCTGTTCATCCTGTAGCTTGAACTTGTAATATATCTTCTGGTTGACATCCTGTAGCTTGAACTTGTAATATATTTCACTTGAGTTTTTGTAGTCAAGTTGCTTCACCATACTGTTTCCATTGGTGCCACACACACACACTTGTGTACCTTTCTCTTTGTGCTTCACTTGTTCACTGAAACTGTTGTATCACTTATGTTTTCCATTATCATGTATATATATATATATGCATTCATGTATGTATATATGTGTTTGTTGTTGCACTTGAACATGTATATATGTTGCACTGGGTTTGTTTTTTATTTGATGTTGAGGCCTTCTCTTGTATTTAGTTGCCTTCGAGTCATATAAGTTTCTTTCCCTTGTGCCAGTCTTGCTTTGTTTTGGTCTTGGCCATTCACTTGTTAAGGCTGCTTGTTTCATTGATGCATGTTTTTGTATTCACCACTTTGCATTGGTCATTGTATATCTATGCACTGGTCCTTTGAGCCTGTTTGCACTGCCTATATATAGACATGCTGTTTCACACATGTATATATGTATGGTTGCTTTCATATGGTAGCTGGACTTGCTCGAGTTCATATTTCTTATATTATCTGACTTCGGCCATTTTTGAAATTGCTGCAGCTCATTCACTTGACACTTCTGTTGGTCTGTATTTTTGAATATGGTTGGAGTTTTGGTTTAATTGTGAGTTTGAGTTCTTTTGTTGAGCTCTGTCCACTGTTGTTTTATGTCTGGCATACAAGTCTGGTATAGTTTGCTCTGACCAATTCATTGAGCATGCTGTTTATTTCTGTAGCATGCTTCTGTTTCATTTTTGTTCTTGTGCATTGTCAACTGCTTGGACCAAATTGTCACCCAAATAACTGAGGCAAATAATATTTTCAAAATTACATTTTATTTTATACTGCAAAAATATTTCCTTTTCAATTTTACTGCGTCAGTGTGTATTTTTGCAGATTGCTCAGATGTTGGATTCAATCTGAAATGGAGTTGAAGACAGGTTTCAAAGAAGGCTCGATCTTCCGAAATCGGATGAATCGGGCGGTGCCCCGGACTGCGGTGCCCCGGACCCCCGCCGGCGCTGCGCCCGGACCCGCTTCTCGGCTCGCCTTCGGCTCGGCACTCGGCTCGTCATATATTTGTCAGTGTCGGTGTCTGTATAAATTGAAACTGCATATGTAATGAGTGAACTGAGTGATGTAGTGAGGAATATCTGTATATGTGAATATCAGTGTTATTTATCATTGAATTGTAAAATAGTGGAGTCGGGAATTTGTACTATTTTAAATGTTGAAATAAAATATTTATTTAAATAAATTACTGTTTGAATATCAAATTCTGTGCAATAGCATTTTATTAAATAAATAATTATTTCTATTAAAAAATCAAATATGCTCTACATTGTGGGCCCCACAAATTCAGAAAATTAATATCTATAGCAACATTTTTGAATGTTGCTACATGCACCTATGGATGTTGCTATAGACCCAAATAGGGTTCTATTGCAACAATATTTCTTATGTTGCCTTAGATAGTCAAAATGTTGCCTTTGAGGTCTGCGGCAATGCGGCAAAATGCATCACCGAGAAAGTGTTGCCTTTGCCCTTTTTTAGCCTTCAGCAACATTTTTTGGCACATCCTGCATCACTTCTTTGGTGTTGCAGTATGCAATCTATGGCGTAGTGTGTAGAAAAGTTAATAAACATTGTTTTATAAGGGCTCGGCAAACTCTGGCCTACGTCTAGTCCAATAATTCTTTTATTATACTATAGGATTACAAATACAATTGTTTTTAGCCTTAGAAAAATAATGATGGTAGAGAAGAGAAGCGACGAAGAAGAGCCCCAAAAATAAGATCCCTCAAACGAACAATGAAGCTTGAATTTATATGAGAATATGGTGAAATATCTTCTCGAAATTTCTGCTATAGAGTTTCCATGTCCCGACGTGGTCACCCTATTGTTTGCGGGCCCCACTTCCATCAAAATAACGATCGGCGTCGATCATTTTTTGAGTCCTAATTTACATGCAATCGATATGGTGGGTCCCTTTCTTTAATATATCGATATTTCCAAAGTTTAATGTATAGTTGACTTGTAAATTTTGAGAGATATCGATCGATCTCCATTGAGTTTGTTTTGGGCTGAAATTTATGGATCATGATCGATCTGTCCATATGGATCATGGCCTATCTATATAACTCCATCGTGGGACCCAACGATCAATGGTGTGGGACTTCCATGTTTTCTACTCCATGTTTTGAATTTATTATATCGACCGCCCTTGTATCCGTTGATTTATAGATCGATCATCGTCGAAAATCGCCAGAAAGGTCATCAGAATACCCACTTCAAGTTTGATCCGAAGTGAGACGTGAAGTAATCACCTCTTCGACTCAAAGAAAATGCTGAAGATTCTGGCCTAGGGTAAGATTCGGGTAAAAATAAATTTTACTCCAAGCAAATATGAATCTGACACCAAGCAAGTTAGATTGATATCTTTCTTTTTCTCCAAGCAAATATGAATCCAACTCCAATCACCGATCAAGCTCTTCAAATTCCTACGACTCCAAGCGAACCATGCGCCAACTCCAAGCAAATATCAAATTTTCTCAGGTTTGACTCCAAACAAACTACCACCGATCTGTCAATACAGATCAATCTTCTTTTTCCCAAAATCCAAGCATACAAACTCTAATAGACTTGAAATTTGAAATATAGCCTTGCGGGGTCTTCTTTGACACTCCATACTAATAACACCTTGACTAGGTCAAAAATTAGGGATCCAATATATTGCCTAGGGGAAGTTCTATTTCAATACTTAGCCAACTCCAGGTTACTATCCATCCAAATTCATTCGACTATCGTCCATAGTTTTGAATATATCCAATCTCCAAGCTTGATAATCATCTCTTCGGGCTTTCTTCCTTGATGATTATGAAATCCATTGGGTTAAATCTCCTTTTATGCTGCCTTGCCAAAAGGCGGGTTAACAAAAGCTTCCTGCGTTGCTTCGGACAACGGTTCCATGATCGATTCATCGTTAATGGTTAAGTCTCAAGAGGGATAATCTTAAAGTATGACGTGACTCGTTCTCTTAGCATGAGTGAGCTATTTACATGGGATGGTTCATTCATCGCGTTTGGGACACTAGACTCATTTTGCATAGATAACATAGTGCACTTGCCCCGGACAATGTTCAAAACTTGATTGGTCGATATACGTCGACTTCCCTTGAATTTCGGGCATTGCTCATATGGGGATATTATTCAAAGTAAAACATACCTAACAACATTAAATGCCAATTTTTATTGTTGAAAAGCTTTTATGGTCATTCAATCTTTAGTTTGGTAAAGAAACTTCTACTCCTTCAGAAGTTGGATCCTTCCTAGCTTAGGCTTCACCTTTTATCCCTATCATGTCGAGAAGATTGATTATGGCTAAATTACAAGGCATAGTTTTTCTTACAGAGCTAGGATAAGTTTGGTCGTACATAGTTTCAGTCTTTGGAAACTAGTGCATGACTTATTCGATTGCAATTATCCTTTCTTTGTGATTTCAAGAATTTAACCTACACACTAGTCTCTACCTTCGAGGACTATTGGTTTAATTGCTTGATTCCGAGAATTGCCTTTTCTCACTGATTATTTGTCGTTGCACCTCTTTTGTTCATGTGCAACATACTCGTTTACCATAACTCTATACATATAAGTAATACTCTTGCAATTATTTTAGGATATTCTATTACATAGCTCTGTCTAAAGCTATGATGTAGCATGGTCTAACCATCTCCATAGCAATTCCTCTTTTCGCTCAGTTGAGATTGATTCAACAATGTGTTGGTGTATATGCCCAGTCGATAAGACTGATTACTCTAAATACTAAGTCCATATATTTTCGAGAGACTAGGTTTCTTGAGCAATATGTTCGCCTACCCTAGTTTGATTGATGCGATAGTCTTATCTCTAGGAATTAGTGACCTTGCTATTTGGTTACTAGATCTGAGTTTTTATGCTATTGGTTCCTTGATTACGATCAAAATCTTCCGAGTTGAAATCAACGGGCAATGTCATTTTGGATGTATGTACTGGAAAGATGCATCAACGCCACCATCATTTTTCATAATAAATTATTCCATGTCCAGTGTTGAGATTCTGATCATGCACCAGTTTCTAGCTCTAGAAACTCACACATGGATGACTCAACTCTGTGGATTTTCCTTAGATGTTGTGAATCTTCGGATAACATGAGTTTCTAGAATTTGGACTAAAGATTTGATCAAGCTCCCGCTTCTATCCTGAAGCCAATGTACCAATGGTCTTACTCTGGGGGTTTCTTCTTAGCATCACCAATCTTCATGCGATGGCATATTACTAAAGTTGGGATTAAATCATCTAGTCAAACAGTAAGTAGGTCATTAATCCTTCTTGTTGTCGATAGAATTTGAGTGATGGTAAATTTTAGAATATTAAATTATTCTTCTTATTGGCTACTTACCAGAATAATGTTTTACTTGGTAAAATGAAACTATTATCTAACTAACTCTGCAGTTTGGACTCGGCAAGTTTCCTTTTGACTAAGAATGTGTGTGCCTAACCATGTTCGCAGGACTAGCCCATTCTGAACGCCTTGGTGGGTGATAGAAAGTTATGGGAGAAAATGATTCAATTACCCCTAGTCCTGCTCTCAATCCCACTCCAGGGTTTAAGGAAGTCTGATGAATACTTTTTGATTTTCCTTGGTCGTCCTTAGCCATGCATGCCTTGCTTGACTACTAACGTCATCATGGAAGTCCTACTCATTTGTCAATTCTGAACTCCAAAACTGGCGATTTAGATATTTGGTTCTAAGCGACCTTTTCTTAAAGCTGCCTATTTATGGGTCGACAATAAATTTCTTCCTAGGTTGAATACTAGGAACTCGATTGCGTACAGGCTTTTATCTCTAGAAACTAGATAATGATAGGCTCAATCCTAGGGATTTCTCTTCAGCGCCACCTTATCTTCGGGCAACGATCGATTCCTATAGTGAAGAGCCGAACCATTCGATTAGTCGTTTAATGGTTGTGTCTACCCACTTTAGCCTTTCTTCAGGCAATAGTCATTTTCTGAGGACAAGGGTAGAAACTTGATTGAGCACCAACTTTTATCTCTAAAAGCTAGTGCATTGATGGTTTAATGCTATGAGCATTTCTCATCGATCTTGCAATTGGGTTGTTTTCCCAATGTTACCAAGGCAACACCGGTACATAGAAAATAAGAAGTTTCCTGGCATTTTCAGGCAACATCGATACTTATGAAAGAGAATGTTTCCCGGCATTGTCGGGGCAACAACGGTATTTAGGAAATAAAAATGTTTGTCGACCTTGTCGTGGCAACAACGGTACTAAGGAAATATAAAATGTTTCCCGACATTGTTGGGGAAACATCGGTACTTAGGAAATTTTTGAGTGGCTTAGCGTTTCCGTTACTTATCTTGGATTCTTGATCGTCAGTTACTCCCTTTGGCGGTGCAGATCTGTTGCTTAACCAATTCCATGGTTATTTTTCTTTCTGTATCGAATTTCCTCTAATGAATTTTTTTACAATTCAACTCCTTTTCGTTGAACCCATTATTCCCAAGTGCTATACTCTGGGCACTTATAGAAGATTATATATTATGGGGCGAGTCGTTATATTTCCCCTAGAATGTTTGCGCTCTTTGCATTGTGATCATGGATCGAAAGAGTTCGGTAGTGCTTATCTTGAATCTATACCAACTAACTTTTCTTTTTCCATGCCATTTGTACTTTGTTAGGGTGTTGACATTATTGTGGATATCTGCCTTAATTATTGAATCCAATCTTCGAGAAATAATGGTTTAGCCGCTCAATTTGAAGCATTTTCTCCTTGTTATTGTCCATCTTTGGACAACGGATAGTCTCCATAGGTAGGAGTTGAGGTACCTGATCGATCTCTACATGGTTGACTATTCCAAGCAAGGCTAACTTCTAGGTCGTGATGAATCTGTGGCAATAGGCGTTTACCATTCCCGATGTTGCTAATCTCTGAGTGATGTTAGATTATTAAAAAACAAGTTGTTTCCTTTGGACTTTGGCGGTATTCGATCTATGCTAGATTCTTGCAAATCAAGGTTTGAAAACGGTGTCAAGCACCTGCTTTTGTCTACGAAAACCAGTGCATCAAAGATTTGATTCTAAAAATGCCTTTTGTCGTAGCCTATCTATAGGCGATGATAAGTTCTTCCTATTATCGCCAATCTCTTGGCGATGCCGAATTCCAAGGAGTTCAATTCTCTCATCAATATGACAATCTACATTTCCTAATGTGCCAGTGCAACATTGGTGCCTTAGTGGCTGGACCAAATTTTCTTTTAATTCAATAGTATTTTGGCATACCATATTGCTTAGCTCTGTTCAAAATTGCCAAAATACTATATTCGTTGTAGTAGAACTGTGATATGATTTGAATTGTTTTAGACAGGTGTTGGTGTGTGCACCACCCACTCCATGGGGCTGTTTACTCCACTTAATCTGGACGCTAGATGTGAGATATGGTACTCTGGTTGACTCTTTGGTTGCCCCCAGTCAAAGTTATATTGTACCTCCTATCTCTAGGAACTCTTGGTTTGAATGCTCGATCTTGATCATCTTGCACCTTGATTGTGATCATCTTTCCCCAAGTTCATTATTGAGATCCTATCCACATATTAGCTTCTATCTCTGGAAACCTACGAACAACCTAATTCCTCGGATTCTCTTTTAACATCGCCTGTCTCCAAGCGATGTTGTATTTTAGCAAGTGTATGTCGGTTGCTGATTTTCCAATCGTCTTAGTAATTGGAAATGTTTATTAGTTAAGGAAGGAAATTCTCTATAGATCCTACAGTTTATAAACTTTTTGGTTCTACCGGGGCATCGTCAGTCTCTTAGAGAGAAAGGATTAATTCCTACCATTATGCTTCCAAGAACGCAGTTCCATCAGTTCGAAGAGCAGGTGAGTGGGTCCTTACTTGGATACGGTTCCATCGATCAAAGAAGCAAAAGAATGAAGCACATATGAATGCAGTTTCATCTATTCAAGTGGCATAGGAACAGAGCATACTCAAATGCAGTTCTATCGGTTTGAGCAGTAGATAAGTGATCCCGTCGATGGAAGGGATCAAATTTACCATCGATCCGACAGTTTAAGTCGATTTTCTTTCATCGACTCTGTTGGTAGCTCATGAACGCGGTTTCATTGGTTAAAAGAGCGAGGCAAGGCTTATAGATGCACGCAAGGGTTTAGGCCTTCCAATGTTTCCTAAGCAACACCGATTCTTAGAAAGCAAGTATCGAGTTTCCCATCGATCTGGCGGTTTGAATCAATTTGCTTCCAGCGACTCGGCACATTTCTCATGAATGTCGTTTCATTGGTTCAAAGAGCATGGCAAGGCTTATAGATGCACGCAATGGTTTGTGCCTTCTCGTTTTTATCGGAGCAACACCGGGTCTTAGAAGGAAGGGTCGAGTTTCTCGTTGATCTAATGTTTTTAGTCGATTTGCTTCCGTCGACTTAAAAGTTTTCTCATGAACGTAGCCCCATTAGCTCAAAATAAGTATCGATGGATCATGTTTAGACACAGTTCTGTTGAATATGCATCTATATGATTTTTATTTGATGATAATAAACATATATACATTCATTTAAATGTATTTGTTAATATACTATGCATGTACACTGAAGGCAACAGCAATGACGGCAACATGACCAAAGACCAAAGAAATGCAACCAGCAATATGAACAAGTGACAGTGCAACCAAATGCCAACAATGACCAGACTCGCATATATAGTGAAGTGCAACATCAACATCTACAACCACAATGAAACAATATGAATGCAGTAACAACCACAGGTATGAATGCAGCAACATGACCAGAAAATGAACCAGCAAGCTACAGCTAAGTGAAACTCAAACAAGTGCACAGCAACACTACAGTGCAACATGATCAACTACACAAATGTAGTGAGCAATGCAGTACAACTCAATGATGCAACAGTTTTAATATGTACCAATATACTATGCAGTGAAGCCAAAGCAAACAGTGCAAATCAATATGGCAACATAGCTATTGAAAAGAATGAAACAGAGGTGGCTACAGGGATGAACAGACATAGACGAAGCCTAGTTAAATGTCAAACTCAAAGCCGCAATGAACAAGTCAGAACACGGAACCAAAATCAACATCGTCAATGCAATTCAATGTCGTGATGACCAAGCAAAGAATCAACACCGTGAGTATCAAGCAACGAAATTATATGACTTGAATAAGTCAGATAAATCACCATCGTTCAAGAATAATCAATTGGCCGAAGATGAATTCAAATATGTTTATACGAATGAAAATTCAGGAAATCGAACCCTATAAATCCCATTCATCATCGGCAGTTTAAAAACCATTCGAGTTCAAGCAACAAAGAACAAATCATCCAACTCGAATCACGATCAAGTTCAAGCAAAGCCAAAACCAGTAAAAGCAAAAAATAACATACCGATTAAAATTCGAACTTGGTCGAATTGGAGTAGCCGAAGAAAATTTCATAGAGAAAGCTACTGGAAATCACCATCGAAGCCATAAAAGTCGGCGACTTCAATTAACTCCACAAACCCTAATTTCGAGCACCCAGACGAACAAGGAAAAGGAATAAAGCCGCAAAATTCCCAGAGCATCGAAGTCGAGCAAAGCCCAGACTCAAGAGCTTAACAATCGAAGCCCTAATTTTTGAATTCTCGAAATCGATCAACAGCCATTATTCGAACAAACGAGAAATTAGGGCTGACATAAAAAAGAGATCGGGCCGTATAATAAAATAAAGAAGGAGGCCGGCTTGTTTTTAAAAAGGGTTTATTTTAAAGTTTTTTTTATTTAGGGTTTTGAGTATTTAGTTTATTTTAGTTTAAATTTGCTTTTTAAATTTAAATTCTGTTTTAAAAATTGTAATTTCTAGTCGAGTGACTAAGGGACAAACTACGTGGCGTAGTTTGAGAATTCGCAACTCAGTGACTGAGTTGTGGCAGGGTTTTGAGCGTAGAGTTAGGATTAGTCGATAGCGGGTGTCGCGAGTTTACGTGTGTAAGCGTCTGACTATCTAATTTCTAGTAGAAACCTTGGGGGCAGCACGTAGGCAGGGTTTTGCCGAAGCTGGGTAAATTCTATGTCGTTCTGTTTCTGCATTTATTATTCTGCTATTATTTGTGCTGCTATTATTCTGCTATAAACTGTGTTGAAATCTGTGTTGAGAATATTAAGCTTCTGCAATAAATTTTAATAATTAATAGTGTCACCCTATTCACCCCCCCTCTAGGGTGAAATCGATCCTACAAGTGGTATTGGAGCTAGGAATAGAAGTCATCTTTTGTTGAAAAAAATTCGATTTTTTTTCAAAAATCAAATTTTGTTTTCTAAAAATTTGAATTTTTAAAATGGCTTCTTTTAATAATGCTTTTGCTGAGGGTCAGTCCATAGTTAGACCACCAATGTTCAATGGTGAATATGCTTACTGGAAAAATAGGATGCAAATTTTTCTGAAAACCATTGACGCTTGGAACATTGTTGAGACAGGTTATAGAGCACCAACTATAATTGTAGACAATCAGGAAATAGATAAACCAATGGATTAATGGACAGAGCTAGAGAATAAATTACAAAATACTAATGCTAAAGCTATGAATTCTATTATCTGTTCATTAGATCAAATTGAATTCAATCGTGTCTCACATTGTCTAACTGCGCAGGAAATATGGCACACACTCGAAGTGACTCACGAAGGAACGTCTCAAGTCAAAGAATCTCGCCTTACCATGCTAAGCAGCGAATACGAGAACTTCACAATAGCGAAGGAAGAAAATGTCAAAGAGATGTACGGACGACTTTCCAATATCGTATACAAATCAAAAGCTCTTGGAAAATCATACACCGAATTGGAAATAGTCAGAAAAATCCTCAGAGTCCTTCCACGAAGTTTTGAAGCCAAAGTGACTGCCATTCAAGAATCAAAAGATTTGAAACAAATGAAAGTTGAAGAACTCATCGGAAATCTCACCACTTATGAGCTAGAGATGAAATTCAAAGAAGAGCGTGAAGGAGGAGATACTCGAAAGAAATCGATAGCTCTTAAAGGAACAACTGAAAGTGATGACGATGACGATGATGATGGTGCAGCGGAATTGGAGCTGA
Source organism: Allium fistulosum (assembly GCA_030737815.1). Lineage (NCBI taxonomy): Eukaryota > Viridiplantae > Streptophyta > Magnoliopsida > Asparagales > Amaryllidaceae > Allium > Allium fistulosum. The sequence goes on along the minus strand of CM060902.1, from coordinate 651,349,250 downwards.
TAATGAAGAAATTCAAAAAGTGGAATCGCAGATATGGAAATCCAGCTATAAATCAAAAACTGAAAAGCAGAATAGTTAAAGTTTTAGATAACCCATAAGAACAGAAGATCATCTGTTACAAGTGCAACAAACCCGGTCATATCATGCCCGATTGTCCACAAAATAAATTCAGCCGTGGAAAGAAGCAGAAAAAGAAAAGTTTTGCAGCCACTTGGGATGAAACAGATAAGGATGATCAAAGCACTGGCAGTGAAAGTGAAAAAGCAGAATTGTTTCTTCGAGGTAATATAACTGACAGTGACGATGACGAGCCAAGTGAGGTATCAAAACTTACTCATTCTGAGTTGCTTATTTATTTCCACGAAGTAAACAGCTGTTTTGAACGACTTAGGGAAAGATACGCTAAACTAGAATCACAAAAGGATAGTTTGATAGAATTAAATGGACAACTTAATCAATTAGTTAAAAACTATCAAAATAGAATCCCTAAGTGTGATAAGTGTCCAACATTCGAAGAAGAAATTAAAAAATCAGAAATTAAAATTAAATCGCTTGAAAATGAAATTCTGATTTTAAAAGAAAGTGAAAACACAAGGAGAGAAAACTCTATTAAAAAGTGCACTCAATTGTTGAATGAAAACGAGACACTCAAATCACAAGTCCAATAATTGTCTACTACTTTAGATAAGTTTTCCAAAAGTGAAAAATCATTGAATATGCTATTAGGGAAACAATCGGTCAATATTGATAGACAAGGACTTAGGTATACTCAAACAGAACAGTATAGAAGTGAAATTAAACAAGTCAATTCAATGTGCACTATTTGTAGAAAAACTGGACACAATCAAAATAATTGTTGGTATAGACCTAAACACGTGAAAACAATTCCAATTTGGGTTCCAAAAGGCACAAATATAAAATTTCTCAAAGTTAAACAAATTTGGGTGCCAAAAGGAACGTATATAAATAGTTTTGGGTCTACTCAAACATATTCTTCGAATTATTCTGCCACTAACAACCATGGACCTATAAAAACAAATAGGTCACAAAAATCTTTTTCCGTGTAGGTGTGGTGGCAGGCTAAGGAACAACAACAGTGTTCTCTGGATTTTGGCTGTTCTAGAAACACAATGGGCGATAAAGCAAAAGTCCTTAGCCTAGAATAAAGGTGACAGAATCACGATGGACAACAACGAGAAAATATCGTAAAGGTAAAACAGGTAATGGTATAGTTATTTGAACGATATTAAATGTGATAATCTGCACCATATTCTGAATCAAATCAGCCAAAAATGAGATGATGAAATTAATGTTGATAATAATTCTGATTTTTTCAAAATTGTTGGCCAATTATGTTTTTATGCCAAAAACACTACAATTCTTGAAATAATTCATACAGGATAAATTGGAAAAATGATAGTATTTTATTGATTGTTGATGATGCACTTGGCTAACTCTATATTCATGGTTTCTTTTGTTGACACGACTTCAATTAAAATCCTAAAGAATTTCATGATATAAAAATTATAAAAAGGATTTTAAAATTTGTTGAAAATTTAAGAAATTGTTTGGAATAATAATAATGTTTTAATGACCGATGATTACACATGAATATAGTTGTTTATCCTATGGCTTCTAAGTTTGACACTATAAAATGTGTTTGATTATTTACATGGCTTCATTTCAAATTCCAGAGAATTTCATTTAAAAATTGTTGAAAATAATTCTGAGAGAGTTTGTTGAAATTTCACAATCTGGTCTATGTCATCCAATGAGTGATAATTGAGTGAAAGTAAAATTCAGATGCAGATTACACTGGTAATCTAGTTGATAGAAAAATTACTAGTGGAACGTGATTTATTTTGAGATATTCATTAGCTGCATCGTGTTTCAAAGAAAATATATGCATATTTTTCACTTGAAATAATTTTTATTTTAGCAGAAATTTTTCTTAAAAACCCCTTCTCGAAAATAATTTCTGTTGACCTTGTATCAGATTAGTTATTTAAGGAAATTTGATTTTATAATAATTTTTGAAATTGATCTTAAAATAATTATATTAACTAATCTGACCCCCTAAAAATTATCTAAAAAGATAAATAGTGATCGAAAAAGTGATGAGTGTTGATATTAATCATATATTATGATTTGAGAAAGTATAATTAGAAAATTTCTTTAGAAATTTAAACAAGAGTTATAAAAACTTTTTGTTGGTAAATATTCCATGACCATTTCTATTTCTATCATTTTTCTATCGACCATCACTCATCAAAATTCAATATAGTACGTCAATATGTGGTATTTTAAACGGGGAATCATTTTTGCTTCAATTTATTAAATTTTTAGCAATAAAAAAAATATCCAAAGTATTCACTCTCGTTTAAAAGTCCTCATGGTTATGCATGGGTGAATTACTTGGATTTTTGATTATGTGCTTCCATGCTCATTTAAAAGTCCTCACGGTTATGCATGTATGGAACGCATATCAAAATTGATTGATTAAATAGACAAGTTGATTCTAATCCCATTTAAAAGTCCTCACGGTTATGCATGGTTAGAAGATACTTGAATTCATTTTTAAAAATAAAAATAAAAATTGTGAATACTACTAATCTCATTTAAAAGTCCTAACGGTTATGCATGGTTAGTAGATATTCAAATTTCCTAAAATAAATATACCACAAATAGACTCAACTATATGGTTTTATTTGGTGAAATACTTCCTATCATTCTAAAGTGGAATATGCGTCAATTAAAGTATTTATGATTTTTTGTCTGATTTTCTTACTGAAATTAATATTTATACTCGATTGAGTTTTTAATGTTGTATTAATGTCTATCACTATATCTCTATTTTTCTAACACTATTATTCTTTTGCTGATAACAAAAGGGGGAGAGAAAGGTTAAGATTTTAACAAATAAAATTCATATATTTTATTCTCATGCATATATGAAGGGGGAGTATTGTCTAGAGAGGGAGCAATCAAATAGGGGGAGCACATTGAATGATCAAATACATTTAATAAATTCGAAATCTTAAATATATGTTTGTTATCATCAAAAGGGGGAGATTGTTGAATATGCGTCTATATGATTTTTGTTTGATGATAATAAACATATATACATTCATTTAAATGTATTTGTTAATATACTATTTTATTTTTTCACAGATTAAATAAATATTTGCTGAATAAAATAAATAACACAGAATTTGAATTCAAACGAATATTTTATTCGAACAAAAATTTATTTCAACTTTTAAATAGTACAACTCTCAAGCTCTCACTATACATTTACAATTTCAATCACAATACAATTCTGATTACATCACAATTCCTTTTTACATCAGTTCCTCACTACATATCACTCACACTCGTATTTTATCTTCATCTTCATTCCAGTTTGAATCCAGCATTTGAGCAATCTGCAAAAATATTCACTAACGCAGTAAAATTGAAAATAAAATATTTTTGCAATATAAAATAAAATTTGGATTTTGAAAATATTATTTGCCTCAGTTATTTGGGTTGTTCGTCATTTATATCTGAATTCATCACACACGAACAATGTGACATGCACAGTGTATCACTGTGCATGCCACAAGGCCGTGCACACTGATATACACTTGATAATGCTACAGGGATAGGTGAGCACAAGGTCAAACCCAAATAAAAAGACGGGTTCAACTCAGGTGCGATATAAATAAAGTCTTGACTCCAGCACAAGGTCAAACCCGAGTTTTTAAAACTGGGTTCAACTCAAGGTTAATGCACAGTCTACACAAATTCAAGAAGGCGTCAAACAATAACATGAATACAAGTAAGTGATAGCAAGCAACAGTGCATAATGGTCAAGACCAACAGCACAATACATCTTAAGTACAAAATGATCAAATGCAACTGGAAACACATCAGCTCAGGTCAAAACATGGATGCAATCACACACACACTGAAGAACTGGTTATATACTCAAAACAGTGAATAGCATGGCAGAAGTATCAATGACAAGTGCAGATGACCCGAGTTAAATCACAGCATCAGGCATGTATGCACATGAATGCATAGTGCACAGTGCAAACGAATGCACCAAGCAACATGTACAGACAAGGTCAAGCTGCATGTACACTGAAGGCAACAGCAATGAAGGCAACATGACCAAAGACCAAAGAAATGCAACCAGTAATATGAACAAGTGACAGTGCAACCAAATGCCAACAATGACCAGACTCGCATATATAGTGAAGTGCAACATCAACATCTACAACCACAATGAAACAATATGAATGCAGTAATAACCATAGGTATGAATGCAGCAACATGACCAGAAAATGAACCAGCAAGCTATAGCTAAGTGAAACTCAAACAAGTGCACAGCAACACTACAGTGCAACATGATCAACTACACAAATGTAGTGAGCAGTGCAGTACAACTCAATGATTCAACAGTTTTAATATGTACCAATATACTATGCAGTGAAGCCAAAGAAAACAGTGCAAATCAATATGGCAACACAGCTATGCAAGAGAATGAAATAGAGGTGGCTACAGGGATGAATAGACATAGCCGAAGCCTAGTTAAATGTCAAACTCAAAGCCGCAATGAACAAGTCAGAACACGGAACCAAAATCAACATCATCAATGCAATTCAATGCCGTGATGACCAAGCAAAGAATCAACACCGTGAGTATCAAGCAACGAAATTATATGAATTGAAGAAGTCAGATAAATCACCATCGTTCAAGAATAATCAAATGGCCGAAGATGAATTCAAATATTTTTATACGAACGAAAATTCAGGAAATCGAACCCTATAAATCCCATTCATCATCGGCAGTTTAAAAACCATTCAAGTTCAAGCAACAAAGAACAAATCATCCAACTCGAATCACGATCAAGTTCAAGCAAAGCCAAAACCAGTAAAAGCAAAAAATAACATACCGATTAAAATTCGAACTTGGTCGAAATGGAGTAGCCGAAGAAAATTTCATAGAGAAAGCTACTGGAAATCACCATCGAAGCCATAAAAGTCGGCGACTTCAATTAACTCCACAAACCCTAATTTCGAGCACCCAGACGAACAAGGAAAAGGAACAAAGCCGCAAAATTCCCAGAGCATCGAAGTCGAGCAAAGCCCAGACTCAAGAGCTTAACAGTCGAAGCCCTAATTTTTGAATTCTCGAAATCGATCAGCAGCCATTATTCGAACAAACGAGAAATTAGGGCAGACATAAAAAAGAGATCGAGCCGTATAATAAAATAAAGAAGGAGGCCGGCTTGTTTTTAAAAAGGGTTTATTTTAAAGTTTTTTTTATTTAGGGTTTTGAGTGTTTAGTTTATTTTAGTTTAAATTTGCTTTTTAAATTTAAATTCTGTTTTAAAAATTGTAATTTCTAGTCGAGTGACTAGGGGACAAACTACGTGGCGTAGTTTGAGAATTCGCAACTCAGTGGCTGAGTTGTGGCAGGGTTTTGAGCGTAGAGTTAGGATTAGTCGATAGCGGGTGTCGCGAGTTTACGTGTGTAAGCGTCTGACTATCTAATTTCTAGTAGAAACCTTGGGGGCAGCACGTAGGCAGGGTTTTGCCGAAGCTGGGTAAATTCTGTGTCGTTCTATTTCTGCATTTATTATTCTGCTATTATTTGTGCTGCTATTATTCTGCTATAAACTGTGTTGAAATCTGTGTTGAGAATATTAATCTTCCGCAATAAATTTTAATAATTAATAGTGTCACCCTATTCACCCCCCCCTCTAGGGTGAAATCGATCCTACAAGTTCCACCGGTCCAAGGAGGCAATGAATAATTATTGAGCTGATCTGATCTCGTCAACTTAGCAGGTTACTTTCATGAATGCGATTCCTTTTGTTTATGAAGCTAAATAATTTTATTGATAAAACAAAAGGGAAAGGCAAGTCTTGCCAATTTACATGCCCTTAGTGTCTCCGGGTTGCTTATTTGCAGAAATAGTTGATACATGGATAAAGCAAAGCAAAGTTGCATCGTGTTCGGATGCTACTTAATGACCAGTCTTCCATCAGTTAGTCAGGGTCCCTCTGAAGTGAGCCCATGCAATTTCACTTGAGAAGATATACCCTGGGGTCTCGTGGCTTCTTCGCCGTTCTACGGTTTTTTTTACGTGCGCCTAGACTTTGTTTTTCCTTTTCAACTCCTCAATCAAGTCCACCAGATGTCGGCATTCATTGGTTATGCCCAAGTGTCTAATGGAAGTGATGGTACTTCCTAGATTGCTTTTGCCTCTTGGAAGTCCTTCTTAGGCGATTTGCTATAACATTCAGTTCCCTGAGTTGCAAGGCAGATGTTTACTAGAGTATTGTTCAATGGTGTATAGTCCTCTAGCTTGAATTTCCTTGAACATTTCGCCTTTATGTTTCACCCATCACCAAAGCTTTGATCCCTCTTCTTCTGGCTGACATTCTTCCTTGCATCCTCAATAGTTATTGTGAAACCGCATTCATCCTACTTAATTTCTACATTACTTTAACCACATCCATTGATTGCACATCGACAGTCTTGCCTTCTAAAGCATCTACCTCTTCTAATCTCAAGAATTGGCTTGCTTTCTGGTTAAACTCCTTCATGGTGGTTGTTTCATCTTAATCCATCTCCAAAAATTAGTTTATGGGTGGATGGCTTGGACTAAGGCTATGAATAGTATATCCTCATTTGGATTTCTAACTTTAGTAATCACGGTTTTAAATCAGTTCATGAAGGATTTCAAAGATTTGTTGCATCCTTGGAGAAAGCCAGATAGAGGCATTATGTATTTAGTTAAGTCGTGTGAAGTCTAAACTAGTCTAAGAGTTTCTTTGCCAACTCCTTAAAGCTGAAGATGGATCTTGGTGGAAGTCTAGTAAACCACATTGAAGCAACTCCCTTTAAGTAGAGAGGAAAGCATCTACATTGGATAACATCCGAAGCTCTCGCACTATCCATGTGCTAACTGTATTTATACAAGTGCGGTATGGGGTACTTGGTTCCGGCATAAGATGGTATAGTGCGCATGGTAAAATTCTCGGGATATTCTTACCTTAAGATGTTTTCGATGAATGGAGTTTAACTTGGTGCAGATTCGCAGTCATCGTCCTTTCTGCCCATGCTTTCTTACATCAAATGTTTGGCCATGTTCATTTTGTAGGCTTCACTAGTTTGATAGTCGGTAGGTCGGCTATCAGTAGTTGTGCCAAGTTTTTGCCTCGGAAAACGGTCTTGGTTTGCCAACTGAAACTTAGGATCTCCATTTTATGGGAGAGCCAGTTCAGCAGGATTTTGCTGACCCATAGTTAGTCGTACTGCGGTGGTTTGGACTTCTCTTCAGGCATTTAGAATGTTAGCATTCACTTCAAGCCTATTTTCATCAAGTTGCATTTTTGAGTTCGAGAGAGCAAGGCCATGCCTTTCCATGGAGCATTCGCCCTTAGATTTGGGTTTGCGGCCGGTGGTTTAACGGCAATAGGAGTGCCTGGTTCTTCTATTATGATCATGCGGCCTTGCTAGTCACTATCTTTTACTTTTGTTTTCCATCCTTTATACTCAAGCCAAAAGTAAAGGAGTATATCTATTCTACAACATCTGTAGTTTTCAGCCAAGTTCACGGAGCAACCGTGGCTACAATGCTGGCAAAGCATCAATCTTGTCCATAAGTGCCTTTTGGATGTCCGCCATCTTTTGGTTGAGCAAGTCAACCATTTGGTTGAATTCAACTTTTCTGATAACTTCATGATGAGTGGAAAATTCTGGAGCTCGATTTGCATTATCCACTATTGTTGGTAAGTTGGTGGCCTTATTGATTTCTACTAGTTGGTAGTTTGGTCCATCTCTACCGACTGTTGCACTTGTAGACTTCACAAAAGTTTTCTTCTTTCTTCCCGTTATTTATATTCAATGGCAAATCTTCAAACTTTCTTTAACATAGGATTTAAGGATCAAAATTCCAAACCTATCTGACCCAAACTGGAGAGCTAAATCTAAGCTTAGGTTCACTGGTTCTTAGTGAAAGCACCAAAATGTTAATCCATAAAATGGATCAACACCCTAGATTTAGTGTAAAAGCACCAACCCTATATAAGCAGAGCAAATATGATAGAAAGGTAACAGAAAAAAGTAAATAGGCATAAGGATTTTTATAGCGGTTCGGCTGGTAATGAAGCCTACATCCACTTTTATAGGTTTCTTTATTGAGTGTTAGCTTTTACAAGTTGAATTTGATTATAATTTGATAGGATTAGATTGATTCATAAGTACAAGGGCTGACCAGAGAATCACAGTAACATCCTTAATGACTGTTGTGGAAGAAGAAAGTTGAAGAATAGTTTTAGCAACAAGTCTAGAAGATCCCCTTCTTGTTGCAGGTGATGTTGTATTTATAGGAGTTTGAGAGTGAATTGGACGAGGGTCCTGCCATCATAGAGCTCCAGCCCTTAGCCCAAGATCAAGCCCAAAAGACCAAGTTGACCCGATTAATTGCCATGACTCGGTGATGACTCATAGCCATGACTCGACGATGACCATTGTAACAACTCAGAATTTCGGTCATTCATAATTCGGATATTTAATTGATTTTAAATATTCACAAGTTAATTTTAAAAGTTGAATAACTTATATTTCGAATATGATAATTTATTGGGATAATTAAATTTTTAATTTAAGGTTTGAAATTGTGGAAATAATTGAAATATGAACTTAATAAGAATAAAAATGCTTTATAAATTTTAATTAAGTTCTATTTGAATTAGAATGATGTTAGTAAACTTTTAAAATTGATTTAAAAGTAAATTTATAGAAATTGGAAATTTTAATATTTAATTAATGTGTAAAAATGGTCATTTTTGATACGGTCTTAGATTTTGACGAAACTAGTTTCATTGGATTTGTAATGTTATATTATTGTAGAATTTCAAATTTCGGGTCAATCGGATTTATGGTTTGGTCGTGGGAAGTTGAAACGCGCAGAAATTTATTTAAGTTAATTTTAATTTAAAATAAGTCAATTAAAAAAGCTATCTTCCAAATACGATCGAATTGGCTTCCGATATATATTCCATTGTGTTTGGAATAGGGGTAAAACATTATAAATGCCATGCGGCATGCTTCGGTTGGAGTTCAAATTTTTTTCGGATGAATAGTATCATGAAATTTTGTATAAAAGGACTTCATTTTTTTCTATTTTTACAAACCCTAATCTATCTAGGTCTAGCTGCCATTTTATTTTCAATGGCCAAGAGAGCTCGAATTTTCTTTCCCAATTATCATTCAATCCATAAAAAAATACGAAAAGTCTTCAACTAACAAATTATAGAGCGCGACGAGAGCTTCAAGATCAATGGTGGTGATCGTCTGATTCATGACGTAGAGGGAAAAATCATGTTGCGTTCCCCTATCGTTCAACCACATTTTTCAAAGAAAATGCATGACCGAGCTTGATCGGTCTTTGCGCAATGGTGTGCGTGGTGTAGGCGCTTCGAACAGTGGTCTTGGATCATCGTCGACCGACGTGGTGAAGCGGTGAAAATCAAGTGATAAAGGCGGCTATAGGTTAGGTTGTAACTGGGAATGATGAAGAAGAAAAAAAAATGCAGCATGGATCTTATTTTGAGGAATAAAGGCCTGGATCGTTTGAGGTTTATTAAATAAAAAAAGAAATTGTAAATTATATTATATATAAATTCGTGTAAACTTTAAAATGCCATATCTTTTTCATACGAGGTCGAAAATTGATGAAACAAATTGCATTGGGATCGTACTCACGAGCACTACATTTTAGATCTGGTTGGAGTTAATTGGACTAGTGAAAATTTTGGAAAAAATAAACGCTCATTTAATTTTATTCGGAATAAAACGCTGCAACGTCTATTGGAATCGAAGTGAGTACAAATCACTCTTTCTGACTCGTTGATATTTTTATATAAGTGAGAGTAAATTTTATTTAAGATGATTAATGCTTGTTTGGGTGATATATGATATATATATACACATATATACATACACACACACACACACACACACACACACATATATATATATATATATATATTAATTGGTTTGGATATATTCCTGCCTATTAGAGCAGATGAGACCCTATACGTTCCTGTGTATGAGCAGATGACCTTTTGCATGGGCGTCTGCCTCGAAGCAGACATTGTACATATTTGCTCATATATATATTTGTTGCAGGTGACAGGTTGAAGGGATCCAACTAAATTCCTCACCAGTGTTGATTTTTGTTTATAGATATTGTTATATATGCTGTTATCATATGATATATGATGTTTTGGATGTCAGGACTGTTATGATTGACGTGGATCACCTTACTTAGTGTTGTTGCAGCACTGTGCCATATTTTGGAATTTTAAAATGTTAAAATGATGATTTCAAATTAAAAAGGCTATTTAAGTGATTTTTGAAGTTATATATGTTTTAATAATGATTTGTAAATTATTAAAAGAAGAAGTTTATTTAAAGGGAATCAAAATGTGATTTTTGAAATATGGAGTTAACTATTTTGTAAGTTAAGTTAAAGTGAGATTTTTTATTTATTATAAATGGGTTATATATAATATTTCTAAATTGATATTTTATAAATCAAAAAATGGAATTATAAAGGAGTTTTATAAGTGTTAAAATGAAGTATAAATGAATCTTATAAGAAATAAGGTTTATGAATGTATGAAGTTATAAAAAGAATGAATTTGTAAATAAAGAAATTTATAAAAGAATTAACTTATAATTGGATTTTGGCATATAAATAAGATATAAATGGAATTTGTTAGTAAAGGACTTCAGACCAATGTATATGTGATCGATTGTGCTGGTTGTGATGATATTGATATTTAGGGTTTTCATAGTGGTGCACTGCTTGTTGATCATTTGGGATTAAAATCCCAATATACATATATTAGCAGTAGTCTCTTCATTATGAAATATCCAATGTAAGTACTAGTCGCTACTAATCCTAGGGATTTCCCGACAGGATGTGGTAGGAAAGTACATTTGGTTTGTCCTGTTCCGGGACAACCTGTATGGACGAGTGTCTAACATTGCATTTCTAAGATTACGTACATTGAATTTTACAAACGTACATCAATGGTGGCGGGGAAGGCAACTTCTCTTAGCTTAACACCCTTCTTGAGACATACGAGCTCAAAGGTTGTATTTTTGTGGAAAGCAATTAGTAGTCAATGGAAATGGTAATGCGGCATTTAAAGTGATGTGATATGTGAAAGGTAATCGTTACCTCAGGCCGCATCAACTGGAAATGAACGAAGTAGGTTTAGTGTGAGAAATGCAGATTACGGATCTTAAGGCTAGAATTAACACTAGAGGGAGGGTGAATAGTGTTTTAAGAAATTACTAATTCTTTTTGAGTTTATACTAATTTGAACACAAATGTATGCAATATTCAGACACAGATATGATCACAGAATCAAACACTGATGTAGATATAAAGTAAAAGTAGTAAAGGAAAGAACACACCGGATTTATACTGGTTCGGAGTTACCCTACATCCTGTCCCACAACACAAGTATGGATTTCCTTTCAAAATCAATTCTTACAATTACACCCTCGATTTCAAGGCCATGAGGTACACCACTCTAGATTCACAATCCTCTGGGTAGAGATACTTGATTTTACGAGCAACAAGTTCACCCAATTGATTTCCCAGGCTACAATCACACCTTTTCTCGCTTGATTGATTTTACAGGCTACAATCACACATTTTCTCGCTTGATTGATTTTCCAGGATATAATCACACCTTTTCTCCCTTGATTGAATACAAAGAAGCCTATAACCCTGAATAGCATTGGGATCTTGTTGAGATAGTGATAGAGAATCAAACCAGAGATGATCTAGTTAGATTCAATGGTGATTTTGGCAGAGTAATGATAAAAATGTATATAAAGAAATGTGGAGGAAGAAGAGGAGTGAAATCAGTAAAAAAATATGGTTATAAATTCATTTAAAACAGCCCCTATTTATAGTAGAACAGCAGCCATGTCCATTCGTGAAAGGTTATGACGAATAGACACTTCCTTTGAAATTCAAACTTTTGAAATAAACTGTCATCATGTCGACATGGGTACCTAGGGGTTGTCGACATGCCTAAGGTATTTTTGGTAATTTGTTTTTCTTTGGAAATAACTTCTATCTTGTATTAAAACTATTTTAAACTTTATAAATATACTTCACTATAGTTAATATATATAAATAAGTATAGAGAATAATATTTTGGTATATGTAAAATTTTGCTATAATTTTATATTTAAATCTAAGTTAAATATATTATAATTAAAAGATAGTTTAAAACCAAGGATAATTTGATATTGAAGATAAAGATTATTTTGTGGCTAAAAACATTTAAAAACCAGGATAGATGTTTTTTATTTTAAAAAGGAAGATTTTGAAATCATTTTGAAAACAAGATATAATTTTGTAAAACATTTGAATAAAAGTTAGTGGATACAAAACAATGTTCCACTAGATTTTTCGTAGGTTCCATCCTACTTAGGGTTCCATCCCTTTTAACGAGCTCGAAGTGGATTCCATTCCACGAATAAAATGGATTTTAAGATGTAAGTGCTTTTCTAGGAGTTTTAACATAATTCTAGACTCAATACTTATCTTGTACTATTGAAATCTTAAACTCTTGATATCTTGATACTCATGAGTCTTCAATCTTGATATCTTCAGTCTTGAATCTCTATACTGTACAGTCTTCATTTTTTGTACCTGCATGTTTATATCCTACATATACATAGATATCTAAACTATAATGTTAGTATTTATATTTTATAATCTTATTATAAGGTTATTGTCATCAAAACCAACTTCTCAAGGACTAACAATCTCCCCCTTTTTGATGATGACAACCTTTGTTTATAAAATATTACTTCTATCCTAATAACTCCCCCTAAAACTAATAACTCCCCCTTAATCTATGCCTAACTATCCTATTTTATACTTCTCTCCCTATGTCATCAACAAAAACTAACTCCAATTTATATAACTCCCCCTTATTCTTGTACTAGAGTACCTGCATAAAATATTTAATGAAGTATATAATAGATAGATTAAGAATAATTATACTGTTAGACATGATAACTAATCACGATTGAGGAGGATGTCAGGAATGGCATGCTACCACAATGCGTGAGGACACATACAACGGTGGTAGAATAGGGTTGCCACCATCCGCATCAAATGGATACAGGAATGGCCCTAGATCGGGGTCATGGATCGTCATCAATAGATCGTGGTGGCAAGGTTCGAGTTTTGGACTTGGACTCCGGTTATAAAAATTATTTTTCAATTTTATTTTCAAACATAAAGCAGTTAAGTCGCTTACACATGTAATAGACCGAGGACAGTCCTTAGGCATGCTATGAGATAATGATGAACCATAGTGCTCAGGTTTATGAAATTTAGTTTTCTTTCTTGTTTTGCATGAACTCTAGTTTTTTGGTTGTAGGGAATCTTATTTTATAATTTGGCAAATGGACACTGGAATGATTAAATCATGATTAATCTAATAAATAACATATGCCACAATTATTATCCCGATTGGAGTGACAAGGCAGTAACTGCAATGTGTGAGTCCCTACACAGGAGAGAGATAGAATGGACTCGTACATGGATTAACTCCTCGACCGGAGAGTCGAGTCCGGAGAATAAAACCCAATAGGTCATTAGGTATGGATTACGCCTGGCAAGGATTATATCGCTTCACCAAAGAGATGCATGATCAGTCTACTCGGGCATCGAGTATGGATTATCCTCAACAAGGGTCCGAAGAGACCACGGTAGGCCTAGGACTTAGGCCAAGACAATAACTAATGTTTAGGGACACTGAACTGGAGTACATGAAGTAAAGTCGCTTTGCCGAGAGTGACATGATCGGCTCACTTGGTTGTCATATATGGATTATGCTCAGTAAGAACCCAGAGAGGTTACGGATTTGGATATCAGCTTCCAAATAGTGATGTATTTGGATCTGGATCAGGAGCGGTCTCGGATTTGGATAACGACCCATAGAGATCATTAGATTTGAATATCAGCTTCGAATAGTAATAGATTTGACTTTAGATGGATACAAATTTGGATAAAATATTCCTGAAAGATCGTGGATTTGGTTAGTGGATTTGAAATGGATTCGGGATTGGATATCGACTTGAAATGATCATGGATTTCACTAACGATCCAAAGAGATCGCGGATTTAGATTAGCAGCAGATTGGGTTCGGATAGGAATGTACAACTATCAATGGATTATGGATTTCGTATTTTGGATTTTTAGCAATTCAAAACATGCCTTCCTACTACAAGCCATGTTTTGGAGGGCAAATATTATCCCGCTTTTTGGTTAGGCCAGGATATCACGAATTCGACTAAAATGGATGGATTGGAGGTCGATTACATCTGAAACTATGGACGATCGTTGGATGGATTCGAACAGATAGTACTCTAGAAATGGCTAAGTATGAAACTCATAGTTCATTTGAAAAAACGATCGGGTACGATAGTTCTCAATGCGGATCGACCAAGAACGATCTCATATGATCAATCATCAATATGGATCGTCCAAAAATGATCGCACACGATCGTTCATCAATAACGATCGACTATGATCATTCTTCATTATGAATCGGACGTGGAGTAACTTCATTATGGATGAGGTACATTCCATCTTCAAAATGGATTGGATGGAATATGGATCGGATGGACTATGGATCGGATGGAGTCGATTTAATAACACAAATCAACGATGATCGATCAATAACTCAAAATCTACATCTCCACTACATAGAAACATTGGGAGCATAAACTAGAGGCAGGGGGACCCAACATAATGATCGCACCTCAAAAAAAGCAAGTGGGAACTATCGTTATGTATTGTTCTAGAAAGATCGACCATGATCGATCTTCAACACAAACAACTTAACTCAACTCCACGAAAAACGTGATATCTCACAAATGGTAAGTCAGAATGGCATGAAATTTAGAGCTAAAGTAGCTAACATCATAGGGGACCTATCGAAATGATCGCATGCTAAAAGGAGTTAATATAAATGATTGGCGACGGTAATTTTAAGTGAGTGATCGACTCTAAATTTTGTGGGTCTGGTAGACCTGGAGGTTCTTCTGATGAAATTTTAGCCCGATTTCATGCATATCTTCACCTATACATCGGATTTGGTTCATTACAAAGGATTTTCTTTTGGATCTCCTTCATCACTTCTTATCTCTTCCTCTATTATTTTACTAAGATAATAACAATTGTACCTGTAATCTTACAATATAAATAAAAGGTTATTAGAGTGGATGTAGGCTGGAGTTTGCCGAACCATTATAAAAGTTGCGTGTTCGTTTACTTTTAGCAATCTATTCTGTGATTTGTGAATCTATATTTCTCTATTTGGATCTAAATATTGGATATTAGTGCTTTCATATATAACTAGGTGTTAGCGGCCATTTTTGCCGCTAACAGTAGTATAAACTAAAAATAAAGAAATAACTTAAAGTTGTACTTTGCAGTATAAAATATGGGTAAAGAAACTACTCATGGTTGTACTTTATAGTATGAAACATAAAGAATCAAGACTAGTTAGGGTTGTACTTTGTAGTATAAACATAATGAACACTGACTACTTAAGGATGTACTTTGCAGTATAAACAAAAAGGATTACGACTGCATGGGGATGTTCCTTGCATAATAAACTAAGTAAAAGACTAACCAAGACTGCTTGGAGTTGTACCTTTCAATATAAAACTAGTAAATGAATTACTAGGACCGATAGGGTATGTACCTTTCAGTATAAAACTAAGAAAATAATAATCAAAACATTTGGGTTGTACCTTATAGTATAAGAGATATAACACATGTAACAAATGATTGTTTTAGAAGTAATGTTGCCAAAAGATGAAAATGGTCACAGATTAAGTATTGCTTTACCAAGACCTTAAACCTATGATAGTTTCGGCCATAGTTTGTTGAGATATGTTTTGTTTAGGTTGATATATGTTCATTGTTATTTACGATTATGATATTATTATATTGATTATGTAATTAAGGTTACTATGGGGAAATACTTTCCATGCATTAGCGGTGTGGTCCCACCAAGGGAAAAATTTAGAAGAGAAATGATATTATTCATACTAGACTTATGTCTGACTCGTGTATTTATTATTTTCCCCTATAAACTCATTGGTAATAATTTTAGTAGGTTGGGTTTATAGGATATTAGAAAACAGATTTTAGCCAGAAGTCATTACTTAAGATGGAGATGGGAAGGAGGCATTATTATTTTACTATCTTTTATTTTGATGTGTAATGTAAATATTTATTGAGTTCAGAAGACTCAAGGATTCGGTATCATCATGTGTTGGATTCTTGATGCTACTTAATGATTTATATTTACCCTTATGTAGGAATGATTAGGAACTTTAGAAAAATGATGTAAAGACTATTATTTGTAATGAACTTTAAAAGGATGCTCTGTTTACTTAGACTATTATATATATACACACACACACACACACCGAACTCATTTATCGCCAAAAGATAATTTCAAGGTAACTACAGCACATTGGGTTTCTTCATTGGGTTTTGAAATAGGGGATGTTACATGACTATAGTTGGCTCTAAGTTGAAGCATTGGAGGTGAAATATTATTTGATAGAGAATTTGTCTTTTTAGTTGTATGAGGTTAGTATCACGGTCACTGTTGTGAACTCAATGTCAAAATCTATGGCTATAGTTGTACGATTAATAAAGAATGTTATTATCAAACAAAGGACTTTACTTATGGACTAACCGAGTTGAATATGGATGATACCAGAATTTCGATCAAAATCAAATTCCATAAATTCTAAAGCGATATATTGTTAACGAAGTGAACTGTTATGAACAATCATTACTAAAAAGTATGGCTTAAATTGAAAAGTGGATTTTACCAACGAAGACTTATAGGCGATAAATTGGCCAAATTATCACACCACTAGCTAAGGCACTGTGTGAACATTAATATTCGAATTGTTCGATGTTAATCACTGATAGAATTTACATCCACAAGTCACATGATCGTATTTGTGAATTCTTCGAAATACCGCATAATTTAATTAGTTCATAAATGTTATAAATAAACTCATTAATTAATACTAGGAAAGTCTACTGGGACACAAAATGTAGACACGATTGGTGACATAATGGATTTTGACCACTGTATTGCCTCTTTATTTCCACCTTCCATATAGACAAAAAGATCTAATGGTTCAGATCTTCTATATCATCGATTGTGTTTTATTTTGTGTTCAAACAGTCGATCGCACTGATATATATATATATGAAATATTAATTAAATTAATATTTATGAAACATTAATTATATTTTTGGTGTTTGGGTGTAAGTAATTGGGTGCATATAGAAAAGTTATATATGTGTATCGATCGGCGATATTGATATATATAGATAAGATCTAAATATAATTAGCGAATGAGTTTGAGTTGGCTTATATTGGCTCTCATTCCTTTCTATATACAAAATCAAGCCTCTTTCATTGATTTCTTTTTGACTCCTCTTGATGGCCACCTATCCTATCTCCCCTCCCCATGGTTATGAGTTCCTTTTGGTCTAAAAACATCAAACATAAATCAATAGATAGTGGTATATTTGATTGTTACAACATCGTTTGGTTGTTCTACGAAATCTAGGAGATCTCCCAAATCAAGGTGCATTGAAAGGTCTCTTCATTAAAGGCATCACTCTAATTTAAATTTATATAAATGTTAACTAAGTTATCACAAGTGTGTGTGTATATATATTATTTCTACATTATTAAATATAATTTACTTTATCCAATTAAACAATTGATCTAAATGGTCCGACTCAAACGATTAATAGTTTGAAATTTAAAATTATTTTTATAATTCAAATTTCAACCATACCCATGTTTTAATATGTATGAAATATTTTTTTGAATATGGCACATAATTTTTAAATTTTTAAATATTTTTATTTTTATTTTAAACACAAAATATATTTATAAAACGTATAAATATATATTTTATTTAAAACACTTTTGACAATTAAAAAATGTTTTGGACGAAAGGATTTTATATTAAGTACATTTATAATATATTAACATATAGATCATTATTTTACATATAATTTATATTTAATATATTATATGTATATATTTAGAATTAACTTACGGATTAACAATTAAAAAAATAGTTACCTTCGGCCGAAACGAATTATGCTATTATAGGTTCATATATTTATTATTTTTTTATTTAATTATTTGTTTATATATATAAATGTATTTGTATGTTTTAAAACGGTTATATATATATCAAATATAATTTTGGAAAATATATTATACATTCATATGCGCGTTTACATAAATGAATATATATTTTATTATATTGAAGCTTAATTAATTCGAAGATATTTCATTAAGTTAATCAAGATCTTTTTTTGAATTTGAAAATGTATTACTAAATCAAACCTATATATATTTTATAATATTGAAACTCAATTAATTCAAAGATATTTCATTAAGTTAATCAAAATCTTTTTTCGAATTTGAAAATTTATAACTAAATCAAACCAAGATACTTTAACTTTAAAGTTAAAATTTAAAATTTTAACTTAGTCAAAAATAGATATTTTGACTTTAAATTCAAAAATTTAAATCTTTTGACTTACTTAAATTTTGATATATATTTCAATTAAAATTATTTTATTAATAAAAATCATTTCAGGATATTACTTTTGTATGCGCATAAGTTTTACATTAAATCATCTTAAGGCAAATTTGTATGTATGTATGTATATAGCGAATATCTAAATGGTAGATATAAATCTCAATATATACTCATGCATATATTGGCCATGTCATTATTCACACTATCGTTAAGTTATGTCTTCATTATTGCATGTGTAAATATATACATGATATATTAACACATATATAACTCAAATATATATATAATTAATTAAATTAAATAAAACCATTTTCATAAAATATGTTGTTAATAAAAACTATTCAATTGAACCTAGTGTTATATTTGAATTCAAAGACCCTCTATTGTTACTCAAAATTTTTGGTAAACAAAAACTTCTTGAAAAAGCCCGCGGTGTTGGTCCATCCGCCGAAACTTCAGCCATCCAAGTAGTTGCCCCTATCAACGATCGATCGATTTGTCACCCTTGACGGCTGACCATCCTCTCTGCTAGGTTCTCTCCCAGAGCTTTCGCAAGCAACTCCTTAGGACGCAGCCTTGCATCTTCGGAAGACGGCTATCTCAAGCCCCTGCTCCCATCCCTCCGAAGCAGTCGGGCGATGTCCACAGTCGACCCGCTTCTAACAACGAGGCACCACAACCTCGAAGGAACCAAGCGCTCTCAATATTCCAGTGGTTATTTGAAGATCAGAAGGCCGCTCTTACCAAAAACCATAAGCTCAAAGTTTTACATTCGGGCAATCTTTGGCATCCTACTCCATAGCTGCTAGAGTAATCCTCGGTCTCTCCAGCCCAGCCCTGTCCAAACCTTTACCCTTAGCCCTTTTGACCAATACCACACCTTATATACAACAACCTTCCCTAGCGGCCCTAGATTAACCTTCCTCTCCCACCAAGGTATGGGTCTACACTACGCACAATCTTAGAATCATAAGTAGTTCCGCTCTCATGTGATCGTCCATCGACTTCGCTCTCCACATGGCTACAACCAGGCCCTGTATGTCCACGACCCATCAGACGCCTTGGTCGTTCAGAGCCAACACCAGAATGACTCCCTTTTGTGGCTTGACTACTCCTACACCCCAGATCTTCTCGATCTCAGGGGATCGACTGCCTGGTACCCTTAGCGACCCTATGCCAACTAATTAGGAACCACATCTCAACCTGAAACAACTTACCTCTTAGCACCATCACTATTCGAGTCAAACTACTCCAAAGTGCATGCCATCAGAATGAAGTATTATTCGTCTTCTAACAATACTCCATGCGTAGGCTTTTTCTCTCCCCGCCTTTCCCTACAACCAATCAGCGCACTTGCACACCTCCCTACTAAAGCATGCCGCCTCTCCTTGGTCTTCCATAGACCCGGCTCAATAGCTGGCAAGCAATCCAAGCGATCGGCCTGCATCTTCTTTCCAATTGTATCCCATCCCATGCTTCCATTCATCCACGGCCCAAAGCCTCCCTTACCCATTTGTCCTGCAATCCTGGTTATCGACACACTCCACTTCTCCTATAAATACCTGATGTCATGCAATACGGCAAAGGGACGGATCTAACCCCTTGATCCACTCATCATCTCCACCAAAGCCTTTCTAATGGCGGCCGCGCCCGACCTATGTTAGAGAGAAAACCCACCAAGCTTAACTATAACCCATCGTGCTCTACCCACCAAGCTCTACCACCACCATCACCTCTGACGGCAACATCTCAACTTGTGGTACCTCCTTCTAACGCTTATCTGCCTACCGCTGCCAGCGGCTCATCCTTCAAAGTTTCTTCCACCTCTGAATCTCATCTACAAGAGATGACCTACCTGGAGAGTTTTCTCTCAGATCTCCTCCATGCAAGACCCTTATACTAGGCTGTCGAGTCCATGTAATAGTCTAATCTATTTATTATTCTCTTGTAATGGTCTGTAAATTGTAAGAGAAATACAGAGGGACATAACAGTGGACGTAGGCCGCCTAGAGTCGAACCACTATAAATCGCTATGTGTTTTATTTTTTGTACTTAGCCGCACTTAGGGGCTCGTCTCTATTGACTTCCACCATGGGCAAGCTCTTATGCCCACCATGGCTTAGCAAGTCCCCTTCTTTAGGCAAGCGACTCCATTAAACTACATCCATCTCAACAAATACCCTCCGCACAGAATGGCCCGACTGCCAAAAGCCCTTCCAACCGCCTTCCTCTCGAGGGTGGCAGGCCCGACACCAACCTTGTGGCCCTAAGGGCTTGCACCCTCCATCAATGACGAGCCCTCCCTCTAGGGTCGATTTGATCAAAAAGTAAGCCTAGCGTCGATGCGGTAGAATCCTCGTTAGTGTGATTGCATTCCAAGGTTCGACCAGGTTTCTGTGCTTGTGATGAAAAATCGGGTCAACATTTTGGCGCCCATCACAGGGCCGAGCCCACGACTACAAGGTTGAGAGCCTCGTAGTGGCAGCATCATTTCACATCAACTGGCCTTTCAGCTTCTATCGTAAAAGCCTCCTGATCCACCTCCTCCCTCCGACAAAGAAAAAGGGAGATCGGCCGGAAGAGAGAGGAATTCAAATCCACCTCCAATAGTCTCGTGTTCTTTGGAGAAAATCACCGACAGTCTCGTGTTCCCCCGACATAAGGCCCCTTCCGCTTCATTTAGCCTCCCTATATCATCCCAAGGTGCTTTACGGACCTCTAGGTACTACAACTGATAGTAAAGCATCCTCATTCTAGTTCCATCCCCTTACTGTATTAACAGGCAAACCAAGGGGTGGAATTCCATCCGAAGGACAAGACCTGGACCTCGTGCCCGAGTAGCATCTTCTCAGTCCCCCTGCACCATCAGTGGCAGCCACGAATACCAACCATTGACCTCCTCCCAAAACCATTGGTAGTGGATTCGAGCATCGAAGGGAAACCCTGGAAACTCCTCTAGGTTTGCAAGCATTTCCTCCCCAATCTCCTACAGCACTCCCTAAGAGCAACATAGCCAGCTAGAAGCTTCTTCAGCCCCTCCAACGGATCGTGGAACTCCTTCGAAAAGCTGACTAGCAAGGATTACAAAAACTGCAACATTTTGGTGCCTCTAGCCACACATCGAACTTAGAGTTCTAAAATGGAACCAAGTCCTCCACTATCTCATCCAAGCAACTCGAGCAGCACCTAGCACTTCTATAAGTTTCCTCATCTAGAACCGGAGGCATCATCCACTACTTAAGAGAGTCCAGTGAAAGCATATCGTGCCACATTCGGGTTCTCACGGTGACCTCCCAACATTATCAAACATATCTGATCACGCCCATTCTATTCACCAAGAATGTAAACGGGCCAGCGCTTCAGTTCGACATAGGTTTGGCTAGGGCTCAGTATTGCATCTCCATTCAATCAGCAATGCATCCCCGTCGCGGACCATAGAAGCGGCCATGTGCTTCGACTCACGCCAAAAAGCTCCAAACCAGTGCCAAACCCCTTATGCACACCATCGACCTCTGCCCGACGACCACTTGTAACAGGCATGACAAACATGCTCTTTACCTAGAATTATAGCAAATATCTACTTCTATGACCGCCCTCCGTTAGCTATCCAACTGTCACGATCCTCGGGACATCCGTACTCACCTAGAGCAATTAGAGACTTTTGGTGTCCACCTGCAATCACTAGTAAGTAGAAAGCTAGATGCACCAGCCAGCTTCTCGATCAGCATGCCTACGGCTCGAGAGCATCATATCCTCAGTATCCAGAAAATTGCAAAGACAGTCCCCCAAATACGCCGTCGGATCTCAACCTCTCATATCATCAACAAGCCATGACCATCCTTGCCATATCAAGATCTAGACAAGGATAGCCAGCGTCACCTTCTTCGACCACCTTTCACCCGTGGTTGGACAACATCGCCCTCTACATCAATGCTCGACAAAGCTACTTTCAATAATGGCCTCTCTATAAAGGCTCACCACAAATATAGGATCGCTCGAAGCATTCAAGTCTGCCTTTGCAAGCAAGGATAGACTTTGGGGCAAAATGTTACCCAAAATTTTGTATAAACAAAAACTTCCTGAAAAAGTCCTCAGAGTCGGTCCATTCATCAGAACTTCGGGAAGCTAGGTGATTGCCCCCATCAAGGGCGATCAATTCGTCACCCTCAATGATCGACCTTCTTCCCCGCTACTTTCTCTCCTGGAGCTTCCATGGGAAACTCCTCAGGTCGCGACCTTGCATCTCCAGAAAATAGCACTCTTAGGCGCCTTCTCTCCTTCCTGTAGAATGGCCAGGCGATGTCCACAGTTGGTCCGCCTTCTGTAATGAGGCACCACAACCACCAAGTAATAAAGTGCTCTTAATATTCCAATAGTTCTATGAAGCTCGAGCGGCCAGTCTCACCCAGAAGCATAAGCCTATAGTTTCGGCTTTGGGCCATCTTTGGCATCCTACTCCATAGCGGCAAGAGCCATCCTCGACCTCTCCAGCACCAGCCCAATCCAAACCTTTACCCTCAACCCTTGCGGCTGATACCATACCGTCCATGTAATAACTTTTCCTAGCAGCCCTAACTTAGTCTTCTGCTCCTACTAAGGCCCAAGTCCACCCTCAGCAAGATCTTAGTATCAAAAGTAGCTTCGCTCTCACATGACCGGCCCTTTACTTCACTCTTCATGCAGCTACAACCGGGCACCGCATATTCGCCACCCGTCGGACACTTGGGTCGTTCAAAGCCGACGGTAAACTAGCTCCCTAGTATGGCTTGACTACTCCTACACTCAAATCCGCCCGACGGCGGTGAATCAACTGCCTGGTACCCTTAGTGATCCTATGCCAACCAACTAGGACCCACATCTCAAACCAAAACAACATACCGCCCAGCACCCTAATTATTCCAGTCCAATTGCTCTGAAGTACTTGCAACCAGAAGGAAGTACTGTTCCTCTGCCAACAGTACTCCATGCGTAGGTTTTTTCTATCCCAACCTTTCCCTATAACCAATCAGTGCACCTACACACCTGCCTACTAAAGCCTGTTGCCTCTACTTGGTCTGCCACAGACCCGGCTCTATAGTTGGCAAGCAATCCAAGTTGTCGACTTTCATCTGCTTTTCAGCTGGCTCTCATGCCATGCCTCCTTTCATCCATGGCCTAGGGCCTCTCTCACCCATTTGTCCAGTAATCTCGACCATCCGCACACACTCAACTTCTCCTATAAATATCGGATGCCATGCAATGTGGCAAAGGAATAGATCCAACCCCCTGATCCACTCCTCGTCTCCTCCAAAACCTCTTTAATGTGGCCATACCAGACCTCTGTTAGAGAGAAAACCCACCAAGATCTACCAATTAACCCACCATGCTCTACCCACCAAGCTTTACCACCACCACCCCCTTCGACAGTAGCATATCAGCTAGCAGTACCTCCTTCGAGGATATGTCTTCCTACCATTATTAATAGCTTCTCCTTCAGAGGTGCTTCCACCTCCAAATCTCCTCCATAATAGCAACCCACTGGGAGGCTCTTCTCTTAGCTCTCCTCCCTACAAGACCCTTAGGTTAGGCTATCGAGTCCTTGTAATAGTCTAATCTATTTATTATTCTCTTGTAAAGATGTAAATTATGAAGAAAAAAAATAGAGGGACATAAAAGTGAACGTAGGCCGCCTAGGGCCAAACCACTATAAATCGCTGCGTACTTTGTTTTCCATACTTAGACCCCTTGGTGCTCCTCTTTGTCGGCTTCAGCCATGGACGAGCTCCCCTACCCGCCATGGTCTAGCAAGTCCCCTTCCTTGGTCAAGCCACTCAATTACACCGCATCTATCTCAACAAATACTCCAGCATAGAACGACCCAACGGCCAAAAGCCCATCTAACAGCCTTCCCTTCAGTGACGGCTGACCAGACACCAACCTTATGGCCCCAATGGAATCGTGCCCTCTATCAACGCGTAAGCCCTCCCTCGAGAATTGGTTCTTCCAAAAGTAGACCTAGCGTCGCATTCTGAGGTTCGACTGGTTTTTCCGTGCTTATGACGAAAAATAGATTTTTTTTTAAAATCTACCTATTTCACCCATTGCAAACCAAAGTGTATCCAACAAAAGGATTAGTAGACTATCCACATAATGTAGTGGATGGATAGTGTTTTTTGTAGTAAAGATCCAAAACACATTATGTTATTGAATTTAATGATATAAGTATCGTGTACGCTATCTCCCGGTGCATATGATATATTATATGTTTTGCATTTGATTTTGCATATCATGACTATATGAATATATTATATGTTTTGTACTAATCTTAAAGAGACTATTCCTTGTTACAATGGTTTTTGCCAACATTAGATAAGTGTAAGATTGCATATTGGTGTTAATTTGAAAATTAAGAATGATAGAGGTATCACATCTATAATCCATTTGTGTTGTTTTTGGATGACAATTTCTATTGTAGCATCAATATTGGTGGTCGTTATACTATGCCACAAGTACAACCTCCTTAATCTCTCTTCTTTGTAATTATAACCAAGAAGCATAGGAGAGTGATTATAATTGAGCTAAGGTGCTCAAGAGTGAGTATTTCATTACAAATGCTTTCAAATGCATGGGAGTACTTTTCTCATGGTATACAACTCGAGTAATTTTTCCATTAGATGTTTCTAATATTTGCATGCTCGGAGTGTAAGATTTTTGGTCAAGCTTTCTTTCTGACAAAGGGACTGATAACAAATATTGTTTATAAATTCTTGTATGGGTGATTCTTTGACTAAATACTTGTTACGTGCTTCTTTGGTTATTGCTTGATTAAAATTTACACCTAAGTGAAAATGAGTGCAATAGTTTCGAAAAAGATATGAACCCAAAAAGAAATCTGAATCTGTAAAATTTTGACTTCGCTGAAAAGATAAATTGTAAAAATACTTCGGTTAAAAATTGTTTAATTTTTCTATAAAAAAATTTCTTCAGATTTGCGTTTGAAGTTGATTATTGTAAGACAGATACTACAGAAGAGTTGTTTTCTCTCTAGAATGAAGTTTTGAAAAATTCGAAAAACAACTAAAGCTCAGCATATGTAAATTGTAATATAATTTAAATCCAATAAATTGAATTTTTAGAAACATCAAGCCTCCAAACAATACTAAACTTCTATAAAGGTTTAGTTTATGAATGTGTTGGATTTGGAGAAAAGAAATATACGAAAAGTAGAAATTAATTACATTTCGAACAAAAATATAATGGAATAACGATTAAATTTACAATGAATTTATTATTTTAAAGGAAATTTGAGTATTGAAACAAAAATGAATTTTAAAAGGCAAGTAGCTGGGAAAAGTAATAAAATATTTGACAAAATTAAAATTAAAGGAAATTTGACTTTCATACGAGGTCTGCTTATAAAAACGGTTATTTTTGAAATAAAGTCAAGTTTGAGAGAAAATTGTAGTTTAAAATGAATATGAATTTTGAATATTTTATAAGTTTGTTGCAAAAGTAAAATTTGAAACTAATCTAAATTTGAAATTTAAAACATATATTATATTTTGATGAAACTACAAACTTGAAAATTAATAATTCATTATTATTAATTTACATGTTTAGTGACAAATTGTAAAGTACATCATTGAGTCATTAACTCAAATCAACATATAATACAAAATTTCCCAAGAATATAAGAAAAGACTTTGATATATCATAGAAATGTATGGACGAATATAGGCTATTATATTGGAAAGTTTTGAACTAAACATTATTTAGCTAACTATTTAGTTAAATATTCTATTATATAAATATCAACTTGGACTCCATGTCAAAAAAATCAATTCATCTTCTTTCTCGGTTGCTTCTCTCTACATACCTAGAAATCAATAACCCTAATATCTGTTGAATAAAAACTCAAAGAGTATCGCCTAACCCCATCATTTCAAATCAGAAGAGTGTACAGTTCCAAATTGCTGAGCGAATTCAACCTCATTGGTTCCTACAACGACGAAATGTTTTGGCCTCTTTCACCTCGTGAAACGTACAAAATGATGAAAGCCAGCATTGAGAAATGCATATAATTCACCTTGGACTAATTCTATTCGACACTAATGGAAATTTCGTTGGCACTTTCAACAATGTTTAGTTCCTATGGGAATTCAACTTCAAAAACTTCAACATTTGGTATGATCTTTATGATAAAAATCAATAGATCTTATCTTGAGAATGAAAGTGACTATGCTATAGGATCGTGTAATATGGATAAACTACTTGTGCGGAATATAAACTAAGTAAATAATTAAAGCAGTAAAGTAAATGACACCGGATATTTTTATACTAGTTCGAACTCGCATTCTACGTCCAGTCCTAAACTCTTTCTGGAATTAAACTATCAACCCTCACTTAACCCGGAGGAATAGGTTTACACCGCCTGAGCAACGAAATAGGACTTCTACCGCCTAAGCAACCGAATAGGACTTCTACCGCCTAAGCAACCAAACAAGATTTCCAATATAAATAGTAAAGTTGTTTCTGACCGAGTATGCTCATGAATAGCACTGATAAGTTAATAATGTATAATCTTCTCCTTTATGATATATAGTGTAATGTGCTTGAAGAATGTGGAAGATAAAGTGATCAACGACCAGAGTTTGTATGCAATTAGAGTGCAAGTTTAAAATAGATTGAGAGATAAGAATTCAAGAATAATAAAATCAGTTATGTTAATTGTTTAATGAATTCTGAAATCTATTTATAGAGATTAAAAAGTTGCAATCATTCATGAAAGATAACATCGAAAAGAAAAAGGTGCAACTATTGATTCGAAGATGTTTCTCTTAGATGAAGGGGAGCGTCTTTTCATAAAAATAGCCGTTACAAATATTCAACCGGCTAAAACAATAATTCAGTCTTCTGAATTTGTTCAATTCAAAACCAGCAAAGAAATAGGAAAATTTTAGCCTAATTAAGACAGTTGAATATTGTGAAACATTAAAATGTTTCAATAAATAGATGGCTGAATGGGTCCATTCAGCCGGCTGTTTTCAGCCTGCTTGTGCATGTGTGTGTATGTTTATATATATATATATATACACACACACACACCATTCAAGAGAGATTTTAACACATTTCTAAATAGTATACAGACTCTAAACAGTAGACTATCAGCTTCAAAACATTTTGAATTCGAATCTGCAATGAATCCCCTGCATAAGTTATTAGTACACACAAATATTGATTTATATAGTTATCATAATCAATACAATGAAAATTGAGATTCTAACATTCTCCCCTTTTTGATGATGACAACTATAAGTATAAATAATATATTTACATAAATACTTACATGAATAATTCCCTTGTCAATATGCACAATAATTTAAGCTAACTTTCTCCCCCTTTGTCATCGACAAAAGGAAGGTTAAAAAATAAAAGCATTTAAACATTGCAGAACATAGATTAAAACAAACACATACTCGAAATATCATTACGAAAAAAGAATCACAATATCCACACAACATACATAGAGAACTAAAAGAGAACCATAGAAGTTTTGAAACATTATTACAAATCAAAATGCTAAAGTTCATAGATCGTAAAAAAAAACATGATAGAAGGAGATGGCTCATCGCTACCATCATCATCATTATCCGAAATTGAAGACGACCATTGGAAGGGAGATGGGTTGTAAGCTTTGGTGAATGTAGAACCTGAACAAGAGATTTTATTCCATATCCTTTTAAGAAATACTTTTATAGAGTTGAATTTCTTTTCCTTCTTCTTTTCAAGAGATTTAATTTTCCAATGAAGTTTTGATTGATTTCGAGAGAGGGTGATGATAGCTTGCCTAGAGGAAGTGTCAAGGCCAACAATTTGAATGGAGCCATCTTCCTCTTCTTCTTCTTCATGGTGGGTATGTGAAGAGGAGGAAATAATAGGGTCACGAGGTTGCACTACAAGAAAACTTACTTGTAGTTGCACTTAATGGCAGCGTTTGTAGCATGAATGCATCTAATACTATTTTTACTTTTACTTTTTTTGCGTTTTTTTACCAAACGCTGCCAAATTTTGCCGCCTTCCCGCCACATACTAAAAAACTTAGCATGTTTCTCCATCTGCTTCCCTAATCCAATGTTACCCCTGCCCTCGTTCTAAAAACTACTTCTCTCTTCTGCTGTCACATTTACTACATCTCGTGCTACTTCTCTTCACAATATGCTCCCCTCCACTTCATCGATCCACTCTTCCTTCAATCTGCTCCCTTTCACCTTCTCTAGATCTGTTCACAAGCCCTAAATCAAAAATCAAGGTAATCGCCAAAACCCTTATTAGGTTGAGGTATTTTAATTTTCGTACTTTGTTTGATGTTACTAAAAGAACCCTAATTACAATATTTTGTTGTTATTATTGGTGTTGAAGATAGATTAAGGAAATAGCTTGTGAAATTAACCATGAAGTTCATATTTTTCCTCAAGAGTCAAAGAGTTTTCCTTGGATTTTTGTTGTTGTTAAAACTACATATTTCATTAGAATTTTACATCTAAATTTAATCGAATTTTTTTAATTCCCTGC
Source organism: Allium fistulosum (assembly GCA_030737815.1). Lineage (NCBI taxonomy): Eukaryota > Viridiplantae > Streptophyta > Magnoliopsida > Asparagales > Amaryllidaceae > Allium > Allium fistulosum. The sequence goes on along the minus strand of CM060902.1, from coordinate 651,319,983 downwards.
TTGTAGTATAGTCCTTTATTTTTAAATTACAGTTAATTAATCAGGATTATGTATATTGATGTTGGTTGATAATTATTGTAGGAGACATGATGCCATTACAACAGCATGCTTTGTTTTTTGATAGAAACAAGGGGGTGTGATTTATGTTTCTGAAACAGCTGAAGGTTCTGATCATTATTTTATGGTAATTTTGTATTATCAAATTTTTTTTTCTTATATAATTTATCTATTATAAATATTAGGTCTTCAAGCTATTGGATTGAATGCCATTGAAGCTGCAGCTGTTGCTCCAATTATCAACGAAATTCCTCACTTCAAGGACTAGCAATGTATGTTTCTTTGAATGCATATTTTGTTTGCCTTGTTCATATGATAAAATTTACTTTCTATATATATATATATATATAGCTTACAATCTCTTATGTTCCCGGTTTTGTATGGTTGTAGTCAAAAACGCCAGATCTTCGTCTTCCTATGTATGTGAACAACATACACAAAGGAATCATTGAAGTGACACTGGTACTTATGATCATCAAGGAAGGTACAATAACACTATAAATCTTTTTTTTCTTCTTTCTTTTAAATAACCAAAGTTGTTTCTGCAAAAAGTTATCCTATTTTCATTAGGAAGATACTTGGTCTAGACTAGGATCTGTTTTCATTCATTTTTTTAATCTAAGCATACTTGGAATACTTTTAAATTGCTATCTCGCTTTTTCCATAACTTATTGTACCATCGTAGTTAACATGCAAAATTAATGCACACCATGTAGCTCATGCACAAACATTTCTACGCATAATTAATCATTTCATTTGTTACCTCATAAAGAATGGAGGCATGTTGGTTTCACCTAATAACATTTGACTAGGTTTCTTCCAATATTTTGTAAATGTGCCATATTTATTTGCGATGAATTTACCCATCATAGCTAGGGATACAATAAGTGTCTTTTAAGGTACCCATTTTACTGGCTTCTAAAATCAAGCTTCTGGTTAAATGTGAAGTCAACAATAATCCTAGCCAATGATAGAGACTCCTTTCATGCACAGAGTTATTTATCATGTGAGAAATGCTTTTACTCTATCTAAATTATATTACGGAGCTTTTTATCAGTTGCCATGTTTTGTGCGTTTTGAGACCTGTTGGTCAGTGTTTAATCCAGATGTAGACTTTCAGCGTCTAAAACCAATTTTCATTTTTTCCCCCTCTTATGAAATTAATGTGTATCACAAGTTGATTGTTAGGAATCTGGATTGTTGGACATTGCTGGATATGTCTATATAAAAGGTGTATTGTAACATAGTAGAGTTGTATGCAATTACAGGGCATGGTGCATTCAAGCTTATGCAAGCTTGGGCAGTATATATGTATATGGTGATAAATATTTTTTTTCTAAGAATTAGCTCATTTGTCTTCCAAAATTATAATCGAAGACTGTTAAACATATAGTTGCATACTAGATTACACGGTTTAATCATTGATATACATTTGTCAGTTAGAATGGATTGGCTTATGCCTATAAGGTGTTGGATTTGTTTGATGTGATTCTACTTGATTAGCAATCGATTAAAATTTTCAAAATTCAGTTTATCTTCGATGATGGTGAGCCTATTAAAATTTCATAAGAGATTGAAGCACAAGCGATTGGAGATCTTATTCCTAATGATGATAACCTGCCCTTTAACTATACACATCTGGGGGGTTTCATACTATGACATCAGACCTACACAAAAAGCAAAAAGGATGCCTCATGCCATGACAGTTAAAGGGCAAAATTTGTTGTGTAGTTTTACATCTTGAAGGTACAAACGTACCGCAAATACAATAACCCCAATGTAATACTAGTAAAATATTCATTTTCAATTTCTTAAATGTGGACTGTCTATTAGTAGGAAACTCCAAAGAACAAAACAAGCAATGGTGCTGATGTAATATCCAACCTTGACGTGCCCATATTGAATGATGACAACCTTCATATATTTGGTCAGATTTGATAAATTAAAGATGTAATGCTATCCCTCAACTCACATGAAATATGTTTTTTCCTATATAATTTGATATGTAATTATTCCTTATATCTCAGAGATATGTGAAGTTCCACAAAAACGACAATACAGAGCTATAGAGTTTTACGATGTTCGAGCAACAGATACGGCTCTTGCAACTTTAAATAGTTATGAAATTGCAGGAAAAAGAACTAAATTTGAGCTAATGCACCTTGATGGTTTGAAATTCAGGTATGCCCTTTCAATTCAAAATTTTGGCCAAAATCAGTTCATTTAGCCAGCATCTTTACCGATGGAATCCTATTATATCTACAAGAGAAAACTCACACAATTCAGTTCCTTTATTATGATTTTTCTTTAATTTTCTTCTATTGGTTGAAATTTTCATTGGGGCAGTTCTATGCAAACTGTTACTATGGATCTTGAATTGGAAGAACCAGGCTGAAGTAGGCATGAAATTTATTCTTAAAAAATTCCATTAGAGTACTTTAGTATGCTATATGCCTTGCTATGTTTTCTATCTTAAATACTAATTGATGAACTATGAGAGTGTTACTTAAATGGTTGATTTCCATATATGTTTGCTATGGGTTATCAAGAACTGTTGATTCCCATATATGTTTGCTAAAGTCCATCAGATATTAAGATATCTGTTTTTCCTATTTCTCGGTTACTACGTATTTTTGGTCAAAAAAGCAAAGAAAAACCGGTGACTGCTTAGCGAAGTAAAAGTATTGCTTCTTAAGGCAATACTTTTACCATATACCTATTTTGCACTCTTTCATAAAACTAAAATAAAATTATACGAAAAAAAACATGGTGCCATTTACACTAGAAGCATCATGCTGAGATTTGGTACACTAATTATAGCTTACTTTTATGATTGGCATCCTGTTAAAAAGTTTGGTCATTATGAAATATACAAAGACATGTTCTATCAAAATGGATAAACTATAAAAAGTTGAATATTGAGTATAATATGAGACCTAGGTGATCAAAAGCTAATGGCTTCAAATTTTGATAATAAGACACACTCATTTTATCTCTATATGATACTAATTTTAATATTCTTTCTTCTATTTTTTGGTGCTAAAATAGTTATTTTTATTGGCTGAGTGAGTACACTAAACTGTCCACGTTTGTACTATTCAATTTGACAATGTTTAGTACATTTTCCATCAGGACAGAAAATTTTGTATTTTCCATTTTTCACTACCCAGTTGTGCTCTAATAAAAAATAATTTTGTATAATTTACAGAGCCAAGATGGAGATATAATAGATTGTGTTCATCTAGCGCATCAACATGCATTCGATCACCCCTTCCTAAAAAACCACACCATTTGGGTTCACTTTGTTTTCATATCGCTTTCTCTTCCTCTTAGAAAAACGACTTTAACTAATTAATTTATTTGATCTTTTGAAAACTTTAAAACATTGTAGATGAGGCCTAATTATCACCCAAAAGGACTTTACGATGAGAACGAAGTTGCATTGTAAAAGGAAACCAAATCAATAACTCAGATGTGGCATTTGAATGGAAAGTGCCTTAAGAATACAGAAGAACGAAGAAAGAAGATGAGTTAAGAGCTAGTTCAGTTAAGAGATATGGAAAGAAGAAGCATAAGGCTATTCCAAGGCCAATGTCGGTTGACCTTGACTTAATTAATCAAAGTGGGCATCAGGTACATTAGTTGAAATGCCACGCCACTAATATAAAGTTATCTTTAGAATAAAGTGGTTATCTTTCTTATTGTCAAGCACCATTTTAGAGCAATGATTAAGCTTGATTTAACTCATTTAGCAATTGAAAGATTTATTTTCTTTTGTATTGCCATTTTGTGTTAAAGGCAAACCTATGTGTTTTCTTGATTCATTTACATGGCCTTCTACTATTTTCTTGAACTTGATTATAATGCAATTCTTAAAGCAATGAACCCAAAACCTCTGGTCACAGCAAGATGTCTTGCCACTACTATCCATAGTCGTTGACCCCCTTCAACTATTTTATATTTCAAAGAAAGACTAGTTCTCAATAAGGACTATTCCAAATTCTTGTATAGCAAGGAGCTTTATACACTAGGTTTTGTTCTTTTTCATCACCATAAAAATGGATTTTTAAAAGTCTTCTATAATATATGGTATGCAAATATCATGACACAAACTATAAGCATATTTTTGGCTTATACATAGCTTAACTATTTATGACACAATCTGAGTTTTGTATTTCATATTTGTGCAGCATGCAATTGCTTATGTAGAAGGGGAAAGTATTATGAAGCTAAAGCTATGATTAATGTTTGGAACCAAAGATTGAACAAGTAAATGAGTATAGTTTGTCTCAACTTTGGGTTTTAGTTGGTTCACTTGGAGAGGATCTTAATAGCATCGAAGCCGGTTGGCAGGTAAATTAGTTTGAAATAAATTTGCCTATATATAAATAGTTATTGTAATCTAAATCTCATTTCCCTTGCATACTCTTGTGGTGGAAAAACTGGTTAAATGGTGATAATCACACAAGGCTATTCACCTATTGGACTGTAAGTTAATTAATGATATAAAAACTAAAATTGTTGCAGTAAAATAGTACATCATGGCTCATTATATTTGTTATTGAAAACAGAGCGATGCATATCAAGCAACAGGCTGCTATATGTAAAATTAACGGTTTATATAGTTGTTGAAGTAGTTTAAAGTATAGTCATGTTTGAGTTGCAAGTAGTTTTGAATATATCTTAACACTGCGATAGAGTAAATTTAATACGTTGTTAGATGTAATGTATAAATAGAGCAGATGGAGACTATGGAGCAGCAAAGGTGATGCTGAGACCAGATTCTCCAAGTATAGGATTCATTGCAGGAGGAGCAGTCATTGCAGGCGTAGAGAATGCACTTGGAAAACAACTCGGAAGCGACAATGCACTAAACAATGCCAAAGCAACTGTTTATGGGCTTGCCTGAAATCGAGTTATTTGATTCACCTTGTATCTTTTTCTTGGTGCAATTTTAGTTCAGGTTAGATATTTCCACCGAATCTACTTATTCTAATCACCTTGTATCATCAAATTTTGGATTTGCAAATTAAAGCACCATCTAATTTTTGGAGTCTGAATGTTAGAATTTTTTCTTCTTTATACGTTGTTTGCTGAATAAACACATTATACTTGCATCTATACAAGTTCTTTAACTTTAATCTCTTGAATTTTGTTATATTTCAAAGATGAATAAGTATGAAATGTACACGACATGTCATTATTATTAGTTCTAGTAGAAAAAAATTAACTAAGTCAACTAAGTAATAATAACCATAATAACAAAAACTAAGTTAATCAAGCTTTATAAAAATTTAACTATTTTTTATATAATTAACCAAAATTTTAAAAATTAACTAAGTTTTATATAATTTAACTACATTTTATAAAATTTAAATTAATTTATACAAATTAACTAAGTTTTAGTAGAATTTAACTAAGTTAGTAAGTTTTTAAATATTAAATAAGTTTATTATAGAAATTAACCAAGTTTTTAAATATTAAATAAGTTTTATAAAAGTAATTATCATTTGTTTAGAACCATAAAAGAATAAAATTGTGATTCACAATTTGGTCCTTTGTTTGAAATCATTTTATATATAGAATGATTAAAGATAGACATGAAAAATAAAATAAAAGATTAAACAATAAAGATATAGGATTCATTGTTTTGCCAATATTATGTTAAATTATCAGCCACTGTCTTGGCAAAAGATAGTGCAAAACCAAAGTTCAATATTTCATCCTTCTCAAACCGTCTTCGCCTCATTTCTCGTACGTAAGTGTACAGGTACGACTGTACTCGGCACACGATTACATACGTACAAAATGGAAGAGGATTAGCGCTTACAATCTGGAGTGCTGGATTTTAACTGAACTGTACATGTGGTTCAAATTCTTGATTAGTTTTTGCAAAACGCTTGATGCAAATAAGTGTATTTTATTTTATTCACCTTCTGAATTATTCATATTCCAAGTGGATTAACTTGGAGTTCATTCTAAATTATGGTTTATTGTTTCATATTCTAAAATGTGTCACTTGTTTAATGTGACTTGCTATAAAATGTTTGCCAATGCCAAATTTAACTGAAAAACTGCTATTACATTGATACTATTCAACGTTATATTTCTATAATTAATGACACATCAATAGGCATATGAGATCCTCTCGTACGAATATCATATATATTGTTCAATATTTTGTAAGTAAATATGGCTACTCCATCAATTTGCATCAAATATAAGTTTGAACTCATTAGGAAATAATATTTCAGCATAACGTAAATAATTAGCATTGCGAACACAAAAAAAAGATCCCATAGATTCCATGATTGTTTATCACATAACACAGTAGAGAATGAATAAATGACCGGTCTGCCTCAATCAGTTGTCAGGTTCACTTTTAACCTTGTGTTTTTCTGGTATGGGGTTAGAGCTGCTTTCTGCTGCATTGCGACTTGCCCAATAGCCTTTTGTTTGGAAATCCCTGGCTTTTCCGCTTCGTGAAGTTAAGATAGGCTATTGATTGTTAAACTCGTTTGTAGTTAATTAGCTATTTCGAAGCAAAGACTGTCGACAACAAAGAACTATTGGTAATCAAGCAACGAACATGAATTTAATTGTTATATATGTTGTTGTATTTTGTTAGTACCATTTGTGGAAACTTGTCTATGAATGCTTGTAGTATGTGACTTATTTTTTTTGAAAAACTACTATCGAATTGATTATGGATATTATATTTGATTGTGAGATTAGCATGTTTTTGCAATTATTTAAATAGGATGATCATATGATTGATTGTTTGTATATGCTAATTATGTGATTTAATTGTTTGTTTGAATATATGAAAATTATGCGATTGATCGTTCGTTTTAATATGAATAGTATATAAGCGACCAAAAAATGAAGCATATAAACAAAAAATGCAACCAAAAAATGAAGACTTATATTAGCGTTTTTTTAACCCTACAGAAAAAACCTATAGCTGCATTTAAAAGTGACTTTTGGTAGCGTTTTTTAAATCCTACAGAAAATACCTATAGTTGCATTTAAAAGTGACTTTTGGTAGCGTTTACTACAACGCAACAAAAAGTTTTAGACTTTTAGTTGCATGTCGTATAACAGCGTTCTCTGAAACGCTACCATAAGTTATGGTAGCGTTTTTTCAACGCTACCAAAAGTCTTTTCTGGTGTAGTGTTGTGGAATACCTCGCTGAACATTGTGAGACTATTCTTGAAATGAAATGATTTGTTGGGGAGGAGGCTGGTGAGGAAGACCCATCAATCCTAAGGTTTTTGCTCCTAACTCCCTAATGGTTGAATACTCGAAGTCGGGCATTGGAACACCAAAGTTGAGAAGGATACGTATAATATAAGCGCCATTACGGATGGTCTTATATTTCCTTTCGGATTGTGATGTCTTGAAATTCATCTAAAATGATTTTCCCCCAATTTACTTGTTGGCCGGAGTTGATTGAATAAAGAGCTTGAAAATCTCTTTTATAAACTTTTTCATAACTTCTCGTTCAAGGTTGTAAGGAGTGAATGAAAGCACGGTGAATCAGACGTGCTTGTGGCATTGAAGCGCTAGATTTTAATGCACTTAAATTAATAAAGTGATCGGACAAGAAATGATGTGAAACTTCATCTCTATGATCCATATCAATTTCTGTATCATCTATATCAACTCCTTGATAGGGACAATTTAAAATATTGCCTAATCTTTGCTATGGTAAAAGGATTTTATTACCACAAACTATTGACCAAACACAATCTTCTCGATTTTGAGGATTATGGTGGTCAAGGTTCAAATTTTCAAGGAAGGGTTTAATCAAAAGATGATTAATTTTAAAATTATTTGGTTCATACCCTATGAGATTTGCAAAGTGGAATTGCATGGCCAATTCTCGAATTCGATAAGCTACGAAATCCAAAAACTTCATGAAATCCCCTTCAAAAATGTTGGAGTTCTTCATGCTGTTGTAGTGGGAGACAGCAACATCTTTCCATAGCCATCGACGAATTTGGTCTTCGGAAGGACCGGAGGCAAATTCCCTTGAACGTTTTGATCTTGGAGCCATTTTGATTGAAAAAATGAAATTGAAAGGTGAGAATTTTAGAAAATTGGGCTAGGGTTCTAAAGTGAGGAGGTGAAAAGATGAATTTATAGGTAGGTGAAAAGTAAGGTTAAAATTGGTATTTGAGTTGTAGAGGCGAGAAAAAAAATTCTTCAAGAGGGATTCAGCCGGCTATTTAACTGTAAATAGCTGTATGAATTCCTTTCCGTAGGAAAATAGTTCAAAATTGATATGATTTAGTCGGCTGTTTACAGTGATTCAGCCGTTTGAATCTGGAAACATTTTTCTGCCCGGACAGTATTCAGGCGTCTGTTTTGATTAGATCAGCCAGCTGAATTTCTTGTAAGATTATGGTACCCCTATTTTTTTTAAAAAACTGACATTATTTTTAGTAATAAATTATATACATATATAGGCATAAAAAGAAGAATACAATAGTTTTGAGTTACACAAAAAAATTAAAAAGATTTTGATGTGGAGCTTGGAGTATGATATTCCATCGTTCAACCTTGGTATTCTCCTGTAGTGGACGAATAGGAGACCAGCCATCTCCAAGTTCCCAAGAGTTTGGAGAAACTGGAGGACATTGTGGTGATAGTTTCCAAGGATTGTGTCGGGAAGGAGTACGGATAGGAGATGGTTGATGAACCGTGCTCCTAGATGAGGATCCGCATAATTTTAAGGCGACCTGCTCTAAAAAGCTTAAACGCTTCGCATTAACTTTTTGTTCGTAATACAGTTCATGCTGTAATTCCAACGTTTCCCTTTGGCAATGGTGGATGTCATCTATTTTTTCTTTGTAGATGGTGAGCCAAAAAATAAAGAATGTTTAGCTCTTTTGCCAGGTGGAGTGTAATCCGTGTGAGTTGAAGGTGGAAAGATCGAAACTGGTTCATAAATGGGTGTGGGTGTAGGTAAATTCACAGAATTTGAACTCGGTGAAGTATATGAAAGAGAGGATTTTTGTTGGAAATACATTTTTGTTTAAGAGAGTTGTAACTAGTTTTTCCTTTTTGTTTTGCAATGAAAAAATTAAAAAGAGAAGAGGTATTAATATGCATGAAGAACATATAAATAGAAACAAGATTAGTAGGTTGTTAAGAACTAGAGAAAATAAAGATAGGTTTTAAAGAGTTTGAAAATGTAAGGTGGAAAAACAAACAAATGATAATAGAAATATAATTTGAACTATAAATCAAGTTTAGTTGAGAAGTAAAGTGTAGTGTAGTGGTAGTGCACCAGATTATTAAGTAAGAGATCTTGAGTTCAAGTCTTGCAAACTTCAATTTTTGTAAAAATTTTATTTTTTTGAAAACAATAAACTACAGATCTTTTAATGATACAATTCCTACTTCTCTTCTTGATTTTATGAAAATATTTTCATTTAAAGGTTTGGTAAATATATCATCCAGTTGATTTTCAGAGGAGACAAATTCCAATCCGACTAAATCCTTTTCAATATTATCATGAAGAAAATGATGATATATGTCAATATGTTTAGTTCATTAGTGATTGACAGGATTTTTGGATAAGTTTATAGCACTTGTGTTATCACAAAAAATAGTTGATTTAGATAAATTTAAACCAAAATCTTTATGTGTTTGTTGCATATAAATGACTTGAGCACATGCTAAACCAGTAAAAATGTATTCCGCTTCACACGTCGATAGTGAAACACAATTTTGTTTCTTGCTAAACCAAGATACTAAGGATTGTCTGATGAAGTGACCAATCCCGCTAGTACTTTTTCGATCCGTCCGACATCTTCCAAAGTCAGTGTCACTATATGATACTAACTCAAAAGGACATTCTTTCGGATAGAAAAGTCCAAAATCTTTGGTTTTGCTTAGATAATGCAATATTCGTTTCACTGCTCGCATATCTGATTCTTTAGGATTTGCTTGAAATCGAGCACATATACAAACACTCATCATTATGTTTGGTCTACTAGCAATTAGATAGAGTAATGATCCAAATATACTTCGATATAATTTTTGGTCGATACTTTTGCCATCTTCATCTCTATCGAGATGTGTTGTTGTACTCATTAGAGTTGGTTTATCAAAAGTATTTTCTATACCAAAGCATTTATGTAGATTATTACAAAAATTTTCTTGATTGATAAAAATTCCATTATTTAATTATTTAATTTTTAAATTTAAGAAAATAAGATAATTCTCCCATATGTGACATTTCAAATTCTTTGGTCATTATATTAGAAAATTCTTGACATAATTTTTCTTTTGTAGAACGAAAAATAATATCATCTACATAAATTTGAATATTAAAATATCATTTTTAGTTCGTTTAATAAAAAGAGTTTGATCAACCTTCCTAATTTCAAAACCAAAATCTATAAGATAGCTCTTAGGACGTTCATAACAAGCATGGGGTGCTTGTTTTAAACCGTATAAAGCTTTCTTAAGTTTCTAGACATTATCTGGAAAATTTTCAAGTGTGAATAAAGGAGGTTGTTCAACATAAACATTCTCTTTATGTATCCATTTAAAAATGCACTTTTTAACATCCATTTGATAAAGTTTAAAATTATGAAAACATGCAAAGGCTAGTAAGATACGTATTGCTTCTAGTCGTGCGACTGGAGCAAACGTTTCTTCATACTCAATTCCTTCTTCTTGATTATATCCTTATGCAACTAATCTGGCTTTATTCCTAGTTATATTTCCTTGTTCATTTGCTTTAATTTTGAAGACCCATTTAGTACCAATGATTGTTTGATCACTAGGTCTAGGAACTAGTTCCCAAACTTTGTTTCATTCGAATTGGTTTAGCTCTTCTTGCATAGTTATAATCCAATAGTCATCAGTAGAGGCTTCTTTTGCATTTTTGGGTTCGATATTAGAAAGAAAAGCTACATGGCCCATTTGATTAAGTTGACTTCTAGTTCTGAAATGTGAATCCATTTTTCCTATTACATTTTCTACTGGGTGATCTCGTAAAATCCTAGGAGGAGATTTTAACTCATTCGCATTATGAACAATGTTTTCATCTTCTTCAAAATTATAAACAATGTTTTCATCTTCTTCAAAATTATTTTTAGTAACCGTATTTATGACCGTCTTAGTGATTATCTCATCATCCTCAAAGTTTTTATTAACTTTAAAAAATTTCATTGAAAAAACATGAAGTGTTTCTTCGATTGTTTTAGTTCTTTTATTAAAAATTCGATAAGCTTTGCTTCATTTCGAATATCCTATGAAAACGCCTTCATCGGATTTTGGATCGAATTTTCCAAGCTGGTCTTTTGTGTTTAAAATAAAAAATTTTGAACCAAAGACTTTAAAATATGAAATCTTTGGTTTTCTTTGATGAAATAGTTCATATGGAGTGTGTTTAGTTAGTGGTCGGATGGAAACATGATTCAGAACATAGCAGGCAGTTGCTACAGCTTCTGCTCAAAAATGTTCTGGTAAAGTGCTTCCGTTTAATAAAGTTCTTGCACAATCTTAGTAAGGTTCTATTTTCTCTTTCTACAACTTCATTTTGTTGTGGTGTTCTAGGAAAAGAAAAGTTATGGTAAAATTCCTTTTTATTACAAAAATGTTCTAAAGCTTCATTTTCGAATTCATCTTCATGATCACTTCTAGTATTTTTAATTTTTAAATTTTTGAGATTTTGAAAAATATTTTTTAGAAAAATAGTCCAAGTATATCTTTAAAAATCATCTACTATAACAAACACATATTTGTTATGGTTTATAGATTGAAATTGAGTTGGACCAAAGAGATCAAAATGCAATAATTCTAGTGGTTGTAAAGTAGAAATATTTTTCTTTGATTTAAAGGATGATTTTGATAATTTTCCTAATTAACAAGCGTCACAAATATTGTTTACTTTCAAATTGATTTTTGGTAAACCTTTTACTAATTCATTTTTAGATAATTTGTTTATAGCTTTGAAATTAATATGACAAAATGTCACATACCGAAATTTTCGACTTTCGAAAATTCGACATCGATACTCACTTTATCGACTGCCGAGCAATCGAGTGCCGGAAACTCCAATAGTGAGGGTTTTAAGAAAAAGAAAAAGTAGAAGAAGAAGAAAAGAGTAGAAGAAGAAGAGAACACACCAGAACAACATCAGAACAGAAAACAATATCAGAATCTTACACATCGCAGCGGAACAATATATGATAGATAACACTAGTCTTTTAAAACAAAGAACTATATCAGTTTTTACATACATCAATCATCAGAGTCAATATACAACAATGGACAGTTATATAACTTGTCCTCATACAGAATACACAGCGGAATAAATACTATCAGATACAAATACTACGTCTCGTCATCCAGCTTATCTCCAAAGCTCCAGAATATCCAGAATATCCTGATAACATAACTCTAGGCTGCCCGTGTGGAAATTGGTGGGCACCCAGAGTTTAGAAGGGAAACAATAAACTCCGAGTCAGTCATGGTGACTGGTGTGAGATCGTAAAACAGTTATTTATCTTTAAAATAAACAACAGAAAAACTTTAATGTCAATTCGCAATGCTTTTGGAAAATGAAACTACCATAAGACCTCCCACCACACACACAATGCAAATGCAGACTTGGAGGAGATTTCTTCTTATGATAGTCAAAGATGCTTACTACGCAAAATCAAATTCTTTTTGATATTATTATTAGTGCATAGTGGAAAACATTTCGAAAGTATAATATAAATCTTAGCCAGCATAGGTACCATTATATTATGCCTGCTATAGCTGCCTCCTGAGGAGACAGGTTATACAATTGAAATCGTAAAGGCTCGTATTGTTTTTTTGGATTTCCAACAAATGGTCAGGCTAAGGAACTTCCTATCCACGATGGGTACGTCCCTGGAATAGACGACCCGAGAACCTAACCGGATCTCTGCCAACACAAGGCCGGGTTACCTCTGCAAAAATAGGTAACTACTGACACGCGTATGCCATCCCCCGATCGTCACCGATCTTCCCGAGGATCCCCGATTCTCAACAAACCACATAGATAATAATAATGCAGTAACCACAGAGGTTAAGTATCTGGGCTCCATACCATGATACCACCTTTATCCAGAAGGAATGACATACACTAAGGGGCGCTACTCCCTAGAACCTTGCCGCATCCTTCCTGTTTCGACCATTTCCGGGGTGTGAGGCTCGACGAAGTCTCGTCCACAAAGCTACGCTTTCTCAAAAAGCCCTGCTTCGGGTCAAACAAAAATGATCAACCTATGATCATTAAGATATAAGATCAAACAAATGATCATATCGCAAATGATCAAACACTGATCATTTCACAGCAACACTCAGTATGCCACGTTACCAAATTGGGATATATCGCTGATAAATTTCAACTACATAACCTCTGAGCTCGTACGTCTCAGAGAAGGGTGTTAAGCTAAGAGAATAAATTCTCCGCCACCAACAGAAATGTATTTGAAAGAAATCAGCTTTATATTTCAAATTGTAACGTCAGACACACAATCCATACAAGTCTGTTCCGGGATCGAACAGAACCGAAGGCACTTCTCACGAAGCCCTTGCACATCCGGATAATTTTCTAATCACGTCCGGACTTCCCGTCACTAAGGGTGATAAAACCTCTAAATCGGAGATCAGCCGATGTAGAGTAACTCGACGGTAATCCTTCCGTTTTCAAAAATATCCGGTCTTCAACACCGGTCTTCGAATGCAATTCATAACGACGTATCACATATTCAGAATGGGTTATACGACCCCATGGTCCTTTCCCGGCTAACCCGAATAGTGAGCGCTTATTTAAAAACAAGTGTGGCATTCAAATTCATCCAATTGACAACAAATACCAATTCAAGGTAATTATTGATAGTCGGTTATTTAACTATCAATAAAGATGCGCAACATCATCAGATTCCAAATAATTTTCCAAATTATTTCATCTTCCAAAAATATCTTTACTAGATATAAAATTTTCACACTTCAAAAATAAATCAATATTTATTTTTAAACAAATTCCCATTTCTTTTATAAATTCCATAGTGAATTTATATTTTCAAATATCTACTGATATTCGATTTCACATATTCACTTTCGATTTATCTTTAAGAAGATAAATTCTCAAAAACATTTCATTTCATTTTGGAAAAGCATTTCCATACTTATTTAATAATAAGTATTTCACAAATCTATTTATTTTCAACATTTGAAAATATTCGATATACTTAAATCAAATTAAGTATATATTCATTCTTTAAGGAAATCTATTTTCTATAACAACATCAATTTGAGTCAAAACGAATGTTACGTAAAACATTGTTACGACGACTCAAAAATCACTAGTATAGGGATTTGAAATTAAGATAGATATATGAATCCCAATACTAGATAAAAATATTTCCTTTCGGAAACCATTTACTATAACAACAGTGTTATAGTCCATCATTTCCTTAAATTCCTCGAAAACGTCTATTTCAACAATAAAAGTTGAAATCTATGATTTCGATATATAACAATTTTAAAACATCGTTAAAACAATTAACTTCCTCTTAAATATCCCTTTCCCAAACATATCTATTTTACTTAACAATATATTCACTGTCCAAAATCGTGAATATACTTCACTAATTACATTTCACTATTTTCTACACGTTTTATTTCAATAATAATTCGCTATTCAAAATCGCGAATATATCTCCTTTGATAACCTTCTACATTTAATTTATCAAATTCAATGATCTCGAATTTATAAAACAACGTTTTATAAATTATCTTTCTATCTTTATTTTATAACCACTTTGATTTATAAATCTTCTTTATAAATCAATTCGATAGATATTCCATTTAAAGGCAAAATCCAATTTCCAAGTAACCTTCTTATAATCTTTTATTCTACAATTCCATTCATTTTATAACTTCATACTTTATAAATCTATAAAACTTCAAATTTTATAAATCTATAAACTTCAAATCTTCACAATTTATAATCCTATAAATTTCCTATCTTTACAACTTATAATTTTATAAGTTTCATATCTTTACAAATTTAACACTTATAAAACTCGTTTAAAATTCCAATAATTTTAATTGATAAATATCAATTTTTGTACATCTTTTATATCCATCGTTTTTAATAATTCGAAAATCCACATTTAAGCTATTTTATAAATTACTTAACTGTTTATTTCAAAAATCATCTCTGGGTTATATTTCACCCAAAATCTTAACCTTTATAACTTTAATAATTTTAACGTTTGTAAATTTATTCGAAAATTTAATAACGTATACTTACAAATAATCACTTTAAAAATCTCTTTTAAAGTTAGAATCGTTATTTTAAAACTTCAAAAATTGAATCCAATGATGCAACGCATCAATTAGTCAATCACAACATCAACATCATATATCAATATATGATAACAGAATATACATCAACCCTGTAAATAAATAACTACTGGTGAGGAATCCAGTTGGATCCCTCCAACCTGTTTCCCTGCATCCAAAGACGTTAGCACAATACCAATTCCGCTCCAGTACGGAATTATCGTGGTATATGGGTTTTTATAAACATCCGCTTACTAACGGCGCAATAGGGTCTCATCCGCTATACGAGGCGGGAAATCATCAATCCAATATATACATATGCCAATATGTATATATTGCTATATATATATATAGATATATCCTACTATATCTAATATCACATCCAATATAGCAATCAAATCAAGAAATAAATAACTGAAAATTCCACTTTCATTTTTTGAGTGAGAAAAATCTCACCTTAGCTTTTTATTTTGCAACCCAATCCAATCCTTCTTTTGTTTTCTCGACTTTAACCTTGTATAAATAATTCATACACTTTATTAATATTCGAAAAAATCGAATAACAAATTTACATTTTGTAATTTTAATGATTCAATAATCTCATTTCAAACAAATTTTCCTTAACAAATTTATTTTGTACAGTATCTTTATCGATTTATGTAATAAGTTCATTTACAGATAAATCCCAATATTTTTTTTCAAAATTAAAACTTCAGCAATTATCAAATCGATTTGCATGTATATTAATTTCCATTTATTTTAAACTGTAAACATTTATTTTCTGAAATAATCTTTCTATTTATATATATATATATATATAAATATATTTTCTTTATTAACTTTAAATAAGAAATGGAACTTGCTTATATCCCACTGCAAAGAGGCGACTGCAGCTCCAAGTCGAAGCCTCGAACCCTAATTCGCGCCATCATCGCGACAGCCCACATCTTCAAGCACGAGAAACCCCTCATGAGCCACTGCTTCGCCTTCCAGAGATCGCCGCCGCTTCCCCAGTAATACTCGAACTCGAGCTACCCCATTTCACCATCGCGAACGAACCACGATTGACCACTGCCTCGCGTTGGTATCGATCCAATAATCGCGATCGACACTGACCCCGTGTCCTCCACTTCGAACGCGAGCCATCGCCATACAGCTCGAGATCCTCGCGAAACCCACTTGAACTCGTGAATTCATCTCCACTGCCGCGCGACTCGAGCACGCGGTTCCCCTCCGGTCGCAATTCGATTTGAGTTCGAATTTAATTTCGTAGTCTTTTTTTTTATATATACTGGGAAGAAAGGCCACGGCCATTTGATTTTGTTTTAGAATAAATGAAACTGAGAGGAGGAACGATTTTATTATCTGTCTGGAAATCGAAACTGGAGGGGAATATTAAAAATCGAAAGGAGGATGGTTGGCACGATTTAGCTCCGTGATATTTGGCGTGAGTTAAGGGAAGAAGACGTGCTGCTGATGTTTGACAAATTTTAAGTTTTAAATTTTAAATTGAATTCAAATTGATTTCGACGCGTTTTCTCGCCGTACGATCATGTATTAACTCCAAAAAATACGAAAATTGAAATCCGGTAATAATTCAATATTACGGACCCAATGGAACTGGTTTCGTCGAATTCCGAGACTGTTTGAAAAATGACTACTTTTAAATATCGGTTAAACGGTATAAATTTCAAAATTGATCAAATCAATTCGAAATTGGATTCTGAAGCTTCAATCATCTTCAGAATTTTCAATACGAGTTTTATAAGCTTTCGAAATATTTTTCTTCAACTTTAAATTGAAGATTCAAATTTTTTATCCAGTTTCAATAGATTAAATTTTATAATTTAATCGCCAAATTCAAAGTTATTTTCGGGATACAAATTAAATCATCGTTCAAATATTTAAAATTAATTAAATATTTCCAATTTAATTAGTTCAAAATTCTGGGTCGTTACACAAAATCTTTTGTTTCATAACCAAGGATCATTTTCTTTGGCTATTAAACACATATTTGTATTGTAATTTATATTCATATTCAAAACATATATATTTTTATCTCTAAAACCTTCAAAAATAAGATTTTTATTTTAATCAAAAATGCTACACTTATTAAAAAAAAAAGAAATATCGAATCCTTTGTCACACAGTTAGCTGATACTAAGTAAATTATGTTTTAAATTTTTAACTAATAAAACATCTGTAATAAGAGGTAAATTAGATATACCATTATTTCTCACATCGCCTTTGCCTTTGACATATCCTTTGGAATTTTCTCCAAATGTGACAGAACCTCCACCTGAGTAGATAATGTTCGTTGGCATCTCTTTGTTTCCTGTCATGTGTTTCGAACAACCACTATCTAATATTCATCTTCCTCTCTTTTTAGATGGTACTTGCAAAACACAGAATTAACATTGACACCCACCGTTTTATTTTGGTCCTAAGAGTTAGGTCTTAGGATACCAAACCCAAGAGGGTTTAGAATTCCTTTTAAAAATTAATTTTTTGTTTTTATGAACAGGTTTTGTAAAAGATTTTATATATTTTTCTCTAATTAAAGAATTATTTGTTTTAGGAACCCAAATCTTAATTGATTTTGAAAATTTAAACTTTGGAACTAGGTTTTCCAATTTTATTATTATTCCTTTTAAAATTATTATATGATGAATTATTTTTCTTTGGAATAACTTTAGAAGCTTGCTTATATTCTAGTCCTCTTTTATTTGAAACAGTCTGAGAATTTTCTATAATTTTAGAAAGATTTTCCCATCCTTTGTTAAAATTAAAGATATTTTTAGTAATATCAACTAACTTTATTTTAAGGCTGGATATGTCTAATTCTAAAATCTTGACATTAGCTTTAAAATCAAGATTTTCAATTAATAAAGCATCATTTTTTTCTTTTTGAGTTTCTATTTCTTGACTTAACATAAAGAGTTGAGATGTCATATTAGAAGAAGATTCTTGAGTAACTTCAAGTTCCTCTTCTAAAATTTGTTTCTCATCTCTAAACATATTTATTTCAAGTTTAGTTCTATTTAACTTTTCATTAGATCTTTATACTTTCTTTTGACGACTCTTAGTTTGTCAAGTAATTCAGAGTTTATTTCCAATAAGTCATCAAAGGTTTGATCACTCGCCTCGTCATTTGTGGCCATAAAACATACATTGGCTTGTTCCGTATGACTGTTTGAATCACTATCTGATGATGAAGATGATTCTGAATCGTTCCAAGTGACAGACAAAGCTCTCTTTTTCAATCTGTCTTTCTTGTGTTTATATTTGTCTTTCTTTCTATCTGGGCAGTCTTTCTTGATGTGGCCTTTCTTGTGACACTCATAACATTCTAGAGCAGATGATGATGGTTTGTTGCTATTGTTATTGTTGTTAGAGTTGTTCTTGTCATTTCTGAATTTGTTACTCTTTTTAAACTTCAAAAACTTTTTGAAATTTTTAGCCATGAATGCCACATCTTCTTCATCTGAATCCATTTCATCTTTTTCTGCTTGGAATGTTATATTCTTCTTATCTTAAGTCTGTACTCATTTTTCCTTGGAGATTAACTTCATAAGACATTAGATTTCCTATCAACTCCTTTGGTTTAATGGCTGAAATGTCACTAGCTTCTTTGATCGCTAAGACCCCTTGTTCCCACTCATACGTTAAAGAGTTGAGGATTTTTGATACAATATCAAAATTTGTATATTTTTCTCCTAAGGCTAAAAGAGAATGATATATATTTGGACTCTAGAGTACATTTCATTTATAGTTTCATCTTGCTTCATTTTGAAATTCTGGAACTGATTTTTGTGCATAGAGATTTTACTCTGTTTTACTTTGTTAGTACTTTCATGTGTGATTTTAAATGTATGCAAAATTTCATAAGCGTTTTACACATGTTTACTCTATTAAACTAATTCTTGTCTGATGCACAATATAACATATTCATGGCTTTAGCATTTGCAGTAGCATCCAGTTTTTGTGTGTCAATGTAACGACCCGATATTTTCAACCATTCGCATCCATTATAAGTGTATAGGTAGACACTCATGCCGGAGTTGAATTGCTCAAAATACCGCATTGTAATTAAAATTTGGCAAATCTCAGAATATACAGTAAATAAATATAATCACAGATCACAGACACAGAGTAAAATAATGCAGCGGAAGTAAAAGAAATAGTAGTTCATGAAGCTACTATATAAACATATCAGAGTACATAAGATACAATAGAAGAAATAGAGTACAACGGAAGTATAAATAAGATAACCAAGTACAAGCTGAACAGAGCAACATAACTGAAGTCGATAGAACAAGACTAGCAGATAATCTCCAGCGATTCAAATCTCCAGAAGGTGGAAATCCAAATCTGTGAATACTCAGGCTGACCCGAGCGTAAAGCAAAACACAAACACTCGAGTCAGGACAATATATACTTATATATTGTAAACCAACTCAAGTGAACTGTAATAAGGTACAAGTAACTTAAAGAATGCTTGGGACCGCCCATTCTTTAAGGATCCGTTAAACTATCCACTATGTAGTAATATTCGCTATTATAATAATGTCTAATCAGTAAAGTATAATCATATAGAAAATAGCGTTAAGGGGATGGAGAACCTTAACGCGGTCGGATCTTAAAATCATAATCGTAGTAAAGCTCGATATGGTAGGTGACACGGCACAACTAGGCAATGCCAGGGTAGATATACCAATTACGCATCCGGACTAGTGGTGACGCATAGCAGCCACTACCGCCCACCTCGAACAACACTCCCAATCAAGGGTGGCCACCAAATCAATCACAAGTAATAGAATGGTATCGAAGAAGTGTGTCCGATAAGAGGTGCTACCTCCTTGGTCCGTCAATCGCTCCTGTTTTAGCCACCTTATGCCAACTCACGGGAGTTGGGTCCACGTAACATACCTTAAGAACGTCACCACCATCCTACTTCATTCTGGAATCTCCACCGCGTACACGGTTGTCAAAGTGGTTTTCGGTATCGACAGAGAGTATGTCCATATCCGATCCCGGTCTCTTTGCCAACCAATCGTTATTATAACCCGTGGTTATAACTTTTAAAAACAATACTTTACTTCAAAATAAGATATCATTTCAAAATCATGTCTTTATCAAAATAAAGATTTATCATTTCCAAATCATTTCAATATTCTAAAATATCGTATCCTTACAAACTTCTTTTCAAATCATTTTAATACATCAAAATATTATATCTTTTCAAACTTTATTTCAAATCATTTTTATATATCAAAATATCATACCTTTGATAGTTATACTTCGAAACCAAAATCATTTTATTTCAAAACTATGTTCATTTCAAAACAACGTCATTTCCATTTCAAACATATATTCACCTTTCAAATAGTCTATACTTTCAAAGTTATAACTCTTTTGAAACAAAACATTTGAAATCATTATACTTTGAAAATCACAGCATTTCGAAATCATATATTTAAAATCATCTTTTAATTCTATACATTTACAAACTTATTAAATTCAAACCATCAAATTTCAATTCAATTACAGTTTACCAACAAACCATTTCAAATCTTATAAATTTCAAATATAGGTTTAATTCACAAAATACAATATTCAATCTTTAGTATATTTCAAAACTTTAAATCTCCCACATTTCATAAATCCAATATCATTTAAATAAACTCAATTAATATATACTTCAAATATTCATTTATCAAATAAATTAAATAAGTCAGAAATCAAGTATCATTTCAAACTCATTTCACAATATCAAAATATTATTCAAAACACCATTCATTTTTATTCATTTAAATACCATTTAAATCCATTCATTTTATTAAATTTAAATACAATTTTAAACTCACATTAGAAATCAAATTCTTCCACTTAAATATCTCTTCATTATCTTTAGAAATTTAACATTTAATTTCCCAAAATTATATCATTTTCCAGAGATTATTTTTCATTAAAATTAATTACAACAACAAAATATAGTTTCCGTAGCACTTATAAAATGCTACGTAAAGTTATAGTTTAAAACAGTTAATTAACAAAAGACAGCGTTAAATGCTGTAATAGATTTCTTTTAAGTTTCAATTAACTTACATGTTAAGTTTAACCACTATAGCACTTACAAAGTGCTATAATAGCCTTTATTTCAAATTAACCTTTTAGTTCATTTAAAACACTACAACATTTACAAAATGCTGTAATATCCTTTACATTACATTTCAAAATGCTGTTAAATCATATTCAGAGTTTTATTTACAATTCCACAAATAATTAACTTTTTAATATAAATCATTTTAACTTATAAAATCATATATTTCACATTTAACACAATCATTTAAATACCTTTATTTCTATGATTTTATAAAGTCAAATTTCCATACAAAAATCAAATTTAATAACAATTAAATTTTCATTTCTTTAATTAAATTATTAACTTAACAACTAAGTTTAAATTTCCAAAAATATAGCTTATTTCCATTTATTTTACTTAATTAAAATTTCACTTCTAAACAAATTTCACAAAATTCAATTTAAGTTATATTTCCAAATTCAGCTTAAATGTTCATTTATTCCATATTTTAATTTATACAAAATCATTAACACCTTTAAAACATTATTATTACTTAATAAAAATCATTAAATTCATCTTTAAATCGAATTTGTCATATTTTCTTACTTTACAAAAATTCCATTTATAAACAAAATCATAAATTCCAAAATTAACTTATATTTCAAATTCTACTTCACCATTTACTTAATTCACTTATTTAATTTGTAGAAAATCACAAATACTTTATAGAAATCATTTTAATGAAATTTAAATCAAAATACCATAATATTTACATTAAAAAAAAGTATTTTAAAAATTTCAGAAAAATATATAAACCACGGGTCTGTATATAATTTTCTAGCCTAGGTCAAGTGATACGGATATGTATCATTTCAATCCGCAGTTTACAAAGAAAAACCGGGTTTTATCATTTCAAACCCGCAATCCCAAGTAATATAAATAAATAAATAAAAACCGTTCAGGCTTATCATTTCAGCCCATAACGATTTTTCCTTATTCTAAAGTCCGTTCGGGTATGTATCATTTCAACCCATAGTGATTCTAATCTACAGGGAACTTGCAGTGTGATAAACTGATATAAATAAACAGAATAGCATGAGATAACAGTAATAGATGATATAACATATGTAATAACAGGGGTAAACATTATATGATCATAATATAACAGTTACAACAGGATGATATAATTTTACAGATTCAAATGGTGTCAGTTTACTAGTTATATAAGTACACATTGTCTGGTGAGAATTACTCACTTGTTCAAGCTGGAGATGACAACCACAAACGCACAACAAAGATTTCCAGAGGCACGAGAGCACGATAATTATTTGAGTGTGGGAGATCCAAAGCTAATTGCCTTGTCACATTCAAACCAAACAATTACAAACAACATAAGATTTCAACCCAAAAATTCAATAAACAATGCTAGAAATGGATGCATAAACAAAGTCAAAGTGTTTGCACTTGCTTCCTACCACCTATGCTTCAGCTCCAGATCTAAAATGGCACGGCTAAAGGCATGGTTTGGATCAGGTATGGTCTGGAAAAGGTGCGGCTACAAGGTGATGAAGGTGAGTGGAAGTTACAAGGTGTTGAAGGCAATGGAATACCAAAGGTTTCAAGGCAAAGTGTGGCTTTTGTTGCACCATAGGGTTCGGCCCCTTGCTGATGTGGCTTGGCCATGGTATGTGGTGGTCAGGTGGTGGCTGGAGTGTGGGCCAGAGGTGGTGGAAGGTCAGGTCAGAGGTGGTGGTGGTGGAGGTAGTGGTGGCAAAAGGTGGTAGAAGGAGGAGATGACAATTCTAGGTCATAAGTGATAGTTTGTGATGGTTTTTGGTGGATTTTGTGTAGATCTTGGACTTGGATTGGTTAGGCCTGAGGAGGAGGGTTGCTAGGATGGGTGATGGTCAGAGGAAGGGGGTCGTGGTGGTCGGCCAAAGCCTGGAGGAGGAGGAACCAAACTATGAAGGTAGAGAGCATATGCAGTTTCAATAGAAAAAACATAGAAAACAAGGAAGAAAGAAGGAATTTTTTACCCAAAATTTTGAAGCCATGGCCGTGATTTTTTTGGAGGAGAAAGAGAAGTGTTTGCATGAAAAAAATGAAAAGAAGTCCGCTGAAAAGAATAGGGTATGCATGGCCAAAAACATTGAAGAGAGGAGTTGAGAAAGTGAAAGGTCGGGAGGTGAAAAGCCATAGGAATTTCAATAGTTTAAAACTTTTCATATTTCCTCTAATTTCTTTTTAAGTTTTATATAACTGAAATATATAAATAAACTCAGATAAAATACGAAAATTTAGTAAATAAACAAAAATAAATTAATTAATTATTAATTATATAAAATTTAATTAAGTAAAACAGCAAAAATTGCAACTAGTCTTGAAAATATGAAAAATAAATGCAATGAACTTTGGAAAAAGTTTATGGACTTGTAAAAAATTTATAAACAAATATAATAACATAAAATAAAAATGCATTCACAAAATGAATAAATAAATTTTAATAAAATATAATTTAATTGAAGAAAATAGCAGAAAAATAGAAACTAGCCTTTAAAAATAGAAAATAAATTCAATACGCTTTGGAAAAATTATAAAATCATTTTAAATTATTTAAAAGACAAAATTATACATAAAATAAAATACTAACACATATTAGAACAAAATATGACAAATAAAATATAATTTAAAATAGACAATATTGCTAAATACATCAGTTTACATACAATATTGAAATATACATAACTTTCACAATTTAACTCCGTTTCCAACGAAACGAAAAGCTGTATCCATGGAATTAAATATATTTTCATAATAAAATATAAAATTTAAGAATTTGAAATATTTAAATTTAAAGTTCAAAAGTCAAAGTTTGACCAGTTTCAATAGAAATTCACTTTTCAGTGAAATATCCAATTTATACTAGTTTGAACTATAAATCACTTAATAGTCAACATTTATATTTAAAATGAAATGTTTGAAATAGAACAAGTTTAAAATAATTTAAAATAAAATAAAGTCAAAATTTAAAATATAGGCCAAAATCTAGGGTTGTTACACTCTCCCCCACTCAAAACTTTTCGTCCCCGAAAAGGAATGAAGTACGGGAAAACACAGGAAAGATAAAATTGAAATGAGATTAAGACAAGATGACAAAAGATTGAAATTATACCTGATAACTGTGGTTATAGGTAAGTTTAACAAGGTGGAGATGGTCTTCCCAAGATTCTCCAGAATCAGGAACACAAGTACGAAAAGATCCTCTAGAATCTGATTCACTCTTTCCGCTTGACCGACAGTCTGTGTGTGGAAAGCAGTGCTCAGATTTAAAATGAGTACCAAAGATTATAAAGATTATAGAAAGATTTCTAAGAAAAAAGATTATAGATAGATGCCTATACCAGTCTGTAGCAAGATAAGGAAAAATAAGGACAACTAACAGACAGTTTGAAAAACAAAATTAGGTAATAAGTTTGAAAAAACAAAATAAGATAATAGGTTTGAAATTTCCATGGTTTCAGCTTAACTGATAATTAATTTTACACAAGTTAAATAAATCTTAACTATCACTAATTTCATTATCTTATCATCAAATTTTCTTAAACAAACAATCTCTAAAATCATGATTTGATTAAAATTAAGTGTATAACATTCAATAAATTTAATTCTTCTTTATTCCTAATTATAATTAAATTTATCCCTCTCAAATATTTTATCACATATGTTAAATATGCTTACACTTATTATAACTGTTTTAATTTATTCCTAATTCCCTTAACATCATTTGTATTGTAAATTATTCAATTAACCTTTTAGTCTATTTACCTGTGTTAATCTTTTTATAACTAAAATTTAAGTGTATAATATTTATTATAACCACTCAAATTTTATTTATAAAAATCTTTTTATATTGTATATTACCCAATTACATTGTTAACTTCTAAAAATTAAGGTAAGTTATATTGGAATGCAATTGAGAATTATTCAAATAAAACTTTATAAAATTAATATACACTATAAACATCCTAATTCAATCATTTCAAGCTTGAATCATCTATTCAAAAATTTTGATTTTCTTTTTATACTTGAAGTTATTATTTAAGATAGAATTTAAGAATAAAATCTCTAATTCCTTTCAAACCATTTAGAGATAGATAAATGTATGTACATAATTTGTCAAATCAAATTTAAATCATATATCTATATATTTTATAAATCAATCATATTTTAGAAATTTATATCAATCAAGTTTCCCAAAACAAAGCTGTAGCAAGACTACAGAATGGTTTCTTCACTTCAAAACTCGAAAATGAACGTCGATGATGCTGCAGTCATCACCGAAATTATTTTCCAGCGACAAAGAGAAGAGCACTTAATTTTTAACTTTAAAATCCTTTAGAGACAAAAAAAAAAAAATTTCAAAAAAACTTTAAATAATATCCTTTTAAAAATTTTAAACACAAGGTTTGAAATCCATCGGAAATTAAACTCTTTAAATTTCTTGTTTTAAATTCATTTCAGTTCCCAAATAAATTTATAAACAACTATTTATAAATTCCTTTGTAGAACAATAAATGATAAATCAAGTGTTATCATTTTAAATAATCAATTTAAACCAATTTATTAAGTTCCATAAATTTACTTATATATTAAAATTTATTTAATTAACCAAATTTTAAAATAATATTGTATCGGTTTGTTCTGTCAAAGTGTTTTAGAAATCCTATCGATAGCGTTGATCAGACGAATCGATCGGAAACCCAAATCGACATCAACAACTCAAACAACACAATATATAATAAAATATAGATTTAAAAGTACAATTCAAAATGTTGGAGATAGTTTAGAAACAAAGACAAGATGATTAATTAACAAAATATGAAGATGGATAAGCTTAGATAAATCGCGGGCAACCTTAACCGGGTCAAACGTGACTTAATGAATAAGAGCAAATGTGGATTTTCCTGGGGTAAATCTACATCCGATCTCAAGAGATAGAGTTTGGAATAACAAAAGATATTAGCATCTAAACCAAGGATAAATATAAATCTCTGGTGAGTCGATGCAAATTTGTAAAGGAGTTTCCCCCCTTTTACAAGTCATTAGAATATTGGCGAGACCACCAATTCACTATAAAGCTCATTCGAAGCAGAGTTATGGGATACTCCAGAATCAAAAGAAGATGAATAGTGAGGGACAAGAATGAATTTTGGAACCGCAGGGAACGTTCCAAAAATTAAAAGGAAATTCGAATCAAGAGGAAAAGATTCAAACTCGAACGAAAGTGATTCTGTAAATAAATCTACTATATATGCTGAGTTTTGCCTCAAAGCCAAAGCTCTGATACCAACTGTAACGACCCGATATTTTCAACCATTCGCATCCATTATAAGTGTATAGGTAGACACTCATGCCGGAGTTGAATTGCTCAAAATACCGCATTGTAATTAAAATTTGGCAAATCTCAGAATATACAGTAAATAAATATAATCACAGATCACAGACACAGAGTAAAATAATGCAGCGGAAGTAAAAGAAATAGTAGTTCATGAAGCTACTATATAAACATATCAGAGTACATAAGATACAATAGAAGAAATAGAGTACAACGGAAGTATAAATAAGATAACCAAGTACAAGCTGAACAGAGCAACATAACTGAAGTCGATAGAACAAGACTAGCAGATAATCTCCAGCGATTCAAATCTCCAGAAGGTGGAAATCCAAATCTGTGAATACTCAGGCTGACCCGAGCGTAAAGCAAAACACAAACACTCGAGTCAGGACAATATATACTTATATAATATAAACCAACTCAAGTGAACTGTAATAAGGTACAAGTAACTTAAAGAATGCTTGGGACCGCCCATTCTTTAAGGATCCGTTAAACTATCTACTATGTAGTAATATTCGCTATTATAATAATGTCTAATCAGTAAAGTATAATCATATAGAAAATAGCGTTAATGGGATGGAGAACCTTAACGCGGTCGGATCTTAAAATCATAATCGTAGTAAAGCTCGATATGGTAGGTGACACGGCACAACTAGGCAATGCCAGGGTAGATATACCAATTACGCATCCGGACTAGTGGTGACGCATAGCAGCCACTACCGCCCACCTCGAACAACACTCCCAATCAAGGGTGGCCACCAAATCAATCACAAGTAATAGAATGGTATCGAAGAAGTGTGTCCGATAAGAGGTGCTACCTCCTTGGTCCGTCAATCGCTCCTGTTTTAGCCACCTTATGCCAACTCACGGGAGTTGGGTCCACGTAACATACCTTAAGAACGTCACCACCATCCTACTTCATTCTGGAATCTCCACCGCGTACACGGTTGTCAAAGTGGTTTTCGGTATCGACAGAGAGTATGTCCATATCCGATCCCGGTCTCTTTGCCAACCAATCGTTATTATAACCCGTGGTTATAACTTTTAAAAACAATACTTTACTTCAAAATAAGATATCATTTCAAAATCATGTCTTTATCAAAATAAAGATTTATCATTTCCAAATCATTTCAATATTCTAAAATATCGTATCCTTACAAACTTCTTTTCAAATCATTTTAATACATCAAAATATTATATCTTTTCAAACTTTATTTCAAATCATTTTTATATATCAAAATATCATACCTTTGATAGTTATACTTCGAAACCAAAATCATTTTATTTCAAAACTATGTTCATTTCAAAACAACGTCATTTCCATTTCAAACATATATTCACCTTTCAAATAGTCTATACTTTCAAAGTTATAACTCTTTTGAAACAAAACATTTGAAATCATTATACTTTGAAAATCACAGCATTTCGAAATCATATATTTAAAATCATCTTTTAATTCTATACATTTACAAACTTATTAAATTCAAACCATCAAATTTCAATTCAATTACAGTTTACCAACAAACCATTTCAAATCTTATAAATTTCAAATATAGGTTTAATTCACAAAATACAATATTCAATCTTTAGTATATTTCAAAACTTTAAATCTCCCACATTTCATAAATCCAATATCATTTAAATAAACTCAATTAATATATACTTCAAATATTCATTTATCAAATAAATTAAATAAGTCAGAAATCAAGTATCATTTCAAACTCATTTCACAATATCAAAATATTATTCAAAACACCATTCATTTTTATTCATTTAAATACCATTTAAATCCATTCATTTTATTAAATTTAAATACAATTTTAAACTCACATTAGAAATCAAATTCTTCCACTTAAATATCTCTTCATTATCTTTAGAAATTTAACATTTTCCAGAGATTATTTTTCATTAAAATTAATTACAACAACAAAATATAGTTTCCGTAGCACTTATAAAATGCTACGTAAAGTTATAGTTTAAAACAGTTAATTAACAAAAGACAGCGTTAAATGCTGTAATAGATTTCTTTTAAGTTTCAATTAACTTACATGTTAAGTTTAACCACTATAGCACTTACAAAGTGCTATAATAGCCTTTATTTCAAATTAACCTTTTAGTTCATTTAAAACACTACAACATTTACAAAATGCTGTAATATCCTTTACATTACATTTCAAAATGCTGTTAAATCATATTCAGAGTTTTATTTACAATTCCACAAATAATTAACTTTTTAATATAAATCATTTTAACTTATAAAATCATATATTTCACATTTAACACAATCATTTAAATACCTTTATTTCTATGATTTTATAAAGTCAAATTTCCATACAAAAATCAAATTTAATAACAATTAAATTTTCATTTCTTTAATTAAATTATTAACTTAACAACTAAGTTTAAATTTCCAAAAATATAGCTTATTTCCATTTATTTTACTTAATTAAAATTTCACTTCTAAACAAATTTCACAAAATTCAATTTAAGTTATATTTCCAAATTCAGCTTAAATGTTCATTTATTCCATATTTTAATTTATACAAAATCATTAACACCTTTAAAACATTATTATTACTTAATAAAAATCATTAAATTCATCTTTAAATCGAATTTGTCATATTTTCTTACTTTACAAAAATTCCATTTATAAACAAAATCATAAATTCCAAAATTAACTTATATTTCAAATTCTACTTCACCATTTACTTAATTCACTTATTTAATTTGTAGAAAATCACAAATACTTTATAGAAATCATTTTAATGAAATTTAAATCAAAATACCATAATATTTACATTAAAAAAAAGTATTTTAAAAATTTCAGAAAAATATATAAACCACGGGTCTGTATATAATTTTCTAGCCTAGGTCAAGTGATACGGATATGTATCATTTCAATCCGCAGTTTACAAAGAAAAACCGGGTTTTATCATTTCAAACCCGCAATCCCAAGTAATATAAATAAATAAATAAAAACCGTTCAGGCTTATCATTTCAGCCCATAACGATTTTTCCTTATTCTAAAGTCCGTTCGGGTATGTATCATTTCAACCCATAGTGATTCTAATCTACAGGGAACTTGCAGTGTGATAAACTGATATAAATAAACAGAATAGCATGAGATAACAGTAATAGATGATATAACATATGTAATAACAGGGGTAAACATTATATGATCATAATATAACAGTTACAACAGGATGATATAATTTTACAGATTCAAATGGTGTCAGTTTACTAGTTATATAAGTACACATTGTCTGGTGAGAATTACTCACTTGTTCAAGCTGGAGATGACAACCACAAACGCACAACAAAGATTTCCAGAGGCACGAGAGCACGATAATTATTTGAGTGTGGGAGATCCAAAGCTAATTGCCTTGTCACATTCAAACCAAACAATTACAAACAACATAAGATTTCAACCCAAAAATTCAATAAACAATGCTAGAAATGGATGCATAAACAAAGTCAAAGTGTTTGCACTTGCTTCCTACCACCTATGCTTCAGCTCCAGATCTGAAATGGCACGGCTAAAGGCATGGTTTGGATCAGGTATGGTCTGGAAAAGGTGCGGCTACAAGGTGATGAAGGTGAGTGGAAGTTACAAGGTGTTGAAGGCAATGGAATACCAAAGGTTTCAAGGCAAAGTGTGGCTTTTGTTGCACCATAGGGTTCGGCCCCTTGCTGATGTGGCTTGGCCATGGTATGTGGTGGTCAGGTGGTGGCTGGAGTGTGGGCCAGAGGTGGTGGAAGGTCAGGTCAGAGGTGGTGGTGGTGGAGGTAGTGGTGGCAAAAGGTGGTAGAAGGAGGAGATGACAATTCTAGGTCATAAGTGATAGTTTGTGATGGTTTTTGGTGGATTTTGTGTAGATCTTGGACTTGGATTGGTTAGGCCTGAGGAGGAGGGTTGCTAGGATGGGTGATGGTCAGAGGAAGGGGGTCATGGTGGTCGGCCAAAGCCTGGAGGAGGAGGAACCAAACTATGAAGGTAGAGAGCATATGCAGTTTCAATAGAAAAAACATAGAAAACAAGGAAGAAAGAAGGAATTTTTTACCCAAAATTTTGAAGCCATGGCCGTGATTTTTTTGGAGGAGAAAGAGAAGTGTTTGCGTGAAAAAAATGAAAAGAAGTCCGCTGAAAAGAATAGGGTATGCATGGCCAAAAACATTGAAGAGAGGAGTTGAGAAAGTGAAAGGTCGGGAGGTGAAAAGCCATAGGAATTTCAATAGTTTAAAACTTTTCATATTTCCTCTAATTTCTTTTTAAGTTTTATATAACTGAAATATATAAATAAACTCAGATAAAATACGAAAATTTAGTAAATAAACAAAAATAAATTAATTAATTATTAATTATATAAAATTTAATTAAGTAAAACAGCAAAAATTGCAACTAGTCTTGAAAATATGAAAAATAAATGCAATGAACTTTGGAAAAAGTTTATGGACTTGTAAAAAATTTATAAACAAATATAATAACATAAAATAAAAATGCATTCACAAAATGAATAAATAAATTTTAATAAAATATAATTTAATTGAAGAAAATAGCAGAAAAATAGAAACTAGCCTTTAAAAATAGAAAATAAATTCAATACGCTTTGGAAAAATTATAAAATCATTTTAAATTATTTAAAAGACAAAATTATACATAAAATAAAATACTAACACATATTAGAACAAAATATGACAAATAAAATATAATTTAAAATAGACAATATTGCTAAATACATCAGTTTACATACAATATTGAAATATACATAACTTTCACAATTTAACTCCGTTTCCAACGAAACGAAAAGCTGTATCCATGGAATTAAATCTATTTTCATAATAAAATATAAAATTTAAGAATTTGAAATATTTAAATTTAAAGTTCAAAAGTCAAAGTTTGACCAGTTTCAATAGAAATTCACTTTTCAGTGAAATATCCAATTTATACTAGTTTGAACTATAAATCACTTAATAGTCAACATTTATATTTAAAATGAAATGTTTGAAATAGAAAAAGTTTAAAATAATTTAAAATAAAATAAAGTCAAAATTTAAAATATAGGCCAAAATCTAGGGTTGTTACAGTCAAACCATTGTGAATATTCAGTGGTAGGTATGGTATATTCATTTTTCATAATATTCCAGGTTACATAACTATTTGCTTGTATATGAATTCTCATCCTAGTTTCCCAATAGTTATAGTTCATTCCATTAAATAGAGGTGGTCCTGCAGTAGATTGACCTTCAAGAAAGCTACTGTTGGTTGCAGTGCAAGTATTGTTTTCCATATTAAAATATTAGATAACTATGTTACGGTTATAAGATGACCTTGCTCTGATACCAAATGAAAGTGACTGTGCTATAGGATCATGTAATATGGATAAACTACTTGTGCGGAATATAAACTAAGTAGATAAATAATTAAAGCAGTAAAGTAAATGCCACCGGAGATTTTTATACTAGTTCGAACTTCCGTTCTACATCTAGTCACATACTCTTTTTGGAATTGAACTAGCAACCCTCACTTAACCCGGAGGAATAGGTTTACACCGCCTGAGCAACATAACAGGACTTCTACCGCCTAAGCAACCCAATAGGACTTCCACCGCCTGAAA
Organism: Allium fistulosum; assembly: GCA_030737815.1. Lineage (NCBI taxonomy): Eukaryota > Viridiplantae > Streptophyta > Magnoliopsida > Asparagales > Amaryllidaceae > Allium > Allium fistulosum. The sequence goes on along the minus strand of CM060902.1, from coordinate 651,287,485 downwards.
AACCAAACAAGACTTCCAATACAAATAGTAAAGTTGTTTCTAACTGAGTATGCTCTTGAATAGCACTGATAAGTCAATAATGTACAACCTTCCTATAACCTTCTCCTTTATGATATATAGTGTAATGTGCTTGAAGAACATGGAAGATAAACTGATCAACGATCATAGTTTGTATATAATTAAAGTACAAGTTGAGAATAGATTGAGAGATAAGAATTCAAGAATAATAAAATCAGTAGGTTAATTGTTTGTTGAATTCTGAAATCTATTTATAGAGATTAAAAAATTGCAATCATTCATGAAAGGTAACATTGAAAAGAAACAGATGTAACTTTTCATTTAAAGATGTTTCTCTTTGATGAAGAGAAGTGTATTTTCATAAAAATAGTAGTTATAAATATTCAGCCTGCTGAAATAATAATTCAGCAGTCTGAATTTGATAAATTCGAAACCAGCAAGGAAATAGGTAAATTTTGGCCTAATTCAGACGGTTGAATGAAGTCATTCAACCGGCTGAATATTTTGAAACATTGAAAATGTTTCAGCAAATAGACGGTTGAATGAGTCTATTTAGTTGGCTATATTTAGCATGCTTGTGCATCTGTTTACATGTGTGTATGTTTATATATATACACCATTCAGGAGAGATTTTAACACATTTCTAAATAGTATATAGACTCTACACAATTGACTATCAGCTTCAAAACATTATGAATTCGAATCTACAATGAATCTCCTGCATAAATGATTAGCACACACAGATATTGATTTATATAGTTGCCACAATCAAAAAGATAAAAATTGAGATACTAACAGAGAGAAAAGGTATCGATTTGATATGAACTCCCAAAAAGGGATTGATTAATTCATCACTGCAAAATATTTCATGGAATCACACTTGCATACTTGTCCTTTTAGAAACTGGGTCACATTTCACGGAGCTTATGATTTAGGTTATTCTAATCCACATTGTACGAACTTCAAATCTAACAAATTAATTTGAAACCCCTCCTACCTCCTAGAATGGCCAACTAAACATTTAGGCTAAATGGTCTTTTCAATGCTCCAAAACCTAGTTAGTACATATTTGTATTTAAATCCAATTTAAATGCATATCAATATCTTTATATTGATTTATACATATATAACTTTTATGTACAAACTAAGTTATTTGCTAATGGCACAAAAATTACATATAGCACTCAACGCATCAAATAAATAAATAATTAATATTTCATAAATATTGAACTGTAATTAACACATAACAATTAATAAATCAATTAAATTGTGTGGTATTTCGGACAAATCACCAAAAAGATTGTGCGACTCGTAGATGTAAATTTAGTCGGTGATTCATATCGAATATTAACGTTCACTCATCATTTAGCTAGTGGAGCAATAATTTACTCGAATTTATCACTTATACATCTTTATCAGTAAAATCTACCTATTAATAGCAACTGTTTACGGCAATTCTTTTGATTAACACTATCATTTTAGGACTTATGGAATTTGGTTTTTCATCAAAATACTAATATCATCCATATTCAACTTGATTATTTCTTAAATAAAGTCTTTGGTTCAATAATAACATTTATTTATTACTTGTGCTGCTATTTCCAAAAAGTTTGAGTTTGAGTTGACTACAGTTGATCGTGATACTAACCTCATATAACTTAGAAGAAAAATTCTCTATTGGATAGTATTTCACTTCCAATGGTTCTATTCAGACCCAACTATAGTTGTTCAATGACGTAATGCAATAATTTAATTTTAATGAAAGTGGAGTATCAATACTAAAATTCAATAGTACTCCTAAGTCGAGAGAGCCATGTAATGTCGTCATTTTGAGATTTTATGTTTGACCGTGGTTATTATTAACTAATAGAAAACTCTTCGGTGAGTCATTCCATATTTATCCAATAACTATCAATACGTAATTCCTTATGTGATGACCAACCATTTTAGATGATTTAAGTCAATAGTAAACCACATATGTCTAACTTAAACTTTCCAAAAGATAGATTATTAATAGGGTTTGTTTAATAAATAAAAGAAGAGAAGAAAACAATACACAGAATCTCACAACAGAATGACAAAATATAATAATAACATAAATAGTTCACGAAATTATTTTACAGTATACATTTGATTTCATTTTACAATATTACCAGAGTTATACATTTAATAGAAATAACAAAATAATGGAGTAGAATAATACTTGTAAATAAGATCTACCAATATCTATCTTCATTTTCAAGCATAGACATCTTTGAAACATTGAAATACTCAGGCTGGCCTGAGTGTAAAGAAAACAATACACTTGATTCAAAACTAAAAATTCATTTGTAAGTTAACTCAATATCATGTGAAATATGGTGCAATTAACTAAAGAGATATTATGGGATTATCCATGTCCTACGAATCTGTTAAACTATCTATATGTCCAATGATACGCTATATATGTAATGTATATTGGTAAAGTAAATATTTTTCTTAGCGTTAAGGCTTTACATTAATCCCCTTTAACCCATTTTTAAGCATGTGGTATATGCAGTCTTGTAACATAACTAATAGAACATCAGTAGCTAGTGAGACCCCTATAGGTACATGCTAAAACAAACACGTAGTGGTCTCTTATAAAGATAATCTTATGACAAGGAATGTGAGGAAATATCCTAGGTAGTATACTACCAGTTTACCCATCTCAGCTGGTCGTAACCCCTAACGACCGACTGCGTCCATCCCTCTAGACTCAAGGGTGCACCAATCAAGTCCAAAACCAAGATAATAATACAAGAGAGAGATGTCTGCTAAAGGTAGATAGCATACTTGCGAATTCAAAGGGCTCCTGTTTTAGTCATTTCAAATTGACACAAGTGTCGGGGTCATCCATCATCGTTCTCTTACTTCATTCCAACAAACATTTTCCAATCCAATCATTGCATTCTGGAACATCCTCACGTACACGGTTAATAAAGTGGTTCCTATAGTGATAGAGAGTACGCCAATATCCGGCCTTGGATAACCAATCGTCAAAATATAAAATCCATTGTTTCGTCAATTTAAAATTTTCACTGTAAAATCCGTATAGATTTACAAAACATGCTTAACATAAGAAGTTCTTTTTACTTCAAGAATTCATAGAAAAGTTTCAGAAATTTTAGAAAAGTTTATGAATTTTTAATATTTAAAATACATCAGATTTTAAAATAAATAATTTATAAGAACATATAAATTTATAGAAAATTCTGTATCAATTTCATAGCTTTTAAAACACCTTTTTAAGATTTCCAGTAAAGTTCCATATTTTTCCAAATCGATTTGATAATTTTTCCAAATTTCAAATGGCCAAGTTTAAAGGCTAAAATTATTAAAAGCATTAAATGACCAAAATAAATGTAGCTCCTTTTATTAAATATTCTTTGAATAATTTACTGAAGCCACAAAATTTCAAGTTATTTTAACACTTTCGAATGTTCAAAATTCCAAAATTTCCATTTTAGAGAATCAAATATCAAAAAAATTTGAAAGTCGAATTTAGTGCAGGTTTCTTCACAAAACATTTTTCTTTTACAGTAAAAGTTACGTAAAAATTTTCAAAATACTTAATACACTTTATTTGAGAAATATATCATTCTTAATTTGAAATCAAAATTTAAAAATGATTTTTCGAAAATCCGATTAACCAAATTTTCCAAAATCTAATTTCTTTATGACATATAACTTTTTGGAGTTAAACAAAATAATTTAATTTATGAAAATTTCCAAAGTACCAAAATTCAATCTATGAAAACTTTCTAGAGTTTTAAAACTTCAACTTATGAAAACTTTTCAAATAAGACAAAACGGCGGTTATTTTTTCAAAAATTTCTTTTTTAACCAAAGCAATAAAACTATACATCCTAATAAGTTTCACATATTAATATAAAATGTCCAAGGGTTTTTATATCACTGTTTAATGTTTAAATTATCAATATGAAAATTCATACAATGTCAATAATATACAGGGTGGTAACAAGAATATATCAGAATCAATTATATCATCCATTAAACACAATATCATCCATACAACACAATATGATCCATTTCATAATTTATAGCCATACACATGCAATCAACATTCAAATCAACCAATTAGCATATGTCATGGTAATCATTAATTACCATGGTGTTCAATTAGCAATGATGTTCAATTTCAAGTAATTTATATTTTCAAACAGCAAATCTATATAATATCACATCATGGCTTTGGATTAACTTGCGATATAAATCTTAGTATTTCGTGAATAGGCTTAAATACTCACCCTTGATTTAGCGCACTAGAATACCGAACAAAATCAAGAGATACAAGAGCACGACAACATGACGCGGTCGACTAGACACAAAAGCGCTTTATTCAACAGTCTTCAAACTTAGCTAAACCAGTTCCATGTCTTTCGAAAATTTGATATGAGTCCAACGAAAGAAACTGCGCGTGAATCGAAGTCCAAATGTAGAAGTTATAATGATTAGAAAATTTAGGTTTAGCTTGCAAATAGTTAAATAATGGGGACCTAAAAGAAAAATACCATTCGCTCCCATAAATCGTTCTTGTAATCCAACCCATCAGCCAACGATTTTCACCACCTTGGACCATCAATTACAACCGCCTCACCGCGAATCACGACATCTGACTACTCTCCCTAGCTTCGCCTTGCTAAGCACCGCCGACTGCATGCTCTTGTGGACAGCCCATCGCCCTCCTCCAACTAATGCCGCTGCCGATTTCTCTAGTTTTTGAAACCCTAGATCCCCAAATTCTTACCGCTACAATGCATGGTTGACCATGAGATCACCACCGATCGTATCCTAGTAGCAAGCTCTACAAAACCCTACAACCCATTCATCAATTATTGCTTAAAATGAAAGCACCTAATCGAGCCTGGGGTTTCACTGTTAGGGGCGTTGATCGAGAATTCAAATCTTCTCAAGCACTATTTGATAAAAGAAGACAATACGTTGACTTCATTTGACGAGATCTTTCCAACGATATATAATTCGATAGGGTTTTGACAGCTTGATTTTTCAATTGATTTGTAATTGGTAAATAGAAATAAAGATAATCTCCATTGGCAAGAAAGATAGTAGACCTATGAAGAATGTCTAGATCTGAAAGAAAATATCGAAGAATAAAATGGCGGCTCTAGGCTTTCACCATAACAATTTATTTATAGGCAAAAGGAAGGGTTTTTGGACCAAAGCTGTTGTAAAGGCCCGAAAACCCATTTTCTCCCCCGAACAAAAATATGTCATGTTATATATCGAAACATATGTTTTTGATATTTCTAAACCCAATAAAATTATCAAAACTGTCACGACCCCGAAATTTAAATTTATTTAAATTTATAATTAAATGAATTCTTGAGTTAAATTTATGATTAAAATAAATTTTAGATAAAAATTTGTAAATTTAATTGATAAATTGAGAGCGAGTTTCTTCGATATCCAAGTATATTCTGTATAAATCATTTGAGATTAAAATATTATAAATAGTGTATATGTGAGTATATGTGTATATCTATTTAATGTATATATATCTTTAAGTATATACGAGCAAATTTAATATATATATTTTAATTGATGGTTAAAGATGGTTTGAGTTTATAAAATAAATATAAGACAATAAGTATTAAGTAAATAATGATAATTAATATTTGAACTAGAAATTGAAATTTATATAAGGTAAGTTTTAAATAAAAATAGAAGTAGAACATTTGTTGAAAATCTAACAACAATTTAAAGTAGAACTTCTTTACATTTCAAAGTAGTAAGAAAAATAGAGAAAACAAATAAAAATAGAAATCTACTTATATTATTAAGCCATAAGAAAAGTATACAACTTGGAAAAAAAATAAACAAGGCAAAAGAAACAAATAAGCAATGTACAAACAAATGAAACTAAATATACATCTATGAATAAAAGAATAATATGAAAACAAGTACAAAGCTAATAAATGAAGCCACCACACTATCTCAATATCTTCTCAGCCGAAAGTAAGGAAACAAAGTAAACAAAAAAAATATTTAAGTAGGTATGTAAGTGTACCATATAGGCAAAGTCATTTAATGCTAGTAAGGCAAAACATGTTGTACAAGATGAACACCCCTGTACAAAGTTTCTACCCAGTAAACTTCATTTTCCTTATACCTCCTCTTCATTTCATTTTCGTCCCTTGATACAAAACTGAGAGAAAGAAAAATGAAGTGAATGTCATTTGTAAACAAAACAAGCATCTCAAATTTAAACAACAATAAACAAGATCAACCAGAGAATCAAGGAAAGAAGTTTCAGCAAGCATGTTCAAAGTTGTTTCCAGATAAAAGCTTCTCTGTTCTTCCTTTTCTAAACTGTGAGCAAACTATCTTCTTTGATCTCAGCCCTATTTATATTTTTGATTGTGTGCCTGATATTGAAAACATGGTATAAAGTATGATGTATGGAAGAAGATATATCTATAAGTGTATATGTATATATATGTAGGAATTGAGGTATGCATGCCTGTGTTTATGCGTGGACAACTCTCTGTTGTTCTACAGGTTTAAAGCTACTAAAACAAAATTTAACTGCTCCTTATACAATCAATATTAGGGTAAGATCATTAAAGATGAAATGATGGTATGAATGTGAAGTTATTTTTAAAAATAATTCCAAGTAGAAATATTTAGAAAATATTTTCAAAATAGGATATTACAGTGGCAACTCTGGTACATGATAAATTCGAACATCGTGATTTTTGATTTCACCTAGATAATCAAAATTCTCTTTGAAAATCATGAATTTTAAGAATAAAATCAAGATTTTTAATTTGTTAAATTGTGGGAAATCGTGAGTTGAACGGAAATTGGTTTCCTGCCAATTTCAGGTGACTGGAAGCGCTTTGATGGTCGGGGTCTTGGATGGTGATGGAGGAGCTTATGGGGTGTCGGCGAAAAATGGTTGGAGGTGGCGAAGATGCCGGTGGCGTTGGCGGCGAGCAATTCATTTTTTTAAACCTAGTTTTGTCAGGGGGTAGACGTTTTGCTCGTTCGACCTCCCCTGTTGATCGAGTGCTATCAAGATTGGGGTGATGGTAGGGGAAGCGATGACGAACAGATGACCGGAGTTTCAAACTCTCTGGTGGACGTGGCGGTGGGAACAACGTGTTGACAGGCTTTCGAGTGGGGGACCTGCTCACGTTTTCCAGGTTTAAAATCTTCGAACTCGATTTTGATTCGAGTGGTTGTGATGGGTTTTGGTGATTGTGATCACGTCAGGGGATGGTCGCTGATGTGTGGATGCCTGGGGGAATGGTCGGAGCATCGACCGGAGTTGGTCAGATTACTCGTGCACGTGCACGTGTGTCATCGCGTACCTGGATGTGTCGAGGTTGGGGAAGAAGAAGTTTCGCTCGAGTCTTTTACAATTCGACTCGAAGAAAAAGGGAGACGCGAGTTGCTCGGGGAAGTTTGAATTTGGCTCGAGTATCTCTCGAAGTAAAGGGATGGGCGACTCGAAGTAGTGTACTGTCTCGAGTTGTTTATTCCAAGCAGTTTAAAAACAGAAGCTTGTTCTTCTGTTTAAATTCCAGTCTGGTTTATTTAATTTAGTACGATTTAAACTTAAATTTAAATCAAGATTTTAAAACCTGGACTAAAAGTGAAATTCCAATACAAGTTGAAAGAAAAGAAAAAGAATCAGCTTTAAAAATATGAAGGTGTTTTAAAACAAGTTTAAATTTAATTTAAATTCGGTTAAGGTTTTTAAAGAGTAAATCATTTTGAATCTTATATTCAAAGTGTGATTTAAATTTAAATTCAAAAGTGTACTGTTTAAAATACACTAAAAAGTTAATGAAATCATTAATAAAGAAATTTATTTTCTTAGAAATAATGAAGGAAATAAAATTATAGAAATTATTAAGTAATTAAAGAATGATTTATTTAATGTATAAATAAATAAAATTTAGATTTATTTAAAATTAGAAAATGGTTTAATAATGAATTAACCTAAGCAAATTTCTTAAGAAAGTAAATTACGAAATGTTATTAGTTAATGTAAAAAAATTAACTAGAAATTTTTAGGTAATTTAATTTATGTGATTAAATTTGATTTGAATTAATAAGACTTATTAATTAAGACAATCAATTGTAAATTGTTAATTACTTAATGAAAGCAATTAAGGGGTTAATTGATTATGTGATTTGTTTAAGGTTAATTAATTAAAATGGTTTATAATTAATTTATGATCAATTAACCAAGATATGTAGTTTGTCCATAAGTAATTAATCTGATTTGAATTAATCAGAAAATTAACTGACCTTACTTAGGAATGTTTAAATCCTATTGATTTCTGAATTGTTTGATATTTCTGATATGTTATGCTTCGTGCTATAAATTGTTTCAGTATGATCTGTGATGAATGTAATTTATTTATTTACAATGCATTCATATTTTCTATCTGTGAACCCGTGTATATAGATAAGCGCTATTGGGATATGCCGCTTATTGATATTATGTGATTGCAAATCTGTGATGATTCTACGATGTTGCACTATTGTGTGTGAAACCCCTGGACTACACTTTTACACACACAAATATGGATTTCACGTGGAAATCGGTTAAGTCACAGACAATTTAAATTTGATGTTTTTGAAATTGAAATTTTTAATTTCAATTGATTTTGAAATTAGAAATTTGGGGTTTAAAGTGAAAAGCTTTTGAAACAGAATTTCAAAGATAAAAGTTATTTTGAATAACTTAAAAACGAGTTTTGAAAATTTAAATAATTTGATTTAAATTTGAATTCAAGTTGGAAATTGAATTCTATGATTCGAAACTAGGGATTAAAAATGCTGTACAAGTTATATATGGGTTAAACCATTTTAAAAAGTATTGATTAGAGAATTTGAATTAACCCTAGAACTTTAACTCGTATAAATGAATCAGATTTCCAGAATGAAAACTGTTTGTTTTCAAAGAATAAAAGCTTTTAGATAAGAAATGAAATTCCAATTTAGGTAAAGGAATTTCAAGATTTAATTGAAAAATGGTTTTCCAAGTTATAAATGAATTCTTTTCGAAAGCTATGAATTAAATCTGTTTATTTTTAACAGATTTAAATTGATGTTTTGTTTAAACCATTCGAAATGAAATTGTTTTGAAAGCTATTTGTTAAATCTTTGATTTAAAGATTCAACGAATTAATTAAATTGAAATGGAAATCGATTTGGAAAATCTGTGAATGAATCTTTGTGAAATTAAGTGAACTTTGTGAATTGAATCTTTTTGTTTAAAAAGATTAAAATGGTAATTTGTTAAACCATTTGAAAAGAAAGTTTGGGTTTAAATTGTGACTTAATTGAAATCCCATTATCCATTTGTTTTTGAATATTGCGCTCACTATTCGGGTTAGCCGGGAAAAGACATCTGTGTCATATAACCCATTCCGAATAGTGATACGTCGTATTATGGATAGCATTTGAAGACCGGTGTTGAAGACCGGATATTTTCGAAAATGAAAGGACAACCTGTCGAATGTCTCTGCACTGGGTAGCTCCCGGTATAGAGATTTATATCACTCTTTTGTGATGGGAAGTCTGGACGTGATTTGAAAATTATCCGAATTTGCAAGGGCTTCGTGAGAAGTGCCTTCGGTTCTGTTCGAACCCGGAACAGACTTGTATGGATACATGTCTGACATTACACCTTGAGATATAAAGCCGATTTCTTTCAAATACATTTCTGTTTGGTGGCGGAGAATTTATTCTCTTAGCTTAACACCCTTCTCTGAGACGTACGAGCTCAGAGGTTATGTAGTTGAAATTTATCAGCGATATATCCCAATTTGGTAATGTGGCATGCTGAGTGTTGCTGGGTGATGATCAGTGTTTGATCATTTGCGATATGATCATTTATTTGATCTTATATCTTTGTGATCATAGGTTGATCATTTGTTTGACCCGAAGCATGGCTTTGTGACAAAGCGTAGCTTTGTGGACGAGACTTCGTCGAGCCTCACACCTCGGAAATGGTCAAAACAGGAAAGATGCAGCAAGGTTCTAGGGAGTAGCGCCCCTTAGTGTATGTCATTCCTTCTGGATAAAGGTGGTATCATGGTATGGAGCCCAGATACTTAACCTCTGTGGTTGCTGCAAGTTTATTACTTTGTGGTTGTTGGAAATCGGGGATCCTCGGGAAGATCGGTGACGATCGGGGGATGGCATACGCGTGTCAGTAGTTACCTATTTTTGCAGAGGTAACCCGGCCTTGTGTTGGCAGAGATCCGGTTAGGTTCTCGGGTCGTCTATTCCAGGGACGTACCCATCGTGGAAAAGGAAGTTCCTTAGCCTGACCATTTGTTGGAAATCCAAAGAAACAATACGTGACTTGTACGGTTTTAGTTGTAGAACCTATCATTCACTTATGGTGGCGCCCCACTGTTTGGATGGTAGCTATAGTAGGCATAGTTCGAAATGTCTATGCTGGCTAAGATTTATATTCTACTTTCGAAATGTTTTCTACACTATGCACTAATAATAATATCAAAAATGATTTGATTTTGCGTAGTAAGCATCTTTGACTATCATAAGAAGAAATCTCCTCCAATTCTGCGTTTGCATTGTGTGTGTGGTGGGAGGTCTTATGGTAGTTTCATTTTCTAAAAGCATTGCGAATTGACTTTAAAAATTCTCTACTATTCGTTTTTAAAGATAAACTGTTTTTGTTGCTCACACCAGTCCCATGACTGATCCGGAGTTTATTGTTCATTTCCTAAACTCTGGGTGCTCAAAATTTTTCTACACGAGCAGTTTAGAGTTGGGTTTTTTCAGATATTCAGGTTTAGTAGATTTATCTGGAGCTAGTTCAGTCTTTGGATCGGACTGCACTTGCTTATTCTTGGTGTATCGTTATTGGGAGTTCGAGCTACTGCTGGAGTTCTCTCTTGAAGACTATCTTAGAGTTATTTGTTCCGCTGCTGATATTATCATTTTTCTTTTCCGCTGCTATTTGTTGTATCATATCTCTGATGTATATAGATATTCATTGTATCATCATTGTATCTGGATATTGTATCAGATATTGTATATCAATGTATTATTCATTTATTCCGCTGTGTTATTTACTTAATGTTGTTATAAGCTCCCGAGAACCAGATTCGGCATTTGAATCTACGGCATTTTGAGTACAAGTGAAGTACGGGTGCCGATTTTCGAAGGTCGATTTTTGGGTCTTGACAAGTGGTATCAGAGCTTAAGGTTGAACTTTAGCTCAGGAGTATAACACGTTAAGTAGCTCATTAGAGATAGAGTGAAGTAAACTCTAGAATTAGTATCCTCAGATATCCGTTTGAACGTCTCAGTAAATTCTCTTGCTATCCACTGATAGTAAGTATGAGTGCAAGAAGAGGACGAGATAGGGGACAGGGAATACGACTATAAATGGTCAATACCCTACAACAGTGGAAACAACTTTCTCTATCAATTTTCTTTGATTCGTTTCCAAATTCTTTTCATTGCTTCGTATCAGCTACAAGAAGAAGTTTCGATGTGATGATGGCTCTACGAATCGTTGTAGGAGATTCTTATTTCGTATCTTCATCGACTTCTTATCAGCTTTTTGATTTAAACCTTAATGAATTTGAATTTGGAAATTTTAATTTGAATTAAATTGATTAATAGAATATGAAGCTAAAAATTGAATTATATCGATAAAACGATTTCGTTTAAAAATCAAATTTGAAATTCTATTGAAATTTCTTGTGAATATCGAAGTCCGAAGAGGGACAAATTGATATGTATTCTGAGATATTCCGACTTGAGTTTGGAATTCGTATCTTGTGTTCGAGGAATTATAAGAGATCGAATCTGTCTATCTCTGTCTTTGTTTTCGTGCCTGCGAATTTCGAGGACGAAATTCTTTTAAGGGGGGAAATTTGTCACGACCCCGAAATTTAAATTTATTTAAATTTATAATTAAATGAATTCTTGAGTTAAATTTATGATTAAAATAAATTTTAGATAAAAATTTGTAAATTTAATTGATAAATTGAGAGCGAGTTTCCCCGATATCCAAGTATATTCTGTATAAATCATTTGAGATTAAAATATTATAAATAGTGTATATGTGAGTATATGTGTATATCTATTTAATGTATATATATCTTTAAGTATATACGAGCAAATTTAATATATATATTTTAATTGATGGTTAAAGATGGTTTGAGTTTATAAAATAAATATAAGACAATAAGTATTAAGTAAATAATGATAATTAATATTTGAACTAGAAATTGAAATTTATATAAGGTAAGTTTTAAATAAAAATAGAAGTAGAACATTTGTTGAAAATCTAACAACAATTTAAAGTAGAACTTCTTTACATTTCAAAGTAGTAAGAAAAATAGAGAAAACAAATAAAAATAGAAATCTACTTATATTATTAAGCCATAAGAAAAGTATACAACTTGGAAAAAAAATAAACAAGGCAAAAGAAACAAATAAGCAATGTACAAACAAATGAAACTAAATATACATCTATGAATAAAAGAATAATATGAAAACAAGTACAAAGCTAATAAATGAAGCCACCACACTATCTCAATATCTTCTCAGCCGAAAGTAAGGAAACAAAGTAAACAAAAAAAAAATATTTAAGTAGGTATGTAAGTGTACCATATAGGCAAAGTCATTTAATGCTAGTAAGGCAAAACATGTTGTACAAGATGAACACCCCTGTACAAAGTTTCTACCCAGTAAACTTCATTTTCCTTATACCTCCTCTTCATTTCATTTTCGTCCCTTGATACAAAACTGAGAGAAAGAAAAATGAAGTGAATGTCATTTGTAAACAAAACAAGCATCTCAAATTTAAACAACAATAAACAAGATCAACCAGAGAATCAAGGAAAGAAGTTTCAACAAGCATGTTCAAAGTTGTTTCCAGATAAAAGCTTCTCTGTTCTTCCTTTTCTAAACTGTGAGCAAACTATCTTCTTTGATCTCAGCCCTATTTATATTTTTGATTGTGTGCCTGATATTGAAAACATGGTATAAAGTATGATGTATGGAAGAAGATATATCTGTAAGTGTATATGTATATATATGTAGGAATTGAGGTATGCATGCCTGTGTTTATGCGTGGACAACTCTCTGTTGTTCTACAGGTTTAAAGCTACTAAAACAAAATTTAACTGCTCCTTATACAATCAATATTAGGGTAAGATCATTAAAGATGAAATGATGGTATGAATGTGAAGTTATTTTTAAAAATAATTCCAAGTAGAAATATTTAGAAAATATTTTCAAAATAGGATATTACAGTGGCAACTCTGGTACATGATAAATTCGAACATCGTGATTTTTGATTTCACCTAGATAATCAAAATTCTCTTTGAAAATCATGAATTTTAAGAATAAAATCAAGATTTTTAATTTGTTAAATTGTGGGAAATCGTGAGTTGAACGGAAATTGGTTTCCTGCCAATTTCAGGCGACTGGAAGCGCTTTGATGGTCGGGGTCTTGGATGGTGATGGAGGAGCTTATGGGGTGTCGGCGAAAAATGGTTGGAGGTGGCGAAGATGCCGGTGGCGTTGGCGGCGAGCAATTCATTTTTTTAAACCTAGTTTTGTCAGGGGGTAGACGTTTTGCTCGTTCGACCTCCCCTGTTGATCGAGTGCTATCAAGATTGGGGTGATGGTAGGGAAAGCGATGACGAACAGATGACCGGAGTTTCAAACTCTCTGGTGGACGTGGCGGTGGGAACAACGTGTTGACAGGCTTTCGAGTGGGGGACCTGCTCACGTTTTCCAGGTTTAAAATCTTCGAACTCGATTTTGATTCGAGTGGTTGTGATGGGTTTTGGTGATTGTGATCACGTCAGGGGATGGTCGCTGATGTGTGGATGCCTGGGGGAATGGTCGGAGCATCGACCGGAGTTGGTCAGATTACTCGTGCACGTGCACGTGTGTCATCGCGTACCTGGATGTGTCGAGGTTGGGGAAGAAGAAGTTTCGCTTGAGTCTTTTACAATTCGACTCGAAGAAAAAGGGAGACGCGAGTTGCTCGGGGAAGTTTGAATTTGGCTCGAGTATCTCTCGAAGTAAAGGGATGGGCGACTCGAAGTAGTGTACTGTCTCGAGTTGTTTATTCCAAGCAGTTTAAAAACAGAAGCTTGTTCTTCTGTTTAAATTCCAGTCTGGTTTATTTAATTTAGTACGATTTAAACTTAAATTTAAATCAAGATTTTAAAACCTGGACTAAAAGTGAAATTCCAATACAAGTTGAAAGAAAAGAAAAAGAATCAGCTTTAAAAATATGAAGGTGTTTTAAAACAAGTTTAAATTTAATTTAAATTCGGTTAAGGTTTTTAAAGAGTAAATCATTTTGAATCTTATATTCAAAGTGTGATTTAAATTTAAATTCAAAAGTGTACTGTTTAAAATACACTTAAAAGTTAATGAAATCATTAATAAAGAAATTTATTTTCTTAGAAATAATGAAGGAAATAAAATTATAGAAATTATTAAGTAATTAAAGAATGATTTATTTAATGTATAAATAAATAAAATTTAGATTTATTTAAAATTAGAAAATGGTTTAATAACGAATTAACCTAAGCAAATTTCTTAAGAAAGTAAATTACGAAATGTTATTAGTTAATGTAAAAAAATTAACTAGAAATTTTTAGGTAATTTAATTTATGTGATTAAATTTGATTTGAATTAATAAGACTTATTAATTAAGACAATCAATTGTAAATTGTTAATTACTTAATGAAAGCAATTAAGGGGTTAATTGATTATGTGATTTGTTTAAGGTTAATTAATTAAAATGGTTTATAATTAATTTATGATCAATTAACCAAGATATGTAGTTTGTCCATAAGTAATTAATCTGATTTGAATTAATCAGAAAATTAACTGACCTTACTTAGGAATGTTTAAATCCTATTGATTTCTGAACTGTTTGATATTTCTGATATGCTATGCTTCGTGCTATAAATTGTTTCAGTATGATCTGTGATGAATGTAATTTATTTATTTACAATGCATTCATATTTTCTATCTGTGAACCCGTGTATATAGATAAGCGCTATTGGGATATGCCGCTTATTGATATTATGTGATTGCAAATCTGTGATGATTCTACGATGTTGCACTATTGTGTGTGAAACCCCTGGACTACACTTTTACACACACAAATATGGATTTCACGTGGAAATCGGTTAAGTCACAGACAATTTAAATTTGATGTTTTTGAAATTGAAATTTTTAATTTCAATTGATTTTGAAATTAGAAATTTGGGGTTTAAAGTGAAAAGCTTTTGAAACAGAATTTCAAAGATAAAAGTTATTTTGAATAACTTAAAAACGAGTTTTGAAAATTTAAATAATTTGATTTAAATTTGAATTCAAGTTGGAAATTGAATTCTATGATTCGAAACTAGGGATTAAAAATGTTGTACAAGTTATATATGGGTTAAACCATTTTAAAAAGTATTGATTAGAGAATTTGAATTAACCCTAGAACTTTAACTCGTATAAATGAATCAGATTTCCAGAATGAAAACTGTTTGTTTTCAAAGAATAAAAGCTTTTAGATAAGAAATGAAATTCCAATTTAGGTAAAGGAATTTCAAGATTTAATTGAAAAATGGTTTTCCAAGTTATAAATGAATTCTTTTCGAAAGCTATGAATTAAATCTGTTTATTTTTAACAGATTTAAATTGATGTTTTGTTTAAACCATTCGAAATGAAATTGTTTTGAAAGCTATTTGTTAAATCTTTGATTTAAAGATTCAACGAATTAATTAAATTGAAATGGAAATCGATTTGGAAAATCTGTGAATGAATCTTTGTGAAATTAAGTGAACTTTGTGAATTGAATCTTTTTGTTTAAAAAGATTAAAATGGTAATTTGTTAAACCATTTGAAAAGAAAGTTTGGGTTTAAATTGTGACTTAATTGAAATCCCATTATCCATTTGTTTTTGAATATTGCGCTCACTATTCGGGTTAGCCGGGAAAAGACATCTGTGTCATATAACCCATTCCGAATAGTGATACGTCGTATTATGGATAGCATTTGAAGACCGGTGTTGAAGACCGGATATTTTCGAAAATGAAAGGACAACCTGTCGAATGTCTCTGCACTGGGTAGCTCCCGGTATAGAGATTTATATCACTCTTTTGTGATGGGAAGTCTGGACGTGATTTGAAAATTATCCGGATTTGCAAGGGCTTCGTGAGAAGTGCCTTCGGTTCTGTTCGAACCCGGAACAGACTTGTATGGATACATGTCTGACATTACACCTTGAGATATAAAGCCGATTTCTTTCAAATACATTTCTGTTTGGTGGCGGAGAATTTATTCTCTTAGCTTAACACCCTTCTCTGAGACGTACGAGCTCAGAGGTTATGTAGTTGAAATTTATCAGCGATATATCCCAATTTGGTAATGTGGCATGCTGAGTGTTGCTGGGTGATGATCAGTGTTTGATCATTTGCGATATGATCATTTATTTGATCTTATATCTTTGTGATCATAGGTTGATCATTTGTTTGACCCGAAGCATGGCTTTGTGACAAAGCGTAGCTTTGTGGACGAGACTTCGTCGAGCCTCACACCTCGGAAATGGTCAAAACAAGAAAGATGCAGCAAGGTTCTAGGGAGTAGCGCCCCTTAGTGTATGTCATTCCTTCTGGATAAAGGTGGTATCATGGTATGGAGCCCAGATACTTAACCTCTGTGGTTGCTGCAAGTTTATTACTTTGTGGTTGTTGGAAATCGGGGATCCTCGGGAAGATCGGTGACGATCGGGGGATGGCATACGCGTGTCAGTAGTTACCTATTTTTGCAGAGGTAACCCGGCCTTGTGTTGGCAGAGATCCGGTTAGGTTCTCGGGTCGTCTATTCCAGGGACGTACCCATCGTGGAAAAGGAAGTTCCTTAGCCCGACCATTTGTTGGAAATCCAAAGAAACAATACGTGACTTGTACGGTTTTAGTTGTAGAACCTATCATTCACTTATGGTGGCGCCCCACTGTTTGGATGGTAGCTATAGTAGGCATAGTTCGAAATGTCTATGCTGGCTAAGATTTATATTCTACTTTCGAAATGTTTTCTACACTATGCACTAATAATAATATCAAAAATGATTTGATTTTGCGTAGTAAGCATCTTTGACTATCATAAGAAGAAATCTCCTCCAATTCTGCGTTTGCATTGTGTGTGTGGTGGGAGGTCTTATGGTAGTTTCATTTTCTAAAAGCATTGCGAATTGACTTTAAAAATTCTCTACTATTCGTTTTTAAAGATAAACTGTTTTTGTTGCTCACACCAGTCCCATGACTGATCCGGAGTTTATTGTTCATTTCCTAAACTCTGGGTGCTCAAAATTTTTCTACACGAGCAGTTTAGAGTTGGGTTTTTTCAGATATTCAGGTTTAGTAGATTTATCTGGAGCTAGTTCAGTCTTTGGATCGGACTGCACTTGCTTATTCTTGGTGTATCGTTATTGGGAGTTCGAGCTACTGCTGGAGTTCTCTCTTGAAGACTATCTTAGAGTTATTTGTTCCGCTGCTGATATTATCATTTTTCTTTTCCGCTGCTATTTGTTGTATCATATCTCTGATGTATATAGATATTCATTGTATCATCATTGTATCTGGATATTGTATCAGATATTGTATATCAATGTATTATTCATTTATTCCGCTGTGTTATTTACTTAATGTTGTTATAAGCTCCCGAGAACCAGATTCAGCATTTGAATCTACGGCATTTTGAGTACAAGTGAAGTACGGGTGCCGATTTTCGAAGGTCGATTTTTGGGTCTTGACAAAAACCCCCCAAAAGACACAATTCTATTCAAATTTTCCTTCTTCCTCTAAATTTCTATTTTAAATAACCATTTAAAAATTTATAAAATGTGAAAAATTTGCAGCTCATTACAATGACTGTTATAAAATGGCCGAGAAATATTGTTTCAAAATTATTTTTTCTTTTTATAAAATTATACTTAACTTTAAAATGAAAATGTTCATTTTATTCTTCCCAAAATATTCTTTTTTTTATTACAAATGTACTGTTTATTAATCCAAATTTTCCTCTTTATTTAAATTAAAAAATATATTTCTTTTATTGCACCTATTAATTACAATTAACATTTTCTTTTCTTTTAATTGAAATATTCCAATAAATTTAGTGCCAATTAATTTCAATAATAGATTTTAAAACGAATCCTAATTAATGAGAGGTAAATAAACATTGTTTTCCTTTTATTATAACTATGACATATTTATACCATTATTGCATACAACAAGAGTTATACATTATTTACTAAATAATTGTTTTCCTTATTTAAAGCTAAACTTATCAAAAATACATTAAAAAAAATTTATGCTTTCTCTTTTAATAAAACATAAATTCTCTTCTTTATTAAAATTAACATTTATTATTCCAACTCATGTTATTGATTAAACATAGATTAATGTCCTCAAATTATATCCTAATATGTGTTATCACCTTTTAGCTTACTACAATTCATCATTTAAGAAATTTATTTGGAACCATAAGTTATATTCCGATAACATTTACATTAATAGATCATAAAAAATTTGATTTTTAAAAATTTTACTAGAAAAATTTACTTCATTTGATAAAAAAAATTAAATGGTTAAAAAAATATGGATCGTTGGTACCCCCAATAGCTATGATGTAACGACCACGAATTTATGAGCCCAGAAATTCGTATCGTTTTAAAGAAAGAAAAGGGTGAGAAAATAGAAAAGATAGGAAGAAGAAAGAAAACAAACATCATAATCTCAACAGCAGAATGAATAAAATATAATATATCACATAGTATCATATACATCAGAGTTACACAGAATATACAACACATACTAGACAGTTATAAACACCTGCCTAGTTAATACAACTCGATACAACTCAATCAAATGACTCAGAGATACCAACACAGCGGAACCACCTACATATATATACTCGCTGAAGCCTCCTGCTCCATTTGCTCCTCCAGAATTTGTCAAAGCAGACCTGAATCCCTTGGCTACTCGTAAAAATTTGAGTACCCAAGAGTTTAAGGAAAACAGAAAATAAACTCTGGGTCAGACATGGGTCTGGTGTGAGTAACAGGTTAAAGTTGTATAACTTTAAAAACATTTAGAAATAAAGGCATCACGTAAGACTTCCCACAAATAAACATGGGTACGTTTTTACCTTACGCTAACCAAACATTTGATAGGAAATTCAGTGCTATTATAATAGGTCTAGGGTTTTCAAGTAAAGCTAGGAAATAGCTGAAATGCTTACATCTCACATTACAACATAGTTGGGCACAATCAAAACGTACGGCACTTATTGGATATTGGATTCCATACAATGGCAGAGCTACTGGGGTATCGCCCGTCACAGTACGTGGCCTAGATCACCGTACCGAGGATTACTCCCAATCCCCTACAACACAAAGCCGGACCCATTCCTTACTGAACAGTTCCAAATAAAATAACCCCGCAGATGGCCTGCAGACCACTACCACTAAGCCGAAATAAAAAGGGACATCTAGACAGGGGTATATCCTACTCTCAAGTGGGTGCTACCCACGAAGACTTGCTGCATCTCCCCTGTTTAGCCATTCCCGGTTGATGAGGCTTGAGGTTACGAATTACCTTTAGAGATACATCTCTTAGAATGCTCATCGTCCACCTGACGATGTTCTGAAAGCATTCAGTCCATACAAGTTCGTTCCGGATTCGAACGAAACCGAAGGCATCATCTCGTTACACTCGTATTGGAATTATCCTCAGAGTTAACGACAATAACCCTTGCATTTAGAATTCTTCATCTTCACTTGATTAACGACCTATCGTTAATTTGGATCGATGTGGTTTTCGAACCTCCAGATATGGAAAAATTCGATCCCGGTCTCATCGAAATCCAAAACGCCATCTTTTATGTCCAAGTTGTTTTAAAGTTTAAAACAATTTCAATTTATTATCTATATCAATACAGATAGATAATTTACAACATCACAACAGATAATCAACAAGATCACTGTAATAGATAATTCATTTTATCATCGCAACAGATAATTTATATTATACATCAACCAAAGCTTCAATATCATATAGCATTACTTATCTCACATCAGGGATATTTAACCATTCAATCTATATATAAGCAAGAATTAAATAACCATACTATAATTAATTTAAAATGAATTAAATCAATTACTTACTCTTTAATTAATTTAAAGTAAATTAAATTAATTACTACATCAATATAAACTTGCTCACATAACCACTTATTAATTACAAAGCAATTAATCAATTATCGGTTACTTATTTATTTCCAATTAATCATCTTTGATAAATTTACTTATACTTACATTCCAGTAATTTCCTTTAATTTATTTGCAGAGATTAACCTTTGAATAATCCATTAATTAATTTCATTCATATTGCATTTATTGTATTCAATTAGTTTATTGATTTATTATTGCCAAATTAAATCAATTTCTAATTACATCATTAATTAAAATAATTAATGATCTCTAATTAGTTATTCTATTAATTAATTTTATTAAGAAAACTTAACCTTTAAATCACATATATTAATCATCTCTGATTAATATCATACAGTAATTAACTTCCCTTTAGTTAATTATTTCTCCAATACAAACTTAATCAATTCCTTGATTTATTTCAAGTAATTATACTCCAATTACTTCCATTACCCATCATCCAATAATTACCTCCAGTAATTACATCAATTACTTCACAAAGTAATTTACTCCAAAACATCAAGTGATGAATCTAAATTAATTAAACTAAATTAATTAATCCAAATAAATCAAATTAACTCAATTGATTACAATAAGTAATTAATTTTCTTAATTACTTCCCAATAAGTAATTACATTTAAACAATTACAACGATTTATTAAAATAAATTAATCTAGCTAATCTTTAAAAAATTAATCACATTAATTAATTTAAAATAATCTAGTTAATGACCTTCATTAACATCATTTAATTATTTTCCTAAAATAATCATCTTACCTTAATCATTATTAATAAGTTTAACTAACCATTAATAATCCCTTAATTAATTAAATCTAATTTATGGTTCTTAATTACATATTAATTACTTAATTCATTATTTAAACTAATTTAATTAATATCAATCATTAATTATTCATACTTAATTAACTTAAAGGTTAATGAATATAAATACTAAATCTTCATTACTTAAAGTAAACTATTTTTATTATTGATTAAATTTTCACTTTCAATATGTTTAAAAACATTTATTTCAATTTGCTTCCCAAATAAATTCCACTTTATCCTTTTTAAAACTAATTTTTCCAAAACCTCTTTAAACTCACATGTTTAAAAGCATTTTTAACACTTAAAACTTATTTAAATCAATTATAAAACTTCACTTTTATTTCCAAATCTAGAATTTCAAATTTAAGTTCTGATTTTAATTTTTGAAGTTAACTTTGTATAAATCTTCCTTAACAATTTAAATCTCATTTTTGAATTCAACTCTTTTTGTTTTGAATACCCTTAAATATTAAACACTTTTAAGTTATTAAAATAATTATAAAACTTTATTTTTCCCAACTCAGTTTCAAAACTAATTTAAATTCACATATTTAAACTTTTACTTCTAGACTCAATTTTCTTTGATTTTAAATTTAAAACTAAAATTTAAAAAAAAAACAGGTAAAAACTGTTACAGGTTTTAAAATTTATATTTTGTTTAAAATTTCCAAACCAGGAAACAGTTCAGGTTATAAGCTTGAAACCAAATTGACCCGTGCACCCCACTTCCTTGCTTCGAGTATGCTACTCGAATTACACGAGTCCAACACGAGGATGCCTCTGCTCTTCCCAGGCAAACCCAAAGAAAATTCCCAAACCAAAACAATCGTGCTCGTGCACGTGCACGGTGGACCTGACCACCTCCGATCACCACCAAGACTTCGAGCAAGTTGCAGGCCATCCCCAGCTCCGATCCCATCCACTAGACCCCTCCAGTTCGTCATCGATCTCGAATTCGTGAATAAAACAAAACCTGGAACACACGCGAGCCTCAACTTCCCAACCTGTCATCATCACGCGCTCGATGCTCCGACCACCGGAGGCCACCAAACTACGGCCGTGAACTCGACAATGACCAAGCTTCCATCACCCGCAGGCCTGAGTGACTCGATCACCTATCGGCATTGAACGAATGGAAAACAGCAGACCACACCAAACTAGGTTTATAAACTTTAAACCTTCGCTGCCACCACCACCGCCGTCTATCCACCACCGCGCCATTTTTCCGAGCTTCCCCGATCACTCCTCTACCTCCCGACCAAAATTCCGACCATCACCAACCAGTGGATCACCAGCAATTCCCAAAACAAAGAAAAACAAGCAAGCGCGAACTGTTCATCCACCTTATATCTAAAAGTTGTGATTTTTGTTTTAAAAATCATGTTTAAGTATATAGATTCAATTTACATACCTGAATTCTTAAATCGTAAGGTTTAAATTTTGACATATATAAAGATATGATCAATGTTCTTGATTTCCTGAGCTAAATACAAATTGGTTGGACTTGAAATAAATTTTAATCTCAAGTATATGATATAACAAACACTTCTTGTTTTAACCCTAAGTCCAGATGGTAAATAGAACGAGAGAGGAAGATTTTTGAAATCAAGGTCTGTTATTTTTTTAAAAAAAACCGAGACAGAGAGCAATGAAATCAACAGCTTGCACACATACTTCCAGTTTCCACAATTACAGATAATTATACATGCATAAACAAACATATCATAGAGACACTTTAAATGTTTCAAGAAAGAAATGTTACTCACAAAGATTAAGAAACAAAACAGAGCTCTACTTGAAACAGGCTTTGATTTTGGAATCTGAAAACATCCTCTGTTAAATTCCCAGGTTTGCTAAGTTGTTGTTGGATGTTTTCCAGATTTTTAAATGAAGTTTATTTTAGCTCTCTCTTAGCTCGAACAGATATGAAGATTTATACAAAAGAAAGAAGACAAGTGATAATTTTATATTCAAAACAGTGATAACATTGGTACAATACAGCATACTTAAAATCTTTGTTTTGTACAGATTTAAATCAAAGATAATTTTAGGGTGGAGGCTGATATGAAGTGTATTGGCTAGCATTAATTACTATGTCCTATTTATTCTTATTTTTGTTTGTACAATCTTGTATCTATTTTGTCTTGTTTGTACTCATCAAGTATACTTTTATTTTCCTTTAAAATTTTCAGCCTGCATACTTTCATACTTGTTTGTACTAAAGAAAATTTTATATTAGCCAACATTACTTTGTTCTTTTATACTTGTCTACATCCTTATATACATAGATATTTGCATATCTATTTGTTTGTACAAATATAGTATATATTGTTTGTAGTTAAATTGTTGCCTTGTATATTTGGTTTGTTTCTACATTGTACTTTTGTTTCAAAATGTATTTTTGAATTGTAATTGAATGATATTTTAACAAGTTATCTAAATATTTATAGTGTATTCATTTTATGAGTTATAAAACTATAAAAATTTTAAGTTAAGTATATTTTGTTTCATTTCCAAGTTTAACTTATCACTTAAATCTTGAATTCCTATATGTATATTTTATTTTATTAATATTATAAAAACACATTTATTAAATTGACATAATTAATAAAAGAAACTACCTTTTTATTATAAACTACTTATTTTAAAATATATAATAAATATCATTTGACAAATATTGTATAAAAACTTACATATATTTTTAAACCATCTTTTATCAAGCTATACTAAAAGAAAACAAAATAAATCTTTTTATAAATAAATTTTAAATCCAAACTTAAGCTTAAACAAGCATATAAACTATTCTAAACATTTATCTTAAATATCTAAAACCATATAGTTATTTATTTAATAGCTTGAAAAGTTTAATATTAAATAAAACATACTTCCCAATTCATTCAAATGCATGTTATAAATTTGAAAACATAATCCATCAGTTAAATTTTAAAACAAAACTCAACTATTTACAATGTATACAAATATATACATTTATAAATAGAAAATAACCAATTAATTTTAACAGATAAAATTTACCAATCAGATATTTATAAAAAGAAAAGATCCATTCAGATCTTATTATCAAAGATATAACAAATCAATTTAATATTTAATACAGATTATTAAATTGATATTGCTTGAAAATTCCAGGTTGTTACATTCCTTCCCCCTTAAAAG
Organism: Allium fistulosum; assembly: GCA_030737815.1. Taxonomy (NCBI): domain Eukaryota; kingdom Viridiplantae; phylum Streptophyta; class Magnoliopsida; order Asparagales; family Amaryllidaceae; genus Allium; species Allium fistulosum. Next base: position 651,263,165 of record CM060902.1, on the reverse strand, counting down.
AATTTCGTCCTCGAAATTTAAAAGCAAAGGAAATTTAATAATCTATTTAAGATTTTGATTTTTAAATCACAAACATAAATTAATCATATGCTAACAATCATAACAACCAATCTACTCAATCAACAAAGCTAACCATCCAGACAAAATTCTGGATAGAGCTTCCTAGAGTTTTCTAGGTACAATACCGGAATACTCAATCAATAGAATCCAACAGTCTATACTACTCAGCTATAGAGCCCCTACTCATCACGATCTACAAAACTACACAGGCAGCAGACTACAGACGAGTCTGACTCACAGCCAAAACTTCCTGAATAACAGGTTCCAAAAACAGAGATGGATTATTCACGTATTCCCTCAAAGATACGTAAAACACATCGAATTCCAGATACCCAAACTGGCAATTCACTCTAGAACATAGAGAAAATACAGGACACCTCGGAGCTAGTTTCCAAGACTTACCAAATTATATAGCTCCTTTGAATCAGAGAAAACTCATCCAAAATCAAATCTTCGACTCCTAAATCCAAATCCCTCCGTCTCTTATCCACTAAATTCTTCCGACGATCCAAAGCTGCCTTCATCCCTACTGATCACCTCAATTTCCGCTGATACCTCTCAGAACATTCTGAATCCAAAAACAATCCAGTAGAAGAATCTTCTCAAGATCAACCAAAATCAAGAACACAACCTTTACTATCATCAGTAGAAAACAACCTCATCTTTCCAGAAAAGAAAAACAGATGCACTCCCAACTGCTTCCGCTGCACAACTCTGATCTGGGTAGATGAAAATGCTGATGATGCACACAAGCACAAACGGGATAACTCACTCCAAAAATATGGTTCAACAAATCCAAAATAGAACTCAGAAGTTCCTCCAAAACCTGAACCGCTTTACCCAATCCTCTCTCTAGAAACCATTCTACTACTAGGCTGAACCATCGGTACCACTTCCGAAACCCAGTCAATACCAACTCAATCTCCAGATGCTGACAAAATTCTTCGAAAACACAAGAGAACACTCAACTATCGCAAGTCACTTGTGCGATCAACTTAGTCTAATATCCAAAGAAAACTGTCCTCTCTTTACTAATCAGAACAGCTTAAACTCATCTAGCCAATCCACTGAAGAAAATGGATCCACAAAGCTGCCTCTGAACTTCACCTCTAAAGAACTGGTAACAGATGACCTCCTCGCGTGCCGGCAAAACAATCCGAGCCGCAACACTGCTACTGATGCCAAAAACTTCTTAATCCAAAACTCCTCGAGAAACTCGGGCCTCAGAGCCAAACAAAACACTCGGCTGAGCTCAGCCTCAAAACTGATGCAGACACACTTCCTTATCCAAAGTTCTTTGAGAAACATTTTTGGAAACAATCCATACCTACTGCATCTTAACACACAGCTACTACTTCCTGAGTTACCAAGATAACATCTCTAGCTTCCACTCAACTGACAGAATCCAAAATCTACTCATCCAAACTTGTACCACAAAAATGGACTCTGAACCTTAACAGATTTCTTCCAGAGATTGGTGAAATCATTTCACCACAAATTCACTCGAGACAGTATTAGATCTACAGTCTCATCAAAAACACTTCCAACCATTGGTAGTTGTGTTACACATACCACTACCCTATCTACCTTTATACTTATATTGGAAAACCCGAACAGGTAACCCAACAAATAGGTAGAGATAAATATATATATATATATATCAAAAATACAAATACGCTCTCTCAAGGAAGAAAACACTCAAGAGCCTAGGTATTCACTCAACCTAGAGCTCTGATACCACTGTAACGACCACGAATTTCTGAGCCCAGAAATTCATATCTTTTTGAAGAAAGAAAAGGGTGAGAAAATAGAAAAGATAGGAAGAAGAAAGAAAAAAACATCAGAATCTCAACAGCAGAATGAATAAAATATAATATATCACATAGTATCATATACATCAGAGTTACACAGAATATACAACACATACTAGACAGTTATAAACACCTGCCTAGTTAATACAACTCGATACAACTCAATCAAATGACTCAGAGATACCAACACAGCGGAACCACCTACATATATATACTCGCTGAAGCCTCCTGCTCCATTTGCTCCTCCAGAATTTGTCAAAGCAGACCTGAATCCCTTGGCTACTCGTAAAAATTAGAGTACCCAAGAGTTTAAGGAAAATAGAAAATAAACTCTGGGTCAGACATGGCTCTGGTGTGAGTAACAGGTTAAAGTTGTTTAACTTTAAAAACATATAGAAATAAAGGCATCACGTAAGACTTCCCACAAATAAACATGGGTAAGTTTTTACCTTACGCTAACCAAACATTTGATAGGAAATTCAGTGCTAATATAATAGGGTCTAGGGTTTTCAAGTAAAGCTAGGAAATAGCTGAAATGCTTACATCTCACATTACAACATAGTTGGGCACAATCAAAACGTACGGCACTTATTGGATATTGGATTCCATACAATGGCAGGGCTACTGGGGTACCGCCCGTCACAGTACGTGGCCTAGATCACCGTACCGAGGATTACTCCCAATCCCCTACAACACAAAGCCGGACCCATTCCTTACTGAACAGTTCCAAATAAAATAACCCCGCAGATGGCCTGTAGACCACTGCCACTAAGCCGAAATAAAAAGGGACATCTAGACAGGGGTATATCCTACTCTCAAGTGGGTGCTACCCACGAAGTCTTGCTGCATCTCCCCTGTTTTAGCCATTCCCGGTTGATGAGGCTTGAGGTTACGAATTACCTTTAGAGATACATCTCTTAGAATGCTTATCGTCCACCGGACGATGTTCTGAAAGCATTCAGTCCATACAAGTTCGTTCCGGGTTCGAACGAAACCGAAGGCATCATCTCGTTACACTCGTATTGGAATTATCCTCAGAGTTAACGACAATAACCCTTGCATTTAGAATTCTTCATCTTCACTTGATTAACGACCTATCGTTAATTTGGATCGATGTGGTTTCCGGACCTCCAGATATGGAAAAATTCGATCCCGGTCTCATCGAAATCCAAAACGCCATCTTTTATGTCCAAGTTGTTTTAAAGTTTAAAACAATTTCAATTTATTATCTATATCAATACAGATAGATAATTTACAACATCACAACAGATAATCAACAAGATCACTGTAATAGATAATTCATTTTATCATCGCAACAGATAATTATATTATACATCAACCAAAGCTTCAATATCATATAGCATTACTTATCTCACATCAGGGATATTTAACCATTCAATCTATATATAAGCAAGAATTAAATAACCATACTATAATTAATTTAAAATGAATTAAATCAATTACTTACTCTTTAATTAATTTAAAGTAAATTAAATTAATTACTACATCAATATAAACTTGCTCACATAACCACTTATTAATTACAAAGCAATTAATCAATTATCGGTTACTTATTTATTTCCAATTAATCATCTTTGATAAATTTACTTATACTTACATTCCAGTAATTTCCTTTAATTTATTTGCAGAGATTAACCTTTGAATAATCCATTAATTAATTTCATTCATATTGCATTTATTGTATTCAATTACTTTATTGATTTATTATTGCCAAATTAAATCAATTTCTAATTACATCATTAATTAAAATAATTAATGATCTCTAATTAGTTATTTTATTAATTAATTTTATTAAGAAAACTTAATCTTTAAATCACATATATTAATCATCTCTGATTAATATCATACAGTAATTAACTTCCCTTTAGTTAATTATTTCTCCAATACAAACTTAATCAATCCCTTGATTTATTTCAAGTAATTATACTCCAATTACTTCCATTACCCATCATCCAATAATTACCTCCAGTAATTACATCAATTACTTCACAAAGTAATTTACTCCAAAACATCAAGTGATAAATCTAAATTAATTAAACTAAATTAATTAATCCAAATAAATCAAATTAACTCAATTGATTACAATAAGTAATTAATTTTCTTAATTACTTCCCAATAAGTAATTACATTTAAACAATTACAACGATTTATTAACATAAATTAATCTAATTAATCTTTAAAAAATTAATCACATTAATTAATTTAAAATAATATAGTTAATGACCTTCATTAACATCATTTAATTATTTTCCTAAAATAATCATCTTACCTTAATCATTATTAATAAGTTTAACTAACCATTAATAATCCCTTAATTAATTAAATCTAATTTATGGTTCTTAATTACATATTAATTACTTAATTCATTATTTAAACTAATTTAATTAATATCAATCATTAATTATTCATACTTAATTAACTTAAAGGTTAATGAATATAAATACTAAATCTTCATTACATAAAGTAAACTATTTTTATTATTGATTAAATTTTCACTTTCAATATGTTTTAAAAAAATTATTTCAATTTGCTTCCCAAATAAATTCCACTTTATCCTTTTTAAAACTAATTTTTCCAAAACCTCTTTAAACTCACATGTTTAAAAGCATTTTTAACACTTAAAACTTATTTTAATCAATTATAAAACTTCACTTTTATTTCCAAATCTAGAATTTCAAATTTAAGTTCTGATTTTAATTTTTGAAGTTAACTTTGTATAAATCTTCCTTAACAATTTAAATCTCATTTTTGAATTCAACTCTTTTTGTTTTGAATACCCTTAAATATTAAACACTTTTAAGTTATTAAAATAATTATAAAACTTTATTTTTCCCAACTCAGTTTCAAAACTATTCTAAATTCACATATTTAAACTTTTACTTATAGACTCAATTTTCATTGATTTTAAATTTAAAACTAAATTTAAAAAAAAAACAGGTAAAAACTGTTACAGGTTTTAAAATTTATATTTTGTTTAAAATTTCCAAACCAGGAAACAGTTCAGGTTGAAAGCTTGAAACCAAATTGACCCGAGCACCCCACTTCCTTGCTTCGAGTATGCTACTCGAATTACACGAGTCCAACACAAGGATGCCTCTGCTCTTCCTAGGCAAACCCAAAGAAAATTCCCAAACCAAAACAATCGTGCACGTGCACGATGGACCTGACCACCTCCGGTCACCACCAAGACTTCAAGCAAGTCGCAGGCCATCCCCAGCTCCATCCCATCCACCAGACCCCTCCAGTTCGTCATCGATCTCGAATTCGTGAATAAAACAAAACCTGGAACACACGCGAGCCTCAACTTCCCAACCTGTCATCATCACGCACTCGATGCTCCGACCACCGGAGGCCACCAAACTCCGACCGTGAACTCGACAATGACCAAGCTTCCATCACCCGCAGGCCTGAGTGACTCGATCACCTATCGGCGTTGAACGAATCGAAAAGAGCAGACCACACAAAACTAGGTTTATAAACTTTAAACCTTCGCCGCCGCCGCCGCCGCTGTCTATCCACCACCGCGCCATTTTTCCGAGCTTCCCCAATCACTCCTCTACCTCCCGACCAAAATTCCGACCATCACCAACCAGTGGATCACCAGCAATTCCCAAAACAAAGAAAATAAGCAAGCGCGAACTGTTCGTCCACCTTATATCTAAAAGTTGTGATTTTTGTTTTAAAAATCATGTTTAAGTATATAGATTCAATTTACATACCTGAATTCTTAAATCGTAAGGTTTAAATTTTGACATATATAAAGATATGATCAATGTTCTTGATTTCCTGAGCTAAATACAAATTGGTTGGACTTGAAATAAATTTTAATCTCAAGCATATGATATAACAAACACTTCTTGTTTTAACCCTAAGTCCAGATGGTAAATAGAACGAGAGAGGAAGATTTTTGAAATCAAGGTCTGTTAACTTTTTAAAAAAAAAAACCGAGACAGAGAGCAATGAAATCAACAGCTTGCACACATACTTCCAGTTTCCACAATTACAGATAATTATACATGCATAAAAAAACATATCATAGAGACACTTTAAATGTTTCAAGAAAGAAATGTTACTCACAAAGATTAAGAAACAAAACAGAGCTCTACTTGAAACAGGCTTTGATTTTGGAATCTGAAAACATCCTCTGTTAAATTCCCTGGTTTGCTAAGTTGTTGTTGGATGTTTTCCAGATTTTTAAATGAAGTTTATTTTAGCTTTCTCTTAGCTCGAACAGATATGAAGATTTATACAAAAGAAAGAAGACAGGTGATAATTTTATATTCAAAACAGTGATAACATTGGTACAATACAGCATACTTAAAACCTTTGTTTTGTACAGATTTAAATCAAAGATAATTTTAGGGTGGAGGCTGATATGAAGTGTATTGGCTAGCATTAATTACTATGTCCTATTTATTCTTATTTTTGTTTGTACAATCTTGTATCTATTTTGTCTTGTTTGTACTCATCAAGTATACTTTTATTTTCCTTTTAAATTTTCAGCCTGCACACTTTCATACTTGTTTGTACTAAAGAAATTTTTATATTAGCCAACATTACTTTGTTCTTTTATACTTGTCTACATCCTTATATACATAGATATTTGCATATCTATTTGTTTGTACAAATATAGTATATATTGTTTGTAGTTAAATTGTTGCCTTGTATATTTGGTTCGTTTCTACATTTTACTTTTGTTTCAAAATGTATTTTTGAATTGTAATTGAATGATATTTTAACAAGTTATCTAAATATTTATAGTGTATTCATTTTATGAGTTATAAAACTATAAAAATTTTAAGTTAAGTATATTTTGTTTTCTTTCCAAGTTTAACTTACCACTTAAATCTTGAATTCCTATATATATATATTTTATTTTATTAATATTATAAAAACACATTTATTAAATTGACATAATTAATAAAAGAAACTACCTTTTTATTATAAACTACTTATTTTAAAATATATAATAAATATCGTTTGACAAATATTGTATAAAAACTTACATATATTTTTAAACCATCTTTTATCAAGCTATACTAAAAAGAAAACAAAATAAATCTTTTTATAAATAAATTTTAAATCCAAACTTAAGCTTAAACAAGCATATAAACTATTCTAAACATTTATCTTAAATATCTAAAACCATATAGTTATTTATTTAATAGCTTGAAAAGTTTAATATTAAATAAAACATACTTCCCAATTCATTCAAATGCATGTTATAAATTTGAAAACATAATCCATCAGTTAAATTTTAAAACAAAACTCAACTATTTACAATGTATACAAATATATACATTTATAAATAGAAAATAACCAATTAATTTTAACAGATAAAATTTACCAATCAGATATTTATAAAAAGAAAAGATCCATTCAGATCTTATTATCAAAGATATAACAAATCAATTTAATATTTAATACAGATTATTAAATTGATATTGCTTGAAAATTCCAGGTTGTTACATATGATTAATATACTACCAAACATTTAGAGCGCGCTATGTATCATGGTCTCAGTGGATGTATCGATATCCTTTCTCAAAACATCTTGAGCAGAAATATTTAAAATAAAATATTATTGTATATTGTAATTAGTTACTCACGATAGCAACTATTTGCAACTACAGTCATACAACATTTCACTTAAAGATTTTTTTTATTTGTACATATTAAATTAATTATATTGCTATATAACAACGTATATAATACAAATTAATTACTTTTACTATGAACAAGATAGGTCACGGAGTTAGATATATGTAATAAATTATATAATTGCCTTTAGGTCATACCGCTAACCCTATCAATATGTACTATGTACGTTATCTTCTGATGCATATGATATATTACATTTCCCCTAACTCTATCAATATGTACTATGTATGCTATCTTTTGATGCATATGATATATTACATTTTCTGCTTTGATTTTGTGTACTCTAACTATATAGGTATATTATACGTGTTGTTCTAATCCTAAAGAGACTAATCCTCGTTTGAATGTTTTGTGCCAACATTGGATATAGTGAGATTGCAAGTTAATGTTAGTTTAAAGATTGGGAACATTATAGACATCATGTTTAATGACCCATTCGTGGTTCTTTCTGATGGTACAATAATACGGAAGGACGTTATAGTTTACCAGTGTCGATACCTGCCTGACCTCTCTTCCTTGTAAATTTGCTCAGGGAGCTTAGGAGTGTGAGATAGAATGAGCTAAGGTGCTCAAGAGTGAGCGTTGCATTGCAAAATCTTTCAGGCTATATGGGAGTAATTTCATGTAGTACTCAATTCGGGGAATTTGTCCATTGGATGCTTCTACGTATGTGTTGTGTATGATTGATTTTTACCCTATAAAAATGTGCTTGGAGTGTAAGATTTTAGGTAAAGCTTTCTTTTTGATATGTGGTTGATAGCAAAAATTGTTTCTAGGTTCGTGCCAACGTGATTATATGATTAAGTACTTGTTGGTACTTGTTTGGTTGATACTCGTTTGAAATTTTTGATTAAGTGAAATGATGTAATAAATTTGGAGAACAAGATTGAACTCAAAAAGAAAATTTGAATCTTCACAAAAAATTCGAATTATGAAAACACTTCAGTTGAAAATTGTTTGAATTTTGATGTTTCTAGTTTTTTATTTTTAAATACTACATTGGTTTTACTTTTGAAAATGTCTAAAATAAATTTGAAAAGCAAATGGAGCCTACTGTAATTGAAAGTCAATGAATTTAACTTTGAAAAGACATCGAATCTAAGAAAGTATAATTTTTTTGAAAAGGTAATATTTGGTTTAAAAACTATTTTTATGCTTTGCGTTTTTAATATTTATGTGTGTAGAAGTGGAGAGTTAAAATATCGTAATCAATCCAACAATAGGAAGAAGGTATGAGTGTAACAACCCACAAATCCGTACCCCTAGAATTGACTCTATTCACCAACAATCAACTCAAGATGTACGAAAATACGAACCATCAGGATTAAAGAAGAAGAAGAGGTAGAAGAAGAAAATAGAAAACAACACAGAATCTAACCATCGCAGCGAAATAAACTATAATATATAAATACAGATCTTTACTCATCAGAAAAAATATATCTGTTTTACATTACATTACATCAATAGAATACATCATCATCAGAGTTCAACAACATCAATATCATACACTATTCAGTCATATACACTTGATCTCAATAGTGACTACACAGCGAAATAATAATAAAGTACGGAAGTACGTATCGCCATCCAGCTCGTCTCTTGAGCTCCACAGCATCCATTCCTGTATCCTATAATACTCGGTCTGACCCGAGCATTACAGTTAAATAACACCCGAGTCAGTCTGGAATACCAGCGTGAGAAAATCACACTCAAACTGGTTTATTTAAGTTTCAAAATCAATTTTTGAAAACAAAAGCATTTCGTAAGACCATGCCACAAATAAACATGTCGGGTTTTTACCTTACGATAGCTAACACTTTTTATTAAAATTCTCTGATATTATTATAGTGTCTATAGAAAGTAAAATAGAATCTAGCTGAAATGCTTACATCTCACGTTTCAGCAATAGTTGGGCACAATCAAAACCGTACAGGCACGTAGGGAAAATGGATTTCAAAAAATGACTAGGCACTGGGGTATCACCTGACACAGTACGTGGCCTAGATCACAGTACCGAGGAGCACTCCCACTCCTCTGCAACACAAAGCCGGAATCATCCCTTACTGGACAATTCCAAATAAAATCATCCCACGGTTGTGATCAGCAACCGCACACTAAGCCGAGATCGAAAAGAGGGGCATCTAGACAGGAATGACCTTACTCTCAAGTGGGTGCTACCCAAGAAACTTTGCTGCATAACCCCTGATTTTCAGTCATTCCGGTTGATGAGGCTTGAGGTTACACGTTACCTCTTCGGAATATATCCCTTAGAATGCCCATCGTCTACCTGACGATGTTTCGCAAGTATTCGTCCATACAAATCCGTTCCGGGTTCGAACGGAACCGAAAGCACTACTCCTACTACCTCCATTTTGGAAATATCCTCAGGATTAGTAGCGACTAGCCCTTGCACTTCACTGCTCCATCTTCGACTCCGAACACGTTTTTACGAAACGTACAAACCAGATCGAAGTGGTTTTCGAGAAATAAATTCCCGATCCCGGTCTCTTCGCAACGATCAGCGCATTTGGCTAATATTTGATAGTCGGTTATTTAACTATCAACTTTACATTCACAACATCCATCAAACAATAATAATTTCTTTCACATTCTTTTAAAAATATGCTTTTCTTTCACATTCTTTTAAAAATAAATCATTGTTTATTTTTAAACCAATTTACCCATTCACTTAATAAATTCCTATCAAATTTATTTTCCAAATATCCACTGATATATTTCTTCACTTTTATAAACCTGGTTTATAAATTTCATATTCACGTCCTCCTTTAAATTTCAAATCCCAAACTCTTAATCAATCTCCAAATTTATTTTCAGTCTACTCCATCTTGAAATAAATTCCTTCACTTGCTCGAACTATTTCAAAATCCATTACCTTAAAATTTCATTCCTTTACTTTGATTTTAAAAACCCTTTTATTGGAGAATATCGATTCAGATTTCACAAATTTCTTCCTATATTTTTAAATGAATTTAAACCTTGTATTTCCAAATAATCCTTATTACTCGAAATAATATTATTTACGTTAAAATTTATTATCGTCTATCTATTTAAAATCCCCTTTTTCCCATATCCATAATTTCTATATATGAATTTAAATTTTTCCTTTTTCCTTTCCAATTCATTTCCAATTTTATCTGTATTGAAATATTTATTTTACTTGAAATCTTTACTCTTTCTTTTCATAAATCCAATTCTATAAAATTTGATAACTTAGAGTATCAAAAATATATTCGAGCAATCACATTCAATAATTCTAATTTTCATATAATCCATCACAGGCAATCACATATTCATACCCCAGAATATTCAACAATTTATAAAATTTTGAGGAATCCTGTTGGATCCCTCCAACCTGTTCCCTGCATCCACAGATGTTAGCACAATACCAATTCCACTTCAAGGTGGAATACCTCGGTATATGGGATTAATATAAAATCATCAGCTATTATGCGGCGCATAGGGTCTCATCCACTATATAATGTGGGAATCAACAATCTCCAATATATACATATGCCAATATATATATATTGATATATATACTACTATATATATACTATCATATCAAAACAATCCAATCATTCACCAAATATTTAAATTTAACCAATTTAAATTTAAATGTTACCAGATGAGTGAGATTTACTCACCTTTGCTTTTATTTTGCAATCCAATCCAATTCGTCTTGCTTCCTTCAAATTTTTACCTTGTATAACATTATTCAATTTATTAATATTTGAATTGGTCGATCAATTAATTCCTAATACCTTGGTTTTTAACTATTAAATTTGTTATAAATAAATTCCTTATAAATAAAATATTTGAACTAGTAATTTAATTAACCCATGATCTATTTCAACTAATAGTTTAATTAACGAAATATTTTTGGTGACTAAAATAAATTGAATAAGTCAACTAACAAAATAAATTGCCCCATTAAAGAATAACCTTGTAAAATCATTATAAAATTTTATTAACATTGCGTCAATCTTACTATCTATTTGTTTAATTTAAACTATCAAATTTGGTTTTAAACTATTATTTAATTTAAATAGATTTTTTCTATAATAATAACATTTGGTACTAATTTATTAAATAAATAAACTCTCTCTAATAAGATATTTAACCAAATTAAATTTTCAGTACTGTACCGAATAAAATAATCTCTTGTAAAATTAATTAAATAGGTTTTATTAAATAAAACTACTATATATACTATCAATCTATTTAAATAGAAATCTTAACCTAAAAATAAATAAATTTTCTATTAAGTTGTACTGCCTCAATATCAATTATTTAGACTAAAATAAAATTAAAATATCTTACTATAAATTCTTATTTTCCAAAATATTATATGTGTATATATGTATATATCTAAAATCTGTGTATATATCTTACTGTATATATATATTTTTTTTACTCATGAAAATAAAGATATTTTCCTAATATACATATTAAATTTAAAAACAGGATGGTTTTAATCTTCACTGAAAACAAATTCCTTCCTCTTTATATATATATATTTACATATATATATATTCTAATAATAATAATAATAATAATACACAGCATACCTTAGTCTCTCCCCTATCCTACTCGAGCTCCCCTCACCCACGCAGCCACCCACTCGAATGCGACCCCTCCACGCATCGCGAAACCTTAGGCACGCCACAACATCACGCGAACTCCTCCTAGTCAAACGCGAGCTACATCCTTCGTGTCCACAGAGCCGCTGATCGAACTCGATTGCCCTAGCATCGCCCTCGCGTGCGGCTGCTCTACGACATGCAGCTAACCTTCGCGAGCTCCCAAAATCCCCCGATCGAGTTGAAGAAAAAATGCCGTGACTTTCGATTCGAAATCGAATCGATCTCGTTACCCCTTTTTTCGCGAATCAAAGAAATGGGAAAAGGGAAGAGTGCCGTTTGATTTGGTTGTGAAAGAGGTGGAGCGAAGTAAAATAGGAGAACTGGTTTTGAAAGTTCGACCATCCCCTTATTTATATATATATATATATTTTTATTCTCTGCCATTTTCATTTTTCTTTTTGTTCGAACTGATTGCCTTGGAAAGAGAAGAGGGAAAAAGGGTACGGAGGAGAAAGAAAGTTGGCTGGTATAGAAAGAAAGTCGGCTGATTTGATTTAAAAAAATTATTTACCTTTCAAAATACCTTGAATGCCGTAACTCGAAACCCAGAACCCCTATCAAAGTGTGCCCCTAGGCGTTTCTAATATTATAACCATATTCAGAACCCGATGAAACTAGTCTCGAACCCCAACCTAATCGTATGGAGAAGATAGTGTTTTGGACTCAGTAATTAAATTAAATTTCGATATAAATTTAAGTGCGTTTATCTAACGTACGCTCACACATCAACTCCAATTACTATGAAATTTGAAATCCGATAATAATACAATATTACGGATCCAATGGAACTGGTTTCATCAAATTCCGAGACTGTGCCTCGGACGGCTATTTTTAAATATTGATTTGAACAATAAATTTTTAAAACTGGACAAAACACTTTGAAATTCCATTTTAAAAGTTCTATTATCCTCAGTATTGTCAATAAAAAAATTTCAAACCTTCAAATTATTTTTATCAGGCTTAAAACTCCAGATTCAATAATTTACCCAATTCGAATAATTAAATTCAACAATTAATTATCCAATAAATATTGATCTTTCAAATTCAAGTTAAAATTAACCGTTAAAATATTTAAAATAAATTAAATATTCCAATTTAAAATATACAAAAATTCCGGGTCGTCACATTCCTTCCCCCTTAAAAGAATTTCGTCCCCGAAATTACTAACTAGAAAGAATGATCCATAACCCATTAACTATTTTCTCAACTCCAAATAATTTTTAACAACTTACCCAAGCAAATCTTTTTATCAAAGGCACATTAATCCCTTTTCCTTAACTTTCCAACTTGCCCATAAGTCTCAAACCATAACACTTACTTAACAATTCAAATTTAAATTTAAAACCAAATTTGAATTTGAAAATTTTCTCAAAAATTTTCTAACTCCCTAAATTTCTGAAAATTTTTGCCAGCGTCTCCTTTGCGTGGCTAGCTCGGTACAACTACAAAATGGCTCTACGACCTCCCAAATCACAAAAGAAAACAAAAGGCCAAGTGGTTAGATCCAAAAATTCAATCAAATTTCATAAAGAAACTCAAATACATACCTTTTTGTCGGGCCATTAAATTTTATCTTCTAAATCAAAAACTCCAATTATCCATTGCTTTTATACACATGTATACCCTACTAAGCAATAATATCCAATCACAATTTCAAAGTCATTTTATACTTTTCTTTACAAATTTTCAATGTTTGCTTTACTTATGCCCGTACGATGCACATATATCATTCGTACGCAATATCAAATTCGATCGCTCACTCGATCACACAATTTCACTTCCGAACTAGTATCGTCCACTCGATTTCCTAGTGCGGACTCAAATCTGGTTTCTTGATCAGAAACCGTCATTCTCCTTGCATAGCCGTAAACTATGATAGAGAACTTCCAGAATCAATCAACAACCCATATCCAGGTTCGCCGTCGAATATCGAGTGAAAAATTCCAACTCGGATCGATATAACTATCTCGAAATTCTGTGCTCGAATTCTGGATCAAATTGCTTATGCGAATAAAATAATATACGTACACCCTACGTATTTACATTCATTGATTATTACTATCAATTTCCCCTTATTCACATTCATTTGATTTTTATTCACTTAACCACACTTATCTCATTCCACATCTTCCGTTTAAATTTCATTCAATTATTCACTTGGAATAATTTCCTCAATACCAAACTTACTTAAGAGTCTCACCATTCATTTCTTAAGTTTTCATATAAGCATTCTATATATTCTTATATTGTTACTCTATCACTCTAGCCTTTATATCCACTTAACTGACTTTCCAATTCATCTATCCCGAACAATAATTAATTTATCAATCTTAAAATTGGTTTCAACTACTAATTTGTTTTCAAATTCCAACAAAAGTTTATATGCAGACTTTTACGTTCATTAGCTCCTTTAACCATTTCTCAAATTTGAAATCGTTATATCTTTAACAAAAATTTTCTAAAATTTCAAAAATATTCAAACTCCCAAAATTTTCAGAAAATTTTGGGAGAGTCTCCCTTGTACGGAGGAGCTTTTGCAATTTGAAAAGGGATATAAATATATATATACATCGGCCCACACGGCCGGAAAACAGAAAAACAGTTCATATTTCCTATTTTTATTGTGTAGGCGTACCTTATTTAGCATTTTAAAACAAGCGGCTTATTATTTAGCAATTAGCGCAACCCAAAACCAGCTACACGGCTTCCCTGAACCTGTACTAGCTCAATTTAAAAATGTAAGTGCCAAAATCATGTAACCTAACAATATTTTACACATTTAACTAGCAATATAAGAGTTTTAATAAGCAATGCAAGTTAAACAGCACTTAAAGCAATTTATAGGGTTCCGACATTAATTTAAATTGTTTACAACTCATTTATATACACTTCATTCAATTTAACTGGTTTACAACTCAATTTCTTACATTCAATTCATTTTAGCAAAACAAACTTATATTTAATTCAATTGATCTCAAAATCAATTTATTTAACTTCTATCAACCAATAGAACTTTTAATTACTTTGCTTACGTCAAACAATGATTTATTTATGCAGTTTTGCCAATATCCAGGTGAATAAATGATTACTTGAGTTTTACAATCAATTTGAATTGATTCCAGTTCAATTTAGTTTTACCCCATTCCACTTTTAAATTTAGTTGGTATATTCACTGAACCCAATATCAATTCTAATTCATATTTGATAATTTATTTCTGAATTGTATTTTATTAATAACAAGGCCACTTCAAATTATTTCTACTTACTTGCAATTATTTACAATTCAAATTATCACTATTATACTTCAATTCCATTATTCTTTCACACTTTCACTTTTTATTACCAATTTAAATCCCATTAACATATTCACTTTACTAATTTATTCCAATTTAGTTCACTCTCATTTTTTACAATTCAATATTTGATTTTATCTTCAAAAAAATCACTTTAGTAAACTTCTCGAGTTTAAGCTATATTTTTTTTTCTTCACGTTTTGGATTTTACTCCATTTCCAAAATTCCAAATAAATTTATTTTCTTTGCTATAACTTCCTATTCAAGCCACAATTAATTAAATTTTCCAATAAATTTAATTTCCTTACCATTATCAAGGCTAAATTTATTTTAACTCAAATTCCAATTTGATTCAAATTCAACTCAAAATTAAACTCAGTTTAAGCTCATTCATCTTAACTTAATTTTATTTACCCGGCTTTTAGTTTTCAATCATTTTGAAATCACCATTTATTTCAAAATCACACTTCTCACATTTTTAAACCAACCCTTGGTTTTCATTTCCAACAAATTTTCTTTGAAATTTTAAAACAAAACTAGTTTTCCGAATAAATCCATTTTGGCAATAATCCGTCAGTTAGAAATTCGAAAATGAATACTGATGATGCGGCCGTCATCATCAGAATTATTTCCCAATGATCCAAATGATTTCAATGCTATATCACCTTCAAAATCCATTTAAAACAATTTTTCTTCAGAAAAACCTTCCAAAAATAACAATGTTATTATTCATCTTTAAAGCACTTCGAAAAACATTTCCAAAACCTTCGGGAATTTTAAATTTACAGATTTGATTTAAATCAAATTTATCTACAATTTATTTGTATAATTTGTACTTCAACAAATTTCCATTTGATTATACAAGTCATTTCAATTTTATAAATCTTGTTTGTTTAAAATATCATCATCCAAACATCCAAGTTATATAATAATTTAAGAAAATATTCCTTTTATAACAAAAATATATTTTGGGTAAAATTATTTCATTCACCCTTTTCGAAAACAGTATTGTGTCGAAATGTTTTATTCAAGTGTTTAGAAACCCCTTCGATACAGTTGTCCAGACTGTGCCGACGAAGGTTCATATGCCACTCAATAAATCAATCAATGCAATATAAAACCATTTTTATATTCACTAACAAATACGCACTCATATCTATTAATACACTCAAACTCATTTTAGAGTTCTACAAACTCTATCTTAATGAGTAATTCCCAACAGAGCCAAGGTTCTCGCTTAACCTTTCAGCTCTGATACCACTGTAATAACCCGCAAATCCGTACCCCTAGAATTGACTCTAATCACCAACAATCAACTCAAGATGTACGGAAATACGAACCATCAGGATTAAAGAAGAAGAAGAGGTAGAAGAAGAAAATAGAAAACAACACAGAATCTAACCATCGCAGCGGAATAAACTATAATATATAAATACAGATCTTTACTCATCAGAAAAAAAATATCTGTTTTACATTACATTACATCAATAGAATACATCATCATCAGAGTTCAACAACATCAATATCATACACTATTCAGTCATATACACTTGATATCAATGGTGACTACACAGCGGAATAATAATAAAGTACGGAAGTACGTATCACCATCCAGCTCGTCTCCTGAGCTCCATAGCATCCATTCCTGTATCCTATAATACTCGGTCTGACCCGAGCATTACAGTTAAATAACACCCGAGTCAGTCTGGAATACCAGCGTGATAAAATCACACTCAAACTAATTTATTTAAGTTTCAAAATCAATTTTTGAAAACAAAAGCATTTCGTAAGACCACGCCACAAATAAACATGTCGGGTTTTTACCTTACGATAGCTAACACTTTTTATTAAAATTCTCTGATATTATTATAGTGTCTATAGAAAGTAAAATAGAATCTAGCTGAAATGCTTACATCTCACGTTTCAGCAATAGTTGGGCACAATCAAAACCGTACAGGCACGTAGGGAAAATGGATTTCCAACAATGACTAGGCACTGGGGTATCACCTGACACGGTACGTGGCCTAGATCACAGTACCGAGGAGCACTCCCACTCCCCTGCAACACAAAGCCGGAATCATCCCTTACTAGACAATTCCAAATAAAATCACCCCACGGTTGTGATCAACAACCGCACACTAAGCCGAGATCAAAAGAGGGGCATCTAGACAGGGATGACCTTACTCTCAAGTGGGTGCTACCCAAGAAACTTTGCTGCATAACCCCTTATTTTCAGTCATTTCAGTTGATGAGGCTTGAGGTTACACGTTACCTCTTCGGAATATATCCCTTAGAATTCCCATCGTCCACCTGACGATGTTTCGCAAGCATTCGTCCATACAAGTCCGTTACGGGTTCGAACGGAACCGAAAGCACTACTTCTACTACCTCCATTTTGGAAATATCCTCAGGATTAGTAGCGACTAGCCCTTACACTTCACTGCTCCATCTTCGACTCCGAACACGTTTTTACGAAACGTACAAACCGGATCGAAGTGGTTTTCGGGAAATAAATTCCCGATCCCGATCTCTTCGAAACGATCAGCGCATTTGGCTAATATTTGATAGTCGGTTATTTAACTATCAACTTTACATTCACAACATCCATCAAACAATAATAATTTCCCCAGATTATTACTTACCTTAAAAATATCCTTACAGGATATATTTTCCATTTTCCAACTCTTTTGAAAACAGTTTTCAAACTCTGCCTTTCCAATTATTTGCTACTTCCACCGAAATAACCAAGTACAAACATCTTAGATTTTTTTTAAAAATAATTTAAAACAGTGTATTATAAAATATACTTTAACACATTTAAATTAAGACTTACTTTAATACTTTTCAAAATATATATATATACTTAAGAATATTAGATAATACTACTTCAATAATTATTAAAAATATATACTATAGGAATATTTGAAAATAATTATTACTTTACAAAATATAAAACTAAATTTCCTCCCTTAACACAAAATTCCAAGTTACCTTAAACTGAGAACTATTATAATAAATTTGAAAGACTTACTTTAAAATTTAAACATTTAAA
Source organism: Allium fistulosum (assembly GCA_030737815.1). Classification (NCBI taxonomy): domain Eukaryota; kingdom Viridiplantae; phylum Streptophyta; class Magnoliopsida; order Asparagales; family Amaryllidaceae; genus Allium; species Allium fistulosum. The sequence goes on along the minus strand of CM060902.1, from coordinate 651,244,603 downwards.
AATAATAAATTTCCTAAAACATACTTTTTAAAACAACAATAAACCTTTAACTTATATTTAAAATTTACTTTGAAACGTACTTGGCTATCCAGGAAAATATGCTTTTCTTTCACATTCTTTTAAAAATAAATCACTGTTTATTTTTAAACCAATTTATCCATTCACTTAATAAATTCCTATCAAATTTATTTTCCAAATATCCACGGATATATTTCTTCGCTTTTATAAACCTGGTTTATAAATTTCATATTCACGTCCTCCTTTAAATTTCAAATCCCAAACTCTTAATCAATCTCCAAATTTATTTTCAGTCTACTCCATCTTGAAATAAATTCCTTCACTTGCTCGAACTATTTCAAAATCCATTAACTTAAAATTTCATTCCTTTACTTTGATTTTAAAAACCCTTTTATTCGAGAATATCGATTCAGATTTCACAAATTTCTTCCTATATTTTTAAATGAATTTAAACCTTGTATTTCCAAATAATCCTTATTACTCGAAATAATATTATTTACGTTAAAATTTATTATCCTCTATCTATTTAAAATCCCCTTTTTCCCATATCCAGAATTTCTATATATGAATTTAAATTTTTCCTTTTTCCTTTCCAATTCATTTCCAATTTTATCTGTATTGAAATATTTATTTTACTTGAAATCTTTACTCTTTCTTTTCATAAATCCAATTCTATAAAATTTGATAACTTAGAGTATCAAAAATATATTCGAGCAATCACATTCAATAATTCCAATTTTCATATAATCCATCACAGGCAATCACATATTCATACCCCAGAATATTCAACAATTTATAAAATTTTGAGGAATCCTGTTGGATCCCTCCAACCTGTTCCCTGCATCCACAGATGTTAGCACAATACCAATTCCACTTCAAGGTGGAATATCGCGGTATATGGGATTAATATAAAATCATCCGCTATTATACGGCGCATAGGGTCTCATCCACTATATAATGTGGGAATCAACAATCTCCAATATATACATATGCCAATATATATATATCTATATTGATATATATACTACTATATATATACTATCATATCAAAACAATCCAATCATTCACCAAATATTTAAATTTAACCAATTTAAATTTAAATGTTACCGGATGAGTGAGATTTACTCACCTTTGCTTTTATTTTGCAATCCAATCCAACTCGTCTTGCTTCCTTCAAATTTTTACCTTGTATAACATTATTCAATTTATTAATATTTGAATTGGTCGATCAATTAATTCCTAATACCTTGGTTTTTAACTATTAAATTTGTTATAAATAAATTCCTTTTAAATAAAATATTTGAACTAGTAATTTAATTAACCCATGATCTATTTCAACTAATAGTTTAATTAACGAAATATTTTTGGTGACTAAAATAAATTGAATAAGTCAACTAACAAAATAAATTGCCCCATTAAAGTATAACCTTGTAAAATCATTATAAAATTTTATTAACATTGCGTCAATCTTACTATCTATTTGTTTAATTTAAACTATCAAATTTGGTTTTAAACTATTATTTAATTTAAATAGATTTTTTCTATAATAATAACATTTGGTACTAATTTATTAAATAAATAAACTCTCTCTAATAAGATATTTAACCAAATTAAATTTTCAATACTGTACCGAATAAAATAATCTCTTGTAAAATTAATTAAATAGGTTTTATTAAATAAAACTACTATATATACTATCAATCTATTTAAATAGAAATCTTAACCTAAAAATAAATAAATTTTCTATTAAGCTGTACTGCCTCAATATCAATTATTTAGACTAAAATAAAATTAAAATATCTTACTATAAATTCTTATTTTCCAAAATATTATATGTGTATATATGTATATATTTAAAATCTGTGTATATATCTTACTGTATATTTTTTTTTATTTTTTATTTTACTCATGAAAATAAAGATATTTTCCTAATATACATATTAAATTTAAAAACAGGAATGGTTTTAATCTTCACTGAAAACAAATTCCTTCCTCTTTATATATATATTTACAGATATATATATTCTAATAATAATAATAATAATACACAGCATACCTTAGTCTCTCCCCTATCCTACTCGAGCTCCCCTCACCCACGCAGCCACCCACTCGAACGCGACCCCTCCACGCATCGCGAAACCTTAGGCACGCCACAACATCACGCGAACTCCTCCTAGTCAAACGCGAGCTACATCCTTCGTGTCCACAGAGCTGCTGATCGAACTCGATTGCCCTAGCATCGCCCTCGCGTGCGGCTGCTCTACGACACGCAGCTAACCTTCGCGAGCTCCCAAAATCCCCCCATCGAGTTGAAGAAAAAATGCCGTGACTTTCGATTCGAAATCGAATCGATCTCGTTACCCTTTTTTCGCGAATCAAAGAAATGGGAAAAGGGAAGAGTGCCGTTTGATTTGGTTGTGAAAGAGATGGAGCGAAGTAAAATAGGAGAACTGGTTTTGAAAGTTCGACCATCCCCTTATTTATATATATATATATATATATATTTTATTCTCTGCCATTTTCATTTTTCTTTCTTAGAGAAGAGGGGTTCGGCCTCTTTTTTGTTCGAACTGATTGCCTTGGAAAGAGAAGAGGGAAAAGGGGTACGGAGGAGAAAGAAAGTTGGCTGGTATAGAAAGAAAGTCGGCTGATTTGATTTTAAAAAAAAATTATTTACCTTTCAAAATACCTCGAATACCGTAACTCGAAACCCAGAACCCCTATCAAAGTGTGCCCCTAGGCGTTTCTAATATTATAACCATATTCAGAACCCGATGAAACTAGTCTCGAACCCCAACCTAATCGTATGGAGAAGATAGCGTTTTGGACTCAGTAATTAAATTAAATTTCGATATAAATTTAAGTGCGTTTATCTAACGTACGCTCACACATCAACTCCAATTACTATGAAATTTGAAATCCGATAATAATACAATATTACGGATCCAATGGAACTGGTTTCGTCAAATTCCGAGACTGTGCCTCGGACGGCTATTTTTAAATATTGATTTGAACAATAAATTTTTAAAACTGAACAAAACACTTTGAAATTCCATTTTAAAAGTTCTATTATCCTCAGTATTGTCAATATAAATTTTTCAAACCTTCAAATTATTTTTATCAGGCTTAAAACTCCAGATTCAATAATTTACCCAATTCGAATAATTAAATTCAACAATTAATTATCCAATAAATATTGATCTTTGAAATTCAAGTTAAAATTAACCATTAAAATATTTAAAATAAATTAAATATTCCAATTTAAAATATACAAAAATTCCGGGTCGTCACATTCCTTCCCCCTTAAAAGAATTTCGTCCTCGAAATTACTAACTAGAAAGAATGATCCATAACCCATTAACTATTTTCTCAACTCCAAATAATTTTTAACAACTTACCCAAACAAATCTTTTTATCAAAGACACATTAATCCCTTTTCCTTAACTTTCCAACTTGCCCATAAGTCTCAAACCATAACACTTACTTAACAATTCAAATTTAAATTTAAAACCAAATTTGAATTTGAAAATTTTCTCAAAAATTTTCTAACTCCCTAAATTTCTGAAAATTTTTGCTAACATCTCCTTTGCGCGGCTAGCTCGGTACAACTACAAAATGGCTCTACGGCCTCCCAAATCACAAAAGAAAACAAAAAGCCAAGTGGCTAGACCCAAAAATTCAATCAAATTTCATATAGAAACTCAAATACATACCTTTTTGTCGGGCCATTAAATTTTATCTTCTAAATCAAAAACTCCAATTATCCATTGCTTTTATACACATGTATACCCTACTAAGCAATAATATCCAATCACAATTTCAAAGTCATTTTATACTTTTCTTTACAAATTTTCAATGTTTGCTTTACTTATGCCCGTACGATGCACATATATCATTCGCACGCAATATCAAATTCGATCGCTCACTCGATCACACAATTTCACTTCCGAACTAGTATCGTCCACCCGATTTCCTAGTGCGGACTCAGATCTAGTTTCTTGATCAAAAACCGTCATTCTCCTTGCATAGCCGTAAACTATGATAGAGAACTTCCAGAATCAATCAACAACCCATATCCAGGTTCGCCGTCGAATATCGAGTGAAATATCCCAACTCGGATCAATATAACTATCTCGAAATTCTGTACTCGAATTCTGGATCAAATTGCTTATGCGAATAAAATAATATACGTACACCCTACGTATTTACATTCATTGATTATTACTATCAATTTCCCTTTATTCACATTCATTTGATTTTTATTCACTTAACCACACTTATCTCATTCCACATCTTCCGTTTAAATTTCATTCAATTATTCACTTGGAATAATTTCCTCAATACCAAACTTACTTAAGAGTCTCACCATTCATTTCTTAAGTTTTCATATAAGCATTCTATATATTCTTATATTGTTACTCTATCACTCTAGCCTTTATATCCACTTAACTGACTTTCCAATTCATCTATCCCGAACAATAATTAATTTATCAATCTTAAAATTGGTTTCAACTACTAATTTGTTTTCAAATTCCAACAAAAGTTTATATGCAGACTTTTACGTTCATTAGCTCCTTTAACCATTTCTCAAATTTGAAATCGTTATATCTTTAACAAAAATTTTCTAAAATTTCAAAAATATTCAAACTCCCAAAATTTTCAGAAAATTTTGGGAGAGTCTCCCTTGTACGGAGGAGCTTTTGCAATTTGAAAAGGGATATAAATATATATACATCGGCCCACACGGCCGAAAAACAGAAAAACAGCTCATATTTCCTATTTTTATTGCGTAGGCGTACCTTATTTAGCATTTTAAAGCAAGCGGCTTATTATTTAGCAATTAGCGCAACCCAAAACCAGCTACACGGCTTCCCTGAACCTGTACTAGCTCAATTTAAAAATGTAAGTGCCAAAATCATGTAACCTAACAATATTTTACACATTTAACTAGCAATATAAGAGTTTTAATAAGCAATGCAAGTTAAACAGCACTTAAAGCAATTTATAGGGTTCCGACATTAATTTAAATTGTTTACAACTCATTTATATACACTTCATTCAATTTAACTGGTTTACAACTCAATTTCTTACATTCAATTCATTTTAGCAAAACAAACTTATATTTAATTCAATTGATCTCAAAATCAATTTATTTAACTTCTATCAACCAATAGAACTTTTAATTACTTTGCTTACGTCAAACAATGATTTATTTATGCAGTTTTGCCAATATCCAGGTGAATAAATGATTACTTGAGTTTTACAATCAATTTGAATTGATTCCAGTTCAATTTAGTTTTACCCCATTCCACTTTTAAATTTAGTTGGTATATTCACTGAACCCAATATCAATTCTAATTCACATTTGATAATTTATTTCTGAATTGTATTTTATTAATAACAAGGCCACTTCAAATTATTTCTACTTACTTGCAATTATTTACAATTCAAATTATCACTATTATACTTCAATTCCATTATTCTTTCACACTTTCACTTTTTATTACCAATTTAAATCCCATTAACATATTCACTTTACTAATTTATTCCAATTTAGTTCACTCTCATTTTTTACAATTCAATATTTGATTTTATCTTCAAAAAAATCACTTTAGTAAACTTCTCGAGTTTAAGCTATATTTTTTTTTCTTCACGTTTTGGATTTTACTCCATTTCCAAAATTCCAAATAAATTTATTTTCTTTGCTATAACTTCCTATTCAAGCCATAATTAATTAAATTTTCCAATAAATTTAATTTCCTTACCATTATCAAAGCTAAATTTATTTTAACTCAAATTCCAATTTGATTCAAATTCAACTCAAAATTAAACTCAGTTTAAGCTCATTCATCTTAACTTAATTTTATTTACCCGGCTTTTAGTTTTCAATCATTTTGAAATCACCATTTATTTCAAAATCACACTTCTCACATTTTTAAACCAACCCTTGGTTTTCATTTCCAACAAATTTTCTTTGAAATTTTAAAACAAAACTAGTTTTCCGAATAAATCCATTTTGGCAATAATCCGTTAGTTAGAAATTCGAAAATGAATACTGATGATGCGGCCGTCATCATCAGAATTATTTCCCAATGATCCAAATGATTTCAATGCTATATCACCTTCAAAATACATTTAAAACAATTTTTCTTTCAGAAAAACCTTCCAAAAATAACAATGTTATTATTCATCTTTAAAGCACTTCGAAAAACATTTCCAAAACCTTCGGGAATTTTAAATTTACAGATTTGATTTAAATCAAATTTATCTACAATTTATTTGTATAATTTGTACTTCAACAAATTTCCATTTGATTATACAAGTCATTTCAATTTTATAAATCTTGTTTGTTTAAAATATCATCATCCAAACATCCAAGTTATATAATAATTTAAGAAAATATTCCTTTTATAACAAAAATATATTTTGGGTAAAATTATTTCATTCACCCTTTTCGAAAACAATATTGTGTCGAAATGTTTTATTCAAGTGTTTAGAAACCCCTTCGATACAGTTGTCCAGACTGTGCCGACGAAGGTTCATATGCCACTCAATAAATCAATCAACGCAATATAAAACCATTTTTATATTCACTAACAAATACGCACTCATATCTATTAATACACTCAAACTCATTTTAGAGTTCTACAAACTCTATCTTAATGAGTAATTCCCAACAGAGCTAAGGTTCTCGCTTAACCTTTCAGCTCTGATACCACTGTAATAACCCGCAAATCCATACCCCTAGAATTGACTCTAATCACCAACAATCAACTCAAGATGTACGGAAATACGAACCATCAGGATTAAAGAAGAAGAAGAGGTAGAAGAAGAAAATAGAAAACAACACAGAATCTAACCATCGCAGCGGAATAAACTATAATATATAAATACAGATCTTTACTCATCAGAAAAAAAATATCTGTTTTACATTACATTACATCAATAGAATACATCATCATCAGAGTTCAACAACATCAATATCATACACTATTCAGTCATATACACTTGATATCAATGGTGACTACACAGCGGAATAATAATAAAGTACGGAAGTACGTATCACCATCCAGCTCGTCTCCTGAGCTCCATAGCATCCATTCCTGTATCCTATAATACTCGGTCTGACCCGAGCATTACAGTTAAATAACACCCGAGTCAGTCTGGAATACCAGCGTGATAAAATCACACTCAAACTAATTTATTTAAGTTTCAAAATCAATTTTTGAAAACAAAAGCATTTCGTAAGACCACGCCACAAATAAACATGTCGGGTTTTTACCTTACGATAGCTAACACTTTTTATTAAAATTCTCTGATATTATTATAGTGTCTATAGAAAGTAAAATAGAATCTAGCTGAAATGCTTACATCTCACGTTTCAGCAATAGTTGGGCACAATCAAAACCGTACAGGCACGTAGGGAAAATGGATTTCCAACAATGACTAGGCACTGGGGTATCACCTGACACGGTACGTGGCCTAGATGACAGTACCGAGGAGCACTCCCACTCCCCTGCAACACAAAGTCGGAATCATCCCTTACTGGACAATTCCAAATAAAATCACCCCACGGTTGTGATCAATAACCGCACACTAAGCCGAGATCAAATAGAGGGGCATCTAGACAGGGATGACCTTACTCTCAAGTGGGTGCTACCCAAGAAACTTTGCTGCATAACCCCTTATTTTCAGTCATTCCAGTTGATGAGCTTGAGGTTACACGTTACCTCTTCGGAATATATCCCTTAGAATTCCCATCGTCCACCTGACGATGTTTCGCAAGCATTCGTCCATACAAGTCCGTTCCGGGTTCGAACAGAACCAAAAGCACTACTTCTACTACCTCCATTTTGGAAATATCCTCAGGATTAGTAGCGACTAGCCCTTGCACTTCACTGCTCCATCTTCGACTCCGAACACGTTTTTACGAAACGTACAAACCGGATCGAAGTGGTTTTCGGGAAATAAATTCCCGATCCCGATCTCTTCGAAACGATCAGCGCATTTGGCTAATATTTGATAGTCGGTTATTTAACTATCAACTTTACATTCACAACATCCATCAAACAATAATAATTTCCGCAGATTATTACTTACCTTAAAAATATCCTTACAGGATATATTTTCCATTTTCCAACTCTTTTGAAAACAGTTTTCAAACTCTGCCTTTCCAATTATTTGCTACTTCCACCGAAATAACCAAGTACAAACATCTTAGATTTTTTTTAAAATAATTTAAAACAGTGTATTATAATATATACTTTAACACATTTAAATTAAGACTTACTTTAATACTTTTCAAAATATATATATATACTTAAGAATATTAGATAATACTACTTCAATAATTATTAAAAATATATACTATAGGAATATTTGAAAATAATTATTACTTTACAAAATATAAAACTAAATTTCCTCCCTTAACACAAAATTCCAAGTTACCTTAAACTGAGAACTATTATAATAAATTTGAAAGACTTACTTTAAAATTTAAACATTTAAAAATAATAAATTTCCTAAAACATACTTTTTAAAACAACAATAAACCTTTAACTTATATTTAAAATTTACTTTGAAACGTACTTGGCTATCCAGGAAAATATGCTTTTCTTTCACATTCTTTTAAAAATAAATCATTGTTTATTTTTAAACCAATTTACCCATTCACTTAATAAATTCCTATCAAATTTATTTTCCAAATATCCACTGATATATTTCTTCACTTTTATAAACCTGGTTTATAAATTTCATATTCACGTCCTCCTTTAAATTTCAAATCCCAAACTCTTAATCAATCTCCAAATTTATTTTCAGTCTACTCCATCTTGAAATAAATTCCTTCACTTGCTCGAACTATTTCAAAATCCATTAACTTAAAATTTCATTCCTTTACTTTGATTTTAAAAACCCTTTTATTGGAGAATATCGATTCAAATTTCACAAATTTTGTAACGACCCGTATTTTACGGATCGAAAAGTTCGTTAAAATCTGGAATTTTTAGCGTTGTTAAGTCGTTTCAGATTTTGGGTAGAATTTTGTTTAAGTCCTAAGTCGTGACCGAGTTAAGGAATTCGGCGAGTTAGGAGTTGAGTCGTAGTAGCTTAAGTCGTAGGGTGTTGGAGCGACCTAAGGTAGTGGATGACTTAAGGGGTAGGTCGGCGACGACTTAAGGAATGGGGTAATAGTGAATGACCTAAGTGATAAGTCGTGACCGACTTATAGGATTGGCGACCTAAGATAGTTAGGTTGTGGGCTTCTGGGTGAGTTAGCGACCTAAGGGGGATAGGTCGGCAACGACTTAAGGAGTTATGAAATAGGTAGTTTAGCGACCTAGTGCATAGTTAGGTCGGTAGACGACCTAAGGAGATAAGTCGTAGCTGGGTTAAGTTAGCAGGTCGAAGTTAACTCGGCAAGTGTTAAGTCGGAGGCCCTGTTTAGTGTTGAGTTAGGTCGTAGGCGACCTAAGATAGTTAGGTCGCGAGTTTGCTAAGTCGTAGGTCGCGTGAGTTGTTAGGTCGCGCGTACGATAGGTCGCTGGGTTTTGGCTTTGTGTTAGGTCGTCTTTTAGTTAAGTCTTAGGTCGTGATGTTTTAGGTCGCGTGAAGACTTAAGGTGTTAGGTCGCATATTGTTAGGTCGCGATCTGTGTTAGGTCGGTAGGTGCTTGTGTGTTAGGTTGTAGGTCGTAACCCTGTTGAGCTGTTAGATCGGAGACTCTGTTAAGTCGTGTGGGTTTTTAGGTCGGCAAAGCTTTAGGTCGGTGGGTGTTCTTAGGTCGTAGGTCGGAGACGACCTAATTCCGAGGCCGCGACTTAAGGAATTTCTGCTATAAATAGAGGGGATTGTTCTCACTTTTTGGGATCCGGATTTCGAAGCGACGTAGTGCTGCCATTTTCAGAGCTCGACTTCTACACTTCTTCACTTCTTTTCTCCACTCTAATCTAGTGCTTTCTTTCATCCAAATCGAAGATCAAGATTGAAGATTCAAGAGCTTAGATTGAAGATCTTCATCTTTTCAAGAGAGATTCCTTCGTTTGAAGCGGATTAGTGATAGATCAAGCTTGATCCTTCGCTGTCCAGATCTGAAGCATGTTGATTTGAGGTTGTTTAGGTGATTTGGTGAGTGGTGATTATCTCTCACACGGATCCAAAGGAGTAGATCGGATTGTTGGCTTGATTTGGTGTTAAAATAGTGATTTCTATGCATTTTTGTAAACCTAAGTGTAGATCCATGTAGATCCATTGTTCATGATGATTTGACAACCATTTTTGTGTATGATTAACCTATGCAAGTTCATTCATCAAGTTGTACAGATAATTCTCATGTTTTCATGCTTGTTAGACTTTCAACTCTTTAATTACGAAAATGCCATTATTGTTATAATTGTCTACTTAGATCATATTTGAATGCTTGATTGCTTGGATTAATGTTTGATTTGGTTGATTGTTATGAATTAGATGATTGATGGTTTGATTTAGACCGAAGATGATTCAAAAGCTAAGAGAAAGGCTCTTGAATTGGGTAAGCTGCTCGTGGCATATGTAGCGGGATGATGAAGCTCTTATGCGTAGATTTGGTGATGTGATGTTGAGATGAGGCTTTGCGAGGATGTGATGAAGCGAGGCGATCATGTGATGAAGACTTGGTCTAATCCAGACGGGATCATTCCAAGCATGTTGATAACTCGGTGATATGATTCGAGTTGAGGATAATGAATGGATATGAGAATAGTCGTCGAGGAGGATGGCTAGGAGGCTTGGATAACATCGTTGTTGAAGGTTCTAGCATGCTCTAAGCAAGAGTACGTTTGGGCAGATTCGATAGTCCCAACGGCCAACTGTTGATAGTCGAGTACTCTGGGCAGATTCGATAGTCCTAGGCACGGGCTGCGACGACGTGCGGGAGTTATGTCTAGAACCGGGGTTTCCATTAGCCCTTGACGGACGGCTGAAAGAATGTGCCGGTCATTCAATTAACGGTGATATCGAAGCAATGATAACAGTGATAGCCAGAGTCATGGATGTTTGGTTGTATCGTCATTCGGACTCAAGAGCGGTATTTTCTGGGTGCTTATCTGATTTAGGCCTTGGTACTTGGAAAACATCGCCCTTGACTCGAGTGATAGTAGCTTTACTTTAAATTGTATGCTCTGCTATGTTTGCTTCTACTTAGTGTGTGTCTGGGGGCTATCACTGTAGAATGAGGTTGGAGTGGGAGGGTTGTATTCCTATTCCTTTTCCTTTATGCTCTTTTGGTATGTTGTTAGTTAATTTACTGCTCATTAAGACTGTTGTCTGATTCAAGGCTTTATGTTTTAATCCTTATTGCCTTGGGCTGTTCGTCCATCTTGGGACGGGCAGACTAGGTAGCAGGTGACAGGTGCTGTTCTCTTCTCACGATGCTGATATCGAAGACGAGCTAGAGGGTTGCATATTATCTTCTTATATGTACTGGATGTTCCTCTGTTTTGAATTCTCTGAGAGATATGTAGTGAGGCTTGATGTATTGACTATTCGGATGTTTGTATTCAACTATTATGGAGTTTTATATGATGGCATTTTGTTCTGTAAAGCTTCACTATACATATGTTCTATTGTATTTTGTCCATGCGCTGTGAGTAATACGATAGATTCTGTTGTTTAAATTTACCCTGACAATCGTCCATGGTCGCCTGGCACACTTTACAGCGCACTTTCTCTAGATTCGGTGCAGGGGTCATGGGCGGTCCTCACAAATTTCTTCCTATATTTTTAAATGAATTTAAACCTTGTATTTCCAAATAATCCTTATTACTCGAAATAATATTATTTACGTTGAAATTTATTATCCTCTATCTATTTAAAATCCCCTTTTTCCCATATCCAGAATTTCTATATATGAATTTAAATTTTTCCTTTTTCCTTTCCAATTCATTTCCAATTTTATCTGTATTGAAATATTTATTTTACTTGAAATCTTTACTCTTTCTTTTCATAAATCCAATTCTATAAAATTTGATAACTTAGAGTATCAAAAATATATTCGAGCAATCACATTCAATAATTCCAATTTTCATATAATCCATCACAGGCAATCACATATTCATACCCCAGAATATTCAACAATTTATAAAATTTTGAGGAATCCTGTTGGATCCCTCCAACCTGTTCCCTGCATCCACAGATGTTAGCACAATACCAAATCCACTTCAAGGTGGAATATCGCGGTATATGGGATTAATATAAAATCATCCGCTATTATACGGCGCATAGGGTCTCATCCACTATATAATGTGGGAATCAACAATCTCCAATATATACATATGCCAATATATATATATATATATATTGATATATATACTACTATATATATACTATCATATCAAAACAATCCAATCATTCACCAAATATTTAAATTTAACCAATTTAAATTTAAATGTTACCAGATGAGTGAGATTTACTCACCTTTGCTTTTATTTTGCAATCCAATCCAATTCGTCTTGCTTCCTTCAAATTTTTACCTTGTATAACATTATTCAATTTATTAATATTTGAATTGGTCGATCAATTAATTCCTAATACCTTGGTTTTTAACTATTAAATTTGTTATAAATAAATTCCTTTTAAATAAAATATTTGAACTAGTAATTTAATTAACCCATGATCTATTTCAACTAATAGTTTAATTAACGAAATATTTTTGGTGACTAAAATAAATTGAATAAGTCAACTAACAAAATAAATTGCCCCATTAAAGAATAACCTTGTAAAATCATTATAAAATTTTATTAACATTGCGTCAATCTTACTATCTATTTGTTTAATTTAAACTATCAAATTTGGTTTTAAACTATTATTTAATTTAGGGGCATTTCACTAGAAGGACAAACTTTGCAGTCCAATTAGTTTCTAGGACACACATATACAGAAATTAATTTCAAGACCAAAGTCAGCAGAATAATTACTTTTAAGGACAAAGTCAGCAGTCTAATTACTTTCAATGACATAATTTAATAGGATTTTAGGCCTTAGAAATTAATTATTTTGTATTTTGTCCTTAAAAGTAATTATTTCGGTTGTGTGTCCTAGAAACTAATTGCACTTGCTAAAGAGGCCCTTGTGGCTAATTTCCACTAAAAAATTAATTTTGACAAGATTTCGTATGCAGATGGTCAAAGAAGAAATATAATTAAACATTAATGCTACGATGAAAGAATCTATTTAAGATAAACATACAAAGAAAATAGAAAAATGCAGTGTCGTTAAACAGAAAACTAGTAACAATATAATAATTTTGATTTTAAAAGTCAAATAGACAAACTGTAAACAGATTCAGGTGAAACACATTCGGTTTGACCTACAAACCAATGTAGCAGAAAAAAATTCATAGAATTAATTTATAATAAAATCATCAAACAAATAGATCATTAAATGAATCAATAGGATAAAATCAAACTTCAATGCTAATTGATATGGTATGAAAGCATGAAAAACGAAAGCAACTAAAATTTAATAACACACAAAAACAATAGATTCAACAGAAAATAACAAAAGATTTATCTACGGATAATCAAGAACGTTTTTTATTGCAAATTAGGACTTTAAATTATAAAAATTGTTGCAAATACTCAAATCCAGTATGAAAGCATCAGTCATATTGGTGGAAAAGTAATAAATTTGTCAAAGAATGGGGAAAAAAATTATTTTGACTGTACATTAAGAATTTGAATAGAAATTGTGCTGAGTTTTCAGATCTATTAATGCTTTGGGTAGATCAACATTTCATAATTTTCCTCCATTTAAAAGTTGCTTTTAAACTCTATATATAATAATAATTTAAGTACCAAAGTAATAGCATTTATTAGAATTTAGATCCTAGCAACAAAGAGAGTATTGATTAGATCAAGCATATATAAAGAAGTCCGCTGGATGAATCAATGAAAAAGCACTATTTTAGTATTTGATTGCCTATCAAAGTGTAAAAGAAGCATGCAATCCGAATCTGGTTTTAGAATTGACTACCAAACAAAGTGTAAAAATAAGCATACAATAAGAAACCAATATAAATTAGCATAGTAGATATGTGAACAGATTCTGATTGATTTTTTTAAAAGAAAATCAAATATTTATATTGATTTCTATAGTTACATGAGCAAACAAATCATACATTCCTTAAATTAATATAAATAACATAGAAAAGAGTATGAAAAGACGGATTTTTACAGCAAAACGCAAAATTTCAGAACAAATCTACAACATAATCAACATAGAACTTTCACCAGTTTGCAGCATACATCTAAGTGGCAGATCAAATCGACGATGGAGGGATTTCAGACAAATAGTTCTAAACTGTCCGATATTTTGATATTCGATGTCGATCTAAAGCTCGTATATTTTTTATATTATGTTTATTTTATTATTTTATCAAAATTTGCTTTTTATCCTGACATTTTCTGAATTATTTATGCTTTTAAGAATTTCAAAAGAGAGGGTAGGAGAAGATGGAGAGAAGGCAGAAGAAACGGAAAATTTTTTGAGTGATGCTACCAGGTCCAAATAACCAGGGCCACGGAAGTGCGGGACTGGATTCATGGGATTTTTTTTCCCTCCCTTGGTTTTGAACTGGATGTCTTTACTGTAAAATTTTATGAGAGATGCTATAAACAAATTCTGAAACATAACAAAACGATTCAGTAGTTTTTTTTTTTTTCTTCCAAAAAAAAGGGTTGAAATAAACTCACATTATCAGTTTTGAAACCTGCTAATAGGTCGGTAGTGTACATCAGTTTTCAAAACCTTCAAGAATCCAAACATGCATCATAGCTTGTAAATAAAAATCCAAACTGTAACATACACCATAAATATGAACTCCGTTTGAACTTGAAAGACTATGTGTACCTTGATATTTCATTTAGTTACAGTCACTTGTGCCTTCAGAATCAACTAACAGATCAGTTTCCATTTTTTAGCATTCACCAGCTCTACTGCCCAATTTGCAGAGTATTAAACTATGGTAAGTGAAGAAAAAACAACTGCTAGCTAACCATTTCTCATAAAAATGGTATAAAAGGTTAAGTTACGTTAAAGAAAAATATTTCTATTGTTCAATTTCTACTGTTATATGGAAAGTCAAGATCAATGAACTATGCAGAAGTTGATGGTGCGCATAATATACTGTTTCAAAGGCTTTATTTTTTGGGCGTTTCATGCCTTACGAATTTGTTATAACAATACACATAAACTAAAAAAAAATTAGGAGTAGGCATAAGAAAAACTAATAAGATATAACATGTTAAATGTGCATTGATGGAACCTCGCCTATCTAGGTCAGGTCTTGTTGCTAAGATGAAAATATTATCATACGCTGGTGGTTTGTCATATACATCCTACCACTGAGGTGTTTACATTAGACAATACATAAAGTTGGGAACTGAATTGATTGATGCCTTCTTCATACCATTCCTGAAGTAAACAAACAACAATCGATGAAATAATATCTTCCTAGGTAATGTGTAAGAAATTCTTATATAAGAGGATTTTGATACCTCAAAACAGTTAGATTATAGCAAAGAACTGCCTCAAATGGATTGACAGCCTCTAAGTCATAAAGGACATGAACCACCATATTGCATTAAACAGAAACAATTTTGGTTATATCCATGACTACAGAACACAAGGTGAGAAATTAAATATTTTTGCATGTCAGATCAGTAGAAGTTGTTTGACAACTTTCAAATTTACAAACCAACTGTGTTTTATGTAGATACAATCACTGCAGAAGTTTACAAATGAGCAAGCGCAAAGATTGATTATAAAAATATTTAACACAAAGGTCTGTGTATTATAATATGTATTTGGAGAGAAAGCACAACAGAGCTGCCAAGCTTATACCCTAACCCGCATTTCATTCTCACCATCTGATTCTGGAAGATCGAAGGGCTAATATCTTCAGATATAGCAAGACTCGGATTACCAAGTATATGGGCCGGGCCTATATCGTTTCTTTTCTGTATAAATACATGTATCATTTCTGTATTTCTTTGTACAATTGAGTATTATATCAATACAATTTTATCTGATTACAAATTATATCAATTCTCAATATGGTATCAGAGCATAAAGCCTAAAGGCATTCATCTTCTCTTGCTGATCATCACTGAAGACGAAGCATCACTTCGTTCCCCTCAGAATTCATTCTCATCACCGGGGATTAACCTCTCCGATCAAGCATCAGCATCATACCCGTACCTTAACCGTGCCACGCCAAGAAGGGATCAGAACATTGTCTTCACCTCCACTTCTGGCTGCACAATTAAGTTTCCTTCTCAAGATTCATCGGTGCCATATCAAGAAAGCTCCAGTCAACTTTCTGATTGCATTGAAGATCCCTCTGTTTTTCTTTCCTGTTCAAGAAGCAAGGCAGTAATCAGTTTTTACCAATATTCCTGCAATGGATCACAATGATGACGATGTAACATCATCAACATCAAGAAATGAGGAAAGGGAAACTGCACCATCCCTTGTCAAACTCAAGAGCAATGTTATAACCATTCCCCTTGATGAAGATAACTATATTTTATGGAAGTACCAAATTGACACAGCCTTGAAAGGGCATGGCCTTCAAGATTATATCAAGGGCACAATATCCATCCCACCTGTCATGAAAAAGGACAGAGAGGGAAACACTGTTAATAACCCAGATCATGCAAATTATCAAAAACAAGATAGTCTACTATCTTCATGGTTACTATCTTCTATAAGTACTAGCCTGCTATCACAAGTAGTTGGATGCAATTCCTCTCATGAAATATGGTCATGCATTGAACAGATTTTTAATTCACAATCGGCAGCAAGGATAATGCACTACAAGAGACAACTACAAGGTGCAAGAAAGGAAGATATGAGCATGAGAGATTATCTTGCTAGAATCAATAACTTATGTGATAAACTAAGTGCAGTGGGTCACAAGATTTCTGACAGTGAACAAATCCTCACCATAACTAATGGTCTTGACGATGAATATGAGTCAGTGGTTACTTTTATAGCATCTCAAAAGACACTTCCTGATCTACAATACGTTCAGTCTGCCCTTATTGCTCATGAAGGAAGAATAGAGCAAAGAAAGGCTATACAATCTGAAATGTCTGTCAACTATGCATCTGGTTTCAATCCAAGAAACAAGAATCAACAAAAACCCACTCAAGGCCAAAACCCAAGGACTGACAATCAACAGCCAAGAAGCAATCAACCTCAAAGAGGAAGAGGCAGAGGCAGAAATAACTATAACAATAGAGTTAAATGTCAAATATGTGAAAAATTCGGTCATGTAGCCAACAAATGTTATTTCAGATTCAACTCTGAATTTAACATAGGACAGTCAAGTCAAAGGGGGCCTAACATCAATATGGCTCAAATAAATCAGCAGACAAAAACAGGTGGTGATGCTCTCAAAACACAAGGCAGTAATGGTGATGACTCGGTCAAACCAGAAGATCTAAATTCTGAAGATTGGTATCCGGATTCAGGAGCAACAAACCATGTCACTAACAACCTTCAGAATTTAAATCTTGGGAACAAGGGCTACTCAGGTATGAAATCCATAAGTATGGGCAATGGTGAAGCTATAAATATATCACATGTTGGAATTGGCAGTATTATAGGTAAGAGGGAATTGTTTTTAAACAACTTATTAAGAGTACCCAAAATCAAGAAAAACTTGATAAGTGTTTCTCAATTTGCCAACGACAATAATGTGTATTTCGAGTTTCACCCTAATTTTTGCTTAGTTAGGGACTTACTGAACAAGAACATATTATTACAGGGTAGTTTGGACAAAGGCTTATACAAATTCACTTCCATCAAGTCAAATAAAGATCATGAAAGGGGAAACTGGTGTAATAATATCAATAGTAGCATGTTAAATAGAGGAAATGTTGTTGAATGTTGGCACAAGAGACTGGGACATCCCAGCAATGATATTGTAAAAAGAATTTTACAAGATAATAAAATAGAATTTAATAATGTACCTATTTCTGAGATTTGCACACACTGCCAGATTGGCAAAATACACAAATTACCATTTGCTAGGTCTGAAACTATTCACAGCCAGCCATTAAGTCTGATTGCAGCAGATCTATGGGGCCCTGCACCACACATCTCATCTCTTGGTTACAGGTATTATCTTTCTTTAGTTGATGCCTACTCCAGATATACATGGATATTCTTCCTCAAAACAAAATCTGAGACATCTAGCATAATAAAACACTTTATTACTCTTGTTGAAAGGCAAATTAATAACAATGTAAAAACTTTCCAAAGTGATGGAGGAAAAGAATTTTTACCTCTCAAAACTTTCTTCCAAGAAAAAGGCATTTTTCATAGAATCACATGTCCTCATACATCAGAACAAAATGGGTTAGTTGAAAGAAAGCATAGACACATAGTAGACACTGGTCTAACATTAATGTCACAAGCTTCTATACCCATGAAATACTGGAGTGATGCATTCTACACATCAGTTTATCTCATAAATAGAATGCCCACTAAAGTATTAAAGGACATGTGCCCCTATGAAAAACTTTATGATCTAAAACCCAATTATCATTTTTTGAAAACCTTTGGGTGTCTTTGTTTCCCATACCTCAGGCCTTACAACAAGCATAAGTTAAGTTTAAGGTCAAGCCCTTGTACCTTTTTAGGTTACACCAACAATCAAAAAGGGTACAAGTGTTTAGACAACAAAGGGAGAGTTTACATTTCTAGACATGTTGTGTTTAATGAAAACATATTTCCTTTTGCAGAAAAAAATGTTACTGCAAAAGGAAAATCAGATGCATCAAATATTACTGTTCAACACATTCCTGTCTTACCTGAAAATCTCACCACAAACAAAGATGACAAAGGCCAAGCCTCAACAGAGAAATATGCCTCAGACACAAGATCAGAGTGCAGTTCTGACCCATCACCACAGATACATGAAGATATACCACATACTGAAGATAATGGAAACAATGCATCCACTGAAATTGAAACATTAGAGAACACAACAAATGATGGTAATCATGATCAACAACAACATGTCACAGCTATTGGTCATCACATGATGACAAGGTCAAAAAGTGGGATTTTTAAACCAAAAATATTTTCTGCTTCTATCAGTGACATAGAACCACAAAATTATGAACAAACTATCAGACATGATGAATGGAAGAAAGCCATGGATGAAGAATATCAAGCACTTATGAAAAACCAAACATGGAGCTTAGTTGATCAGCCAAGAGACAAAAATATTGTGGGATGCAAATGGACCTACAAAATTAAGAAAAATGCTGATGGCAGCATAGCTAAACATAAAGCCAGACTTGTTGCAAAAGGTTACTCGCAACAATTTGGTTTCGACTTCAACGAAACCTTTTCCCCCGTAGTAAAACCCACTACCATTCGACTTGTATTAACCTTGGCCTTATGCAAAAACTGGCAAATAAAACAGCTAGATGTATGCAACGCTTTCCTAAATGGAGAACTCCACGAAGAAGTTTTTATGCAGCAGCCAGAAGGATACATAGTTGATGACAACAAAGTATGCAGACTACGCAAAGCAATTTATGGCTTAAAACAAGCATCAAGGTCATGGCATGAGAAACTGAAAGCAACACTTATAAAATTTGGTTTCACTCCCACCAAATCTGACAGTTCACTATACATGAAGAACAATGGGAGCATTATTTATCTACTTGTTTATGTTGATGACATCATCATTACCGGTAACAACAACAGTGAAATCACAAATACCATACAGCTACTCGACCAGACTTTTGCTATCAAAGACCTAGGGGACATAGACTACTTTCTGGGCATACAAGTGACAAGGAAAAACAAATCGGAAATATTCCTATCCCAAAAGAAATATGTTGGAGAAATCCTCAAAAGAGCCAACATGAATGAAGCCAAGCCTTTACCTACTCCTATGATTACCAACTTACATTTATCTAAGCATAGAGGTGAAGCTATCGAGAACACCAAACAATATAGAAGTATTGTTGGTGCCCTACAGTATGCAACTATAACTAGACCTGACATCTGCTATAGTGTGAATAAGGTATGTCAACATATGCAGAATCCCCTTGACGAGCACTGGAAGGCGGTTAAGTGCATTCTCAGATACTTGAAAGGGACTCAAAATCATGGATTATCACTAAAAGCTTGCAACGATATAAACATAAATGCTTACAGTGATGCAGATTGGGCAAGTGACATAGATGACCGCAGATCCACTTCTGGACACTGTGTGTTCCTCGGACCAAATCCAATTTCATGGTTACAAAAAAGCAAGCCACCACCTCTCACTCCAGCACAGAAGCCGAATACAGATCACTCGCAGGCGTAACTGCAGAAATAACTTGGATCGAGACCCTAATGTCTGAATTAGGGATCAGCAACCAAAGAAGGCCAGTCGTATGGTGTGACAATCTAAGCACCATATCTCTCTCCGCCAATCCCATACAACACTTGCGTACAAAACACATCGAAATCGACTTGCATTTTGTACGCGAGAGGACAGAGGCAGGAAAATTGGACGTGAGGCATGTCCCCACGTATTATCAACGGGCTGACATCCTAACCAAAGCCCTCTCAGCAAAAAATTTCCTCAGATTAAAGGAAGAACTAAAAGTTTTGGAAGACAAGGATGGGAAAGAGGAGAACGAGAAAACCCTAGATAGAATTGAAGGCGGCTATTTGGAGAGAAAGCACAACAGAGCTGCCAAGCTTATACCCTAACCCGCATTTCATTCTCACCATCTGATTCTGGAAGATCGAAGGGCTAATATCTTCAGATATAGCAAGACTCGGATTACCAAGTATATGGGCCGGGCCTATATCGTTTCTTTTCTGTATAAATACCTGTATCATTTCTGTATTTCTTTGTACAATTGAGTATTATATCAATACAATTTTATCTGATTACAAATTATATCAATTCTCAATAATATGCAATATCGATTCTGTATAAAAAAAAATAGAAGTCGGCATAAGAAGCATATAATACAGGAATAAAATTAATGTGTTGAATGAAAATTAATTTTGGAGTAAGTAGTGAATCTCCGCACTGGTATCAGAGAAAAACAGTTGCTTTATTTGTTGATGAATACTTAGGTCCATCAATATTTGATTCTGTATTAAAATACCGCATAATATAACAGGCAACATAATGACTGCATGAAAACATTAAAAACTGAAAGGCCAAACAAAATGAACAAAACCCAAAAGAATGTATTATTCCATCAACACGTAGAGAGTTTTTTCTCACATCACAGTGGCAATTAGGGAAAGGCGGTGGCTCTCCTGTCCCTCACAACCAAGTCGGCAGTGGAGCCCTCTGCACTTGGAGACCCGATTGAAAATGTGGTCTATAAAGACCACTAACATCGAGGTGACAATTACAAAGCTTCAGTAGAAGTTTGCAAGGGTTGAGGATGAAATGAAGAAATGAGATGAACTTCAGTCCTGTTTAACCTCTCAATTTTCAAATGCTTCCTCTATGATTGAAAGATTAAAGGTTCAATGCGATGGTTAGGTTTTCTTCTTTTTTCCTTTTTCTTTTCTTCTTTTTGTGGGTGCGATTTGGGCCAAAAAAATTGTTATCAAATGAGTAAGTAGGATTATGTATGGACAAACAATACTTCAAAAGGTTAAAAAAATGGAATGAGCACATAAATGACGTATTTTAAAATGCTGGAGCACAAATTGTCCGCAAGCAATGTTTGGTTCTTATTTTTAAGCTTAAGTAATAGATTTTATAGAGCTCACGCTTGGATTGAGATGTATTATGTTAGGTCGAAAATTTTTGTACACATGGCACTATTATATATGATTCTCCAACTTCGGTCAAAGATCTCTAGCTCAAGTGGTTAGATAGAAGTTCTAGAGGTGTGACGTTTTAGACAGAAATTCTAGATGCCATGGATTCGAGACCTTGAGACATCATTCTTGTTATTAAAAAAAATGATTCTCCAACTTCTTATCCTCAACTAAGAAGCAAAAAGGCATATAATTTCATCCATGCTTTTGCCTACAATATCATTATAAATGAAAACCAAATAACTCACTATTATTTACTATTTATGTTTTCTTACATATTACTACGCTGTTTTATTACTCAACTTGTGACAGATTATCAAATACTTAATTTAATCATTTATTAATTATATTCTCCCATTGAATGTTCATAACACTTCCTTTGCATGAGCATGAAATGACTATTAGCCAATAGATAAACAAAGTTAGAGGTTTCAAAAATACATAGGATTGTACCACATGCTACCAGTCCACCATTTACTCATCTCAAAATCATATATGGTCCTATCTTCCAAAGATCGACAACATACACCTCCTAAATTTCCATCACCATCATCTTCATCTACATAATTCGTACAATGGTTCTTAGGAACAAAGAAAAACCTTCCTTCAAACTCTTTTACTTGTGCATCAATGCTCTCCATCTCATCCAAAACTTTAGCAAAAAACACTTTATTGCTCATCCTATCTTCCCAAACTCTGGATAAGCTCGAAGTAGGACACCCTAAAAACAATGCTTCGTTGCCATCTAAATTACTGTTCCTGATTCTCTCCCAAGCCATGACTTCTTCATTAAGCCTAAACATGATTATCCTCTTCCTTTTCAAAAAGAAGGATACAAGTTCACCTTTCAACTCAAAGAAGTAGCATTCGTCCACTTCGTCGATATCCATTATAGCTCTTGGTTCATAAAGACAAGTCCAATCTTCTTCAGTCGGATCATATGTCGCGATATTTCCAATCATACTCATGCAATAGAACAAACCATTACGGTATATAGGGGTGCAATCCGATAATTGGAACTTGTATTCATTTTCGAAACGCATTTCCTCCGACCAGTTTCCATCAATGTACAAAGTAATACTGACTATCATCACTATACAGTAGATTCCAAAAATCATAAAATTATCAGGCAACTTAGTAGATGGAGAAGGTGGCGGTGGAGAAGAGAATGCACATACACTCCTGCTGTAGGATTCATGCATTATGTCTGGCAGTTTATGCATGGATCCTGTAAATGGATTTAGAAGCAAGTACTTGTATTCACCAGGTGAAACCAAAAGCCATCCATTGGATGTGAGATGTATGGATGTGCATGAGAGATCGTACGGGCATGCTACCCTGAATGTTTTGTTAAATGCAGGACTGTAATAGTGTATCTCTTTATTATCCTGTGGTTCCTTGTATATCAGTAATGGACAGACATCTGTAGCAAATGCATAGTTGAAGTCTTTAGTGCCCACATTTGATAGAATGTACTTGAACTCTATTGCTCTTACTAAATACAATGGAAGATCCGACCAATCTGGTTCCCCTTCTTCTTTTGTAATCTCTTTGTTTCTACTTTCCATGGATTGTATTGGCATGTTTGGTTCTGTGATGTGAACAGTGCCGATCCAATGGTATAGGTTTTTCTAGCTGAACTTTTTTATAATAAAAAAATCTTTTACATTGCGCTAAATTTGAAAAAAAATAATGCAAAAGTTTGAGCAAACAAGAATTTAATACGCTGAACATAAATTTACACTCTGCTTATTTCGAAATTTGCATGATTTAGGGACAGTGGCATTTTCAAATATCAGTTCTTTGCAAGAGAGTCTAAATCATTAATGATCCTCATAATAAATAATAATTAACCGTCAAATTTAGTTGAAAAAATAGCTTTTATCAATTATCACTATCTCATAATTTACTCAAATTCTTAAAAATCGACTTATCAACTAAAGTGAATATCAGATTATCAACTCTCTCTCATGAATCATGATTAAAGTGTGTTGAGAATTATCTAACTCACTTTATAGTGTGATAATTTGGTAATTTATCTCCACTTTAAAATGTGATTGAGTAGCTTTAACTCACATTCTCTATTTCAAGTTATCAATTATCGGAACACTTAAAAATTCCTCACATGGTTAATTAGTGACAGAAAGTCAACACACTTTGCGATGGAATTGTCATGGTTCGTAGGAAACCTTTATTTTCCTATAATTTTATGAAAAATATCTAAAATTATTTAAATTTCCATCACATATTCATGATAAAGTACTATGGAATAGCAAAGCAATTTTATTTATTTTTAAATAAAAGACTAAAGGAATGATATCCGTCACAAATTCATTGGAAATTTGTTGCAAATGGCTACGGTTTTGCCATGGAATATTAATATTCTTTCAAACAACAAATCATAAAACATTTCAGCACAAACCCATGACAAATTGATATGGATTAACAACAGATTTACCATGGAAACTTATTATTCTTCCAACCGACAAATTATATATAAATAAATTACAAAACACTCTATCACAAACACATTACAAATTGCTATGGATTAGCACAGATTAACCATGGATTTGTCATAGAATATTAATATTTTTCCGGACAACAAATTACAAAATAAATTATAACATTCTGCCGCAAACCCATGACAAATTATTATGGATTATTAATATTTTGCCATGGATTTAATATGAAAAGTTTTTGAATGTATACTAGAAAAGCGCAATTGTTAAAAAAAGTCCATCTCAAAATAATGGCAAAACTAATACGGATTAACAATGGATTTGTCATGGAAATTTCTTTTCAAAAATATAAAAAATATAACTAGTGTGAAATTGACAAAATGAACAATGGAATTTTGTTTTAATTTACAGTTTCTATCAAATCCATCATAGAATCCAACTATTTTTATTCCTTTTTCAATTGTTTCTATCATAAATCCAATGATATATTTCTCTTCAAAGCCATAAATTAGTTATGATTATAGGTTGTTATCAACAAAAACCATGATTACATGGTAAATAAAAAATTATTGTTCAAAATTTTTAAACTATACATAAATTAAACTGCTACGGTCTTTCCTTAATGAAACTAAAATCAATAAGGATGTTGAAATCTGGTCCGTCTGCACATTCCTACATGGGACAACATAGTTTGATCAACACATTTGACAAAAAGAACCTTTTGTAGTTATATACGACTAAACTTATATATATACCACACCACCTCCGTTATTTTTTCCAATGTGGGACATGTGCGCCCACTACCCAAACATAATGCGAGACACCCTCACAAAGGGGTTATACTCACTTGCTACTCAAGAATGATATTACATAAATATAAAACATGTGTAGAATAATATTGCTAAAGATAATATTTAGCAAGTTACACCAGTAATATGTTATACTAACACGCTACTCAACTTTATATAGAGGTATGTTGCCAACCTATTATCATGAAGAGATGGATGAAAGGTGCCATTAAAAATATAATCATAGATTAGAAACTCTACATCAAGTCACAACAACAACAACAACAACAAAACCGTTTACAAATTACCACGGTGGTAAAAAAAATGACTCATATACATCAACTACTGAGATAAGATAGCCAAAAAAGGTCAAGCAAAGTGGTGGCTGGGTGGATTCAAAGGTCGTAGATTAGAGACGCATACAAATTGCCAAAATCACGTTTATGGAATTCAACAACAAAATAGAATTTTATGGGTATTTTAGGTACCTGTTTTGATGAGAACTCTGTAGCCACGGTGAGAATTTTGGTGGTGGTTGTGAATTGTGATGAAAATTTGGGTGTGGCGGAGCGAGAGAACTAGCTTTCGGAAGTTGTGAAGACGGGAGGAGCGAGAGTGAGACCGTGAGCGTGAGGTGGGACTTTTCTTATAACAACATCAAAAATAGGGACCTGCAACACTTTTCTTGTATTGTGTCTACTTTTATGTTTTATTTTATGTCCTAATGTATTTTTGTATGGATGAGTGAATAGTAACTTTACTATTTTGTTAATACGATTCTTGTATATATACTGAATTATCGCATTTTTTAAAGAATTTATAAATGGATTGATGAACATTAAATAATTTAAATAATATGAAAGTAGTATTTTGAATTTTAAGTCTTTTTTTTCTCAATTTAGTTAATTATTTAACTGGGAAAAAACACATACATAAATAATATAATATAAAAAATGAATGATCAACATAACTAATTAAATATAAGGAGTTGAATGTAAAAAAGTTGGTGAAAATTGAGAAGAGCTTTATACATATTTGTAAGTGAGAAGAGCATCAGTTTTATGGTTAGCTTATCTACATGTGAAGTTTTATTCATTATTTAGTTCTCATTTTTAAACAATTTTATTTTATAATTAACCATATATTTCATGTTATTGCAGGAGAATCATGCTTACAACTTTGATAATTGAAAAATAACGTTGTGTAGCATTTAGTCGAGTTATGATTTAATATGGTTTGATAACATGTTAAAAGTGAAAATGTTTACATAATTTAATATCGGTGTAATATGCACGTTCACATCGTATGTTGTAAAATATAAATTTACCTTTTAAATGTTGTTAAAAATGAAATTATGTTATGTAATGCACTATAATTTTTCTGAGATAAGTAAATTAAACATTAAAAGAATTATTATTAGTTATGTAAATATTTTATGTTACGTGATTTAAATATCTTTATATATCTGTATATAGAAGAAACAATTTTAACATTATTCCCATATATATGAATATTGTATATATTAAAATTCTCATATTTTTAGGATTTATTAGATAAATTAATGAATATTGGATAATCATTTTTATTTAAATAGTTTAAATTTAAGATTACACAATTGGTTAAATATATGGACTTAAATATAGAATATTAAAAGATAACTAAGAAAAGTTTCTACGCAACTGCAAAAAAAATTAAAATTTAGGTATTTGAAGTTAATAGCCTTTTAATATGCAATATATGATAAATTCATTTATTAAATAAATTATCAATATAAATTTATTATTATCATTAATGTATGGACTTTAATGTAAAACTTAAAAGATAATTAAAAAGGGTTTCTATGTAAATATGTGTAAAAAAAATTAGGTATTTGAAGTTAATAAATTTTTACCATGTAATGTATGATAAATTCATTTATTAGATAAATTATAAAATAAATTTATTATTGTCATGAATGTATATAATTTAAGTTATGTGATTTATGTTTGTACCAAAAATGGGCACAACACTCTTCGGGAGTTGTTTGAAGAGATAAAATGAAGATTATAAATGTAAAACAGAGGTTATCTAACAAAAACTCCAACAAACAGAAATGTAAAATGCACAGACAAGCAATTTAGAGTAGTTCGGCGTATAGCCTACGTCCACTATGAAGTTTTGATGATTTTATTGATTCTCTTTTAACGATTACAAGCGGTTACAGCAATGAACAGCGGATTACAGATTAGAATTCGAAATGGACAGCAAAAATAGGATGCAAATCTCAATCCGGCAGAGTCTGGACGCTTCAGAGAAAAAAGATCCTTTTTCTGTTGATTCTGGGGCTCTATTTATAGGCGTAGGAGGCTTAGAATTCGCTCAAACTCCGGGAGACTTGGTCTGGCACGTGAGGGGGCCCACGCGACCGTTTCCAGAAAGTTTGGAGTCAATCTGCGATCGACACGAAGTCATTTCGTATCGATCAAGATTACCTCCAATTGAGCTCAAATTTGGTGGAGATGTTCCTTGGTATGCGTGCAACCTTTGGTTAAAATTTCATGGTATTTGGATCAGTGGATTGAGAGATATTGTCGATACGAGGCGATGTTCTTCGCTAGGCTGTCTGGTTCGAATCCATTTCTCTGAGCTGAGGGCTTCGAATCGATGGTGTCACGTGCTTCTGTGAAGACGTGGAACGCACACTTCGCCTCGATCCGGGCTTTACTCCGAGTCGACTCCATATATCTCGGCGCATTCGCATCAAGGGATGACGTGGTGCACGCGCTTCGCCTCGATCCGATATTTGCTCCGTGTTGATTGCTTCGACTCCATGTATCTCGCCTCGTTTCCTTCGAGAGATGACACGTTATCCAAGCTGGTTGACCTGATGGATTCGAGTAGGACTTCATCCATGGATACGAAGCAAGCATTGACTGATGGATACGAAGTAGGCACTGAATGATGGACACGAAATAGACATTAAGTGATCGTTACGAACCAGGTGACTTATTGATGGATACGAGCAAGTCTTTCCGGCTGAAGGTTCTATCAATACGAGGCTTATAACTGTGTGGACTTAATCATCCTAATTGACATGCGATCGATGGATGCGAAACGAGTGATGGACACGGGCTGGTTGGATACGAAGCAAGATCCACTCACGGACATGAAATCACCGCTGATCTGATGGATGCGGAATCACCCATAGCGATGGATACGAAATCTGGGCCGGGCTGATTGATACGAAATCCATCGAGACGAATTCGATGGATTCGAAGCATGCTTAGCTTCGATCGATACGAACTGCTGCTTCCCGATGGATACGAAAAGACACTCTCCCCTTTGACTTGCATCCATCATAACTCGAGCATATGAACTCGGATCGATCTGAAACTTGGAGCGTTGGTTTGCTTTACTTTCCCGATCATGTCTCATCGTTTGGGGCTTGATCCGGACTTGGTCAAAATTCAACGATATCCATGACAAACGACATTTGGAACCCAACTCCTTGGTGTCCTGGCCTTGCCAAAAGGCGGGATAACATTTGCCCCCCAAAGTACGTCTTGTGAAAACATGACGTGCTTTGAAAAGCTGCAGGTCTTCTTTGAATAATTTGAAAGTCGTACCCTTTGGTCATTCTCTTGTATCGGTCCTCTCATGAATCGATGCTAACAGTTGGAAAGCCTTTCTTCGTATCGATGTGGGTTGACTTGATGGATACGTAAATGGTCATCCATATCGATCGTCACAAATCGCGGTGGATTTTGATTTGAATTGGCGATATCTGGTGGATACGAAATGGATGTTCGTATCGATAGATTCTGATGGATACGAAAGTGACGCTCGTATTAACAGGTCTGCTCTGTTTCGAATCGATGGCTCATAATTTGGATGTTTCGAAACGATGGTGTCTGGTGAACATTTCGCCTCGATGAATGCACAGCTTGATGTATTCGAAGAGAGCGTTTGCATCGACCCATCGCATTCACATGGCCTCCCTGTGCGCTTCGAACCGATAAAGTCTGGTGGGTTCGAAACGAGCCTTCGTTTCGATGCGCCGTCTGACTGGTTGCGACCGGTCAGATTGACTGGGAGTCGAATCGACTCGGTTCCATCCTAGGCTTCGTATAAATACCTGGGACTTCGTCACTTCTCACTTTTTTTACCTTTTACTTTTTACTGCTGTTCTCTGTTCCTCTTTTATCTCCGTATCGATAGACCGAGAGGAAGTATTGTTCACTTTTGAATCGACCCAAACCTTCGATCCTTCGAGATTTAACTTCTAAAATCAGGTGATTAGCGGATAAGATTATGTTAATAATGATAAAACTCAAGACTCCAATCATCCTCCTTGCTTCTATGGCCGAGTTCGATAAATTCGAGATCTGGACGAGAGAAAACGAGATCTGGGGATGGAGCGTGGCCATGGAGTTAAAACCCTTTGGGGAAGAAGGAGACAAGGAGGAAAACATTTCAAATCCACTTCGTATCGTCCTGGACTGGGAGTATTCGTATCGATCCAGACTGTATATGCTCGCATCGATATGGAGACGACGGCGGCGGTCGAGATGATGCCACTGCCTTCAGATCGATGCGAAATCGGTGTTCTCGATCGACACGATATGTGTCGAGTCGAACCTGATCGACACGAAGCATTCCCACTTCAGCCTGATCGATACAAAGCATCCCCACTTCCGCCTGATCGGTACGAAGCATTCCCACTTCAACCTGATCGATACGAAGCACTCCTTCGCCAGGGCGATCGATACGAAAGTATCGATTCGAACGTTGCCACGTCGAAATACGTGATCCCCCTGCCTCGATATGGGAGTGAGGTGCGGTGATCGATTCGAAATTAAATCTTTGACAAACATATGGAGTTTCTGAAAACCCGACCACTTGACTCCGACGAGCTTCTGCCTTGCATAACTGAACTTGATCATAGCATTGCATACTTGACTGCCTCTTGAAGCTCGTTGATGGAACTGTTATTTAACAAAAACAAGAGTATAAGCAAACTTTAACTTGAATCGATCGCCGTCATCTGGATGGCGCGGTCGTGACGGTCAGCGATGACGGTCATGCCTGTCTGATTTCCAGAATTTCGTCGCTTGCATGTTTTCTTTAACTCTGTAAAATTTGCTCAAGTCACGCACAACATTTGCACTACACAACACATTCATGCACTTTACACTGGGGAATGCACGGGCTTTTTATCATCTAATGATGGTTTCTCGTGAGTTAGCTAGTGATGGAACCGTCAAGTTCGCAGCAGCAAGAAACTCAGAACCCTATCCTTCCCAGACTTGAGATTCCGGTCATCGAGACCGAAGCTATTGGTCCAG
This sequence comes from Allium fistulosum, assembly GCA_030737815.1. NCBI lineage: Eukaryota > Viridiplantae > Streptophyta > Magnoliopsida > Asparagales > Amaryllidaceae > Allium > Allium fistulosum. The sequence continues at coordinate 651,214,171 of CM060902.1, read as the reverse complement.
CTCCGGATGAGTTGCCCGATGCGTCCTTCATTAATAGTCCACCTGATTCTGCCCCGTCCAATATCTCTGAAGACATGCTAGGGAGAATATGCTTAAGGCATGGCTTATCTTTGGATGAGGTACTGTTGCCTGGACCGGACGTCAGGCCACATAATCCCCCGGAGGGGTATACGGCTTTTAATCGACATGCATGCGCAGCCGGCACACTTCCTCCGTTCAATGATTACATAAGAGAAGTGTTGGCTTATCTGGACATCGCTCCGTCTCAATTGCATCCAAACGGATATGCCTCACTCAACAGCTTGTTCATTGTATTCATGGAGTACCTCCATCGTCCTCCCCGTATGACCGACATAAGATACTTGTTCAATTTCAAGAGTCGGACTGACAGCCCATCTTATACGTTCTTGGAGTCTGTAAGGAACTGCCAAGTTGTCGCGGGGTCGTGGACTAGGCTAAGCTACTTTAAGTCGGAGTGGTTCTATGTCCGATGTCCTCCGGGGTTTGCCAGAAGATGGCTGTTCAGACGTGAGTATTGTCTTTTTTCCCAAGTAATTGACAGGGCAATTTTCGGAGTGAAATTAAACTTACATCTTTTTCTCTTTTTCTTTCAACTATCATCCAGCGGCCTGAGGGTGGCTACTATAAAGAGATAGTTCGGGTCCTCCAAGAGATTCCTAGCGAAGAAAGGAATATTGAACTGTTACTGACAGATCGGAATCTCAGAGTTCTCGGGTTGATCGGCCGGAGGCAGAGCATAAGGCTTGATGACGCATTAAAGACCGTCTCCAGAAAGAAGGTCAAGCAGATGAAACCCAGGGTTGTGATAATTGAGGAACCCGATTCCGAGAAAACTCATACTGACGAGGAACCGTTGGTCGGACCCGCTAATGCAATCCCAGAGTCCGACGCAAAGAGGAAAGGCAAAGCAGTGGCCTCGAAACAGCCTAAGTCTGGGAGGCGGAAGTCTGTGGTTTTGCACCGTCCTTTGCCAGGAGTTAAGATTACGGAAGCATCTTCCCTGCAAGCTGAAGATCAATTCGAAGGGCCTGCTGACCCTCCAATCCCGGACATCGAGCCGGAGCAACACGACGTTGGATCGGGTGGACCGCGACATATCGTCGATGTTAGCGAGTCTGATCCTGCCAGTGCGATTAACACTTCTGGTTGGTCCGGGGGGTTACACATTCACACACTCTTCACGGCACAACACACTTTTCTAACCGTAAACAACACATCGCAAATGGTTACTGATTCTTCATGGTTTTCTTTTCAGGTACGATGTCTGGGCAAGGTTCTGTGCTTGGTAGTTTGCGCAATAAGCGCCGTTATCACGAGCCACGCAGGAGAGAGGGCGAGAGGGATTATGACGCAGGACATTCTGGTCAGGAGAAATCTGACAGAGATAGGGGATACGTTCGCCGATCCCGATCTCGTTCTCCTCCCCCCAGGACCTCTGCACCTCCTATGGCCGCAGTTACTCGTCCTCCTGAAACTTCACGGCCTAGGCCGTCTTCTCAAGCTTTGAAGTCCGATCCTCCGCGCAGGACTGAAATAGCCACCTCCTCGGCTACTGTACCGGTCCCGACCGAAGCGTCTAGCGAAGGAGCGCTTAAACTGGCACAGATGAGGAAGGAATTTCCCGACATCTGTTTTGATGGTTATGTCTTCCCTCCGCACTTGAAGAGAATTCCGCCAACCGCTGAAACCACTATCCATGATTACGTTGCGGACATCTTTTTCCAGTACAGGGAATGGGGACGGGCCGCGAGGAAGGCGTCTAAAGTGGCATTTGATCGGGGCGTCACCATTGAGAAGCTCGAGAAGGAATTGGGTCACAACGACCAAATCATAAAAGCGCTCAACTCGGAGGCTGAGTCTTCCCGTAAATCTGAAATGGAGGCTCTAAAGAAGGTTGATGAAGTGAACGCTGTCATGACCAGGATGAAGCAAGAGCATTATACCGCCATTGAGGACATGGGTCACAGGAACACTTCTATTACCGCCGAGAGGGATGCCGCTCTTAAGGAGCTTAATGAGCTGAAATCAAAGTTTTCAAAGATGGCGAAGGAAAAAGACGCAGCTAATGTCTCTGCGCAGGAGGCCTGTGATCAGGCAGTGACGCTCCGAAAGGAGAAGGAAGCGGCTATACAACAAGCCCATGAAGCTGAGGCTGGGGTTGACGAGAAGGTACGTCAGGCGGAGGCCAGGATTGAGGCCGAGGTGGAAGAGCTACTCGTCACTTATAACGCCAATGTGCTAAGGCACCGAGATTTGACATGGCTTGACGATTACCCCACGCATCTTTATAACGCCTGGAACCTACTGGTTGATGAGGAGAAATCCGGGCACCCTGACGAAGCCCTTGATGAGTTTGAGCTGGAGAACCGCATCCTCAATGATGACGAAAAGAAGGTTCTCCATGACTCCATGATCTCTCACGACAAGGTGAGGCTTGGTGCCCAGATCCAGGAAGTCGGAGAGAGCTCTGGTGCAGAACACCATGTTATGAGTTCTGAGATAATCGTGTCATCTCAGTCTGAGCCAACTCCGATGATCTACCCCCAGCCTATTCCGGCATATGATCCAGATCAACCACATTTATCTCCTATTAAGGAACATCCTTTCGAAGTTGTTCAGACGACCTCGAGCCAATCTGAGGAAGGTACTCTGAACTAACTTCTTGTATATTTGGATTGAAGAATCCGTGTTGAAATGTTGCTAATGACATGTCCTTTTCCTTTGATCAGTGACAGGAGTCGCACCAGCCGCGCCTCTTACCACCCAAGAATCAGGTCAAGCGCCAGGAGCCATCATCTCTGAGGCGACCTCCGTCGCGGCAATGGCACCAGTTGGAGTGACGCAGGGGAGCTCACTTTCTTTCGATGAGCAGATGATAAACGAGCTCCTTGGCCGTCAAAGTGATCCTTTTGCGGACTTGCCATTCGGCTTGGGTGGATTCACGGCTACTTCTGACACCTCGTCTCAGACTACTACGGCTCCTAGCGAAGCCAGGGCACGGCGGGAAGCGGCGATGTTGGCCGAGATTAATGCCGAGATGGCGGCCGCGGCGCACGGCGGTGAAGTAGATGGCGGAGCAGCAGCACAGTGCCCTACTCCTCTTATGACTGTGTCTCCTGGGGGCACACTTACTGATACTAACGTGCCAGCCCCTCCTCCGGCTGCGGAGTCTGTTTCTCCCACTCCTCCCGCGGGAAGCATCTCTATAGAGTCCAGCTCAGACGAGGACGTTGACATTATGCCTTCACCCGAAGGGAGCATGCCTAAGGAGAAAAGCTCCAAGCGAAAGGGTACTGGTGGTTCCAGTAGCTCCTCGAGGAAGAAGAAGTTGAGGAAGCATAAGGATTAGACATTCTTTTCATAGGCAGTTAGGGATTTTTGTTATTTTCTCTGCTTTTCCCTTTTGTAGGCCGTGTTTAGATGCGGGTTCGGCCCCTGCTAGTAGGAACATTTTGGAAGAAACTCATGTATGAACCATTGTTTTTGAGTTAGTTGAAATAAAATTTTGTTTTCAAGTTTCAGCTCATGTTCCTTTCTATGCTTGAATGTTGCAGTGTTCGGACTTCGGTCCAGTGTACTTGCATCATCTGATTGTTTCAAGAATAGCTCATTTTACTTGTTAAGTATGGAAATCTCGGACTTAAGTTGCGATAGGGGATCGTATCGGAGCTGAGCATCGCATAGTCTCGAGTAACGACTAACATTGGCCTTTGCCCCCAGTTCCAGGGTTAAGTTGTGATGATCAGCTTGTGATTGCAGCAAGCGAGGATCGAGTGGCCGAACTACACTTGTCTTCTTAGGCCTCGTTCATACTCCGGGGATATATGTCATCTCGTAAGCGGTTGTTCGCACTATGGGAACATGGAGTTGACTGATGTTTGTACTCCGTCTCGCACTCTGGGAGCATGGAGTTGGTCGTTTGTACTCCGCATCGCACTCTGGGAATGCGGAGTTGAATGTTTATACTCCACTTCGCACTCTGGGAATGCAGAGTTGATCGTTTATACTCCGTCTCGCGCTCTGGGAGGACGGAGTCGAATGTTTATACTCCACTTCGCACTCTGGGAATATGGAGTTAAATGTTTATACTCCGCTTCGCACTCTGGGAATACGGAGTTGATTGTTTATACTCCGTCTCGCACTCTGGGAATACGGAGTTAGTCGTTTATACTCCGTCTCATGCTCTGGGAGGACGGAGTCGAATGTTTATACTCCACTTCGCACTCTGGGAATGTGGAGTTAAATGTTTATACTCCGCTTCGCACTTTGGGAATACGGAGTTGGTTGTTTATACTCCGCTTCACACTCTGGGAACACGGAGTTGATTGTTTATACTCCGTCTCGCACTCTGGGAATACGGAGTTAGTTGTTGGATTGTCGTGTGTCAACCCTATTAGTATCGGTGTCATGGCTTGTCCCCGAGCTCGGGTTTCACCTAGTGAGTGGCCGGTCGTATCACAGCCACTCTCCATTTGAATAAGTCCCATTGCATGATGGGATTTAGCTCTTCGTGCATCGTGATGTTGTATATCGTACTTAATGAATCACAGCTCTGGCTCGAAGAAGTGGCATTTTATTGCTGAAATAAGAAAATGCGGCAAAGTCAGTTGCCTTATTACAAAATTCAAATTTCGAAATGCAGAAACAAATTGCTAAATAGAATGAAATAAATAAAGCCTGTCATATGTAGTAGCGGCGGAGACTTTCGCTGTTCCAAGCCCTTGGTAAATCGAGACCGTCAACAGTCGACAGCTTGAATGTACCATCTCCGAGCTTTCGTGTAATTACATACGGTCCTCCCCAGTTCGGTTTCATGTGTGAAGGGACTGGGTAGATTCTCTTGAGCACGAGGTCGCCGAGTTCAAAGGTTCGAGGTCGAACTCTGGTGTTGTACAGTCGGGCGACCCGGCTTCGATGTGCGGCTGCTCTCAAATCAGCCTCTTCCCGTTTTTCATCCAATAGATCCAAAGACTCGGCCAGGAGTATAGCGTTTGTTTTTGGATCATAATAAGTCACGCGATGAGAGAGCACTTCTGTCTCGACCGGAATAACGGCCTCTGAGCCATAAGATAGGGAAAACGGAGTGCGTCCGGTCGCGGTTTTGTGGGTCGTTCGATAGGCCCATAATGCCATAGGAAGTTCATAGACCCACTTGCCCCCAGCCTTCTCCAATCGTTTCTTCAGGATCGATTTTATCACTTTGTTGACAGCCTCAACCTGTCCATTCGCTTGGGGGTGTGCGATAGCCGAGAACTTTTTGCGGATATGAAACCGTTGACAGAAATTTTTGAATTCCGCACTCTCGAATTGGGCTCCGTTATCAGTGATGATAGTATACGGGAGTCCAAATCGACAGATGATGTTGCGAACCACGAAGTTTATCACTTTCTTTGTCGTAATGGTTGCAAGGGCTTCGGCCTCAGCCCACTTTGTGAAGTAGTCAACGGCGACGATGGCGTATTTTGCACCGCCTTTTGCTAAAGGCAAAGCGCCGATGATGTCGATGCCCCACATCGCGAATGGCCAGGGACTGACCATTTGGGTTATTTCAGTAGGCGGAGCTCTCGGAATTCGGGCATGTATCTGGCATTTATCGCACTTCCGAGCATAGTTTGCCGCATCTCGGTTCACTGTCGGCCAGTAGTACCCATATCGGAGTATCTTCTTAGCGAGAGCTTGTCCTACGGTATGATCGCCACACTCTCCTTCGTGCACGTCATGTAACACTCGTTTGATTTCTTCGTGGGCGATACACCTGAGGAGAGGAACGGAATAACCTCTCCTGTACATGACTCCGTTTTGGATGACGAACCGCGAAGCTTTTCGCTGAATTTGTCTCTTCTCATTTCTAGGTTCAGGCAGCGTCCCATTCTCAATGTAATTCCGATACGGAGTCATCCAGGATTCTCTACTAGGAGCGGTTTCAAATACAGAGTTCATTTCTATTCGGTCAATGCTCGGGGAGGCCAAAGTTTCAACAGGGACAAGTCCCATTTGTTGCGCTTCACCTGTGCTGGCTAACTTTGCCAGTGAATCGGCTTTCTGATTGTGCTCCCGAGGTACATAATAGATGGCGTAATAATCAAACTGGTTTAGTATTTCCTGAACTCGTGCCAAGTAAGCAGCCAGTCTTCGGTCTCTTGCCTGGTATTCTCCTCGTACTTGACATACCACTAACTGTGAATCGCAATAAATTTCTACAGCGATGATTCTCAAGTCTCTGGCAAGCTTTAGGCCGGTTAGGAGGGCTTCATATTCGGCTTCATTATTAGTTGCACGAAAGTCGAATTTAAGAGCATAACATATGGATCGGCCCTTGGGAGTCTCAAGTACAACCCCAGCGCCTGAACACCGGTCATTTGATGCACCATCAGTATACAGCTTCCAGATGTATTCGGGGGATTCACTGGTCTCGGGTAAGTCTTCTGGAACGGTGAATTCAGCTATGAAATCAGCCAGGACTTGTCCTTGAATGGCTCTCCGCGGAGCGTATGCGATATCAAATTGGCTTAGCTCAATGTTCCACTTGAGTAACCTACCGGACGTCTCAGGCCGCGTGAGGACCTGTCGTAACGGCTGGTCGGTGTATACAGTAAGTGGATGAGCATGGAAGTAAGGGCGGAGCTTCCTTGAGGCAATGACCAAGCAATAGGCCAGTTTCTCCAGTCTCGGATAATTTCTTTCAGCTCCTGTTAGTCGCTTACTAACATAGTAGACCGGGTTTTGCACTTTGTCTTCTTCCCGGACTAGAGCAGCACTGATCGCATGTTCTGATACTGCCAGGTAGAGATATAGTTGCTCGTGGTCAACCGGTTTTGATAAGATCGGAGGTGTGGAGAGATGTTGGACTAATGATCGGAACGCGCCTTCACACTCCGCGGTCCATTCAAAGTTCCGTTTGCCCTTCCGGATCAGGTCGAAGAAAGGAATGCATTTATCGGTGGATTTTGAAATGAACCTGCTCAGTGCTGCGACCTTCCCGTTAAGACTCTGGACTTGCTTTATAGTTCTAGGGGTTTGCAAATTTCTAATAGCCCAGATCTTCTCAGGATTCGCCTCTATTCCTCGAGCGTTGACGATGAACCCAAGGAATTTTCTGGATGCAACGCCAAAGTGACATTTGAGTGGATTGAGCTTCATTCCGTACTCCCGGAGGATACTGAACATTGAATTCAAATCTCTGACGTGATCGGTGGAGAATCGGGACTTCACCAGCATGTCATCCACGTAAACCTCCATGGTCTTCCCGATCTGATCAGCGAATATTCGGTTGACTAAGCGTTGGTATGTTGCTCCAGCGTTCTTTAGACCAAACGGCATGACTTTGTAACAGTAGAGTCCCAGATCGGTCACGAAGCTGGTATGTTCCTGATCAGGTAAATGCATGGGTATCTGGTTGTAGCCGGAATAAGCGTCCATAAAGGATAGTAGTTCATGTCCGGCCGTTGAATCAACGAGCTGATCGATTCGCGGAAGTGGGAAGCTATCTTTTGGACAGGCCTTGTTTAGGTCCGAGTAATCAACGCAGGTTCTCCACTTCCCGTTTGGTTTCTGAACTAGTACAGGGTTGGACACCCATTCCGGATACAAAGCATCTTGAATGAACCCGTTCGATTGTAGTTTATCAACTTCCTCCTTAAGGGCGGCAGATCTCTCTGGATCCATACCGCGCCTTTTCTGCTTTACCGGGACATGTCGCAGATCTATATTCCGGGAGTGACTTTCAATGTTCGGCGAGATCCCGCACATGTCAGAGTGTGTCCAGGCGAAGACGTCGAGATTCGCCCGAAGAAATTCGACCAACTCCTGCTGTGTTTGCTCGTTCAGTTGGGACCCAACTTTCAGCATCTTTGAATCATCATCCTCACTGATTGGGACGTCCATAGTCAGTTCGGCTGGAGAAGCTTGACTCTCCGTTGATTCGTCTTTATCCTCGTTGTCCCTGGGGTCCAGGTCTTTCAGGAATTGGTCGTGGTGCCCGGGCCGAGGCCCAGGCATCAATTGTCAATTATCAATAGAACGGACGCAGAGAGATTCCTCTACGCCCTTTCCCTTCTCTTTACGTTGCGCCCCGCGCAGCTCAGCAACATAACAGGCCCTTCCTGAGGCCTGATCTCCTTGAACAACTCCAATCCCATGATCAGTGGGAAATTTCAAAGTCAGACACCATGGGGCGATCGCCGCCCTGAACTCAGCTAAGGCTGGTCGACCTAGAAACGCATTATATGGCAAATCGATTTCTAGCACAACAAATTGTAACATTCGGACCCTCCGGCGTTCTCCAACGCCTAACTCGACTGGGAGTTCAGTTATTCCGATGGGTATCGTGGCACTTCCGTTGAAACCATGGATTCTGGATAAACAGGGTTTCAAATCCTTTGTCTCCATCTTCATTAGATCGTAAGCCCGTTTAAGCAAGATGTTCACAGAGCTTCCACTGTCAACCAGGATCCTCTTCATCCAAGCAGGACCTACCTGGGCAGATATGACTAGTGGGTCGATCGTAGGGGCTTCGACTTTATCGGCGTCTCAGCTCCTGAACACGATGTCATCGGACATTATCTTTTGTTGCTTTGCCGGGGTTCCATCCTCGCAATTACTATAACACTCGAAGTCCGCATGCCTGATAGAACTAGCATACGACTCCATTTCCCCCCAGCTTCTATCTGCCGGATGGGGACCACCACTTATTGTGTTGATAACTAATCTCCCGCCCGCGTGGGCGGGTTCCTCCTCTCTTTCCTGATTTTGTGAACGATTTTGATTCGAGGGGCCCGCTCCGCCAGACTGCGGCGCCCGTACAAACTGATCTAGCTTCCTTTCTCTAATCAGCTTCTCGATGAGGTCTTGTAAGTGCCGACACTCATTGGTATTGTGTCCATAGCTTTCATGGAACCTACAGAATTTTCCTGTCTGAATCTGTCTCTCCGACGAGGCCTTCGGAGCAGGCTTCTTATACTGTACAGTGTTACAAGTCCGTAAGTATACATTTTCCAATGACGTGTTTAGCGGCGTATAACTGTCAAACATCTGAGCTCTACGTCGTGGACCTCGGTTCTCGTCTCTCTTCTTATTCTGGCCATTGTTTCCTCTCTGCTGGGTTTGCTTGTTTTGTACATTCAGTTGAACTTTCCCGGAACTCTCGTCGGACTGTTTAACTGCCACATTGCTCTGTATTCCCTCAATGCTGGGCCTCGCATCGTCCTGCTTCCTAGACTGTTTTGCGTCCTCCTGCCGTAGGAATTGAGCGGCCTTGGAGTAAAAACGGTCCAACGATGCGGGCGGTTTTCCAGCTAGCCAGTTTCCGAATTCAGAATCAGGATCAATTCCCTTGGTCAGAGCCATCAAGATTGAATTATCGTTGGGATTGGTGATCTCGACGCAAGCTGCGTGGAACCTCTCCAGGTAACGCCTGAGCGTTTCTCCAGGAGCTTGAGTGACGCTGGACAAGGTGTTGACGTCTTTTGGCCTAGCAACATGCATCCGGAATTGCTCCACAAACCTCTTGGCCAATTGATCGAACGAAGAAATTGATCTAGGTGGTAGGCGAGTAAACCACATTGTCGCGATTCCCCCTAGAGAGATGGGGAAACTCCGACACTTCACTGCATCGTCGGCCCTTGCAGCGCTCATCGACCATTCATATTTTAGAATATGTTGGTTGGGGTCACTATTCCCTTCATACATCGGGAGAGTCGGCATTCTGAATCGCCTAGGGGGTTCGGCATGTAACACTTCGTCTGTGAAAGGGGTATGACTACGGGAAATCCCCAGTCATCATTGGTGAGCCCCTGACTCTCGCGGATCATCTGACGTATCATAGTTAATATATCGGAAACGGGCAGATTCTGAGCGTGATGAGCTAAGGCGTGGTCGGGTTCCACGGTGCGAGTTGGGATCGGGCGCTGTCGACGATCCGTATCTCGCCTCCTTGGCTCAACGTCTTCTGGGACATAAGGTTCAGGAGTATGTCCTCGCTGTTGATTGATCGGCTCTGATTGATTTCGGGTATCGACCCTTGTCTCTGCTGCGGCGGTTGTGGCGCGATTATCCGCGGTGTACTGTGGGGCAGTACCTCCTCGTGTTGAGGGACCTGTTTGGAAGCTGGTCGACGGTCCTACTCTCAGTTGCCCAACAGTTAAGGCGGGCTGATACCCAGCAGCTTGAGCGCGACTCCCCTCTAGTCGAGGACGGGTAGTTCGGTGGTGATAGTCAGATGAAGCTGAGCTTTCGGTAGATGCTCTGGAGACATCATCTCTCCTGGACCTTCTGTGCCCCCGGCGGTTTAGCTGGTTGGTCAGCTCGATGTTGGCGCGCAACTGTTCCGCCAACTGCTGACGGCTTTGGGTCAGCTCCTGGAGCAATACCTGAAACTCCTGTCGGGTGACTAGCCCCGTTGAGTCTGAGTGAGTGGTATTGTCTTGATTGGAAGAAGGCGGCTGTGTGGGATTCTGCCTATCTCTGCCTTCTTGCTCTGCAGCGGTAGCGCCAGTTCTTGTGCTGACCATTCTCGGTGGTGGAGTCCTTTCCTAGATTTTGAGCAAATCTGAATAGAATGGAAGGATTACGGACTGGATATCTGGATCTTCCTCTTGGATTTGTGCAATCCGGTATCGACGGCAGATCCAATGAGCGGGAGAAAAAGCTGGTTTTCTCAGTGAAAGCACCAAAGTATTTGTACCAAAAATGGGCACAACACTCTTCGGGAGTTGTTTGAAGAGATAAAATGAAGATTATAAATGTAAAACAGAGGTTATCTAACAAAAACTCCAACAAACAGAAATGTAAAATGCACAGACAAGCAATTTAGAGTGGTTCGGCGTATAGCCTACGTCCACTATGAAGTTTTGATGATTTTATTGATTCTCTTTTAACGATTACAAGCGGTTACAGCAATGAACAGCGGATTACAGATTAGAATTCGAAATGGACAGCAAAAATAGGATGCAAATCTCAATCCGGCAGAGTCTGGACGCTTCAGAGAAAAAAGATCCTTTTTCTGTTGATTCTGGGGCTCTATTTATAGGCGTAGGAGGCTTAGAATTCGCTCAAACTCCGGGAGACTTGGTCTGGCACGTGAGGGGGCCCACGCGACCGTTTCCAGAAAGTTTGGAGTCAATCTGCGATCGACACGAAGTCATTTCGTATCGATCAAGATTACCTCCAATTGAGCTCAAATTTGGTGGAGATGTTCCTTGGTATGCGTGCAACCTTTGGTTAAAATTTCATGGTATTTGGATCAGTGGATTGAGAGATATTGTCGATACGAGGCGATGTTCTTCGCTAGGCTGTCTGGTTCGAATCCATTTCTCTGAGCTGAGGGCTTCGAATCGATGGTGCCACGCGCTTCTGTGAAGACGTGGAACGCACACTTCGCCTCGATCCGGGCTTTACTCCGAGTCGACCGCGTCGACTCCATATATCTCGGCGCATTCGCATTAAGGGATGACGTGGTGCGCGCGCTTCGCCTCGATCCGATATTTGCTCCGTGTTGATTGCTTCGACTCCATGTATCTCGCCTCGTTTCCTTCGAGAGATGACACGTTATCCAAGCTGGTTGACCTGATGGATTCGAGTAGGACTTCATCCATGGATACGAAGCAAGCATTGACTGATGGATACGAAGTAGGCACTGAATGATGGACACGAAATAGACATTAAGTGATCGTTACGAACCAGGTGACTTATTGATGGATACGAGCAAGTCTTTCCGGCTGAAGGTTCTATCGATACGAGGCTTATAACTGTGTGGACTTAATCATCCTAATTGACATGCGATCGATGGATGCGAAACGAGTGATGGACACGGGCTGGTTGGATACAAAGCAAGATCCACTCACGGACATGAAATCACCGCTGATCTGATGGATGCGGAATCACCCATAGCGATGGATACGAAATCTGGGCCGGGCTGATTGATACGAAATCCATCGAGACGAATTCGATGGATTCGAAGCATGCTTAGCTTCGATCGATACGAACTACTGCTTCCCGATGGATACGAAAAGACACTCTCCCCTTTGACTTGCATCCATCATAACTCGAGCATATTAACTCGGATCGATCTGAAACTTGGAGCGTTGGTTTGCTTTACTTTCCCGATCATGTCTCATCGTTTGGGGCTTGATCCGGACTTGGTCAAAATTCAACGATATCCATGACAAACGACATTTGGAACCCAACTCCTTGGTGTCCTGGCCTTGCCAAAAGGCGGGATAACAATTTATATATATTGCGTATAAATGATTCTTTTAACCAATTTATTTATGCGCCCGCGGTACATATATTGAAACCTTTATCTATTAGGTTTATTAATAAATATTAGTTGACTAAGTTTATCGGTTAGTTTAAATTTTTGGATTCTGTAATTAATTTAAATGTGTAGATTTTAATGTAAATTTTTTTGAGATAACCGTGAAAGATAGTAAAAAATTGTAGAATTTTTTTAAAAACGAAATTTGGTAGAATAATTGTAAAATGGTAATTATCAGATTTTAAAAATAAAATATCTAGATTTGGAGAGAATTAAGAAGAACAGAGATAACTACTAAAATTATTAATGAGAGAATTGAAATTTTTCTGCTTTACTATTATTTAATAGATAAGTATCGCAAACTTACTTTGCTTAAATAAACTATCTAGATCTGGAATCTATGTGTTTTCATTTTATAGGAAACTATCATCGACGAAGATGAATCTGAATATATTTTTGTTGGTAACTTTTTTTTTCATTTTTTCATAGTAGTTTAAAGTTGTTTGTTGATTACTTTCATTTAACCATTTTCAAAGTAGTTAAAAATTGTTGATTTTTTTCATTTTTGAAGTTGTTCTTTTAGGAAAGTTTTTGCATCTAATCCCCATGCTTTGGTTCTTTTCACTGGATCAATAGATAAGTTTTTATTTTTAGACTGTTATATTATAGTTTTAATCCTTATTTTGTAAAAAGTTTTCGAATTTCTCATAATCGTATCTGCTTCAGATTAGGTTTACAATTAAACTACTATATGTTTTCATTTTTTTTAACCTTTTTCAACGTTTTCAATGTTTTTGTATTCATGTTTGGTGGTACGTGATTGCCTCTTGAATTTCATTTATAATTTTTTCTACTATTGTAAAAGTGTTTTATGTTACCTAAATATATATATATATATATATATATATATAATTATGAGTATAATAATCATAAAAGTAAAATAAAAATTCACAATAATGTCGTTTTAGGTGTGTTTTGAATATATTGTTTTTTTATGTCTATAATTGTATCAATTTTAAACCATTCTATGTTGTCATTTTCAAAGCTATTTCCAACTATCGATCCTCATTTACAATTTTATTACCTTTGTAGCATTATGTGTTATTATAAATTTTTTATCCATGCTTCTTTGTTACCCTAACAATACAATTTCTTCTAATGGTGAACTAATCTAGTATATTATGTTCCACACATTAAATTTATGAATTTTGTGTTTGATTTCTTTGTGTTCGATTTCTTTGTTCTCTAATAATGACATATTAATTATGTTTTAAATTTGTCTTTTTCTATGTTTGTGATCGTGCCAATATCATCAATTTGATTGTCAACTGTAAAATATTTGTTGAATAAGTATTTAATGTTAGTTAAAGTGGTGTGATCATTATGAATAAGTTTATTAAAAATATACACATAAAAGGATTGTCCACATATTTATAGCAATATAGCCCTTGCTATCTATCCTCATTTACAATTTTTATTACATTTGTAGTCTTATGTGGTACTTAGATACAACATGTCACTGGGACAACATATCACAACTCACATGTCAATAAATGTTCGAATCACGCTACGCAAGTTTCGAACTTGTGACCTCTTGCACCAAAATCAAATCACTTAACCATTGGGACAATGGTTTTTGACGCTCGGTTTCTTTGTTCTCCTAACAAAACAGTATGTCATATCTTTGTTATGGTCGTTCCAAACATTTTGTAACATCCTACTATTTTGAACTATTCGCATCTGCACATGTCGGACTTGAATTGCTCAAAATACCGAATTGTAAAAATAAATTTGGCAAAAGCTCAGAATATACAGTAAAAAAATCACAGATCACAGACACAGAGTATTTTATCATAATGCAGCGGAAGCAAAGAGATAGTAGTTCATGAAGCTACTATATAAATACATCAGAATTAACAAGATACAATAGAAGTCTCAATACAATAATCAAGTACAAAGTAGAATACATCACTGGAATCAACTGGATAACTGAAAGCGAAATAGATGGCTGGATCTTCAAGCAAAGCTCCAACTCCGAAGGTGAGTCTCGAATGTTGTATCACTCAGTCTGACTCGAGCGTAAAGCAAAACACAAAACACTCGAGTCAGGACATACATACTTATACAATGTAAACCAACTCAAGTGAACTGTAATAGAAATGTACAAGTAACTTAAAGGATGCTTGGGACTGTCCATCCTCTAAGGATCTGTTAAACTATTTACTATGTAGTAATATACGCTATTATAATAATGTCTAAAGTAAAGTATAATATATTTAAAAATAGCATTAAGGCGTTACCCATATCCCCCTTAACACATTTTATAGTGCCAATAATCTATACAGTACCAGCGTACCTCCAGATCGGGAGGCTACCCTAAATACTCCATAGGTATGACACAAAACCAAACTCGTACAAGGCGCGCTAGGGTAGGTGACACGGCATAAAGAGGCAATGCCAGGGTAGATATACCAATTACGCATCCAGATTGGTGGTAACGCATAGCAGCCACTACCGCCCACCTCGGAACAGACTCCCAAATCAATTATCGAAGATGCACCCAATCAATCACAAAGTAATAGAATGGTATCGAAGAAATGTGTCCGGTCGGAGGAGCTACCTCACTTGGCCCGGAATCGCTCCTGTTTTAGCCACCTTATGCCAACTCACGGGAGTCGGGTCCATGTTCATACCTCAATAGGATCGTCGCCACCATCCTACTTCATTCTGGAATCTCCACCGCGTACACGGTTGTTAAAGTGGTTTTCAGTATCGACACCGAGTATGCCCATACCCGATCCCGGTCTCTTTAATAACCAATCGTTATTATAACCCATGGATATTTATTTCAAAATAGTTTATACTTCAAAAACCAAAATATCATATCCATTTCAAAACTATTTCAACATAATATCATTTTCATTTCAAAACCAAATCGATAGGATATCATTTCCATTTCAAAACTAATTAAAGATGATATCATTTCCATTTCAAAACCAATTAAATATGATATCATTTCCATTTCAAAAACCCAAATCAATAGGATATCATATTCATTTCAAAACCAAAATATGATATCATTTCCATTTCAAAACCAATTAAATATGATATCATCTCCATTTCAAAAAAACCAATTCAATATGATATCACTTGAATAAAACCCAAATTTCAAATCATTGAATATTTCCTTCAACTATTTAAACTTGAAATATTCCCTTTTAAATCATTTAAACCAAAACCACGTTTTAAAGTCATGTTCTTAAATCTTCAATTTCAATAAGTTTCAAATTGATATATTCAAAGACAATTATTAATTAAATACAATTTCAAATAAGTTCACTTCGAAAATCATGGTATTTTCAAAGTTATAACACCTTTGAAACCAAACATTTTGAAACCATAATACTTTGAAATCATAACACTTTAAAATGTTATTATTTGGAAATCATAATACTTAGAAAATCATAACACCTTGGAATGTTATCCTTTGAAAACCATAATACTTAGAAAATCATAACACCTTTAAAATAATATTCATTACCAAAGTTGTAGCATCTCTAAGTTCATTCATTCAATTATAAAATTTTCAAAACATTGTATTTTCAGCAACAACAGCACTTATAAAGTGTTACAGTAGATATATTAGTATTTCAAAAACATTGTCAATTTCAGAAACAACAGCACTTATAAAGTGCTACCGTAGGTATATTAGTATTTCAAAACAGTTCAGTTTCAGAAACAACAACACTTATAAAGTGCTATAGTATGTATTAGTTTTTCAAAAACAAGTTCAGTTTTCAGAAATAGCAGCACCTATAAAGTGCTGTAGTAGATATATTGATATTTTCAGAAATAGTTCAAATTCAGAAACAACAACACTTATGAAGTGCTACAGTAGGTATATTATTATTTCAGAGCATGGTTAAATTTCAGAAATGGTTGCACTTAGCAAATGCTATCTTAAAACCACAACATTTTGGAAATGCTACCAATACGAATTCCAGATTTATTAAAATATTTCAGAAACATTAAAATATCAGTTTTAGCTATTTTAACTTATGAAAACATATCTCATGCTTTAGAATTATTCATTTTGATATTATTTAACTTATGATTTAAATAAAATAAACTTTTATAATTAAAATATCCAGATTAAACTATAATTCATTTACTAAGTCAAAAGTACACCATTTTACTTAACTTTTTATTTTTAACACATGACTTAATACTTTAATTTAAAATACCCATTTCATAAACAAAATATTCTTATCACCAAATTAAATTAAATTTCCATTTGAAAACTCAATTTTCAATTATCAAGTTAATTCATATTTAAGTCCCATTTTATACATTTACTTATACATTTTAACTTATAGAAAATCACTATAAAATTTATTATACAAAAACATATCCATTTCATAAAATAAAAATTGATTACAATTACTAGGTTAGATTTAAAATCCCATATCAAATCAATTTAATAATTAAGTTATTTATCATAAATAAAATCTTTAAATTCAACTTAAAACCAATAATAGACTTATAAAATTTTAACTTATAGAAAACTAATATATCTTTATAATTTAAAATTAAAACCACTTTAAGTTAAAAAAATTATATATTAAAATTCAAAATACTTAATAAATTTTTAATAAAATATTATTTAAAAATTAACCATGGGTCTGTATAATATTCTCTAACATAGGTCAAGTAATATGATATGTATCATTTCAATCCGTAATTTAAAAAGAAGAATCCAGGTTCTATCATTTCAAATCCGCAATCATAAGTCAATCAAATACAATAAAATCACTCGAGCCTATCATTTCAGCTCATAATGATTTTTCCCTATTCTAAAGTCCGTTCGGGTATGTATCATTCAACCCATAATGATAGGGAACTTGCAGTGAGAAACAAAAAATAAATAAACAATATAGCATAGTATAACATATCAGGTGATGTAGCAGGTATAAAATCAGGTTATAACATCATATAATCATATCACAGGCATATATGAACTTATCAACATAACATATCAATTTTACATATTCTGTAACGACCCAGAATTTCTGTCATTTGAAATTCATATATTTAATTGATTTTAAATATTAACAAGTAGAATTAATAAGTCGAATAATTTATTTTTCGAATATCTGGATTTAATTGGGTAATTAAATTGATAATTTAATATTTTGAATTACAGAAAATTTGGAAATTGGATTAAATAGGAATGAAAAATGATTTATAAAGTTATATTAAATCATGTTGGAGTTATAATGATGTTATAGAACTTTTAAAATTAAATTTAAAGTTAATTTGTGAAAATTGAATATTTTAATATTTAATTGACGACTAAAAATAGTCATTTTTCAAATAGCCTCGGATTTTGACGAAACTAGTTTCATCGGATCATTGTAGGGTTTCAAATTTCGTGTCAATCGGATTTACAGTTTGTCCGGGGCAAGCCAAAACGCACAGAAATTTTGTTAACCGATTTAATTTAAAATTTATCGTTTATTGTCGTAACTCGCACAGATGATCGTATTGGCTCCCGAAACCTATTCCATTGTGTCTGGAATGTGGGTTAAACCCTAGAAACGCCGATCACCGCACGAGATTTGGAGTTCGGGAAATCGAATGAATAGTGTTCAATTTTTTTTTATAAAAGGACCTTAATTCTCTTCATAAAAGAAAACCCTAGTTCTAAGTTTCAGCCGCCATTATCATTTCGAACGGCCGAAAATGCATCTCCTTCTTCCTCAATTTTCTTCAAATCTATTAAGCGATTCGAAAAGTCTTCAACTGCAAAAACGTAGAGGACAACGAGATCTTCAATCTCAACGGTGGAGATTGGAAATGGGGGCTCGACGTGGAGGCTAGGGGCTCGCATTCATCACGGTTTTGGGTTCGTTTTTCTCGAGCAAGGGGGGACCGAGCTCTGCCGCATTCATGGTGGTTGTAGCTCGTGTGATGGGCTTTGGAGTGGAGGTTGTTGATCGACCTAAAGCTTGTCGTAATGGCCGCGATATTTAACCCTAGACGGCGGCTTCATGGGTTCTTCACGCGATTTTCACGAAGTCTGGGAGGAAGAAAAAGAACGTGCGTGCCTTGATATGATGGAACAAGATCGAACGGCTGAGATTGTTAGGGTTAGAAAAATTTAAATAAATGTGTAAATTAATTTTATAAAAAATTGTATGATCTTTAAAATGCTGTAACTCTTTCGTACGAGGTCGGAAAATGACGAAACAAATTGCATTGGGTTCGTATTGACGAACACTACGCAATGGAACTAGTTTGGAGTCGATTGGAGCTAGTGATAATTTCGGGTAAAATTAAACGTGTGTTTAATTTTATTCGGAATAAAACGCTACGACTATTATTGGAAACTCAAGGTGAGAACATCTCACTCAATCGAATTGTATTTCGATTTAAATTTTAAATAGTTAGATTTAAAATTGCTTGATTGTGTGCTTGGCTGATAAATTGTTATATATTGTGTTGAAATAGACATTATACGCCGTATATTAAGCGGAGGTTATTTATTAAACACATATACCGCGATATTCCACCGTGAAGTGGAATTGGTATTATATATGTACTTGAAGTTGATTTCCCGCATTATATAGCGGATGAGACGCTATTGCGCTGCATAATAGCGAATAATATTTTATAAACCCATATACCGCGATATTCCGTATTGGAACGGGATTGGTATTGTGCTAACATCTGCGGATGCAGGGAAACAGGTTGGAGGGATCCAACTGGATTCCTCACCGTATTGATTTATTTACAGATATTTTTATATATTCTGTTATCATATGGATATATGATGTTTGGATGTCGTGATTGATTATTTGGTGTTGTTGCATCATTGGGCCTATTTTGAAGTTTTAAAAATGTAAAAAGAATGATTTCTAATTTACAAAGGATTTTAAAGTGATTTTTGAAAGTATACGTTTTATTAAATTTTGGAATTGATTCAATTTAAATAAATAAACGTTATAATTTTAATGTTATAAAAATTATGATTTTCGAGAAATATAGTTGAAATGTGATTTTTGAATAATAGAGTTAATGATTTTATAAATTAGTTAATAATTTTAATATAAAAGCTTTATATATAAGATTTATAAAATTGGATTTTTATAAATCAAAGTGATCAAATTATAAAGGAGTTTTAAAGACATTTTAAAATGATGTTAAAATGGATGTATAAAAGAATAGAATCTACGATTTGTGAAGTTATAAAATGAATGAATTTGTAAATAGAGAATTATAAGTAATTTGCTTATAATTTGGATTTTGGCATGTAAATGGGATATGGATAGAATCTGTTAATAAAGTGCTTTTATAAGTTGAAGTTATTGTAAAATATAGAATGGAATTTATAAACATTGTTTATAAATCCGAAAATGCCTTATTTTGATAAGTTAATTTTTATAGCTTATTAAAGGAAGTATATTCACGATTTTGGACAGTGGATAATCCTTTAAATAAAGGTGTAGAAATGTTGAATTTGGTTAACGAAGTATATTCACGATTTTGGACAGTGAATAATATATTTCAAAGAAATATTTGGAAGTGATATTTTAAATAGAACTAAAATGATTTAAGGATGTTTAAAATGTATTAAGTATCGAAACCCTAGATTTCAACATTCATTGTTGAAATAGACGTTTCCGAGAAATAAAAGGAAATGGTGGACTATAACACCGTTGTTATAGTAAATGATTTTCGAAAGGAAATGTTCTATATAGTATTGGGATTTATATATCTATCTTAATTTCGAATCCCTATACTAGTGATTTTGGGTCGTCGTAACGATGTTTTATGCAACATTCGTTTTGACTCAGATAAATGTGTTTAAGAGAATGTTTTCCTTAGAGAATGAAATATATACTTGATTGTGATTTAAGTATATTGAATATTTTCCAAATGTTGAAAATAAATAGATTTGTGAATTACTTATTATTAAATAAGTATGGAAATGTTTTTTCAATATGAAGTGAAAACGAATAAGTATTTGGAAGTGTTTCCGCTTAAGGAATATGATTTGAAATTTGTTTTCAAAAGTTGTAAAGGTGAAAAGTGATTTGAAATTGGTTTTCAAATGGTTGAAGTGTGGAAAAATATATATATCGTAAAGATATTTTTGGAAAATAAATAATTTGGGAAATTATTTGAAATCGGGTGATGTTGTGAATATTGATTGATAGTTAAATAACCGAATATCAATATTGACCCTTAAATGGCTATTTGTTGTGAATTGGTTGAAATTGAATGCTACACTTATTTTAAATTATTGCGCTCGTTATTCGGATTACCCACTCCGAATAGTGATACGACGTAATGGATAGCATTGAAGACCGGTGTTGAAGACCGGATATTTTGAAAACGGAAGAATTACCGTCGAACGACTCTGCATCGGCTGATCTCCGATATAGAAATTTTATCACCCTTTGTGATGGGAAGTCCGGACGTGATTAGAAATTATCCGGATTGCAAGGGCTTCTTTGGAAGTGCCTTCGGTTCTGTTCGATCCTGGAACAGACTTGTATGGTTGTATGTTTGATGTTTCATTTTGAGATATAAAGCTGGTTTTTATCAAATACATTTCTGTTGGTGGCGGAGAATTTATTCTCTTAGCTTAATACCCCTCTGAGACATACGAGCTCAGAGGTTATGTAGTTGATGGTTACTAGTGATATATTCCCAATATGGTAACGTGGCATGCTGAGTGTTGCTGTGTGATGATCAGTTGTTGATCATTTGTTGATCAAAGCGTGGCTTTGTGAAAAAGCGTAGCTTTATGGACGAGACTTCGTCGGACCTCACACCCTGGAATGGTCAAAACAGGAAGAATGCGGCAAGGTTATTAGTGGATAGCGCCCCCTTAGTGTATGACATTTCCTTCTGGATAGAGGTGGTATCATGGAATGGAGCCCAGATACTTAACCTATGTTGTTGCTGCAAACTTATTACTTTATGGTTGTTGGAATAGAGGATCCTCGGATGAAGGTCGGTTACGACCGGGGGATGACATATTCGTGTCAGTAGTTACCCAGCTAGGGGTAACCCGGCCTTGTGTTGGCAGAGATCCGGTTAGGTTCTCGGGGCGTCTTTCCAGAGGCATACCTATGTGGCAATGGGAAGTTCCTTGGCCTGACCATTTGTTGGAAATCCAAACTCCAATACGCACCTTGTACGGTATTAGTTGTAGAACCTGCCATTTACTTATGGTGGCGCCCCACTGTTTAGATGGTAGCTATAGTAGGCATAGTTCGAAATGTCTATGTTGGCTAAGATTCATATTCTATTTTCGAAATGTTTTCTACACTATGCACTAATAATAATATCAAAAATGATTTTTTTTACGTAGTAAGTATCTTTGACAATCATAAGGAGAAATCTCCTCCAATTCTGCGTTTGCATTGTGTGTGTGTGTGCGGGAGGCCATATGGTAGTTTCATTTTCCAAAAGCATTGCGAATTGACTTTAAAATTTTCCTGTTGTTTGTTTTAAAGATAAATAACTGTTTTAGTTCTCACACCAGTCCCATGACTGACCTGGAGTTTATTGTTTCCTTCCTAAACTCTGGGTGCCCACCAATTTCCACACGGGTTGTCTAGAGTCAGGTTATCAGGATATTCTGGAATTCAGGAGTTGCTGTAGAAATCTGGAGGCAAGCTGGATGGCATGGAATATCAACTAGCATATAGTATTTCTCTTTCGCTGTTTGTTGTTGTAAACTCTGATAACGTAATGTAATGTGATGTAATGTAATAACTGATATAGTTCTGTTGTTTTTAAAGATTATTCATTTATCTAATATATGTTGTTCCGCTGCGATTGTTAAATTCTGATATTGTTCTGTTCTATCTTCTTTCTTTCTTCTTCTATTTTTCTTCTTCTTCTTAAACCCTAAGAATTCGGTTTTTTGGCATTCAATTGCTTGGCAGTTGATACAGTGAATGTATTGATGTCGATTTTCGGAAGTCGAAGAATCGGGTCCTCACATTTGGTATCGGAGCATTTGGTTAAGCGACAACCTTGGCTCTGTTGGGTGTTACTCATTAGAGATAGAGTCAGTAGTACTCTAGAATGAGTTTGAGTGTAATAATAGATATGAACGTGTATTTGTTGGTGGATATGAAATTGTTTTGTATTATGTTGACTTATCGGTTGATTGTTTATGAATTTTGGTCGGTGCGGGAAGTACAACCGTAATTGATAGGGGTTTCTAAACTTTTAAACAAGGTAAACCGACATAGTATTGTTTTGAAATAGGGTAAATGAAATAATTTTACCCAAAACTATTTTCGTATATAAACGAAATATTTTTTTTGTAAATATTTATAATATATGGTTGCTTGGTTGTTTAGAAGTGATGATATTGAAATATTATCATCATTATATGGAAATTGAAATAATAACCAAAGGAATGAATTCATATACAAATGGGAATTGTAAATATAAACTGAAAATGTGATTTATAATTTGGAATAAAATTCATTAATGGAATGAAATTGGTACTGTGAATGTATAAATGAGTTTTATAGATTGAAATGAGATTTGATTGGGATTAAGTTGAATACAAATCCAAACTTGGGAAAAATAAAATATAGAATGGATTGAATCCTAGTAAATTAATATGATAACTAATTAATTCATGAAATAGAAAAGTTGAATTGGTTAAATTAAAACTTGAATTGTGAGTTAAATAAAAATGGTTTAAAATTGCAGGAAAATTCAAGTAAGTTGAAGTAAATTGAAAAATTGAAGTTTGGTTGTGATAAACAAATTTGAAATTAAAATCCAAGTTGTAAATTGTTGAATATAAGTAATCAAGTTTTGGACTTATAATATGAAATAAAAAATTTAGCTTTGGTAAAGTTAAAGAATTTGAATTAGCAAATGAAATAATGAATGTAAGTGTTAATTCGTTAAAAGCTAATGTTATTGGAAATTGAATAATTGAATGAAAATCAATAGAATATCAAACCAATTGGAATTAAAAGTGTTGAACCAAATTAGATGTAAATTTAATAAATTTGGTTATGTTGAATATACATTGGTTGTTATATGGATGTTAGTTGATTGTATACAAATTCATTAAGTGTTAATGAAATTGAATTAGCAAAGTTGGAAGCTAAAGTGATCAAATTCAAATTGATAATATGTAAATTTGAATAGAATTGGATTTAACTTGAATTAAAAGTGAACTAACTTGAATTTAAATTAGTGAATGTAGACTAATTGGAAATGAATGAATGAATGTTAGTAAATTCTAATGTAAATGAATCAAATGAGATTAAATTAAAACCAATTCAATGAATATTAATGAGAAGTGAATTTATATTGATTTGGTTATGGATTTGTTGGATGTTAGTTGGATGATAGTTGTTTGATGGTTGCATTTGCTATGTTGGCATATGTAGTTGTTGTATTGATATATGTTGTATATTGATATTATTTTCATATACACATGTTTCTCATTGTTGTTGAGTGTTTAGTAGGTGCGGATGGCGTTTGCTTCGCATTTGGAGCTCGCTTTCGCGCTATATTAGCCGTATATGCTCGCTAATAATAAATAAGGTATATATCTCGGATTAAATATCGTACTTTTACACTTTTTTCCCTATGGGATGCCTCATCACTTGATGAGATGTATATTTGTGATACATATACTGTCATTTTTTTCTTCGGATCGAGCCGCGAAAGGAAGTTATGGCGAAATTTTCCGAAAATTTAAGGCGTTAGAATATTTTTGAGAAAATTGCAAAATTTTGAAAACATAGTAAAGTTGTTGTAAGAAGTTTAACTATTGGAATTTTGGGAAAGTTAAACACTTAAGAGATTTGTAAATCAAACTTGAACGATTTGTTTTGGAAAGTTAATGGATTCTGTAATTTTTCTTACTTGGTAATTTCGAGGACGAAATTCTTTTAATGGGGGAGTTTGTAACGACCCAGAATTTCTATCATTTGAAATTCATATATTTAATTGATTTTAAATATTAACAAGTAGAATTAATAAGTCGAATAATTTATTTTTCGAATACCTGGATTTAATTGGGTAATTAAATTGATAATTTAATATTTGGAATTACAGAAAATTTGGAAATTTGATTAAATAGGAATGAAAAATGATTTATAAAGTTATATTAAATCATGTTGGAGTTATAATGATGTTATAGAACTTTTAAAATTAAATTTAAAGTTAATTTGTGAAAATTGAATATTTTAATATTTAATTGACGACTAAAAATAGTCATTTTTCAAACAGTCTCGGATTTCGACGAAACCAGTTTCATCGGATCTGTAATGTTATATTATTATAGGGTTTCAAATTTCGTGTCAATCGGATTTAGAGTTTGTTCGGTGCAAGCCAAAACACACAGAAATTTGGTTAACCGATTTAATTTAAAATTTATCGTTTATTGCCGTAACTCGCATAGATGATCGTATTTGCTGCCGAAACCTATTCCATTGTGTGCGGAATGTGGGTTAAACTCTAGAAACGCCGGTCACCGCACGAGATTTGGAGTTCGGGAAATCGAGTGAATAATGTTCAATTTTTTTTTATAAAAGGACCTTAATTCTCTTCATAAAAGAAAACCCTAGTTCTAAGCTTCAGCCGCCATTATCATTTCAAACGGCCGAAAATGCATCTCCTTCTTCCTTAATTTTCTTCAAATCTATTAAGCGATTCGAAAAGTCTTCAACTACAAAAACGTAGAGGACAACGAGATCTTCAATCTCAACGGTGGAGATTGGAAATGGGGGCTCGACGTGGAGGCTAGGGGCTCGCGTTCATCACGGTTTTGGGTTCGTTTTTCTCGAGCAAGGGGGGACCGAGCTCTGCCGCATTCATGGTGGTTGTAGCTCGTGTGATGGGCTTTGGAGTGGAGGTTGTTGATCGACCTAAAGCTTGTCGTAGTGGCCGCGATATTTAACCCTAGACGGTGGCTTCATGGGTTCTTCACGCGATTTTCACGAAGGCTGGGAGGAAGAAAAAGAACGTGCGCGCCTTGATATGATGGAACAAAATCGAACAGCTGAGATTGTTAGGGTTAGAAAATTTTAAATAAATGTGTAAATTAATTTTATAAAAAATTGTATGATCTTTAAAATGCTGTAACTCTTTCATACGAGGTCGGAAAATGACGAAACAAATTGCGTTGGGTTCATATTGACGAACACTATGCAATGGAACTGGTTTGGAGTCGATTGGAGCTAGTGATAATTTCGAGTAAAATTAAACGTGTGTTTAATTTTATTCGGAATAAAACGCTACGACTATTATTGGAAACTCAAGGTGAGAACTTCTCACTCAATCGAATTGTATTTCGATTTAAATTTTAAATAGTTAGATTTAAAATTGCTTGATTGTGTGCTTGGATGATAAATTGTTATATATTGTGTTGAAATAGACATTATACGCCGTATATTAAGCGGAGGTTATTTATTAAACACATATACCGCGATATTCCACCGTGAAGTGGAATTGGTATTATATATGTACTTGAAGTTGATTTCCCGCATTATATAGCGGATGAGACCCTATTGCGCTGCATAATAGCGAATAATATTTTATAAACCCATATACCGCGATATTCCGTATTGGAACGGGATTGGTATTGTGCTAACATCTGCGGATGCAGGGAAACAGGTTGGAGGGATCCAACTGGATTCCTCACCGTATTGATTTATTTACAGATATTGTTATATATTCTGTTATCATATGGATATATGATGTTTGGATGTCGTGATTGATTATTTGGTGCTGTTGCATCATTGGGCCTATTTTGAACTTTTAAAAATGTAAAAAGAACGATTTCTAATTTACAAAGGATTTTAAAGTGATTTTTGAAAGTATACGTTTTATTAAATTTTGGAATTGATTCATTTTAAATAAATAAACGTTATAATTTTAATGTTATAAAAATTATGATTTTCGAGAAATATAGTTGAAATGTGATTTTTGAATAATAGAGTTAATGTTTTTATAAATTAGTTAATAATTTTAATATAAAAGCTTTATATATAAGATTTATAAAATTGGATTTTTATAAATAAAAGTGATCAAATTATAAAGGAGTTTTAAAGACATTTTAAAATGATGTTAAAATGGATTTATAAAAGAATAGAATCTACGATTTGTGAAGTTATAAAATGAATGAATTTGTAAATAGAGAATTATAAGTAATTTGCTTATAATTTGGATTTTGGCATGTAAATGGGATATGGATAGAATCTGTTAATAAAGTGCTTTTATAAGTTGAAGTTATTATAAAATATAGAATGGAATTTATAAACATTGTTTATAAATCCGAAAACGACTTATTTTGATAAGTTAATTTTTATAGCTTATTAAAGGAAGTATATTCACGATTTTGGACAGTGGATAATCCTTTAAATAAAAGGTGTAGAAATGTTGAATTTGGTTAACGAAGTATATTCACGATTTTGGACAGTGAATAATATATTTCAAAGAAATATTTGGAAGTGATATTTTAAATAGAATTAAAACGATTTAAGGATGTTTAAAATGTATTAAGTATCGAAACCCTAGATTTCAACATTCATTGTTGAAATAGACGTTTTCGAGAAATAAAAGGAAATGGTGGACTATAAAACTGTTGTTATAGTAAATGATTTTCGAAAGGAAATGTTCTATATAGTATTGGGATTTATATATCTATCTTAATTTCGAATCCCTATACTAGTTATTTTGGGTCGTCGTAACGATGTTTTATGCAACATTCGTTTTGACTCAGATAAATGTGTTTAAGAGAATGTTTTCCTTAGAGAATGAAATATATACTTGATTGTGATTTAAGTATATTGAATATTTTCCAAATGCTGAAAATAAATAGATTTGTGAATTACTTATTATTAAATAAGTATGGAAATGTTTTTTCAATATGAAGTGAAAGTGAATAAGTATTTGGAAGTGTTTCCGCTTAAGGAATATGATTTGAATTTTGTTTTCAAAAGTTGTAAAGGTGAAAACTGATTTGAAATTGGTTTTCAAATGGTTGAAGTGTGGAAAAATATATATATCGTAAAGATATTTTTGGAAAATAAATAATTTGGGAAATTATTTGAAATCAGGTGATGTTGTGGATATTGATTGATAGTTAAATAACCGACTATCAATATTGACCCTTAAATGGCTATTTGTTGTGAATTGGTTGAAATTGAATGCTACACTTATTTTAAATTATTACGCTCGTTATTTGGATTACCCACTCCGAATAGTGATACGACGTAATGGATAGCATTGAAGACCGGTGTTGAAGACCATATATTTTGAAAATAGAAGGATTACCGTCGAATGACTCTGCATCGGCTATTCTCCGATATAGAGATTTTATCACCCTTTGTGATGGGAAGTCCGGACATGATTAGAAATTTTCCGGATTGCAAGGGCTTCTTTGGAAGTGCCTTCGGTTCTGTTCGATCCCGGAACAGACTTGTATGGTTGTATGTTTGACGTTGCATTTTGAGATATAAAGCTGGTTTTTATCAAATACATTTCTGTTGGTGGCGGAGAATTTATTCTCTTAGCTTAACACCCTTCTCTGAGACGTACGAGCTCAGAGGTTATGTAGTTGATGGTTACTAGTGATATATTCCCAATTTGGTAACGTGGCATGCTGAGTGTTGCTGTGTGATGATCAGTTGTTGATCATTTGTTGATCAAAGCGTGGATTTGTGAAAAAGCGTAGCTTTGTGGACGAGACTTCGTCGGACCTCACACCCCGGAATGGTCAAAACAGGAAGAATGCGGCAAGGTTATTAGGGGATAGCGCACCCTTAGTGTATGTCATTTCCTTCTGGATAGAGGTGGTATCATGGAATGGAGCCCAGATACTTAACCTATGTTGTTGCTGCAAACTTATTACTTTGTGGTTGTTGGAATAGAGGATCATCGGATGAAGGTCGGTTACGACCGGGGGATGACATATTCGTGTCAGTAGTTACCCAGCTAGGGGTAACCCGACCTTGTGTTGGCAGAGATCCTGTTAGGTTCTCGGGGCGTCATTCCAGAGGCATACCTATGTGGCAATGGGAAGTTCCTTGGCCTGACCATTTTTTGGAAATCCAAACTCCAATACGCACCTTGTACGGTATTAGTTATAGAACCTACCATTTACTTATGGTGGCGCCGCACTGTTTAGATGGTAGCTATAGTAGGCATAGTTCGAAATGTCTATGTTGGCTAAGATTCATATCCTATTTTCGAAATGTTTTCTACACTATGCACTAATAATAATATCAAAAATGATTTGTTTTACGTAGGAAGCATCTTTGACTATCATAAGGAGAAATCTCCTCTGATTCTGCGTTTGCATTATGTGTGTGTGCGAGAGGCCTTATGGTAGTTTCATTTTCCAAAAGCATTGCGAATTGACTTTAAAATTTTCCTGTTGTTTATTTTAAAGATAAATAACTGTTTTAGTTCTCACACCAGTCCTATGACTGACCTAGAGTTTATTGTTTCCTTCCTAAACTCTGGGTGCCCACCAATTTCCACACGGGCAGTCTGGAATCAGGTTATCAGGATATTCTGGAATTCAGGAGTTGCTGTAGAAATCTGGAGGCAAGCTGGATGGCATGGAATATCAACTAGTATATAGTATTTCTTTTCCGCTATTTGTTGTTGTAAACTCTGATAACGTGATGTAATGTGATGTAATGTAATAACTGATATAGTTCTGTTGTTTTTAAAGATTATTCATTTATCTAATATATGTTGTTTCACTGCGATTGTTAGATTCTGATATTGTTCTGTTCTATCTTCTTTCTTTCTTCCTCTATTTTTTTTCTTCTTCTTAAACCCTAAGAATTCGGTTTTCCGGAATTCGATTGCTTGGCAGTTGATATAGTGGACGTATTGATGTCGATTTTCAGAAGTCGAAGAATCGGGTCCTCACATATTCACTTGTCATCCTTTCACAATTATATAAGTACAGATGTCGAGAGTGATAAACTCATCTTCTAAAGCTAGAGATAACAATTCAAGACACAACTGAAACTCTGAAAAGCACGACAACGCACGAACAAGATTTTGAGTGGATGAAGAGTCAAGATCCAAATCTCATACGTAAACAAATACACAAACATAAGTATATAATTCAATACAAAAGAATATGAATTAAAAAAATGGAAGATATGAATCAAAGTGACATAGAAATGCTTTACCCAAACCATTGGGCTCGGCCACCATGCAAATTGGCTAGACCATCTTCATGTTATGCTCGGCCATGATGGTTTGTGGCAACATAGTCTCAGCCATGATCACAATAGTGCATGGCTATGGGCTAGAGTGTGGAGAGATGGCATGTTACAAGTGATGGAAGGTGACAAGCATGACACATGAAAGGTCAAGTGTACATATGGGTTCGGCCATATAGTTACATGGCTCGGCCATGTCTAGGTTTGGGTCAAGGCACATCAAGGCACGGCTGTGGAGTGGTGTAGATCATGGCAAGGAAGAAAGGAGGTGGTGTTGTTGTTGTGGCCGATGCAAAATAAAGGAGAAGTGGTTGCATAAGGAAGGCTAGGGTTTGAATCATGCTATGGTGATGGAGTTTTGGTCCATGGTCACCACGGCTAGGGCTTGGGATGTTGATGAGGGTGGAGTGACCGGTCATAGTGGTGGTGGTGGAGGAGATGGGGTTGGCTATAGCATGTGGCCAAGCATAGCATATGAGAAAGAAAACAAAAGAAAAGAGAAAAAGAAAAGAGAAAAGAGGAAGCCATGAATTAGAACTTGTATATTTTTTTTCTCTTGAACGCAAATGAAAAACGAGGAGATGAGAAATGAGTTCGTACGTGAATTGCAAGTAAAAGGCATGGCTAAGGGATGCTAAAATGGACGGCTAGAAAATGAAAAGGCTTGGAAAAGGAAGAGTCGCACTTAATATTAAAGAAGAAGAAACTTATGTCTCTTGGAATTTCCAAAGCCCAACATCAAAAATAAAACAAGTCAAAAACTTAATACAAGAAAATCAAAGTCTAAACAAAATAAAATAGAAAAAGAATGAACATAGGAAAATAGAAAATAAAAATACAAAGAATAATTGCGTGTAAAACGCTGTATTTTATCAAATTTAAAAGGTATAAAACAAAATTTGACAAAACAGAAAGTAGAATGAATATCAAAATTATATTCTGCTTCAAAGAAATAGATTAGAAATTTAAAATTCAAATTTAAAATTTTCAACAAAAAGTTAAAGTTTGTCCAAAGTTGACTAAAATATAAAATTTCCAGAAAATAATTGTTTTATTATATTTGGAAAAATAAATTACAAACAAAATCCAAAATTACATTGGAAAATTCCAAAAATCCAATTTTAAATTATTTAAAATCATATTTTTCAAATAAAATTTACTTAAAAATATATACAAAATTATGGGTTGTTACACTCTCCCCCACTCAAAAATTTTCATCCTCGAAAAGGAACGAGACAGGGAAAACAAGGAAAACAAGATAGAATGAGATAAGATTAAGACAATATGAAAAAGAAGATTGAAATTATACCTCATAACTGTTGTTATAGGTGAATTCAACAAGATAGAGATGATCTTCCCAAGATCCGCATAATCAAGAACACAAGCACGAAGAAGATCCTCTAGAATCTGATTCACTCTTTCCGTTTGACCGTCGATCTGCGAATGGTAAGCATTGTTCAGATTTAGGTGAGTACCAAAGATTTTTGAAAAGTTTCCAAAACAGACTGGTATAAGCAATAGCCTTCTCATTCTGCAGCAAGATAGTGAGAATTAAGGACAATCAAAATGATAGAGTTATGATATCACAAAGAAGATGAGAAGGAAGACTTACATTGATCGTAGTGATCTTAACTGGATCAACGGAAATTCCATTACTAAAAACAATTTGCCCGAGAAATCGGACTTCATCCTTCCAGAAATGGCATTTTGAAAATTTTGCCTTCAATTGATGATTCCTAAGAGTCTCCAGAACAGATTTCAAATGCGACTCATGTTCTTTCCTTGACTTAGAGAAGACAAGGATATCATCAATGTTATCCTGCCTTTTGGCAAAGCCGCGATATCAAGGAATTGACTAAAAACCATGGATCGTTTATCCCGAATATCGAGTATGCGCAGGTTCACCATGGATGTCAATGAATTTTGTCCGAGTCCGGATCAGGCTACAATTGGCAAGACACGACAAGCAAAGCTATGAGAACCAACGTTCCAAATTTCAAGACAATCCGAGGTTGTATGCTCGAGATATGATTGATACAAGTCAAGGAGATCAACTCATTCGCATCCATCGGCTCGTATCCATTAATTCGTATCCATCAAGTCTCGGCATCATCTCTTGTTCGAATCCATCAGGTTCCGTTACTTCGTATCCATCATGAAACCACTATTCGTATCGATCGAGCCGTCATCATTCATATCCATTAGACAATCGCTGCTTCGTATCTATCAACAACTCTCTTGTTCGCATCCATCAGATGATAGCTACTTCGTATCCATCATGGGACCCCTATTCGAATCCATGAGCAATATTGCTTGTTCATATCCATCGAGTTGAAGCAACCTAGATCGACGCGAACGAGACTACACATCGATATGAAATGTGCAACTTCCATCGATATGAACTGTGATAACCCTGATTTGATGAGAAATTTTATGATTTAAATTAGCTTGTGATGGTTTAAAATATAAAATGTGTATACAAGATAGTGCACACATTTTTCTCATACTTAAAATAGGCAGAAATTAATTGGTAAGTTAGAATAAATATATTACAAATACATAGGCATGTAGACATGATTATTGCAGACGTGATTATGTCTTTTAAACAAGTTTAGCATAAAGAAAATAAATATAGGTAGGCTGGAATAAATATATATATGCAGAAGATAGTAAATACTTAAAATTATAAAAAGAAAATAAAAATAAAGACTTAGGCAAGAATAAGCATATATGTATTATACATGTACACCAAACAAATGCTTGCTGAAATAAAATTAAATTTGCATGGAAATGGTATGAACTTGTGAATAAACACTTTATCCACTTTTAGCAATCCCTTTTTGCTTGAGAAAAACAGAAATCATGCAAATGACATGACCGGGGTAATTAGGCATATTCTCTAAAAATAAAAGCCAGGACTACTAACTCATTTTCTCAAAAAAAGAATGAGAGGAAAATCATAGTTGGTGGGGTAAAATTGACATTGGGTAATTTCCTTAAACCCTAGTAGCAGCCAGGGTTTATATAAGAAGGCCTGGTGCAGTAAGGTTTTACATTGCTCTTCCTCATAAGAAAAAAATAATATAAAACACAGGTTAGAGGAAAATGTGGAGCACCAGCCATTAGAGTTAGAGGAAGGCAAAGGATCAAAAGAAAAGGAAGGTTTAGGAAAAAGAATTAAGGTGAGTAATCTCACTGAAAACTTTGGCATTAAGTCCTGAATATTGAGGCAGCCTAACTAAATTCATATTTCATTTGTTTGCAAGCTATGTTCATTTTTATGATTTAGTAACTTTGACTTGTTTTATGATCTGTTTAAATGAAAACCCCTTTATATTAATTTACCCAGTATGAAAGAGCCATGGATTTAATGTTTAAATATGTTTCTCTGTGTTATAATTTAACTCTGAGATGAAGCAGTTAGTATGGGTTTTCTTTATACATGTATGAGATTAAAACCCAGATGCTTAACATGGATATATGGTATAAAAATAAAAGAGGATATGTGGCTGCAACATTGTGTTGTTGCTTATGTTTCATATCAACTGGGAAAAAAATAGAGGTGCAATGTATACATGTGCTGAGCCTCTACATTTTATGAACTATCCAATAAATCTTATACTTGTGATTTAGTCAGATTTGAAGATCTACATGGATCTGATTGGATCAGAGGTAGAAAGAAACAAACAGAAAATTATCTATGACCATATGTTTGTATTAGGATCTATTGAAACCCATAGGAAAAATAACATGTTTAAGAAATCACCTCTGTTGCTATGATGAAGTGTTTGCTTGTGAACATATGACTCGTTAATCCCTGGATGTATACATGTGACTGAATGTTTTATTCACTGCTTGAAACATGAGATGTAGAGAGGAATTAACACTGTATTAAAAGGGAAGTGACACTTAGTAACATAACTAAGGACTTTGGATCTTAGGGCTACAAAATATGGCTTGGCAAGGTGAACATTGCAAGCTCACACATGGTATGTTTATACCCAGGGGCCTGAGTGTGCTGGGTTAACAATGAATATGTCCCAGATAGTGTGTGGTTTAACAAAGGGAAAGTAGCTAAAGACCATAAAAAGAAAGAATACTTGATATTGAACATTAGAAATAGGTTCATGTGAAGGCTTGGGTAAAATCCCTGATGGCCAAAAAATCTGTAGATGAGGAATGATGATTTAATTGATGATTGTGTTGACTGTTTTAGGGTATTCTATGAATGAATTCTATGTTTGTTTTCTCTGCAATAAATCATTGAATTATGTATCATTTTGTTGAGCACTAATGAACATGCACAAGTTACACAGAAATGTGCACAAGAGCAATATTGCATTCCTTTATCTATCTTAAAATTATTTGAATATGAGAAAAATTACATAAAATTATGCTTTCAGTTAGATTACTCATACCATACTAAGTCTGACCCTAGTGTGTTCTATGCACCATTGGGGTGTCTCATGTTTACATGGGGCAGTTCATGGTGGTCTTGCAGGAAAGTAGAGCTTTCCTTGATCAAGCTTTGGATGTTTTACTGCTTAAAGATTTTGGATGTTAGGTTTAAAGAATTGCTGAAGTTAAACTTAAAGTTTGTACTGAATTTGGTCAATCTGTTCTGTTAAAGCTTGCTTGAGAAACTAATGTATTGCTATCCACTGTTTTGCAAGTGTTGAACTTATATGTGTTAGCTGAAACTACTGTATTTGGTCTTGCCAATGTGTTGCCAAGAAATGAAGTCTCTAAACTTTTAAATTAATCAATTTATAAGGATGGAAACTTGAACTTATAAGGATGTATGGATTGAAGGAATAACCAAGTATTTAACTTTAGAATATTTATGTTTAATTTGACATAAAAATCTGACAGAAGAA
The DNA here is from genome assembly GCA_030737815.1 of Allium fistulosum. NCBI lineage: Eukaryota > Viridiplantae > Streptophyta > Magnoliopsida > Asparagales > Amaryllidaceae > Allium > Allium fistulosum. Next base: position 651,179,774 of record CM060902.1, on the reverse strand, counting down.
AGGTTTTGAGTTGCTTTGAGAGTAAACCAAAAATGACCTGTACTTTGTTTCAAAATGAATGCAAAAATGAATGTAGCTAACTTAACCACTTTATTGAGTCTGGGTTGAGCCAGCACTAAAGAAAAACAAAGAGATTTCAACTCAATTTTGCAGAAAAGCTTTATAACCCAAAACATAAAGGAGACTCAGTCATTTTGGTAAAATAAGGAAAAAAAAAGATTATGGAAATGAATACAAAATGCTAAGCCTAGAAACATGAAACCAAAATCAAGCAATAATTTAAGTATGCCTAGGAGAAAAATCTGATTTCTAGAAATTATATTGCTATGTGGGAAATTATTATTTTTAATAATTTCCAGACAGATTTCTACTTATAAATTTTTATACTCTGATTCAAGTAGAAAGTAACTTATATATCTTCACATATGTAAGTTTAAGATGATTTGAAACACAACAATATTTTTATATTGGTTTCGAGATCCTGGTTAGAAGAATAACTAGAGAATGATATTCTCTTGACTAGGTGACCACAGTGTATGCATATTAGCTGTAAAAAAAATTAGGTAAAGAAAGTGGGTCATCTCATGAATTAGACCATCTCCATCGATTCGAACTATGCAACTGTCTTCGATACGAACGAGGCGAAAGCTTTGGAACATCTCGATCAACTCGGCATAAAAGGTGGATCGATACAAAGCGCCACGTCAACCCGCTAGCACGTGCTTGGATCGATACGAAGGGATCGATACGAAAAGCATCGATTCAAACCAAACAGCCTGCCGAAAACACAAGATTGCATCGATCATATATTGCAATCTACAAGTCCAAATGCTTTGAAATCTTCACAGGAGCTTACATACGACCTAAGGAATGTTCTCACCAAGTTTCGACTCGATTGGGCAATGTCTTGATCAATACGAAATCAGTTCGTATCGATCACGGATCGAGTCGAAATTTCTCGGGATCGATAGTGTAGGTCGGCCCACGTGCCAGAAGAAGTCTCCTAAGATTTGAGCGAAATCCATGCCTCCTACGCCTATAAATAGAGCCCCACGCCTACAGAAAGAGGATTTTTTTGGCTTTTGATGTCCAGACTCTGCCGAATTCAACTTTGGACTCCATAGCTGCTGTTGTGCTCGAATTTCAACACTTTAATCCATTGTAATCCATTGTAATCAATTGTAATCGTCAAGTGAATATCAATAAAGCCATCATACTTCATAGTGGACATAGGAAACACTTCGAACCACTCAAAATTGCTGTGTTTATGTTGTTTTCATTCCTGTTTTTGAAGTGTTGTTAGATAATCCTCATTTTCCATTTCTATTCTTCATTTTTATCTCTTCAAATGCTTCCGACGAGTGTGGTGCCCAATTTTGGTACAAACACTTTGGTGCTTTCACTGAGAAAACGCAGTTTTTCTCCTACTCTTTGGAGCTGCCTTCAATACCGGATTGCACAAATCCAAGAAGAAGATCCAGATTTCCAGACTTAGAGTTCTGCCATCCTATTTAGATTTGCATCAGATCTAGGAAGGAACTCCACTACCGACATGGTTAGCACAAGGACTGCCTCTACATCTGTGGATCAGGAAGGACAGGATAGGCAGAATCCCACGCAGCTACCTCCACCGAACCAGAATACTGCTGGATCGTCAGATCCATCAGGCCCTGTTACTAGAGAAGAATTCCAGATGCTCATGCAAGAGCTTACTCAAAGTCGCCAGCAACTTACTCAGCAGTTGCGCGCAAATGCGGAGTTGACCAACCAACTGAACCGCCAAAGACGTAGAAGATCCAAGAGGGATCATGCCTCCTACTCATCCATAAAAAGTTCTGCTTCCTCTGACTATAATCATAGATCGACATGTCCACGACTAGACGTGAGCCACACTCAGTATACCGGACATCAACCTATTTTGAATGTTGGCCAGACGAGAGTTGTCCCGTTCGCCAGTTACCAGACAGGACCCTCCTCCCAAGGAGGCACTGTTCCTCATCACGCCACTGACATCTACACTAATACAACAGCTATTGAACCAGGAGTTAATGTCCGAGATCGACCCGATCTAGATCATCATCAGCACGGACACTCCTGAGCTCTATCTACCGAAGAACTTTGAGCCAAGGAGGCGAGACACAGACCATCGACGGCGACCGGTCCAACCCTGCAATGTGGAACACGACCACGCCTTGGCCTAACAAGCCTAGAATGTACAAATGCCAGACATCCCCGCGATGGTCCGCCAAATGATTCACGAGAGTCAAGGTCTAACAAACTATGAGTGGGGAATCTCTCGAAGTCACACTCCCTTCACTGATGATATACTTTATGCCGAACCTCCTCGGCGATTCAGAATGCCAACCTTGCTAGTTTATGAAGGAAACTCTGACCCCAACCAACACATCCTGAAATATGAATGGTCGATGAGCGCTGCGAGGGCTGATGACGTTGTTAAATGTCGAAGCTTTCCAATCTCTCTAGGGGGCATTGCTACCATGTGGTTCAACCGTCTACCACCACGGTCCATTTCTTATTTCGACCAATTGGCACCAAGTTTGTTGAGCAATTCCGTATGCACGTTGCAAGGCCTAAGGATGTTAACACTCTGTCTAGTGTCACTCAAGCTCCTGGAGAGACACTAAGACGTCACTTGGAAAGATTTCATGCCGCATCTATAGAAATAAGCAATCCTAACGAAAATTCTATCTTGATGGCATTAACCAAAGGGATTGATCCTGATTCCGAGTTCGGGAATTAGTTGGCTGGTAAACCTCCTGCATCATTGGACTGTTTCTATTCCAAAGCAGCTCAATTGTTGAGAAGAGAGGATACGAAACAGTCTAGGAAAAATGATGATGCGAGACCCAGCAGTGAAGGAGTGCAAAGTAATGTCGTGATTAAACAATCTAGGGAAAGTTCTAAAAAAGTTCAGTTGAATATTCAAAACAAGCCAAATCAGTAGAGGAACGTTGGGAGTCAGAATAAGAAGCGAGATCAAAACTGTGTCCCACGACGTAGAGCCCCAATGTTCGATAGCTACACTCCATTGAATACGTCGTTAGAGAATGTGTATCTGCAAACTTGCAATACCATTCAGTACAAGAATACTGCTCCGAAGCCATCATCGGAGAGGCAGATCCAAACAAGGAAGTTTTGCAAATTTCATGAGAGTTATGGCCACAATACAAATGAATGTCGTCATTTGCAAGGTCTTATTGAGAAACTGATTCGTGATAGGAAGTTAGACCTGTTTGTCCGGGAGCCACCGTCGGGAGGTGCCGGTTCATTCAATCAAAACCGTGTTCCAAACCAGGAGAGACAGGAGGAACTCACCCGTACCGGCGGGAGGTTGGTGATTAATACGGTTAGTGGTGGTCCTCATCCAGCAAATCGAAGCTGGAAGGAAATGGATTCGTATGCCAGCTCCATTAGGCATGCGGACTTAGAGTGTTGTAGTAGTTTTGACGAAGGTGCTCCGACCAAGCAGCAAAGGACGATGGCTGATGACATCGTGTTCCGAAACAGAGATGTAGATAAGGTTGAAGCACCCACTATTGATCCACTAGTTATATCTGCTCAAGTATGTCCTTCTTGGATGAAGAGGATCTTGGTAGAAAGTGGGAGCTCCATGAATATTTTGTTTAAAGAGCTTTTGACCAGATGAGAATGGAAGCCAAAGATTTGAAGCCTTGTGAGACTAAGATTCATAGTTTCAATGGAAGCTTAACTATACCCACCGGAGTAGTGGAGCTGCCGGTGGAGTTGGGGGTAGGAGAACGTCGGAGAGTCCAGATATTACAGTTTGTCATGCTGGACGTAGACTCCCCCTATAATGCCTTCTTGGGTCGACCGGCCCTTGCTGAGTTCAGGGCAGCTATTGCCCCATGGTGTTTGACTCTGAAGTTTCCCACTAATCGTTGAGTGGGAGACGTGCAAGGAGATCAGGCTACTAGTGTTTGCGCCAAAATTGGTCACAAACCCCAAATACAGTGAAAGCACCAAGTTATGAATGTAGATCAGCAATATTCCAAACACAGGTCACAGATCTCAGCAAACAACAAACAACAATCCAGAAATAATGAATAAAGACACACGATTTATAGTGGTTCGGCTATCTCCGGCCTACGTCCACTTCAAAGTTTCTCTTTTATTGATTACCCTTTCTGATTACAGTTGATTACCGTGATTACAATGAAGAAATTTGAGTACAACCGCCATGAAGAAGTGTAGAATTGAGTCCGGCAGAGTCTAGGTGCTTCAGAATTCTGATCCCCTTTTCTGAATGACCTGGGGCACTATTTATAGGCGTAGGTAGCTGAGATCTCGCTGAAAACCTGGTAGACCACTTCTGGCACGTGAGGGGGCCTATATGTACGGCTTCAGGAAATATGGGCCCACGTCAGGATCGATTCTAAGCTTCGTTCGAACCGATAAAGAAATCATCCAATCGAGACGAAATTTGGTATGGACATTCTTTAACATGTACGCAAGCTCCTGTGAAAATTTCATGTCATTTGGACTTGTAGATCTCGAGTTATGATCGATTCAAGATTGCATTTCCGGTTGATGCGCTCCGTTCGAATCGATACTCTTCGAATCGATCGGGTCGAATCGATGGCATCACGTGCTCAAGTGATGACGTGGTGCGCATTTCTAGGGTCGACCCGCTCTTTGCTCCGAATCGACTGGGCCGACTCCACGTTTTTCGCTGCTTCGACTTGGTGGATTCGAGGGAACGGATTCGAGGCAAGGTGCGTTCGTATCGATCGTGGCCTATAACGGTTGATCGATACGAAGCCGTCTCAACCGGATGGATTCGAAGACATCGATCATGCCTGGATTCGAACAAGGCTTCGTTCGTATCGATCGTGACGTGCTTCAGTCGATCGATACGAAATAATTGTGTCTGGATGGGTTCGAGGTGATGCATCTATATGGATTCGAACATATAGAGTTCAAACGAGACTTCTCTGGAACGATTCGAACTCGATGGATACGAGCTTCATGACCACGTACCGATTCGTGTCCGATCGATTTGAGGACGATCGATTCGAAGACGATCGATTTGAAGTCGCGAAGTCCTGATGGATTCGAACTCGGCGATGATTCTTTCTGATGGATACGAATCTGATCGATTCGAATGGGACGTCTTTGATGGATTCGAAGAACGCATATCATCTAACTTGTATCGATCATATCTCAGTCATACCAACTCCGATTAACCTAAAATTTGAACCGCTGGTTTCTACAGTTTTGCTTATCATGTCTTGTAAATTGCGGCCCGATCCGGACTCGGACAAAATTCATCGATATTCATGGTGAACCTGCAACATGTAACCGATATTCATGACTAGTAATTGTTGATTTCAGTTAATCTTTGGGTATCTCAGCTTTACCAAAAGTTGGGATAACACTTTGCCCCCCAAAACATGCCTTTTTGTAAAAGGTGTGTTTTGAATAACTTCAAATCAAAGGATGTGGGCTCATGTGTTATTCATAGCTATAATATTATCAATCAAGTTCATGGCTGTTCGAAGCCAAATCGTTATCAATTTCTTCCAGTGGAAGTTAAGAATGAAATTCTAAAGTATCTCCGGACTATCGATGGTCACTCCGGACCCTTGCCAAGCCCATTCTAGACTTAGCGATTGAATAGAAAGATCCTAATGCACTCTGGCGTTGTTTTCTATCCCTTGCACTCTGGTCCCAGCTAGGGCGTATAACGATGTCTTGGTCGTTCTGGACCGATCGTAGCCTCTCCGGGCTCTTGCTGGATCCCATCCTGTCACTCTCCGGTGAAGGGGAAACAGCGTTGAGTGAGCCGATCCTGTCGCTCTCCGGCGAAGCGGCCACACCCCCGCACTCCGGTTCAGCGTTTCTGAACATTAAGCGATGTCATGGCCAAAATCTTTAGGCCGATCATAGCCTTTCTGGGCTCTTGCTGGATCCCATCCTGTCACTCTTCGGTGAAGGGGAACAACGATGAGTGAGCCGATCCTGTGGCTCTCCGGCGAAGCGACCACACCCCCTGCACTCCGGACCCCGTCTCTCCGGGTAAGGGTCATAAAGCGATCAATATCATATCAAGTTTCGTTATTTGTCCTTTAATTCTCCAGTCAAAGGGAATTCAATTTTATTTTCTAAATTCAAGTTCCAGTGTTCAATCTCAAACAAAGGAAAAAATCTAAAGATTGCCTCTCCGGGCAGAGCGGTCTACTGCCATCTCAGAGCATGCCTAGGGATCTCTCCGGCTCCCGTACATGTGTAAGTGGAATAGCCGTCTTATTCTGAAATCAAATCTAAGAAAATCAAATAGTCGACTAAAGTTCAAATCCTAAACTTGGCCCTTGCCATCAAAATCAGTTGATGACGAGTTGTGATCCTGACCCGGGATCGTTTCTGTTAGGTGGAGGAGGTAGTTGTTCAGGCCTTACCGCCGCTGCCCTTTCTCTGACATATTGTGGCAATCTACCACTCCTGGCATGTTCTTCCACCTCATCTTTTAGGTGGCGGCATTCATCGGTAGTGTGCCCATCCAGCTCATGGAATAGGCAATATTTTCCAGTCCTGCGTTCCCGCTCTGTGGGATCTCTCCTGGGTGGTTTTCGATAAGGGAGTTGCCCCCGAGTTTCAGTGTAAATTCGTTCCAGGCTTGCCGTCAAATCTATGTACTACCTGAATCTGGGCTCTCGGAATTTCTTCCGTTTATCAGGACCATCATGTGCGTCATCCTGCTTTCTCTTTCCTTTGTCCGCCCTGGACTGTTCCCTGGCGGCTCCTTCGCCTTGTGTAGCGTTTATTTCCCGCCTCTCGGCTCGTGATTCTTGTAATCGAATGAATTTTTCAGCTTCATGATAAAATTCTCCAAGATCTCGTGGTGGATCTCTTGTCAAGGAATCTTTGAATTCGGTGCCTTCCGCAACTCCTGCCACTGCCGCCATCAAGATCATTGATGGATCCGGACGATCTACAGAAGCCACCGTCGCATTGAATCGCAGTAGAAAATATTTTATGGACTCTCCGGTCCTTTGCTTTATTGAAGCTAAAGTCATCACACTCTTGGGTCTGGTCACGTGGACCCTAAACTGTTCCATGAAGCAATCAACAAGCTCACCCCATGTTCTGATCGATCCAGTCTTTAATTGCCTGAACCAAAGTGCAGCCAAGTCTGACAAAAATAAAGGGAAACATCTTGCCATCACTACCTCGGATGCTCCCAATACTTCCAAGTGTCTAATGTATCTGGTAATGTGCATGGTCAGATCCGACTTCCCGTCATACGGATCCAGCATTGGTAGTTTGAACTTTCGAGGGTTCCTTGCATTCCTGATATTTGGAGCGAACGGACTCCGACTAACCTCTTCCAATCCTCCACTCGTCAATCCTCCCCTCATGATTCGTCGTACTAGATCAATCATTCTTTCATCTCCATTCGGGGGTTGCCCCTTGTCATGTTTCTATCCTTCCCCCCGAGTCCCGAAGGGAATTCTAGTACATACTCTTCATGTGGCTCATTAGCATCAGTGTTGGCTCTAGCCTGTTGAGCTCCTTCCAAAGGTCCTCCTGTGTCGGATTCTGCGGGCCTGCCCCCAAGTCTTGGTTGATTGCCTTCTGGTTCCGTATCATGTCTTTCATTGGGTTCCACAACCCTAGTTCCTTGTTCCATGTTTGCAGTCGTTGCAGTTGGTCCGAGGTTCTGTATTCCTGCAGCTCTCATCTGCTCGAAGAAATTCTACATCATATCCTGTTGACTTTTCAACAACCTCTCTTGCAATGAGTTTGCCATAGCTTCCATTTCATCCCTGGTGATGTATATAGAAGCTTGACCTTCTCCAGCTCCGGAGGATGCCTCTTGACTTCCTCCTTGTTGACTTCTATCAGCTCTTTGTCTTGTTTGTCGAGTCATTGTCTCTCTGAACTCTTCAAGCCTTCCAAATCTGAATTTCAAATTTGATGTAGCGGGTGCTAGTCCTTCTCAGTGAAAGCACCAAAGTGTTTGCGCCAAATTTGGTCACAAACCCCAAATACCGTGAAAGCACCAAGTTATGAATGTAGATCAGCAATATTCCAAACACAGGTCACAGATCTCAGCAAACAACAAACAACAATCCAGAAATACTGAATAAAGACACACGATTTATAGTGGTTCAGCTATCTCCGGCCTACGTCCACTTCAAAGTTTCTCTTTTATTGATTACCCTTGCTTATTACAGTTGATTACCGTGATTACAATGAAGAAATTTGAGTACAACCGCAATGAAGAAGTGTAGAATTGAGTCCGGCAGAGTCTAGGTGCTTCAGAATCCTGATCCCCTTTTCTTAATGACCTGGGGCACAATTTATAGGCATAGGGAGCTGAGATCTCGCTGAAAACCTGGTAGACCACTTCTGGCACGTGAGGGGCCCCATATGTACGGCTTTAGGAAATCTAGGCCCACATCAGGATCGATTCGAAGCTTCGCTCGAATCGATAAAGAAATCATCCAATCGAGACAAAATTTGGTGTGGACATTCTTTAACATGTACCTAAGCTCCTGTGAAAATTTCATGTCATTTGGACTTGTAGATCTCGAGTTATGATCGATTCAAGATTGCATTTCCGGTTGATGCTCTCCGTTCGAATCGATACTCTTCGAATCGATCGGGTCGAATCGATGACATCACGTTCTCAAGTGATGACATGGTGCGCATTTCCAGGGTCGACCCGCTCTTTTCTCCGAATCGACTGGGCCGACTCCACGTTTTTTGCTGCTTCGACTTGGTGGATTCGAGGGAACGGATTCGAGGCAAGGTGCGTTCGTATCGATCGTGGCCTATAACGGTTGATCGATACGAAGCCGTCTCAACCGGATGGATTCGAAGACATCGATCATGCCTGGATTCGAACAAGGCTTCGTTCGTATCGATCGTGACGTGCTTCAGTCGATCGATACGAAATAACTGTGTCTGGATGGGTTCGAGGTGATGCATCTAAATGGATTCGAACATATAGAGTTCAAACGAGACTTCTCTGGAACGATTCGAACTCGATGGATACGAGCTTCATGACCACGTACCGATTCGTGTCCGATCGATTCGAGGACGATCGATTCGAAGATGATCGATTTGAAGTCGTGAAGTCCTGATGGATTCGAACTCGGCGATGATTCTTTCTGATGGATACGAATCTGATCGATTCGAATGGGACGTCTTTGATGGATTCGAAGAACGCATATCATCTAATTTGTATCGATCATATCTTAGTCATACCAACTCCGATTAACCTGAAATTTGAACCGCTGGTTTCTACTGCTTTGCTTATCATGTCTTGTAAATTGCGGCCCGATCCGGACTCGGACAAAATTCATCGATATTCATGGTGAACCTGCAACATGTAACCGATATTCATGACTAGTAATTGTTGATTTTCAGTTAATCTTTATGTATCTCAGCTTTGCCAAAAGTTGGGATAACACTTTGCCCCCCAAAACATGCCTTTTTGTAAAAGGTGTGTTTTGATTAACTTCAAATCAAAGGATGTGGGCTCATGTGTTATTCATAGCTATAATATTATCAATCAAGTTCATGGCTGTTCGAAGCCAAATCGTTATCAATTTCTTCCAGTGGAAGTTAAGAATGAAATTCTATAGTCTCTCCGGACTATCGATGGTCACTCCGGACCCTTGCCAAGCCCATTCTAGACTTAGCGATTGAATAGAAAGATCCTAATGCACTCTGGCGTTGTTTTCTATCCCTTGCACTCTGGTCCCATCTAGGGCGTATAGCGATGTCTTGGTCGTTCTGGACCGATCGTAGCCTCTCCGGGCTCTTGCTAGATCCCATCCTGTCACTCTCCGGTGAAGGGGAAACAGCGTTGAGTGAGCCGATCCTGTCGCTCTCCGGCGAAGCGGCCGCACCCCCCGCACTCCGGTTCAGCGTTTCTGAACATTAAGCGATGTCATGGCCAAAATCTTTAGGCCGATCATAGCCTTTCTGGGCTCTTGCTGGATCCCATCCTGTCACTCTCCGGTGAAGGGGAACAGCGATGAGTGAGCCGATCCTGTCGCTCTCCGGCGAAGCGACCACACCCCCTGCACTCCGGACCCCGTCTCTCCGGGTAAGGGTCATAAAGCGATCAATATCATATCAAGTTTCGTTATTTGTCCTTTAATTCTCCAGTCAAAGGGAATTCAATTTTATTTTCTAAATTCAAGTTCCAGTGTTCAATCTCAAACAATGGAAAAAATCTAAAGATTGCCTCTCCGGGCAGAGTGGTCTACTGCCACCTCAGAGCATGCCTAGGGATCTCTCCGGCTCCCGTACATGTGTTAGTGGAATAGCCGTCTTATTCTGAAATCAAATCTAAGAAAATCAAATAGTCGACCAAAGTTCAAATCCTGAACTTGGCCCTTGCCATCATAATCAGTTGATGACGAGTCGTGATCCTGACCCGGGATCGTTTCTGTTAGGTAGAGGCGGTAGTTGTTCAGGACTTACCGCCGCTTCCCTTTCTTTGACATATTGTGCCAATCTACCACTCCTGGCATGTTCTTCCACCTCATCTTTTAGGTGGCGGCATTCATCAGTAGTGTGCCCATCCAACTCATGGAATAGGCAATATTTTCCAGTCCTGCGTTCCCGCTCTGTGGGATCTCTCCTGAGTGGTTTTCGATAGGGGAGTTGGCCCCGAGTTTCAGTGTAAATTCGTTCCAGGCTTGCCGTCAAATCTGTGTACTGCCTGAATCTGGGCTCTTGGAATTTCTTCCTTTTATCAGGACCATCATGTGCATCATCCTGCTTTCTCTTTCCTTTGTCCGCCCTGGACTATTCCCTAGCGGCTCCTTCGCCTTGTGTAGCTTTTATTTCCCGCCTCTCGGCTCATGATTCTTCTAATTGAATAAATTTTTCAACTTCATGATAAAATTCTCCAAGATCTCGTGGTGGATCTCTTGTCAAGAAATCTTTGAATTCGGTGCCTTCCACAACTCCTGCCACTGCCGCCATCAAGATCATTGATGGATCCGGACGATCTACAGAAGCCACCGTCGCATTGAATCGCAGTAGAAAATCTTTTATGGACTCTCCGGTCCTTTGCTTTATTGAAGCTAAAGTCATCACACTCTTGGGTCTGGTCACGTGGACCCTAAACTGTTCCATGAAGCAATCAACAAGCTCGCCCCATGTTCTGATCGATCCAGTCTTTAATTGCCTGAACCAAAGTGCAGCCAAGTCTGACAAAAATAAAGGGAAACATCTTGCCATCACTTCCTCGGATGCTCCCAGTACTTCCAGGTGTCTAATGTATTTGGTAATGTGCATGATCAGATCCGACTTCCCGTCATATAGATCCAGCATTGGTAGTTTGAACTTTGGAGGGTTCCTTGCATTCCTGATATTTGGAGCGAACGGACTCCGACTAACCTCTTCCAATCCTCCACTCGTCAATCCTCCCCTCATGATTCGTCGTACTAGATCAATCATTCTTTCATCTCCATTCGGGGGTTGCCCCTTGTCATGTTTCTATCCTTCCCCCCGAGTCCCGAAGGGAATTCTGGTACATACTCTTCATGTGGCTCATTAGCATCAGTGCTGGCTCTAGCCTGTTGAGCTCCTTCCAAAGGTCCTCCTGTGTCGGATTCTACGGGCCTGCCCCCAAGTCTTGGTTGATTGCCTTCTGGTTCTGTATCATGTCTTTCATTGGGTTCCACAACCCTAGTTCCTTGTTCCACGTTTGCAGTCGCTGCAGTTGGTCCGAGGTTCTGTATTCATGCAGCTCTCATCTGCTCGAAGAAATTCTACATCATATCCTGTTGACTTTTCAACAACCTCTCTTGCAATGAGTTTGCCATAGCTTCCATTTCATCCCTGGTGATGTATATAGAAGCTTGACCTTCTCCAGCTCCGGAGGATGCCTCTTGACTTCCTCCTTGTTGACTTCTATCAGCTCTTTGTCTTGTCTGTCGAGTCATTGTCTCTCTGAACTCTTCAAGCCTTCCAAATCTGAATTTCAAATTTGATGTAGCGGGTGCTAGTCCTTCTCAATGAAAGCACCAAAGTGTTTGCATCAAAATTGGTCACAAACCCCAAATACCGTGAAAGCACCAAGTTATGAATGTAGATCAGCAATATTCCAAACACAGGTCACAGATCTCAGCAAACAACAAACAACAATCCAGAAATACCGAATAAAGACACACGATTTATAGTGGTTCGGCTATCTCCAGCCTACGTCCACTTCAAAGTTTCTCTTATATTGATTACCCTTGCTTATTACAGTTGATTACCATGATTACAATGAAGAAATTTGAGTACAACCGCAATGAAGAAGTGTAGAATTGAGTCCGGCAGAGTCTAGGTGCTTCAGAATCCTGATCCCCTTTTCTTAATGACCTGGGGCTCAATTTATAGGCGTAGGGAGCTGAGATCTCACTGAAAACCTGGTAGACCACTTCTGGCACGTGAGGGGGCCCATATGTACGGCTTCAGGAAATTTGGGCCCACGTCAGGATCGATTCGAAGCTTCGTTCGAATCGATAAAGAAATCATCTAATCGAGACGAAATTTGGTGTGGACATTCTTTAACATGTACGTAAGCTCCTATGAAAATTTCATATCATTTGGACTTGTAGATCTCGAGTTATGATCGATCCAAGGTTGCATTTCTGGTTGATGCGCTCCGTTCGAATCGATACTCTTCAAATCAATCGGGTCGAATCGATGGCATCACGTGCTCAAGTGATGACGTGGTGCGCATTTCCAGGGTCGACCCGCTCTTTTCTCCGAATCGACTGGGTCGACTCCACGTTTTTCCCTGCTTCGACTTGGTGGATTCGAGGGAACGGATTCGAGGCAAGGTGCGTTCGTATCGATCGTGGCCTATAACGGTTGATTGATACGAAGCCGTCTCAACCGGATGGATTCGAAGACATCGATCATGCCTGGATTCGAACAAGGCTTCGTTCATATCGATCGTGACGTGCTTCAGTCGATCGATACGAAATAACTGTGTCTGGATGGGTTCGAGGTGATGCATCTATATGGATTCGAACATATAGAGTTCGAACGAGACTTCTTTGGAACGATTCGAACTCGAAGGATACGAGCTTCATGACCACGTACCAATTCGTGTCCGATCGATTCGAGGATGATCGATTCGAAGTCATGAAGTCCTGATGGATTCGAACTCGGCGATGATTCTTTCTGATGGATACAAATCTGATCGATTCGAATGGGACGTCTTTGATGGATTCGAAGAACGCAATCATCTAACTTGTATCGATCATATCTCAGTCATACCAACTCCGATTAACCTAAAATTTGAACCGTTGGTTTCTACAGCTTTGCTTATCATGTCTTGTAAATTGCGGCCAGATCCGGACTCGGACAAAATTCATCGATATTCATGGTGAACCTGCAACATGTAACCGATATTCATGACTAGTAATTGTTGATTTTCAGTTAATCTTTGGGTATCTCAGCTTTGCCAAAAGTTGGGATAACAACTGGGAAAGCCTGCTATGTTGGTAAGCTGCGCGAGGCGCAGCGAAGAGAGAAGGGAAAGGGCGTAGAGTAATCTCGCTACGTCCGCTTTGCTAATAATCGACAATTGGTGCCTGGGCCCATGCTCGGGTACCCCAGCCAATTCCAAAGAGACCTTGACCCGAGAGACAATGAAAGCGAAGATGAAAACAGAGATGGTCAAGCATCACCGGTTGAGCTGACAATCGATGTCCCGATCGACGATGATGTTGATTCAAAGATGATAAAGATTGGATCTCAGTTGAGCCAACAGACACAGAAGGAATTGGTTGAATTTCTCCGGGCGAATCTTGATGTTTTCGCCTGGACGCATGCTGAAATGTGTGGGATCTCGTCGAACATCGCAAGCCACACCCTGAATATTGATCCGCAATATACCTCGGTCAAGCAGAAAAGGCGTGGTATGGATCCACAAAGATCTGCCGCCCTTAAGGAAGAAGTAGACAAACTTAAAGCAAACGGCTTCATCAGAGATGCATTATATCCGGAATGGGTGTCTAATCCAGTACTGGTCCGAAAGCCAAATGGGAAATGGAGAACGTGCGTTGATTATTCAGATTTGAACAAAGCTTGTCCTAAAGATAGCTTCCCACTTTCTAGAATCGACCAACTTGTAGATTCAACAGCTGAACATGAGCTCTTATCCTTCATGGATGCGTATTCTGGCTACAACCAGATACCTATGCACTTACCTGATTAGGAGCATACCAGTTTTGTAACTAATTGGGACTTTACTGTTACAGGGTCATGCCGTTCGGACTCAAGAATGCTGGCGCTACTTACCAACGATTGGTCAATCAGATGTTCGCCAATCAGATCGGAAAGACTATGAAGGTATATGTGGACGACATGCTTGTAAAGTCACGCCTTTCTACTGATCATGTCAAAGACCTAGAATTGATGTTCAACGTCCTTCGAGAATACAAGATGAAGCTCAATCAAATAAAAAGGCATTTCGGTGTTGCATCTGGAAAATTCCTCGGTTTTATTGTCAACGCCCGAGGGATCGAAGCTAATCCTGAGAAGATTTGGGAGATCAAAAATCTAGAAACTCCCAAGAAGCAAGTTCAAAGCCTAAATGGGAAAGTGGCAGCGCTGAGCAAATTCATTTCGAAGTCCACCAACAAATGCATCCCTTTCTTCGATCTGATCAGGAGAGGAAAACGTAACTTCGAATGGCCTGTAGATTGTGAAGGTGCTTTCCGAGCACTGGTAGAGCATCTTTCCACACTGCCTATTTTGTCAAAGCCTATTGATCATGAGAATTTGTACATCTACTCGGCGGTATCTGAGAACGTGATTAGTGGTTCATTAATTTGGGAGGAAGATAGAGTGTAAAAACTGGTTTACTATGTTAGTAAATGGTTGACTAGAGCTGAGAGGAATTACCCAAAGCTGGAGAAATTGGCCTATTGCCTTATTATTGCCTCGAGAAAATTTTGCCCCTATTTCCAGGCTCACCCTATTATCGTTTACACCGACCAGCCGTTACGACAGGTCCTTATGCGGCCTGAGACGTCTGGGAGGTTACTCAAATGGAATATTGAACTGAGCCAGTTCGATATTACATACACACCGAGGCGAGCCATTCACGGACAAGTTCTAGCAGATTTTATAGCTGAATTCACTATTCCAGAGAATTTGCCCGAAACTAGCAAGTCTCCCAAGAATATATGGAAGCTGCATACTGATGGTGCATCCAATGATCGATGCTCAGGTGCTGGAGTTGTACCTAAAACCCCTGAGGATCGATCTATCTTCTACGCTTTGATGTTTGAGTTCCATGCGACCAATAATGAAGCTAAATATGGGGCCTTACTGTCTGGATTGAAACTTGCCAGAGATTTGAGAATTGTTGCTATGGATATTTATTGTGATTCACAGTTGGTCGTATGCCAGGTGCCTGGAGAATACCAGGCCAGAGATCGAAAGTTGGCTGCTTACCCGCCTCAGGTCCAGGAAGTACTAAATTAGTTTGATTACTATGTTATCTACTCCATACCCCGAGAACGAAATCAAAAAGCCGATTCCTAAGCAAAGTTAGCCAGCATCGGGGAAGCGCAACAAATGGGACTTGTTCCCATCGAGATATTATCTTCTCCAAGTATCGATCGGATGGAAATAGGCTGGGTATTAGACACGATTCCAGATAAGGATTCATGGATGACTCCATTCAGAAATTATCTTAAGCATGGAACCCTGCCAGAGCGTAGAAGTGAAAGGAGACAAGTTCTTCGGAAGGCTTCATGATTCAGTATCCAGAATAGGGTCATGTACAAAAGAGGGTACTCCGTTCCTTTATTCCGATGTATCGCCCGTGATGAAATGAAGCGAGTATTACATGATGTACATGAGGGAGAATGTGGCGATCACACTGGGGGGCAGGCACTCGCTAAGAAAGAACTTCGCTATGGATATTTTTGGCCGATGGTAAACCACGATGTTTCAGACTATGCCAAGAAGTGTGATAAGTGCCAAAGATACGCCCGGATCCCAAGAGCTCCGCCTACTGAGATAACTCAGATGGTCAGCCCATGGCCATTTGCAGTATGGGGCATTGATATTATTGGCTCTCTACCTCTAGCCAAAGGTGGCGCGAAGTACGCCATCGTCACAGTTGATTACTTTACAAAATGGGCCGAAGTCGAACATCTTGCTACCATAACAACGAAGAAAGTGATCAACTTTGTAGTGCGCAATATTATCTGTCGGTTTGGTCTCCCACACACCATTATCACTGACAACGGATCCCAATTCGATAGTGTTGAGTTCAAATATTTTTGCCAACGGTTTCACATTTAGAAGAAATTCTCCACAATAGCGCACCCCTAAGCTAACGGATAGGTTGAAGCTGTTAACAAAGTTATAAAGTCCATTCTAAAGAAACGACTGGAGAAGGCCAGAGGTAAATGGGTCGATGAACTTCCTATGGCTTTGTGGGCCTACCGCACAACCCACAAGTTCGCAACCGGCCACACTCCGTTTTCTCTTTCCTACAGTTTGGAAGTTGTTATTCTAGTCGAGTTGGAAGTACGTTCTCATCATGTGACGTATTATGATCCGAAAACAAATGCAATACTTCTTGCTGAATCCCTTAACTTGTTGGATGAGAAGCGTGAAGAGGTTGACCTGAGAGCAGCCGCATATCGAATCCGAGTTGCTCGATTATACAATGCTAAGATCCGCCTGCGAACCTTTAAGCTCGGCGATCTTGTTCTGAAGAGAGTTTATTCGGTTCCTTTGCATATGAGACCAACATGGAAATGACCGTATGTTGTTTCACAAAAGCTCAGAGATGGCACGTTCAAGTTATCGACTGTTGATGGTCTTACTTTGCCAAGGGCCTGGAATAGCGAAAGTCTCCGTCGCTACTACACATAACAGGCCTTATTTGTTTATTTAGTCTGCTTTTTATTTACAAATTGTTTCTGCATTTCGAAATTTGAATTTGTAATAAGGAAACCGACTTTGCCATATTTTCTTATTTCAACAATAAAATGCTATCTCTTCGAGCCAGAGCTGTGATTTACTGAATATGTTATACCACCATCACGATGCACGGAGAGCTAAGTCCCACCGTACGATGGGATTTATTCAAATAGAGAGTGACTGTGATACGACTGGCCACTCACTAAGTGAAACCCGAGCTCGGGGGCATATCACTACACTAAATCCAAAAAAGGATTGATACATGACAATCCTTTAACTAACTCCAGTCTCTCAGAGTGCGAGTTGGAGTATAAACCCATGAATGCGGTTTTAAGGAGGGTGGATCCGACCATCTAACGACCTCACCCGCATAGAAAATGCCGTTTTGAAGAGGGTGAATCCGTCCACCTAACGACTTCGACCGTATCCCAACCAAGTTCGAGGAGGATGGATCCGTCTATCTAACGACCTCGCTTGTTAACTTAGGGTGGATGTGATCCGACCATTCACGATCCTGATAAACCATTTGTTCCCAGAGCACGAACAAAATCCAAAAACTCATAACAGACGTGACTGACCATCTGCCTAACAACTCCGAATTCCCAGAGTGCGAATCAGAGTATAAATCATAACTCCAGATTCTCAGAGTGTGAATCAGAGTACAAACATCGACTCTAAATTCCCAGAGTGTGAGTTGGAGAATATACATCAACCAACTTCGCTTTAAGTTCCCGGAGTGCGAACTGGAGTGCAAATATCTATTATCTCCGGATTCCCAGCGTGTGAACCAGGTTATCGACTACAAATAACTCTAAGTCTCCAGAGTAGGGCGAGAGTATAAACATAACCCGGATGTGAATGACCATCAGCAAACCAACTTAAGTCCCCAAAGCGTGGACATTTATCTAAAACCTAAAAAGGCACGATCGACCGCCAACATACAAATGCAAGTCTCCGGAGCGTGGATGTAAGCAATGAAAAGCAAGTAAGTGTAATTCAACTACTTGACTCACACTTATTTCGGCATCGGTTCGACGATGGTTAAGCACGACAAAATGAATGCGAAATGCAGTTGCAGATTGCTCTTTACAACTCATCCCCGAGACTGGGGGCAGAACTTAAGTGTTAACTATTGGCTAAAGCAATGCATCGCCAGAAGCTTAACTTAACTCCCGTGCGTGAGTCATGTCCGCGAATTCCGGACTTGACAAGTAATAACCTGCTTGACTCAAAGGTCAGGAAATTACAGATGCATTGAGCTGGGATACAAGTACTAGAACACTTAAGTAAAATAATCATCAAATTGAAGCCTAAAAAAGGAATTTTCATTTCAAATATCTGAAAAAGGATTCAATTACAAGTTATTCCAAAAATTCCTACTAGCGGGGGCCAAACCCGCATCTATACACGGCCTGCAAAAGAAAAGGCAAAAAAATAAGAACTACATCTATCTACCCAAAATGAACTGAAGAGATACATCTACTCTCTTCTCTTCTTCGTTTTTTTCTTTGGAGTGGACCCGCCTGAGCCATCGCCTGTTTTCCTCTTTGAACCTTTGCTTTTTGGCTGCCGATCCTCAGGTGGGGGCATGATTTCAACGTCTTCCTCCGAACTCGAAAGAATGGGTATACTTCCTAAAGGTGGAGTCGGAGGAACATGATCAACTACAGGAGGCGGAATAGGTGCACTCGTATCGACCACGGTGCCTCCCGGCGATATCATCCTCAACGGAGTCGGGCCAAGCGCTACCATTCCACCTCCAAAGCCACCACCTGCTGCCTCATCATTTATTTCGGCATTAATCTCAGCCAATATTTCTTCCTCGCGAGTTGTCTAGGCCATGCTGGGGTTATTGGTGGTTGGCATCGATGAGCTAGTGACTGGGGCAACTCCACTCATAACAAATGATAGGTCTGCGAAGCAGTCGCTGTGATGACTGAGGGGTTCCTCCATCATCTTTTCATTAAAAGAAAGAATTCTCCCCTCCACTCCTTCGCTCAGTGCAGCAGCTGTTGTAGCGATTGCCTCGATAATGATGACCTCCTGCGCTTGATGCGATTCTTGGGTTGCAGGAGGTACAGTAGGTGTAACTTCAGTCACTGAGCGTGGAAAAGGAAAATTGTTAGTAAACACTTCAAGTTGGATTCGTTACTTTGAATATGTACAAGGAATGTTCAAAATACCTTCCTTTGTTTGGCTTATTGTCTGAGCGGCTTCAGAAACAGGCTCTTTAACAGGAGATAACTGCGACTGATTCAGATTGTAAGTAGGGACAAATGGGGGATCAACTGCAGGGGTGACCTTAGGCTGAGTCGACACGGAAACTTCGATACTTTCTTTGTGATGCTCGACCCCTGAGCTTTCACCGACTTCTGTGCGTTGAACGCCCAGCCTCTCTTTTTCATGTGAGATCATTGCCTCATGCAAAATCCTCCTTTCTTCTTCACCCAACAAGCGATTCTCGAGTTCAAATTCGTCGAGTGACTCATTCGGGCGCGCCGCCTTTTTCTCTTCAACTAGATAACGCCAAGGGTTATAAAGAAGTGTAGAATGGTCCCCAAGCCAGGCCAAGTTTCTATGTTCCAGCACATTGGCATTATAGGTGAGAAGAAGATCTTCAATGTCAGCCTCCAGCCTGGACTGTGCTAACCGAACCCTCTCCTCGACCTCAGTCTCCACCACCTGAACTTTGGCCACCGTCGCATCTCGCTCAGCCCGAAGCAATACAGCTTGCTCGCATGCTTCTTGGGCGACGGTGTTCGCGTCATCCCTCTCCTTAGTAATTTCAAAAAATTTGGCTTTCAGCTCAGTGAGTTCCTTAACCACCGCATCCCGCTCGGCCGTGACGATGGTATTGCGATGACCTATCTCTTCTATCAAGGCGTAGTGTGCCTGTTGCATTTTGGCCATTGTCACAGTCGCCTCATCGGCCTTTTTTAGAGCTTCAATTTCTGAGTTGCGGGAAGACTCGGTCTCAGCCTGGAGAACTTGGATGATACGATCCTTCTGAGGAAGCTCAGTCTCTAATTTTTCAATGGTCTTTGCACGCTCAAAGGCCACCTTCGATGCTTTTTCCATAGATTTTTCCCACTCTCTGTATTGAGAATAAAAATCATGGACATAACCATGTATGATGTTTTTCGCCTCTGGTGGAACCCATTTCAAGTGAGGAGGAAAGATATAGCCGTCAAAGCAGATATTCGGGAAGTCTTTTTTCAACTGAGCGATCTTAATCGCCCCTTCTCCTGTAGGTTCGGTATGGACCTGCTCTACAACTATAGGGGCTTGTACTTCAGTTAGATGGTGGTGAGTTTCAGGCCTTGAAGAGTGGGAAGATGATTGGTGTCATGAAGGTTCGAGAGGATGTACAGGAGCCCTAGGAGGGGGAGAGCAGGATCGGGAGCGATAGTGATAATCTCTGTCCCTGTCATAATGCTCCTGACTAAAATACCCACGATCGTGATCCCTGTCCGATTCTCTCCTGCATGATTCATAGTATGCAGAAGATCGACGAACACCGTGGAGATTTCCCAATACGGACCCACGTCCAGACATTGTACCTACAAAGTAACAAGGGCACAGTTAGTTATCTCATGAGGTGGACGACCTATGGTCGAAAATTGTGTAGTGCTGTGAAGTGTGTATGTACGTGCAACCCCTCGACCAACCGGAAATGTCGGTCGTGCTAGTGGGAAGATGCTTGCTTATGTCTAAAGCACTTTGAAGTTCTTCCAACCCGGCGTTGTGATGAAGTGACACATAATCCGGGATGGGGATATCTACAAACCCTGTAAAAATATTTTCATTTGCGAGGGAGCAGCCTCTGAAATTATAATCCCGGGAGCAGGCAGAGACACGACCATAGATTCCCGTCTCCCGGATTTAGGGCATTTATAAGCAACTGCCTTGCCTTTTCTCCTTCCTTCCAATTCTTGAAGATTGCCCGAAGGCTCAGCTATTGATTCCTCATAGGCGTACGCTCCTCGTCGCCTTCCTTAGCTATTACAATGTTGGGCGTTTTCTGTTTCACCTGTTTCTTGGAGGTCTTCCTCAGTGTCCCTTCGAGACTTATGCTCTGGTTCCATTCGATCAGACCAACGGTTCTCAAATTTTCATCAGTTAAAACCGAATCAATGTTCCTTATCTCACATGGAACCTCCTGGATTACCCGAACTATTTTCTTATAGTACCCGCCTTCGGGTCTTGTAATTGTGGCTGTAGAGAAAAGAAAATATTAGTGCTGACGTCGAAGGCTATCATTTTGGTAAATCTC
This sequence comes from Allium fistulosum, assembly GCA_030737815.1. NCBI lineage: Eukaryota > Viridiplantae > Streptophyta > Magnoliopsida > Asparagales > Amaryllidaceae > Allium > Allium fistulosum. The sequence continues at coordinate 651,158,551 of CM060902.1, read as the reverse complement.
AGAAAAGTTTGTAGCACTTACGTCTAGCTAACCATCGGCTAGCGAATCCTAGGGGCATCGAACGTAGAACTATTCGGTCTTAAAATAGCTCAGCCTAGTCCAAGATTCAGTTACAACTTGACAATTCCTGACTACCTCCTGGAATGTAAAAGATGGACTATCCCCTCTGCTTTTGAAGTTAAAGAGATATCTGACCTCGGTTGACATTGGTGATCGAAAGAGATGCTTCATGAAGATAATAAATGCGCTATTCAGCAGCGCAAATCCATTAGGGTGTAACTGAGATGGGGCGATTTTGAGAAAAGACAACATTTCCCTGATTTATTGATTAAATGGGTGAAATGTTCCTGCTGCGCATGCATGGTGATTGAAGGCGGTGAACCCTTCTGGAGGAGCATGTGGTCTATCATTTGGCCCCGGTAGTAAGACATCATCCAACGATAAGCCGTGTTTCAAGAATATTCATCCCAACATATCTTCAGAGACATTAGATGGTATAGAATCTTTGGGACTTCCAATAAACACGGCATCGGGCAGCTCGTCCGGAGCTGGATCTATGACTTCGGCCGCAATGATCGGTATCTCGATTATTGAGGAAGATGAACTCTGAACTTCCTGGTGTTGTGAGCTAGAAGGTTCCATAACTAACTAACTTACAAAAAATCATCATTAGATGATAATAAGCCCGTGCATCCCCCAGTGTGAAGTGTGTGAAAGTGTTGTGTAGTGCAATGCAACATATTACTTGAAAGATTCAACAAAATATAAGAAGATATTCGAATGACGAGACTTCGAAATTCTACAAGAGTGACCGTCATCGCTGACCGTCACAACCAGACCATCCAGATGCTAGCAGGCGATCCAAGCTAAGGTTCGTTATAAGTTCATTAAGTCACAGTTCCATCGACGAGCTTTAGAGGAAAGTCAAATATGATGTTTAATAGTTAAGTCTAGTTATGCAAGGCGAAAGCTCGTCGGAGTCAAGTGTTTGAGTACGAGAAAATTTTGTATCCATTGAAGTCCTAATTTGCATCGATCAACAAAAGCTTTCAGTTTCGTATCCATGAAAGTGTGTCATCTTCATATCGATTCGAAACTCAACAATTTCATATCGATCTTGTCATATTGAGTTGTTCGTATCGATCGGAGATTGCTGGCTTCGTATCGGTCACCGGCACGAATTTCGTATCGATCACCTACCACGAATTTCGTATCGGATGTTGGTTCTTCAATTTCACCTCACTCATCTCGAATCGATACGAATAGTCATCACGCAAGATCGATACGAAATTCATTATTCCACCATTCACTTCTTCATTGATACGAGCCCCATGCCCTAGGTCGATGCGAAGCCCAGTCTCCTCTTTCCCTTCATCGATATGAAACATCAGGCTGTGCATCCTATCTCACTTCTTCTTCTCCAAATGGCTTTGAATCCATTTCCTTCTTCCATCCTCGACCTCGCCCTGGCTCATCTCTAGCCTCCATTTTACAAAAATCGGTCACAGAGGCAAATAGAATGGCAAAGATTTCGAGTCTCATCGTTTGCGCGTTGGATTCATTCGATGGATTACCTAGGCTTAACAATTGATCTAAGGGAGTGAAAGTTTGAATCGATTTGGGACGAAGGCAGTTCTAATTTTTCTTTTACTCTGATTCAATTCGAAGGCAAATGGGTTTCTTTCTTAGAGCGGTACAAAGGCAAAAGTAGAAAGCAGAAAGTGAAAAAGTTTCTACGTCCAAAATGCTTTTATATGGGCGTAGAAACGAGGGGAAAAAATGTTTCGCCTCCCAGTAGTTTCGACCGGTTGCAACCGGTCTACCACAGACTCGATACAGATAAGCTATTCGTATCCATAGACTCGGATTTTTTTGATATGAAAGTTACAACGAAAGGTTTTTTGAAGCACCAGGTTCCCTCGATACGAAGTGTTTTCTCATGTCCGCTGTTTTCGACTCCCTTTAGGTGCATCGATACGAACTGAACTATTCGTATCCACCATGATGCAACCCATGAAGCCACGTATCAATCGATACGAATAGACCCCAAAGGATTGGCTACCTTATTCGTATCCATCATGGGTCAATCGATACGAAATCATAACCAAATACCCACTACAATAGAATCCACCGAAACTCGTATCTATCGATGCGAATGTTTATTTCGTATCCATTAGTGTGAAACACATCGATACAAAAACTGCCTTTCAACCTTTAACATCAATCCAGGAGAGGATTGATACGAAGGGACATTCAAAAACAACTATCAAAAGTTGTTGCAACTCGAATTTCACATCGGTTCAGGAGAGGATCGATACGGAATTCGATATGAGAAAACTGGAAACGACTTGTAAACGTGCGGACGTTAACGAGAGCCAGGTTAACAATTGTGCATATATGTCAGACCAAATTTTCGGTTTTCAATTTTCAAAATTTACAGGTCAAATGCCCACCTATTGATGATTACAACAATACATGGTACAACCATTGGCAGCCAACGGTTCATATTATTGAAAATCAATCAAAGATCACAACCTTAATCGAAAAGACGGTAACTGCTTAACAAGCCTGAGGGATCTTTTCAGAATGGAGATTGCAGCATTTCAAAGCACGTCGTGTTTTCACAAGACGTACTCTAGGGGGGCAAATGTTATCCCGCCTTTTGGCAAAGCCGTGATATCAAGGAATTGACTGAAAACCAAGGATCGTTTATCCCGAATATCGAGTACGCACAGGTTCACCGTGGATGTCAATGAATTTTGTCCGAGTCCGAATTAGGCTACAACTGGCAAGACACGACAAGCAAAGCTATAGAACCAACGTCCCAAATTTCAAGACAATCCGAGGTCATATGCTTGAGATATGATTGATACAAGCCAAGGAAATCAAATCGTTCGGATCTATCGCTCGTATCCATTAATTCGTATCCATCAAGTCTTGGCATCATCCCTTATTCGAATCCACCAGGTTCCGTTATTTCGTATCCATCATGAAACTGCTATTCATATCGATTGAGCCATCATCATAAGTATCCATCAGACAATCGCTGCTTCGTATCCATCAGCAACTCTCTTGTTTGCATCCATCAGACGATAGCTACTTCGTATCCATCACGTGACCCCTATTCGAATCCATGAGCAATATTGCTTGTTCATATCCATCGAGTTGAAGCAACTTGGATCGACGTGAACAAGACTACACATCGATATGAAATGTGCAACTTCCATTGATACGAACTAGACCATCTCCACGATTCAAACTATGCAACGGTCTTCAATACGAACGAGGCAAAAGCTTTGGAATGACTCGATCAACTTGGCGTAAAAGGTGGATCGATACGAAGAATACACGCCACGTCAACCCGCTAGCACATGCTTGGATCGATTCGAAGGGATCGATACGAAAAGCATCGATTCGAACAAAACAGCCTGCCGAAAACAAAAGATTGCATCGATCATATCTCGCAATCCACAAGTCCAAATGCTATGAAATCTTCACAGGAGCTTATGTACGACCTAAGGAATGTTCTCACGAAGTTTCGACCCGATTGGGAAATGTCTTGATCAATACGAAATTAGTTCGTATCGATCACAAATCGAGTCGAAATTTCTCGGGATCGATAGATTGGGCCCGCCCATGTCCCAGAAGAAGTCCCCCAAGATCTGAGCGAAATCCATGTCTCCTACGCCTATAAATAGAGCCCCAAGGCCTATAGAAAGAAGATCTTTTTGGCTTCTGACGTCCAGACTCTGCCGAATTGAACTTTGGACTCCATAGCTGCTATTGTGCTTGAATTTCAACACTTTAATCCGTTGTAATCCGTTGTAATCAGTTGTAATAATCAAGTGAATATCAATAAAGCCATCAAACTTCATAGTGGAGTAGGAAACACACCGAAGATCTCTAAATTGCTGTGTTTCTGTTGTTTTCATTCCTTTTTTTGAAGTGTTTGTTAGATAATCCTCATTTTCCATTTCTATTCTTCATTTTTATCTCTTCAAATACTTTCGACGAGGGTTGTGCACAATTTTGATACAAACAATCAACAAATACTAGAATAAACTTGATAAGCACATCACGAAAGACACGATTCATCAAACCAATAAAGAAAGCAGGAGCATTAGTCAAACCAAAAGGCATAACTAACCATTCACAAAAACCATTCTCAGTACGAAAAGTAGTCTTGGGAATACTTTCCTCAACAACACTAAGCTGCTAAAAACCTGTGGCAAGATCAAGCTGAGAGAAAACAGTAGCTCCAGGAATAAGATCAATTCAGAATTCGATTTCCCGCTTAGGGTGCAGGAGAAAAGGAACAACCCTAAAGGAAATGGATAGGAAAACAAAGTAAGATAATAAATTTAAAACTACAGAAATTTCAACTTAAAGTAATAATTGATTTCATCCATTTGATTTCATCTAAGTTAAAAAAATCTTAACTATTTCTAATTTCATTATCCTATCATCCAATCAATAATTTATAAAAATCATGAATATGAAAAATCATTTATTGTAATTTATTCAAATTTAATTCTTCTTTATTCCAAATTATTATTAAATCTTCCACTTAATATATCCAATCACATATATAAATATATTTACACTTATTATAACTACTCCAATTTATTTATAAATTCCTTTAACACCATTTTATATTATAAATTATTCAATTACATAGTTATCTTTTAAATAATTTAGGTAAGTTATATTGGGATGCAATAGAATATTATACAAGTAAATTTTTTTCCAATTCAATTATTCAAGCTTAAATATTTATTCAAAATTTTTGGCTTCATTTTTAATAATTTAAATCATCCTTTAAGATAAAATTTTAGAATTGAATTTTCGATTAACTTCAAACTATTTTAGAGATAAATAAATATATACATATAATATATATCAGATCAAATTTTAAATCATATATCACATATATTATAAATCAAATCATATTTTAGAAATTCAAATCAATTTAATTCTCCAAAACAAAAGTGTAGCAAGGCTACAAAATGGTCTCTTGACTTCGAAACTCGAAAATGAATGTCGATGATGCTGTAGTCATCACCGAAATTATTTTCTAGGGACAAAGAAAGGGCGTTGATTTAAACTTTATAATTCTTTGGAGACGATTTCTATTCGAAAATGCTTTAAATAATATATCCTTTAAAACTTTTAAAAACAAAGTTTGAAGTCATCAGAAATTAAATTCTCAAATTCTTGATTTAAATTTCCAAATTAATTTATAACCATGTTTTGTAGTTCAATTATTTATATATGGAACAAGTCAATGGATACAAGATATATGTATAAAATCAAGAATTATTTCTTAACAACCAATTCAGTTAACTGTCAAAACTCAGAAAATTATGCTTATATATAATATAATTATACAAAATTTATCCATTTACCAAGTTTGAAAAAACAATATGGTGTCAGCTTTCCCTGTTCAAGCGTTTTGGAGATCCTATCGATAACGCTGATCAGATGAATCGATCGGAAACCCAAATCAACATCAACAACTCAAACAACACAATATATAAAACATTTAAATTTTAGATTTACAAATACAGGAATAAATTTTCAAAATAAGTATAGGGATTCGAATTTGATTGACTCAAATCATAGAGAATTCTGATTTGAAAATTAGTTGGAAACAAAAAGATATGCTGATTAAATGATAGAATGAGGGAATGAATAAGCTTACATAAATCGCGGCAACCTTAACCGGGTTAACCGTGATTTCAAAATAAGATCGATGCAGAATTCTGAGGCAAATCTACATTCGATTTCAAGAGATAGAATTCGGGATAACAAGAGATACTAACATCTAAACCGAGGATATATATATAAATCTCTGGTGAATCAATACCATTGCAAAGGGGTTTCACCCTTTTACAAGTCATTTGGAGATTGGCGAGACCTCCAACTCATTATAAAGATCATTCGGAGTGGAGTTATGGGTTACTCTAGAATCAAAAGAAGATGAATAGGGAGAGACAAAATGGACTTTGGAACCGCAGGGAACGTTCCAAAATTCAAAAGAAATCGAGTCAAAAGGAAGAGATTCAAACTCAAATGAAAGTGATTCTGTAAATAAATTTACCATATATACTAAGTTTGCCCAGAGCCAAAGCTCTGATACCACATGTAACATCCCACTATTTTGGACCATTCGCATTCGCACATGTTGGACTTGAATTGCTCAAAATACCGAATTGTAAAAATAAATTTGGAAAAAGCTCAGAATATACAGTAATTAAATCACAGACATAGAGTATTTTACCATAATGCACAGAAGCAAAGAGATAGTAGTTCCTTTTTACCATATATACTAAGTTTTCCCAGAGCTAAAGCTCTGTTACCACATAGGGAATCAACTGGATAACTGAAAGAGAAATAGATGGCTGGATCTTCAAGCAAAGCTCCAACTCCGAAGGTGAGTCTCGAATGTTGTATCACTCAGTCTGACCCGAGCGTAAAGCAAAACACAAAACAGTCGAGTCAGGATATACCTACTTATACAATGTAAACCAACTCAAGTGAACTGTAATAGAAATGTACAAGTAACTTAAAGGATGCTTGGGACCGTCCATCCTCGAAGGATCCGTTAAAATATTTACTATGTAGTAATATACGCTATTATAATAATGTCTAAAGTAAAGTATAATATATTTAAAAATAGCGTTATGGTGTTACCCATATCCCTCTTAACACATTTTATAGTGCCAATAGTCTATACAGTACCAGCGTACCTCCAGATCGGGAGGCTACCTTAAATACTCCGTAGGTACGACACAAAACCAAACTCATACAAGGCGCGCTAGAGTAGATGACACAGTACAAAGAGGCAATGCCAGGGTAGATATACCAATTACGCATCCGGACTGGTGGTAACGCATAGCAGCCACTACCGCCCACCTCGGAATACACTCCCAAATCAAATATCGAAGGTGCACCCAATCAATCACAAAGTAATAGAATGGTATCGAAGAAATGTGTCCGATCGGAGGAGCTACCTCACTTGGCCCGGAATCACTCCTGCTTTAGCCACCTTATGCCAACTCACGGGAGTCGGGTCCACGTTCAAACCTCAATAGCATCATCGCCACCATCCTACTTCATTCTGGAATCTCCACCGCATACACGGTTGTTAAAGTGGTTTTCAGTATCGACAGAGAGTATGCCTATATCCGATCCCGGTCTCATTAACAACCAATCGTTATTATAACCCATGGATATTTATTTCAGAATAGTTAATACTTCAAAAACCAAAGTATCATATCCATTTCAAAACTATTTCAACGTAATATCATTTTCATCTCATTAGCAACCAATCGTTATTATAACCCATGGATATTTATTTCAAAATAGTTAATACTTCAAAAACCAAAGTATCATATCCATTTCAAAACTATTTCAACATAATATCATTTTCATTTCAAAACCAAATCGATAGGATATCATTTCCATTTCAAAACCAATTAAATATGATATCATTTCCATTTCAAAACCAATTAAATATGATATCATTTCCATTTCAAAAACCCAAATCAATAGGATATCATTTCCATTTCAGAACCAATTAAATATGATATCATTTCCATTTCAAAAAAACCAATTCAATATGACATCACTTAAATAAAACCCAAATTTCAAATCACTGAATATTTCCTTCAATTATTTAAACTTGAAATATTCCCTTTTAAATCATTTAAACCAAAACCACATTTAAAGTCACATTCTTAAATCTTCAATTTCAATAAGTTTCAAATTGATATATTCAAAGACAATTATTAATTAAATACAATTTCAAATAAGTTCACTTCCAAAATCATGGTATTTTCAAAGTTATAACACCTTTGAAACTAAACATTTTGAAACCATAATACTTTGAAATCATAACACTTTGAAATGTTATTATTTGGAAATCATAATACTTAGAAAATCATAACACCTTGGAAGATTATCCTTTGAAAATCATAATACTTAGAAAATCATAACACCTTTAAAATAATATTCATTACCAAAGTTGTAGCATTTCTAAGTTCATTCATTCAATTATAAAATTTCGAAAACATTGTATTTTCAGCAACAACAACACTTATAAAGTGTTACAGTAGATATATTAGTATTTCAAAAACATTGTCAATTTCAAAAACAACAGCACTTATAAAGTGCTACCGTAGGTATATTAATATTTCAAACCAGTTCAGTTTCAAAAATAGCAGCACTTATAAAGTGCTACAGTATGTATTAGTTTTTCAAAAACAGTTCAGTTTTCAGAAACAACAGCACCTATAAAGTGCTGTAGTAGATATATTGGTATTTTCAGAATAGTTCAAATTCAGAAACAACAGCACTTATGAAGTGCTATAGTAAGTATATTATTATTTCAGAGCATGGTTACATTTCAGAAATGGTAGCACTTAGCAAATGCTATCTTAAAACCACAATATTTTGGAAATGCTACCAATACAAATTCCATATTTATTAAAACATTTCAAAAACATTAAAATATCAGTTTTAGCCATTTTTAACTTATAAAAACATATCTCACGCTTCAGAAATATTCATTTGGATATTATTTAACTTATGATTTAGATAAAATAAACTTTTATAATTAAAATATCCAAATTAAACTATAATTCATTTACTAAGTCAAAAGCACACCATTTTACTTAACTTTTTATTTTTAACACATGACTTAATACTTTAATTTAAAATACCCATTTCATAAACAAAATATTCTTATCACCAAATTAACTTAAATTTCCATTTGAAAACTCAATTTTCAATTATCAAGTTAATTCAAATTTAAGTCCCATTTTATACATTTACTTATACATTTTAACTTATAGAAAATCACTATAAAATTTATTATACAAAAACATATCCATTTCATAAAATAAAAATTGATTACAATTACTAGGTTAGATTTAAAATCCAATATCAAATCAATTTAACAATTAAGTTATTTTTCATAAATAAAATCTTTAAATTCAACTTAAAACCAATAATATACTTATAAAATTTTAACTTATAGAAAACCAATATATCTTTATAAGTTTGTTTGCCTCTTCTACTCAATTGTTTGTTTTTAGATATGTTGTCCTTAGCGATAGTGTATTGCCAAATGCAATCAAAGCCATCATTTATAATTCAAAAGCAATCACCTATTTCTTTGTTTGCAATATAAACTTTGATTTGAGTTCTCATATCAAAAGCGGTATTTTTGTATTTACCATGGCTTTTTATGTCCATTCAATTTCACTGTTTCACTAAACCTTACACTACTTCACCAATAGTGTTCTTAGAATTGAATTCTTTGCTTTAATTAAATAAAGTAAATAGTAATCACTATTGTTATGGTATGTTATTTTTGTTTTCCTAACAAATGTAGAAAAAATAAAGGAAAAAAAATTTAGGTGCATTAATTCATATTATTATATGTTTTCTTTACACTATATCAAAAAATTTAGTCGTTGTTAGTAACATTGACATAAGAAGACAAAAAAATTGACCATTTCATTCAGAAATACTTATATTAATGGGACATTTCACTAGAAGGACAAACTTTGCAGTCCAATTAGTTTCTAGGACACACATCCATATAAATTACTTTTAAGGACAAAGTCACAAGAATAATTACTTTTAAGGACAAAGTCAGCAGTCCAATTACTTTCAAGGACATAATTTCATAGGTTTTTAGGCCTTAGAAACTAATTGTTTTGCATTTTGTCCTTAAAAGTAATTATTTCAGTTATGTGTCCTAGAAACTAATTGCACTTGCTAAAGAGGCCCTTGTGGCTAATTTCCACTATATTAATTTCTTAGAACTTCTCTAAATGAATTGTATGATCTGCTCCTACCTCATTACTTAATTTCTTCCCAAAATTGAAAAAGCAATTTTTTTGGAAGTAATCGTATTCTGATCAACTATTTTCAAATTAAATCCATGTTTTCTTTATAAATATAACTTTTCCTACTTTTTTATTGTACCAGGCTATAAATTTGATAACCATATTTTACACCTGTAATTCAAAACATAAATTTTGTTTGGTTTCCATTTCATTGGAATTATTTTACTATTTACTGCAACTTATACTGCATATTCATTTTCATTGTTTTCTATTTTTTTAATCGTTTAATGATACTTTACCAATCATGATCTTGGAATTTATTTTTTGTTCCTACTAGGATGATTTTACTATGAAGAATATATAGAAGATGTATCCTACTTTGGATTTCTTACTTCTTATATTTACTGGAAGTTATGGTATGGCTTCCTAAAGTACTGAGCAAAGATACAACAGGATAAAGTTTTGACATACTGTTGTTGTCATTTAACTAAACTATACATTATTTTTTTCTTGGATTGCTAAAGGACGAGTAACTATGTTTGAACAACAAATCACAAGATTATACAACTAAAATTGTGGTAATAATTTTTCTACTTTGTTTTACAATCGAATATATGCTGTACATTTTCTTAATAATTTATACTTTGTTTACAAACCGTCAATGTTTGTTGATTGGAAGTAATTTATTGCCGCAAGGTTAACAAAGTTTCTTACGTAGGTTTTTCCAGTTACGTAGTATATTTGGCAGTTTATTTAGTTTTACTTTATCAATTCATCAAAGTTACTTACATTATTTCGTTATTATGAAGCAATTTTTTTTCCTCTTTTCCATTTGCTATGGCTGATTCAAAATACCGTTAAGTTATAGCTATCATGGTGAGTAAGAGTAAGGATTAGATACAAATATTATTGTATGGCACTTTATGGATGAATTTATGTTTGGTTGTGTAGAATATGTTGCCCCTGAAAACAATGAAGTTTTGATATGATTTATTTTGATTTCAAGAATTAATTATATTCATTATTTGAGATTGTGAACTTGAATGCATGATAAGAATCAATTTAATGTATGTTCCAAAAAAATTGAAACTATGTGTTGGTATCTAAGTTATCCAATTAATTTTGAATTTTTTAACCAATACATTAATTTTCATCTTCAATCTACTTCGCACATTCTAACCACTTAGCGATGGTCCTATGTTTCAATGAAGTTAGTTTAAGCTGTGATAAGTTCATTTCAATCATCAAATGACTTTGATAAATTGAATGAGTATATATTAAAGCTTTAGAGGATTATAATTTTGTGTTCCTATCATTTTCGGTAGTACAAAAGGTTGGAAAATAAATTTAATGCATTGAGTATATAATTTATTTTCTATATAAAAAAGTTAAGGGAAAAGAATATTGATTGAAATTTTAAAAAAGTTTACTAAGAAATGAGTTGAATTAAATGATCAAGTTAACTGTCATTTAAAAAATCTATATTTATCGAAACAAATATTTGATAGTAATAATAGATAAATATAATTGCTTCCGTATGCTTATTTTTATTAATTTTGATTTTAAAAATCTACTTGATTTACACTTTCTCAACAATGGTCATCTTTTGAGCATTGATCTACTTTTCATATGCTAATTAATATGGAGCTTGAGGTCTTTATCGAATAACGTAACATTGTCACTATTCTCTAATATCAAGCTTATCATTATGGTAAACAGATGAACATTCAATCCATTTGGATTTAGAAACAGGGACATGGAAGGATGACAACCTCTATTAGCATATGCTACTTGGTCAATGATGCTACACTTTTATTTGAAACACTAAATTTTCTTCTTCATTTTTTTGTGTGTATTGAACCAAACAATCCTTCTGCTTATCTATTGTGATGCTGTAAAAATTTGCTTTTATGGACTTAATTTAGCCTCGCTTGACTTCTTTGTTTAACACAATTTGATATTCATGTATTTGATAAGATTTAGGTAATGCCATTTCATTCGTCTTTCGAACAAAATATATTTCATTTGATGTAACTTGTTTTTGACACCCGATAGATTTGTCACAAGTTAGTATTTCCTTGATTGAAAATTTTAAATCATCTATTTTATTTTATTTTCTATTTCTAGCTAGATGTTATACTTTCAAATGAGTTTGATGACAAATAGTACAATTATTATTTAGGTGCTAAAGAAATGCACTTCCATATTACCTCCTTATTTTAGAAGCACGTTGGACTGTGCATTAAAATTGTTTGACATGAGCCATCATGAACAGTTCTATGCAACAATTATTTTTTTAAGGAAGCTCCAACATTTTTGCTGAACCACTTGGACCAATTGTTCTGTCAACACATGATAGCTCAAGAGCACAAGTGCTACATATGTATCACCTTGTTATATATCCCTTTGTGATGTATAAACTATGTTGTTCTAATAGTTTCTATTTAATAATAGGGTGGATAATACATTAGATTAGTTTTCTAATGCATCTATTGAATCGAAATATATGTTGAGCATGACATTTTATTTTTCGACATTTAACAGTTGCATGAATTTTTTTTCACATTACTCTGGTTTGAACATGATTCACAAATATGATTTTACCAATAACGTACTATTGTATTTTCAAAGATTTACATTCAACGCCATGGGCATAGCATGGGCTCATACTCGTTTAATAGATAAGTATCGCAAACTTACTTTCCTTAAATAAACAATGTTTAAACATTGTTCATTAATGGAAAAAATTAACTTTTTAACATAATTGAATACATTAGTGAGTTAATTGATTTATAAATTATAATTGGAATAAAGTATCAATATTTATTTACACTTAAAATTTTTAATTTATGCACATGTGTCATATACAATATTTTTGGATTTTCTAGTTATTAATCTACTAAACATAAAAGAATAAGCAAAATGCTATTACAAAAGTATATTGCAAATTCATTGTAGAATCTCACATTATTGAGGTGGATTCGCCATGAACTTTTGTATATAGCATTTTTTTTTCTTTTGTGGTATGGACATCTCTCACAAATCCATAGCACAATCTTACTACAATCATGATGGATTTGTGAGGATGTTTTTGTTATAAATTTTTGGCACATAACTAAACATTATTTTGAAAAATCCATCATAAATCCACAGTAAATTTACGACGGATTCATGTTTGATTTTGTATTTATAACTATTGATCTATCTCTTATATATTCATTATAGGAGAAAAATATTACTACTAATCTATGGTAAAAATGTGATTGTTTGCTACGAAATTGCACCATCTTGCCACAAATATCATTGACATTATTTTACTTAATTTTAATGCAAACTTAAAGACATAGTTAATTATCCATGACAACTCTATAGTTGATTTCCAATGAATTTACCATAGTCATTAACAAATAATATTTGGCTCCATTTTTCTTTTTTTTTGTTGCAAAATTTAGATATGCTTTTAATATCCATGACAATTCCATAGTTAATTTACCATAGATTTGTTGGGTATTCTTGTTACATCATATAAAAATATATTGATAAACGAATGTTTTGAGTAAAAAAGGCTTAAAAATCCAACCCGGATCCATCACAATTTTGCAACGAATTTTTCCGTTACAGCAGCTATATCACTAAATCTGTATTATCTAGAAGTGATCATGAACATTTCCTCAAGAATTTAAATTATAATTCAAAAAATACTTTAATTGTTATATTTTTAGTTATGGTTATACTTGCAATTTGACATAGTGTAATCTTTATACTTACATTATTAGAAATCAGAGTAATTTTTTAATTAGGATTGCAATATGAATTGGATTTTGTATCACTGGTTTATGTCCAAATAGAATTTCTCATTCAATAATTTTGCTTTGATATATCATAATCTTTATAATACCCTAATGTAGCATAGTTTCAATAATAAGTTTTAGTTAATAATACTTTAATATATCACAGTTTTATTTGTATAGTTTAAGTAAAACATGCTAAAATCTGTTTTTAAAATTCAATTGAATGATGTATTCTTTTACGCTAAAAAGGAGAAATAATAACTTATCTTCATATAAGAAATAGCAAAGGAAAATTTTTTAACAACACAAACTTCAAAATTTATGAAAAAAATTCAATTCAATGATATAAGTTGAGGTTGCTAAAAGTGTAAACCACATTTGATTGCGTCGTTTAAGTTTTTGGTTTCCATTCAAACAAAAATGCACCGTCACATGCATTTCTGGAAAACAACCGATATGGAAAAGGAAGTTAGCATATAAAATAGAATGAAAATTTATTTTGTTTTTGTATTATGGGAAATAAAAAAAGTATGAAAAAAATTCATCCCTCTGCCGGCATAATGACTTAGAATTTTAATTATTCTCCTTCTCTCTCCTTACGCTCTGTAATACATGTTGAAAATGCAAAACACAAAACTACAAATGAAACAAAATGGACTCTTAAGTTTTAGTAATTTGTATACCTATGACATATTGAAAATAAAAAATGAACATTGAACCAATGAATAACTTTAATTTGAAGAGGAAAACTGTACTATGAGGGGAAAGGGAAACAAACAGTTAATTCATCGAATATGAATAAAAATAATAAAGTTTTTCTATAATAGACAGATTGCAATTAAGGAATTTCAATATCATATCAATGAAAGAACCGGGCTTTCCATATAATGTGGATCTTATTTGATAGGGTAGAATAGATAATTGAATAATTAAATTAGACTCTTAAATTATTGAACAAGATCTCAAAAGCATAAACAAAATTATTGAAGTAGAACCTCCTTATTCATAGAGCATAGGTTGCACGTATGTGTATCTACTAGTAAATGTATTTGCTTTTTATTTAGTAGAATTTAATGAGGAACGCATGTTATAAGTGCAAAAAGTTTTGGTGGCCATAACATATTTATTTCAAGTGGTCTTATTGGTGGTATTGGATGCAAATCAATAGTGAAATTTTGTTGATAAATGGTCGGAAAGGAGGCAATGGTGGAGACCGTAAATCGACGGTAAGACTCTATTGATGGTTGATTATGATGGGAAATTACCTCTATGAGCTCTCTCATTCATGTCTTTTCACTTCTCATTAATTAAAAGCAAAGTATTCAATTAAATCGATGGTAAGACTCTGTTGATGGTTGATCATGATGGGAAATTACCTCTATGAGCTCTCTCATTCGTGTCTTTTCACTTCTCATTAATTAAAAGCAAAGTATTCAATCTATTTATGATAAGCAATATTGTTTTCACAACGAGTTGTTTTGATGAGAAGACTTAAAGTATTATATTTTTGGTCTTTTTGCTTAGTTAGTCATTAATTAGTTTGATTTAAATATTTTAATCAACTTCTTTGTGAAAATAATTTTTATAATTAAATTATTGTATTTATATTTTTCATCCATGTATGAAGTTAATGAAGGGTAGAATATCAACTTCGGGTACCAATTTGTTGTTTTAAATATAAAGCGGGTCATTGCCTTTGTAAATCAAGTCCCTGTTACTTTAACGTCACACCCGAACCAAAATCAACATCGCCAAGTGATTTAATTTCAATCTTTAAAATACGATAATATTTCATGCATTAATCGGGTTTAAGAATCATTGTCACTATTAATCCATAAAATCAATAGGCTTTCCAATAATATCCATTGTCCATAGTTAAAAATAATTTTTTTTAAATCATAATTTTATATAGCAGTTTTTATTGAATTTATGTAATCCAGTTATTTTGTATTGTCGAAGTGTATTGTGTTTTCTATAACAGTGTTATTATGGATGATCATGATCTTTATACAGTAGTTGTAACTGCATTATGATAATGCAGTCATTATCTTTTAGCCTATTTGAAAGGAATTTGTGGTTGAATATGCAATCATGGTTGCCTTTGAATATTGTAACTGCATTAATATAGTAATTGTATTTGATGATTTACTCAAACTTAATGTAGTTATAATTTAACCGCGTTAAGAAAAACATAGTTATAATTTGTAAGTATTTTTTTGAATTGATTTAATTGTATTTTAAATTTTTAACTGCATTTATGTGATGCAGTAATAATTTTAACTATATTTGATAATTTAATTCAATCAAAAAGGAGTTATAAATTAACTGCATTAAGAAAATGCAGCTATAATTTAACAACATGATGTGGATTAATTTAAATGCAGATTTTAGTCACATTTATCTAATGTAGTCATAATTTATGCTACATTTCATAAATTTGTTCAATCTGAATGCAATTAAAATTTAATTACATTAAGAAAATGTTAACAATAAATTTGAATTATGCATTGTTGCATCTAAATATTTTAGCTACATTTATGTGATGCTGTAATAATTTTGGTTGTATTCGATGATTTATTCAAGCTTAATGCAGCTATAATTTAAATGCATTAAACAAAATAGTTATTATTTTACTACATTTTCGAAATTATGCAATTATGGCTGCACTTGAATATTTTACTACATTTACTTGATGCAACGCTAATTTTGGAATTTTGTGCTCTCTTAATGATAATAATTTAACCGTGTTATGAAAATCTAGTTGTAAGTTTAACTACATACAAAATATGAAATTGACTTTAAACTGCATATTTATTAATTTTGAACACACTGATTCAAACGATGCAATTATATTGCATTCTGAAAGATGTAGTTATAAATGCTTTATTTATATGAAAAAGCTACAATTTTTTCAAAAAAAATCAATGACTAGATATTTACGTATGCATAAACATATCATTTAAAAGATCATAATTTTTTTATTTAATGGTGAAAATGGTTTGTCAGTATAATATTTCCAGAAAATGTTATTGCATTTTGAATATTTGAAATCTATATAGGTGTGAAGTATTAAAATAAGTGTAAGAATAGCGGTTACTAATAAAGGATATCAATTGATAGGGACTTTATTTGCATAAATTATCGAAGAAGGGTATTTTGTCTATTTACATAAATAATGCAATCATGACTTTAGCTTGTAATGCATCATTCTTTTATTTACGTTATTTTTCATATTTTTCCATTCACGAGTTTCTAGCATATTTGTATGCAATAATTGCCGCTCACAATTATCAATTCAAATAGTTTTATTCCACCGAATTCTTTAATAATTAGATTAGAAAACAGTTGAGAATATTTAGCATAGAATAAACTAGTGTAGTAAATGTACAATGCATTCTTTCTCTTAATCAGATTGAAGATTGGTAATCTACCAAGCCAAAGATTTATAATCTACTATAAGATTTTCATCAATTATTAATGTATGTTTGGTTAGGATCATCAGATTTTTTTTACAGGCATATGGAATTGCTCCATAAGTATGTTAATAAGACTATTAATTTTTAGGGGTTTATATTTTTTGAATTTTGTATGTCAAAATTAAAAGTATAATGTGATTTTGGTCTTTATGCTACTATAAACCTGTAATTTTCTAATGGGCTTTTGGCATCTATATGGCATTACTAATTTAATTAGCGACATCCAAAGCTCCTATGGAAAAATGATCGTCATTAAAAAGTTAGTGATTCCATTGTAATGCCAATTTAGTGATGTATAATGATATGAAAATTTTTGTGATACTATATAGACGTCGCATTCTAATGCACTGGAACCTATGCTTACATTGATGTTCAAGCTTTCAATGAAATTATACATGCTTATGAGTTTAAAATTTAGGAAGATGTATTAAATTCCAACGTACATGTTCGTCACATAAAAGTACATGTAAGAAACCATCGTAGGATAAGGTATTCATCATTTTACTCTCCATATTTGGTTGTTCACATTTTGAAATAATTCATTCAGTTCTTGAACTTCATGTTCTTAATGGATCCAACTGTGCTAATTAAAACTCTTGGAAGAAGGAAGTTGAAGATCAAGAAAGAAAATAATTCACAAATTATTATCGAGCTAAACATTGGTTTTTATCAAAATCTTTTAAAACCTTTCTCACTTCAAAATTCATGAATCAACACACCGCATATTTGAGCAGAAATCAATAATTCACCAATACTTGACAACACTTTATTTTCCAAGGTACACAACTCTAATACATTAACTAACATAATATCATTAAAGAAAATAAGGTATCTTCATTCACAAGATAACAAATGATTGCATGTACGAAACGGTTAATTGTCGATTCTAATTTCAATTGAGTTTGCATATTCAATTTTAAGATAGGATATATTTATGTAAATTTTTATCAAATAACCAATATTTCTGATGAAATGACATGATTACATGTTTTTATTATTATTAGAACTTAAAGTTTTAATCATCCTAACCTAATAGATTGCATAAACAAGTAGATATGGGTAATGTAACGATTTGGAATTTTGAACACTTTGTATTTAAATATCCGAATTATTTAAATTTTTGCATCTTAGATTAAATGTTATTGAAATGAGTTAATAAGCTTTTTAACCTCTTTTTTAAATCATAATTAATTATGGTAAACTTATTTTGAAAAATATTTAAAAAAAATAAACACGTTGAAAAAATATTGATAATGTGACCGAAAATCCATTTATCGATTAATATCTTTTTAATCGTCAGAAGTTATTCAGATTTTTTATATACACTTATTTGCTTAAGGATTAAAGAAAATGAAATAAAAACTTTTGTCATTTATGGAAATTATGGATGATGTCATGGGTTATGTCATCAAAGATATTTAAAAAATGACCTTTTATGGTAATACTTAATTTTTAAGTAAAAAGAGAGAGGTATAAAGTTAACATGTGAAAAGGAGGCTTCTTTGTAACCTTTCATGGAAGGTAAGAGGTGGTTTTGACCTTCTGTAAACCCTATCTAAGAAGAGGCATACCATTAGAAATAAATCACTAATTTACTTAAGCTTTAGATGAAGTACGAGAGTTAAAAATGGTGGAAGTGCTTAAGCAGTAATCCACTAATTACTCTCTAACTTTTTCAACTCTTAACCAAATCATATCCAATCTCTTTTAAGCTTTGGCTTTGGGCCTAAGACATCATGGGAGGCATGATTAGGAAGTAAGAATGAGAGAAGGTGAGAGGAAGAGGAGTTTCCAAGGAGGGGCCATGAGCATGGAGGAGGAAGGGGAGGTGGTTGCTTTGCTTTGAAAGTGCTAAAGGTTGGATCTTTATGCTTGTGGTGATGGAAGGAAGTGGTTCTTTGGTTCTTATGGCCTTGTGGTTAGGTTTGGTACAGATCTAAGTGAGTTATCTCACTATCTTATAAGTATATGTTATATATATATATGTTGTGTGTATATATGTTGTGTTTGAATTATAATGTTAAAGTGACATTAACTAAGTAAAGTTATAAACTTTAAACCCCTCTTGCTTTTGAAAGCAAATGATAACTTTATATTGTATAACTTTACTTCTATTACCCTCTCAAACATGTGGCATGGCCTTGACTTGATGTTTAAATGGTTGTTAACTTGTATGTTGAATTGAAGTAAGTTTGAAAGTCTTCAAAGCAAGAATAGTCATTATAAGCGCACTTTCGAATCTCTTGTTTTCAAGAATTTTTATAAATAAATGGAAAGATATTACTAGGAGTTTCTTCCAATAGTTTTTAAGTACCATAAGGTTAGTACTTACTATAAAAAATTCAAGTCTTGAATCATTTGTTAAACTGGTTAAAACTAGTCACAAAGATCATGCTTTTCAATATTGTTTTTAACAAGGAATTTTAACAGCATTTATAAATGCTGTAGTAAATCGCTTATCGGTTTAAGTGTTCAAAAATAATATTTAAATTTGATATTTTTCTCTAATATTTTAAAGATGTTTTCAAACATGTTTTTAAGTATATTAAAAGTGGTTTGAAGTTTAAATATATTTTTAATAATATATAATTTTGAAAAAGTAATGAAGAGGTTTAACACTAAAAGCCGATGAGTATGCTTGTCTATTTGTGAGATTCAAGAATGAAGTATATAGGCAATGATTTGATGAAATTAGTGCTCTAATTTACCTGACTTCACTCCTGAATGAGGAATAGTTAAGCAGAAATGTCAGAAATGAGTTAAGTATACAAATATTGATTTGTATAAGCAATTGTTTTGGCTAGATAATTGATTAGTCGACTATCGAACTTAACTCTTATTAAACTTGGTTCTTTGAAAAGAATGGTTTAAAGATGATATAATTATGAAATGGTTTTGGGTTTGTTGTGACAGTGTGTAAATTACATTTGTCCTTAACCCTTTTTATTATACTTAAATGTAAATAGACTTTAAAAAGAATATTTTAAAGATAAGCATAAGTGAAATGGTTTTGGATTTGTAGTGATAATGTTTGAGTAACATTAGTCTTAAACCTTTTAAATGGATCTTTGAAAGTATTTAGATCCTTAAAGTGGATATTTTGAAATATTAGCAAGGAATCTTTTGAAAAAAAGATAGAAAGAGTAAAGGTTTAAAGTAAGAAATCTTGTTAATGATTTGTGAATATACTTATACCATTTGAGATAAGTATATGAATACTTTTCAAAGTATTGAAAGAGTGCAAATGAATAATAGAAATTCATAAATAATGTTTCATTAAGTAAAAGAAGTTTTACTAATTAAAGAGGTTTTAATTAATAAAAGATTAATTAAACAAAAAAGGGATTAGATGTTGCTAATGTGACTTAATCGTGCTTTGTGCGACTTGATCGTGCTTGTATGTTTACTTATTTATGAAAAACATTTGGTCGTATACTTAGCACTAAAAGATGATGAAGTAGGCTTGTCTATCTATGGGAATTAAAGCTGATGTTCATGTAGGGATAAGAGCAGTAGAGCTCTAACCTACTGACTTCACTCTTGAATGAGGGATAGCGTGAGATGAAAATATCAGAAACATGTTAATTTTATGAGACTTGGTTTCCATATGCAATCATTTTCATTATCATTAAATGATCAAATTCGTCGATTCAGTCTTGGAGAGACCAGGATCGGTAAGTGTTTTTGTTACCAAAAAACAATTCAAGGCCAATATACGTGTTTTATCCATTGAAAGTGAATCTGTTTGGGATGCATGAATCTGTGCAGAGATTCGAGATCTGTTTAGCATAATTGAACACATGTAGTTGTTCATGATCTATTCAGGATGTGGGAATCCATGTGTGATTTGAGATCTGTTGAGATGTTGGAATCCATATGTGGTTTCGAGATCTATTCAAGATGTGGGGATCAATTTTGGGATTTATGTTATGTCTGAGTGATGAAGAATTGTATGAAAGATGTCGAACGTAACCTTGACATCGGAAATAATAGAAAACATAATAAGATGCACAAAATAGGGGTTTAGTTGTCCCATGTCAGGGTATTGTCAACTCCATTTCTAGAGATACTTATCGATTATTGGCCGGCGGGAGTTGATGATATTTGGTTCACGTTGTTCATGCTTATGTTTGGAGGCTAAGTTGCTTGTTTTACCTAAAAGGTATATTCTATATAGAGATATACGTCGATCGGAGGTGCTTTCTAACCCTTGTGCATGAAATTAGATCTGGCTCCATTGGAGACTTCTCCATGGAAATCCATTATGCAAACGTTCCTTATCAAATTTGATTGCACTTCTAAAATGCCGTTGAATGTAACAAATGTAACTATTCCAGCTCTGTTATAATACTTATATTCTACACCTTAGACATTATCTATTATATCACCTTATGTACTTATTATATGGTGATTCTTTTGAGGGAATAACCGTTATTGCATTCCATGCGGTCTCAAATGTACTGTTATATGTTAGCCGCATATTTCTTGAGTTTCTCTTATCATATTTATGTTTGATGTTTGGTTATTGTTTTCCCTAAATTCCTCGATACTCTTTCGATTAGTTTGAGAATGGCAGGTTTTCGTTATTGTTCTTTGGAGCTCGAGAAGCTGAGCTGGACGTTTCATCTACCATAGTATTCTTATTTCCACTCCATTACTATATTGTATATATCAGCATTTGTGAGGACAAATGGTTATAACTGTCCAAGCTGATGAGAGTACTTAGGTTTTGTAACTTCGAAAATTTTATATTGGAGTAACCCTTTGTACGGTTCCTTTGATATTATATATTGCCGTTCCGCTAATGAGATTCTGATGTTGTGTTCTCTTCATTCTTGTTCTATTTCTTTTTTCTTTTTATATTTCACCCTAATAATTCGTCCTTCCAACACTTAGATGCCCAACACACAAATAATGTGGATGTATTAATGTCGACGTTTGGGGGTCGGAAGGGCAGGTCATTATAGACAGGTCGTTATAGGTAAATCCGACCGACCAATGACCTTCTAACGTATAAGTAGAAATGTCATTCACATAAAGAAAAAACTTACATAGGTATTGCATTAACAATGCTTTAGCGAGTTGTAATATTAAAATCAAGATTCAATAGCAGTTGCTATGATTTTTATTTCATTCATCATTGTCTTTGTAGGGATAAGAGCTTAACATTTAATTTTTCATTTAATATGTAGTACTCTATTGAACTTAAAGTGATTTTGTTTGTTGTTTTCTAGTATGATGCATTTAATTTAAACTAGCAAACTTGCACAATTATTACTTTTCTATCTCTTTTTCCCTAATTGTCTAAAAGTTTAAGCTTATACCTATCAAATATTCTTTTCTACCTCCAATTTTATATCTTCAAAATAGTTGTGTAAATTTTCTAATATTTGTTGAATAAGAATCAATGAGATTATGAATATTATCATGGACTGTAAATGTAATATTTTATAGAATTAAGGAGCTTTCCATTATTTTTTACGATTTTATATAGATTTGTTGTAGCAGCCACTTTTTTCTTTATTGGATTTACATTGCAGATCAGTCTTCCTACAAATAATCATGTGTGAAGAACGGTTTTGCATTAGTATCTAGAGTATTTCTAGAATGTTAGAAAAACACGATAGAAATCATATTGGTTGAGTTTTCATTACCAATAGTAGAGAAGTAGAGATATGGATTGAATTATTCTTTTTAAACCAATTAACACAATTTCAAGCTAAGACCAAAAATTTATATAAAAGAAAACTCATTGTTAAAGAAGTTTTAGGATAATCATGGATTATAGATTCAAAATTGTATTACTAAAACCATATATACCAAAAATATCTTAGTTATTATTATGAAATATTTCTAAAACTATTGGATATGCCAAATATTACTTCGACTCATTAAAGCTAACTGGAATTTTTCAATAATGAAAAAATAAAATTACAAAAACATTCACAAAAATTTATAAATGGAAAATTAGGATTTGCCGACAATCTAGTAGTAATGAGTTATTTAAATATTTAAATAAATTCTATATTTGAATATAAGTTATTTATATTTTTACATTGATTATTTATATATTTAAAATTAATAAAATATTCAAAACCAAAACAATAAAATTTCGGGATGTTACAGACATATATATAAAATCATCACTTTGCTTCAGTATACATATGCAAGTTCAATATTTTAGTCATAGGTTTATGAGTGGCAACACTCACCTATGAATTGTGTTCCACTCCATCTCCTATCTCTGTTTTCTAGCTCTAGATTAGGCATGTAACATAGAACCCAGAACCCATCAACATTATGGATGAGCTTCGCGCGAAAGAAACATAAGGGTAATGTGATAAACATGCTCAAATTTGAGAATTTAAAATAATTTCTTGGATTTGGCTTTTAATTTAGAAAATGATGACAATCAGTTCTAATTTCTTCAGGAAAGAATGATGTTAAGTGGATAGCGTGAGATGTTTTATATGATAGAGAATTAACTGGAGCCAATATGTTGAGCTTAAACAATAACTATCGGGTATGTGATAATTGGGCTTGGGTTTAAAACACAAAATAAACTAAGGAATATCCATATTTTTCTCTATTTTATTTCTAAAACCATATTATATTTAATTTGAAATAAATACAAGCCTTCATTAAAATCATTTCCTTTCCAAACTTATATTTTATTTCAGTTACATCTCTTTTATAAATATTGCTTTCACCATTTTATCTTATGATGTTTTAAATCTGATATTTTCGCAATGTAAATCCTTTTATTAAATAAATTTAAAACCCATTTATCAAATAATTCATCAATCCTAATTTAGTTAATCAAATTACTATAATTAACTTATATTAATTATTATTTAAAACTCTAGTTTGTTATAGATTCCTCCCTTTAACAAAATTGCATCCTCGCAATTTCCAATAAAGAGAACACTATAACAATTTAATTATACAAAACTTCCTTATTATTCTTTATTTTTAAAATGTTAAATATCCAAAACGTTTCATTCAGGGGAACTTTGTTTTATAGAATATCAAAATCTCTTACCTTAATAATTTCCCTTTCAAATATCATGTATGTTATATATATTTTTCCAAAATTTATTTTATTCAAATTCAAACTCCATGCTAATTCATATTTTCCATCAAACAATCTTTAGAAGATTTAAAATATTATGACAAATTCCAAAAATTTCATCAGTAAGTTTCTACTAAAATATCCTTTCTTTATTTAACGTAATATTTACAATATATTATTTAATTCCATATATCTTATTATAGCTAGTTATTTTCAAACTCTAGTTTACAAACTCTTTTCACAAATTTATACAGCAATATAACACTTTTAGATTGATACATGGAGGGATGTTTCAAATTTATGTTCAAAAATTTAACATTTCAGAAATAATTCTATAATACTTATCAAAATAATTCTCAATTTAATTAATTTTTTAAAAAATAAATCATTAAATTATATAGATATATACATATCCACCTCAGAAAATCCCGAAACCCTATAACATTTAAATATCATATATATATAACATTATTGAATATATGTACTTATATTCATAAATTCTCAAATACTATAAAATAGAGTGATTTTGCCTAGCCATCTTTTATAGTTATTGCTAATATCAATTAGCTGCAATATTGACCACATAATCAACACTTCCTCATCAGCAATCGTAGTTGTGCACTAATATTCAATGGCTGCAACAATCATTAAAAATACATACAATAGTCAAAATATCTTTTACAAACCATTTGCCAAAATAATAAATATAAACTCGGGTTTTCAAATCCTTTACAAATATAAATCTCAAATATTAATTTACCAAAATAACTTACTTTGTTTGACTTCCCAATTAAAATATTCATCTCCAATTCAAAACACTTTAATTTTCCACAGATTATTAATATCTTTCTAAATCATTATGTCCAAATATCTCATTTAAGCGTTTAAGAATTTCTATTGAATACGTGTGCATCCGCATCGACCAAAATTCTTTACACACTCAACGGACAAGTTAGCACAATTTTCATTTTTAGAAATATCTACAAGTATTACTTTCACAAATCATCAAATATACTAGTTTCAATAAAATAATTTCCAAATCTCCATTTAATACTTTACTTATAATATATACTTTTCAACTGACTTTTAACTCAAACATTCATTTGACTTTCAAGATCAATAAATAATCATAATAATCGACATTTGAAAATGTTATAAATCTTTACTTCTACCAAACTCTTATTGACTTTAAAACATTTTCAAATAGTCTTTAAAACACACAGATCTATATGTATATTACTTAATAAACCATTTCAACAAGCAACTTATAATATCAAAAAACACCATTCATTTATAATAAATATAATTTCAAAATAACAAATATGTCCCTTGATGACTACCCTCAGTAATCATACTATATAGATAGTATATAATTACCCAACACGGCTAAGGGACAGAGACTCTAAGTCTCATCTAAGGTCATGACCCATGTCTCTGATATATGATGTATTGTTCTAAACCTACTCCGATACCATTTTATGACATCTCACCTCTATGCTCATACTATCCAAGAGTATTACAACATAATACTATCTTCTTGTAATAGGAAAAATTAGGCTATATGGGGCACACACGTGAATATTCCCTTAGACTAACACTGGCACGTATTAAAACATCAAATAAACATCTAGTCTATACGTATATAGTATCGGTACAAAGCAATAGACACATGTGCGTTCAAGATAGAACAATACACAATATACAATGAATAGCAGAGAACGTAGAGTCAGTCACAATGATAATATATAATACAATAATGTTATAAGAATACAATACAACTCAAACATCAATACACACATATATATTGAATCAATAACATACGAATATTATGTAACCATCCTAATATAATACTCCTTTAAGCTTAAAGTAAACAAATGATGGTCGTATCATCCCTGTACCTCAAATGTCTTGGACTTGCCTGAGTATTATAAAATAAGACATGGGTCAGACTATGTCTAATCAAGCATCATAAATAAGGGTAATAGTGTGTACAAGAAATTACCATATGATATCACAATACATGATGCTCAAACCATCAACTAGCATGTTAAGATAGATAAATAATATAGAAATGTACGTCATAAGTATCTATATAGTACAATAGATATTTATCAAGGCATCGCGCCTTACAAATAACTCGATTTCATATATAACAATCAACACTAACATCAAAAGATGTCATCACCCATATAGAAATACATCGAATAAAAAAATCACAAAATCATTACAAATGGGTGAATCATGCACACCTAGAAATCATTATCCAAAACCAGAAATATCAATAATGAGATATCCTTAAGTGAGTTCAAATAGCAATGAAGCAATGCCCACTATCTCTCTCAACCTCATTTTATAAAATACTAATATCATAAAATTAATAAAAATATATTTAAGCCAGGTCATAACAATGCCACAATGCACTATATCATATATCTCGACCCACGACCCATGGAGAGGCAAACTCTTGACTGAAAGGTCCTAAGAGATAGAAACAACAAACAATAATAAGTAGGCTGTCCGCTTGAGAATAGTACAGGGTTGATCATACTCTAGACACAGTCTTCGGTATAGTCTCATCCATACATAATATATGTTTATCTACCACTAACTTATATACACATACTCCATATAACCAGAATCAAACAGGAGATTGACAGCATGTCTAGTTGCTCTAGGAGCCATATGTGGTCCATATGACACGGCTCCTACAGTCATCGATTACCATTACCCCTCTCCTCTTGGTATTGTGACAACGATCCACTGTAGGCTCGACAACATGTAGCCTCTTCGGCTACGAATACCGACATGTGCTACTATGGTAGCTGCTCCTATATGACACAAGGGGCAACTGACTACCAATATCATCATGCACATCGAATATCATAAATAACAACAGTGTCGTGAACCTGGGGTGCAACCCTACAATCAGGCCATTAGGGTGGATACTAGCCAATCTGGTTCACTTTCAAAACATAAAGGGAGCTGGAAAAAAGTAGACAGACATATAATGTGCATAAACCATGTGACTAACAAGTAGCCTCTATAAAGGCTCACTAAAGCGAGTCACGCCCAACATAACCCAATGTACCCCCGTTTGTGTGTCATCCTTGAGCAAAGAATAATTGAATGAATAACACAACGACATCCTATACCACCGCGTGTTACTAGTAAGTTTATTCGGTGCTCATACATCTTTGATGCTCTATATAACGAGTCCAAAGAATAACTAGAAAAGTGTTACCGAAAGTCTCATTTCAAATAGTATCACTACATCTCTTATTCGGATTTCTCGTCATACAGAATAGATATTAATAAACCAAACTGAAAGGATGTCACAACATATCATATTAAATAATCAATCAAATCTATATCAATGGTGGATCACTCATATGATCAAATTAATATATAAGAAAAGAATAAGGAAATCTAAAAATAGATTGATTAAATAAATTTAAAATAAACAAATCAATATTTAATGATAAATTATCCACAACAAATAGTTCTATATATAATGAATAAATATAAAGAGATGGATAATAAATACATATTTCAAATTAACTAAGTAATTATATAAACTCAAATATAGTTAATATTTTCAATAAATGACAAATTTCTCCATCATCTTGTATCAACTTGTATATCATTAATAAATGACAAATATAGTTACTAATAACATAACATAAAAATACATTTCTTTCTTTCAAAACTAAAAAATGATTTATAAAATTTACATATATATCAACTTGTACCCTGCATTTTAATAATTAAACATCAATTTCTATTGTAAATAATTATAAGTAAAAACCTTCACATCTATTGTAACAGAAATTTAGATACTAGGCTGCATACAAATATTCATATAAGACAAAATGGAAACCGAAATAGTCTACAATTGTAACCGTACTCCTTTATTAATATAACACGCTTAATGAAATATGAAACAACAACAGGTTGCAAGGGGAAACAAACAAGTTAATAAGGCTAGCAACATGATAATAACACAACAATGAGATGGATATAAAAGGTTAAAAAAAATATAGATGCACAAAACTATAAAATGACAGCTGTAATGTTTGCGCCACAAATGGTCACAAACACCACGTTGTATGTGAAAGCACCAATATGAAATATTTAGATCCGAACAGAGAAATATAGATTCACAGATCATATAATAGACTGTGGAAAAGTAAATGAACACGCAAATTTTATAGTGGCTCGACAAACTCCGGTCTACGTCCACTACAATAATCTTTTATTTATATCGTAAGATTATAAGTATAGTTGCTTTTTGCTTAGAAAAATAATGGAGGAAGAGATAAGAAGTGATGATGGAGGGCCAGCCGAAAAATTCCTTTGCAATGAGCCAAGTTTGATGTATTTATAGGTAAAGACGTGCATGGATCAGGCTGAAATTTCGCCAGAAGTATGTCCAGATCCGTAATACCCGATCCATCAATTTTCAGATCGATCGAACACCATATGAACGATCAGTGTTGATGGTTCATATTAGCTCCAATGGAGGTGCCATCATTTCTATAGGGTCTCACATGCTTCTAGTCCATTCTCCCAAAGTTTTGTGCCATTCCGACTTACTGTTTAGGAGATATCGATCGATCTTCGTTGTTTTAAGAAGAAAATGGATCATGAGAGATCATTCCATACTTGCTCCTTTTGGGGTTCGATTATTCTGGTGAGTTCTTCATGATGTTAGCTACACGCTCTCCAAATTTTGTGCCATTCCGACTTACGGTTTGTGAGATATCGCGTTTTCTGTGAAGTTGTTTTGAGTTGTAATCAATCATGGTCAATCTGTTCCATACATGATCGATCCAAGTTCATCGTAGGGCCCAACGATCGATGATGTGTGTCTCTTATGGCGTAATGTTATTTTCCTCCAAATTTCATGTTGATTGTCTTTGTAGATTTTGATTTATAGATCGATCATCGTCAAAAATCATCAAAACGATCATCGAAAAACCCACTACATGGTCGATCCGAAGCGAGACCCGAAGTAATCACCTTTCTGACTCGAAGCAAGTGCTGAAAATTTTGGCCTAGGGTTAGACTCAGGTAAAATTCAAATTTTCTCCAAGCAAACATGATTCTGACTCCAAGCACGAAAAACGATCGGTGCCGATCGCTTTTCTCCAAGCAAACATGCATCCAACTCCAAGCACGATCCAACACTTTAAATTTCTAAGACTTCAAGCAAACTGTACACCGACTCCAAGCAAATTGCAAATATTTCCAGGTCCGGCTCTAAGCAAATTACCATTGATCCATCGATACCGATGCATCTTCTTTTGTACATAACTCGAGCATACGAACTACAATCGACTTAAAATTTGAAATATAGCCTTATGTGGCCTTCTTTGTCACTCCATACTAATTGCACCTTGATTAGGTCAGAAATTAAGGATCCGATCCGATCCGTTGCCTAGGTTATGGGTCAATTCCATACATAGCATTTTTTGAGTGTTGTCTGTCCGAATTGGTCCAATTATCGTCCATATTTTCTACTGTAATCGATCTCCAATCCATATATTTTAGCCAAATCCATGATTTCTTGGCTTGACCAAAAGGCGGGATAACACGTACACAATATTATGACCAAACTTGTAGAGACAAGGTTATGATAGCATACAACAATTTCACTAGCACTTAACACACATTCACATACACACGAAAGCAAACACATCATATCTCAGCCTCACATATACTACTGCACTTGCCTGCTAACTAACCCTTGTTATGTATGCACACACCCACACATGCGCCCGTCACTCATAAAGTAACCCAACACAATACGCAACTGCCCAAACGCACACCATCATCACCATGCCGCACACCAAAAACTTATGCATGCATATATATTAATATTCACACACACGGGCATGTGTATACTCGCACACTTCTATAATATGCATAGAAAACACATGCAGGGAATTATGATTCAATTAAAGTAGTAGTAACTCATAATAATAAAATTGAAAAGGCTAAAAGGCCCGAAGAATTTATACAAAATAAGACCTAAGAAATACAAGTCGTTAGATTCCACGGAAAGATTACATCACAACCCCTATTTTCCTCCCGCACACAATTTCGTACCGTGTATTCGGGCATTCTAGCATTGCTCTAATAAAATAGAATTATGTTTATTTGGCTAAGTCCCAATTTATAAAACTAGAATGTGCACTGATAACAATGTTTAATGATTGCTGAATGTTTAGTCCATTCTTGACTATTGTATTTGATATTTCCTCATGCAGCCATGGTAAGTAATATATTAGACTCAACTGTTCATTATAAATAAAAAGAACCTAATAAAAGCTGCTTCTTTTATCTACTTTCCGTACTATTATTTATTAATATATTTAGACCATGGTTTGACGTTTCGGCCGGAATAGCGAAATTCCGGCCACCTCGATTCGGTTTCGGTCAACTCCGGGACAAAACCCTAGTAATAATCCAGTTTCGGTTGAAAAGAGAGAAAAAGTTTGAAATTTTTGAAAATTACAAGCATTTAGTTGAAGATCTACCTGAAATCTTGTCGTCGACTTCAATCTCTGCATCGACTTCAAGCAAATCTAGCCGAAGGGGTTCAAATCTCATTGCCGACCATAAATGTTGTGATATTCGTTCATTTTCGTTTTTTTGTTCTGCAGTAAAGTGGATCGATGTTTTTTGGTGGCTAGGATTTTGAATTAGAGTACGATGAATGTTAGTGCCAAAATTGGTCACTAACACCCAAACGTAAATGAAAGTACCATCTAACAGACACAAATAACAAATGGAGTGTATGTAGAGAGTATAAATGTGAAGAGCAGTAAAAATTAAAAAGAAAGCAAAAAACAGTGAATTCATAGTGGTTCGGCTGACTCTGGCCTACGTCCACTCCAAAATTTTCCTTTTTATTGATATGAGAATCAATCACAGTTACAACCCGAAGTTTTTAAAACAGTTATGGCAGATAGCCTTAATGAGGAAGAAGAAGGGAAACAGAATGAAGATCCTTTTTCTGATGCCCCATCTGCTGTATTTATAGTTAAAACCCGGGTTACTGGGCTTCCTGAGTGATTCGGGCCCAGTAAGACCATAGTCAAGTCCATATAGTCGACCACTGCTTTCCTGGAGCATGTAAAACGCTGATCCACTCCAGACTCCAACACACCGACCCACTCCAAACTCCAACAGGCCGATCCACTCCAGACTCCAACATGGCGATCCACTCGAGACTCCCTTGAGACTCCAACATGCCGACTCACTCGAGACTCCCTCGAGACTCCAACATCCCGACTCCCTCGAGACACCAACATCCCGACTCCCTCAAGACTCCAACATGCCGACCCACTTGAGACTCCCTCGAGACTCCAACATGCCGACCCACTCAAGACTCCCTCAGGATTCCAACATCCCGACTCCCTCGAGACTCCAACATCCCAACTCCCTCGAGACTCCAACATGCCGACCCACTCGAGACTCCAACATCCCGACTCACTCAAGACTCCCTCGAAACTCTAACATCTCTACTCCCTTGAGACCCCAACATCCTGACTCCCTCGAGACTCCAACATCCCAACTCCCTCGAGACTTCAACATGCCGACCTACTCGTGACTCTCTCGAGACTCTAACATGCCGACCCACTCGAGACTCCAACATCCCGACTCACTCGAGACTCCCTCGAGACTCCAACATCCTGACTCCCTCGAGACTCCAACATCCCGACTCCCTCGAGACTCCAACATTCCGACTCCTTCGAGACTTCAACACGCTGACCCACTCGTGACTCCCTCGAGACTCCAACATCTTGACTCCCTTGAGACTCCAACATCCCGACTCCTTCGAGACTCCAACATCCCGACCCACTCGTGACTCCCTCGAGACTCCAACATCCCGACTCCCTCGAGACTCCAACATGCCGACCCACTCGAGAATCCTTCGAGACTCCAACATCCTAACTCACTCGAGACCCTCTCGAGACTCCAACATCCCGAAACCCTCGAGACTCCAACATGGTCGAACCATCCATGCCGAGCGATCCAAAACTTCCAGACCGAGCCGCCCATGCCGAATGATCCATAACTTCCAGATCGAGCCACCCATGCCGAACGACCTTTAACTTCTAGACCGAGCCGCCCATGCCGAATGACCCATAACTTCCAGTCCGAGCCGGCCATGCCGAACGACCCATAACTTCCAAACTGAGCCGCTCATTCCGAACGACCCATAACTTCCAGACCGAGCTGCCCATGCCGAACGACCCATAACTTCCAAACCGAGCCGCCCATGCCGAACGACCCATAACTTCCAAACTGAACCATATTGTACCGAGCCTTGGCTTCGTAATCATATCTATCATCCGCGAATGATCATCAATCCATCCAGTTAACTCAAACCTATCATATTCCAGCCTCAGCAAACGAGTAGTTGATTAAGTTAAATCTGTCTGTTTACGGCCTTGCCAAAAGGCGGGTTAACATTTTGCCCCCCCAAAACATGCCTTGCGGTAGGAAGGCGTGTTTTGAATAGCATTTAATCCATCGTCCAAAGTTCTTATGTCATCCATAGCCATACCATCCAATCCATAATCCAATCCATTTTATCCAAGTGTCATTGCCGTGCCCTTTTCCAAATCTATGACTGCTTCGAGTCGACATCTGATTTTGAGTCCAAGACCTCTTTGGGTTTGACTTTAAAACCATTGACCTTGTTGGGTCGTGTTATCCTGCTTCGGCCCCGACTCTCCAGCTAAGGGCTTTCATGCTCTCCGGCTTTGGCTCTCCGGCCAAGGACTTTTATATTCTCCGGCTTCGGCTCACCGGCCAAGGACTTTGATATTCTCCAGCCTCGGCTCTCCGGCCAAGAACT
Source organism: Allium fistulosum (assembly GCA_030737815.1). Taxonomy (NCBI): domain Eukaryota; kingdom Viridiplantae; phylum Streptophyta; class Magnoliopsida; order Asparagales; family Amaryllidaceae; genus Allium; species Allium fistulosum. The sequence goes on along the minus strand of CM060902.1, from coordinate 651,125,486 downwards.
TTTATATTCTCCGACCTCGATTTCCGGCCAAGGACTTTTATATTCTCCAGTCTCGGCTCTCCAGCCAAGGACTTTGATATTCTCCGGCCAAGGACTTTTAAATTCTTCGGCCTCGGCTCTCCAGCCAAGGACTTCCATATTCTCCAGTTTCGGCTCTCCGGCCAAGGACCTTGATATTCTTCGACCTCGGCTCTCCGGCCAAGGACTTTTATATTCTCCGGTCTCGGCTCTCCGACCAAGGACTTTGATATTGTGTTTGAGTCCATTCCATTGCTCTCCGACGAAGGGACTCGTAATTTGCGATTACTGCTCCATCTCTCCGGTCGGGATCGTAATCACAAGACTCATATTACTTATTACATTGATCCAAAGCCAATTATCAAAAATAAGAGTTTTTACAACTAGGGAAAACCAAATAAATGTCTATACATCCAATGAAGAAACCAAAGTTTTCAGGAAAATGAAAAGAAAAACAAGATTTCATAGGTTCGAGCAACATGGTTTATCATCGCCTCAAAGCATACCTAGGGACCGTCCTCGTTCCCATACATGTGTAAGTGACCTAGTCATATTACTTCGAGTCCCATTACTTATTCAAAGCCATAAATTTATTTAGTTGATAACAAGCCGTCGTTGCCTAGATCCAGTGCCATCTTCGTTCGAAGTGGGCGGTGGCCGCTCCTGTTCCACCGCCACAGCTCGATTCCTTATATATTGTTGTAGATGACCATTCCTTACATGCTCCTCGATGATATCCCTCAAATGCCTGCAGTCATTTGTGTTGTGCCCATCCAGCTCATGGAATAGGCAGTGTCTTCTCGATGCCCACTCGTACTCAGAAGGATCCCTTCTTGCCGGCCTTCGATACTGGCGGCGCCCTCGAGTATCCAAGTAATTCCTTTCCAGAGTCTCGATTAAATCTGTGTAAGAAGAAAACTTCGACTCCCTCCGAGGTTTTTTCGAAGTGCCACCGTTGTCATTCATTTTCCTTTTGCCTTTATTGTGACGACCCAGAAATTTTGACCTTTGAAATTGAAATATTTGATTGAATTTTAAATATTTGGAAGTTAATTTAAACTTGAATTTCAAATATAACTATGAAATTGGCAATTAAATTATTGAATTTAATTTATTGAATGTTGAGTAAAATATTGAATTTTGATTTTTAAGCTTGTTAAAAATATTTTAAAGGCTTAGAAAATTTATATTGATAATACTGAAGATAATAGAAGCTTCAAAGTTGAATTTGAAACTGTTTTGTTCAGTATTGAAAATTATATCGTTTGAATCGATATTTAAAAAATAGCCTTCTGAGGCACGGTCTCGGAATTCGACGAAACCAGTTCGGGATCTATAATATTGTTTTATTATCGAATTTCAATTTTCATAGTGTTTGGAGTGATCGTTGGGCCGTACGATAAGTAAACGCACTGAAAATCTATATCGAAAATTTAATATAAATAACTGGTTCAAACAACTATCTTCTCCATATGATCAAATTTGGACTCGAAACCTTTTCCATTGTGTTCAGAACAGGGGTTTAACATTATAAATGCCTGGCGGCACGTCTTGATTGGGATTCGAGATTGTAAGTAGCATCTATCGAGGCAATTTCAATGTGAATTTGAATTTAAAATTAAATGAATATAAATATTCTTATGCAATAGATAATTTTTTTTACATGTTTCATTATTTCTTACACTTGGCAGGAATTATTAACACGCGTTGAAAAATTCTTTATCTCGTTCAAAAAAATAAAATAAAAAGAGAAACGAAACCATTTCGTTCAAATTAAAAACACAGAGTTTCAAATTCAAACCAATGGCCGAACATCAGTCTTCTCCTAAATCTAAAATTGTTCGCTTCCATTCCAAAATTCATCTCGTCAAAGTTGGAACTAGTTTGTGAGGCGATTTCAATCGCGATCTTTGTCTCGCAAGACGTTCGTGGGTCGAGCATCAGATCCCGAGGCTCGAGATCGTTACGACGTCGGCCACCGTTCTGTTTGGATATACTGCGGCAATTGAGATCCGACGACATCAGTCGTTCGCAGACAAATGAGACGGCGATCAGCAGGCGTCTTCGCAATGAGGGTCAAGACCGTGAACGTGGTGACGTAGGTAGCACGAATGTCGAGGCCGCTATGGGGATTCGAGCTTGGATTCGTTGAGGAAGCACGAGCATCATGGTAGCGATCTGCGAATAGCCCGGGTTGATTTCTTTTGGAGATGCGATTTCGACAGTTAGGTAAGGTTTTAATTAAGCAGTTTTTAAATTTTAATATATATAAATGTATGCATGCAGAAATAAATTTTTTACAGTAAAGGATTTTTTTTACTATATTGTTTATATAAAAAGAATGAAATAAGTATACATATATGCATTTTTTCAATTACTAATTATTTTAAATAATGTAATATGGGATTAATCTTTTAATAAACCTATTAAACTATTTTAATCGATAAGACTATTTTATAAAATAAATGTTGGATTAAAATCAGTTTTAAATTTAATTTTAGTTAAATAAATTTATTAAAAAAATGGTTTATAAACAAAACCATTGAATAATTAAAATTACCAAACGAAAATTGATTATTCGATTGTTTTGAATATTATTGAATTGAATAAATGTTTACACAAGGTCTATAATGGAGAAACAAGCCGGAATGGAATTGAGTGGAATGGATTGCAAAACAAAAGCAAAGGTAAGAACTTCTCACTCAATCGAATTTTTTGATTTAATTTTAAATAGTTAAATTTTAAATTATTGATTGTGTGCTTGGATGATGATTGTTATTAGTTGAATTGAATTAGACCCTATGCGCCGCATAATAGCGGATGATATTATATATAAACCCATATATCGTGATATTCCACCTCGAAGTGGAATTGGACTTATATATACACATATTGGAGTGATTGATTTCCCGTATTATATAGCGGATGAGACCCTATGCGCCGCATAATAGCGGAGGATATTATATAAACCCATATACCATGATATCCCACCTTGAAGCAGGATTGCTATTTTGTATTGTGCTAACATCTGTGGATGCAGGGAAACAGGTTGGAGGGATCCAGCTAGATTCCTCAAATTGTTTAAATTTATTTCATATGATTGTGATATGATATTTGGTGATCTGTGATTGATTGTGTGATTATTAGAATTATTGAAGGCTATGGTCTTGCCAAATATAACTTGGGTATTTTAAATCACCAGAAATACAAAAATTGGATTTTTGAAAGGAAATTTAAAAATAGAGAGTTTTAAGTAAATAAATTTTGCAGAATTGGATAAATTTTAAAAAGAGGAAATTTGAAAAGAATAAATGATTGATTTTGAAATTCTATCAAATAAATTCCAAATATGGGGAATAAAATTTTTAATAAATAAGAATGAATGGATTTTTGAGAATCTAAATAGTATTGGTTAAAAGTTAAAGAATTTATTTTAAAATCTGGACTACTAAATAATTTGGGAAAAATAAAGGGGATTCATTTTTAAAAGGTAACAAATTTTAGAAATCAAATTGGAAATTGATTTGGTGTTTAAAAATAAATCTTTGGGAAATCGATTTGAAATTTGATTTGGTGTTTGGAAATAAATTTAGAAATAAATTTGGAATTTGATTCGGTGTTTGAAAATAAATTGGGAATCAATTGGGAAATTGATTTGGAATTTGATTTGGTGGTTGAAAGTGAATAATTTGGAAATCAATTTGAAAATCGTATATCAATGGGTATTTGGAAATTTAAATTCACAACGAGAATTTATAAAGGAAAGGGAAATTTGTTTTAAAAATAAATATTGGTTTATTTTTAAAAGTGTGGAAAAGAAAATTTACAGATTTGAAATGTAAATTGAAATAAATCAAGAGGGGTTCATTAATTGGTTTAAATGAACCATTTTAGAATGAAAGTGTATTTTTCCTGGAAAGACGAGTATGTTTTGAAGGTAGCTTTTAAATATAAATTTAAAGTTCTAAAGTGGTTTGTAAAAGAATGTTTGTAAAGAAAGTATTTTCGTGAATTGTTTATAAATCTTTAAAGTAAAGATTTATTTAATTAATTATAGAAGTGATTATTTTAAGATTTAATTGATATTTGATTTAGAAAATAGTTACTTAAATAATTATACTCTATCTAATAGTTTTATTTCAAAATTAGTTTGAACTTGAGTTTTATATGAGATATTAGTATAATATTTTCATAACTAAAATTTTTAAATAAAGTGTTTAAAATAGTTTTATTTTAGTGGAATATAGGGAGGCATCCCTATCATACTTTCATATTGTAAAGCGGGTCCTGTCAAAGTTTCATTGCAAATCCGGTCCCTATTTTCTAGAAACAAAGAAAAATTATTGCTGAAATGTCAGCAACTTTTATAAATAAGTGCTAATATTTCAGCAACTTTCCCTACCAAAGTTTCATTGTAAATCCGGTCCCTATTTTCTAGAAATAAAGAAAAATTACTACTGAAATGTCAGCAACTTTTATAAATAAGTGCTCATATTTCAGCAACTTTCATACACTGTGTTCACAGTGTACATAAATGTTGCTGAAATGTTAGCAACTTTTATAAATAAGTGCTGATATTTCAGCAACTTTCATACACTATGTTCATAGTGTACAGAAAAGTTACGGAAATGTCAGCAACTTTTATGAAAAGTTGCATCATGCTCTGCAATAATTGTGAATTAAAAATAAGGACCTAATTTACACTGAAATCTAGTGAAGGACTTTTTGTGTATTTTGAACCTTAATAAGGACCTGTGCCAAAAGTATCCTTTATTTTAAATGTTTCCTAGTATATTTTGGATAAGTGATTTAAATTATTCTAAATTATTTGGACTTGGCAGATTTTATATGGAAATAAATAATATCGGGAATTTTATTCCGCGAGTGAAAAATGATTTGAAATTCGTTTTCAAAAGGGTTAAAATGTGGAAAAATTTCTATCTTGCGAAGATATTTTGAAAATAAATAATTGGGGGAAAATTATTTAAAATCTGGTGAATGTTGTGAATATTGATTGATAGTTAAATAACTAACTATCAATATTGGCCTTTAAATGGTATTTGAATTTCGATGCGACCGAGGGTCGGATTCCAAATGGTTATCCGAAAACCATATTGAATCTTAAATGGTGGATCTTTTGTTTAAAGATCAAAATGGATATTTGTTGTGATTGAATCTGGAATTGAATGTATCCACTTGTTATTTTAAAAATAAGCGCTCATTATTCGGTTAAGCCGGAAGAGGACCTTTGTGTCATAAAACCTATTAATGATACGACGAAATGGATTGCATTTGAAGACCGGTGTTGAAGACCAGGTATTTTTGAAAACGAAAGGATAACCTATCGATTGTCTCTGCACTGAGTAGCTACGGTATAGAGATTCCCTAAGTGATGGGAAGTCCGATCGGGATTGTTAATACCCGGATTGCAAGGACTTCTTTTGAAGTGCCTTCGGTTCTGTTCGGACCCGAAAAAGACTTGTATGGATGTATGTCTTACGTTACACTTTGGGATATAAAGCTGGTTTCTATCGAATACATTTCTGCTTGGTGGCAGAGAATTTATTCTCTTAGCTTAACACCCTTCTCTGAGATGTACGAGCTCAGAGGTTATGTAGTTGATATTTACTAGTGATATATTCCCAAATTTGGTAACGTGGCATGCTGAGTGCTGCTGATTGTTGATTTATCAAAGCATGGCTTTTGTGAAAAGCGTAGCTTTGTGGACGAGACTTCGTCGAACCTCACCCCCCAAAAATGGTCAAAACAGGAAGGATGCGGCAATGTTATAGAGGGTAGGGCCCCTTAGGGTATGTACATTTCCTTCTGGATGAAAGGTGGTATCATGGTATGGAGCCCAGATATTTACCAATGTCGATATATTTAAAAAAGTGATATCATGGTGTGGAGCCCAGATATTGACTTGGTTGTTGTTGGATGAGGCGCCTCAGATAAAGGTTGGTTGCGACCAGGGGATGGCATACTCGTGTCAGTAGTTACCTATTTTTGCAGAGGTAACCCGGCCTTGTGTTGGCAGAGAGTTGGTTAAGTTCTCGAGACGTCCCTCCAGAGGCGTACCCATGTGGCCCAGGAAGTTCCTTAGCACGACCATTTATTGGAAATCCAAATAAACAATACGAGCCCTGTACGGTTTTAGTTGTATAACCTGCCATGGAATGTGATAGTAACCTGCTATTGAACATGGTAGCTATAGTAGGCATAAGTACAAAATGGCTATGTTGGCTAAGATTTATATTATACTTTTGAAATGTTTTCCACACTATGAACTAATAATAATATCAAAAAGGATTTTGCGTATTAAGCATGTTTGACTATCATAACGGTGGGAGGCCTTATGGTAGTTTCATTTTCCAAAAAGCATTGCGGATTTCTTTTTAATTCCTTTTGTGCAAATAACTATTTTTAAGTTCTCACACCAATCCCATGACTGACCTAGAGTTTATTGTTCCCTTTCTAAACTCTAGGTGCCCATAATTTTCCACACGGGCAGCCTAGAGTCAGGTTATCAGGTCATTCCAGAATTCAGGAGGTGCTGTGGAGCTTAAGAGACGAGCTGGATGGCGAGATGTATCACTCGTATATGATATTACTTTTTCACTGTGTATTCAATTGTATGGACAAGTTCATATAATTGTCCAGTTGTGTGCTATGTAAGTTGTTGTACTCTGATAATGTAATGTATAAACATATACAGTTCTTTGTTTTAAAGATTATTCATTTATCTATTATATGTTGTTTCGCTGCGATTGTGAGATTCTGTTATTGTTTCTGTTTCTTTTTCTATCTTCTTTCTTCTTTAACCCTAACGGTTTGGTTTTTCGGCATTCGATTTTTGGCATTAGATACAGTGGACGTATTAATGTCGACTTTCGAAAGTCGAAAAATCGAGTCGTTACATTTATCTTCTTTGTTTGGGTCCTCCCTGGGTGGACCTCCACCCCTTACTGCATAAGCTTCAGCCTCTCTCCTTTCCCTTTCAGCCTGTGCATCTTCCTGCCTTAGGAACCTTTCCGCCTCATGGTAGAATTCTCTGAGATCCCTCGGTGGGTCCCGTTCCAACGATATCTTTAAATTCAAATTATCTGCAATTCCTGAAACTGCCGCTATCAAAACCATCGACGGATCGGGCCGATCCACCGAAGCCACCGCTGCATTGAATCTAGTTAAGAAATCCCTGAGCGACTCTCCTTTCCATTGTTTCATCGATGTTAATGTCATTACGTTCTTGGGTCTAATTACATGGACCCAAAACTGCCTCATAAACCTTTCAGTCAGCTCCGTCCAAGTGTCAATAGAACACTCTCCAGTTGTCTGAACCACATAGCTGCGATATCCATCAAATACAAAGGGAAGCATCGAGCCATGACCTCATATGATGCCTCCAGTACCTACATATGCCTTATGTACCTCGTCAGGTGAACGGCAGGATCCGTTCTCCCATCATACATCTCCAACGTTGGTAGCTTAAAATCCGGTGGGTTCCTAGCTTGCCTGATAGTAGGAGTAAATGGACTCTTATTCACATCCTCCAAGTCTTTATTTACCAAACCACCTCTCACAGCTCGTTTGACCATCTCCGCTAACCTGTCGTTATCGCCAAGCTGTAATCCTTGTCCGCTACCTCTGATCTGTCCTTCGAGTTCACGAGGGAATCCTGACACATACTCCTCATCACGTACTCTTATATTCTTATTGGCGTCGGGATGTGCGGCATCGTCTGGTATCCCTCCATGGATTGGTCCAGCATTTCCTGGTGGTGTGCCCCCGAGTCTAGGTCCATCCAGGTTGATAGCTGTTTGCTGATTGGGGGCTTCCCCCTGCTGAGCCACTCCATCTGCTTGCTGGTTGAGTGCTTCTGATCCAGCTCCATGGATCTGGGCTCCTGCAGTTCCTGCTTGTTCAATTTTTTTGAGGAGAGTCTGCATCATCTCCTCTTGTCTTTTCAGCATCGCTTCCATCTCATCTCTGGTGATGTAGGCGGATGCCTGACCTGCTCCATCTCCAGCTCCAGAGGAGGCCTCTTGACTTCCCTCTTGATTGCTTCTTTCTGTCACTTGCTTCCTTATTGGTGGTCTAGCCATTGCTTCCTAGAATCCAAGTTCCTAGCTCCAAAATTCCCAAGTGCTTGTCATTCTCAATAAAAGCACCAAAATGTTGGTGCCAAAATTGGTCACTAACACCCAAACGTAAATGAAAGCACCAACTAACAGACACAGATAACAGATGGAGTGTATGTAGAGAGTATAAATATGAAGAGCAGTAAAAATTAAAAAGAAAGCAGAAAAAACAGTGGATTTATAGTGGTTCGGCTGACTCTGGCCTACGTCTACTCCAAAAATTTCCTTTTTATTGATATGAGAATCAATCACAGTTACAACCCAGAGTTTTTAAAACAATTATGGCAGAGTAGCCTTAATGAGGAAGAAGAAGGGAAATAGAATGAAGATCCCTTTTCTGAAGCCCCATATGCTGTATTTATAGGCAAAACCCGAGTTACTGGGCTTCCTGAGTGATTCAGGCCCAATAGGACCATAGTCGAGTCCATATAGTCGACTACTGCTTTCCTGGAGCATGTTAAACACCGATCCACTCCAGACTCCAACACGCCGACCCACTCAAGACTCCAACAGGCCGATCCACTCCAGACTCCAACATGGCGATCCACTCGAGACTCCCTCGAGACTCCAACATGCTGACCCACTTGAGACTCCCTCGAGACTCCAACATCCCGACTCCCTCAAGACACCAACATCCTAACTCCCTCGAGACTCCAACATGCCAACCCACTCATGACTCCCTCGAGACTCCAACATGCCGACCCACTCGAGACTCCAACATATTGACTCACTCGAGACTCCCTCGAAACTCTAACATCCCGACTCCCTCGAGACTCCAACATCCCGACCCCCTTGAGACTCCAACATGCCGACCCACTCGTGACTCCCTCGAGACTCCAACATGCCGACCCACTCGAGACTCTAAACATCCTGACTCACTTGAGACTCCCTCGAAACTCCAACATCCCGACTCCCTCGAGACTCCAACATCCCGACTCCCTCGAGACTCCAACATCCTGACTATCTCGAGACTCCAACATGCCGACCCACTCGTGACTCCCTCGAGACTCCAAAATGTCGACCCACTCGTGACTCCAACATGTCGACCCACTCGTGACTCCCTCGAGACTCCAACATCCTGACTCGCTCGAGACTCCAGCATGCCGACCCACTCAAGACTCCCTCGAGACTCCAACATCCCGACTCACTCGAGACTCTCTCGAGACTCCAACATCTCGACTCCCTCAAGACTCCAACATGGTCGAGCCACCCATGACGAGCCGCCCATAACTTCCAGACCGAGCCACCCATGCCGAATGTCCTATAACTTCCAGACCGAGCCGGCCATGCCAAATGACCCATAACTTCCAGACCGAGCTGTCTATGCCAAACGACCCATAACTTCCAGACCGAGCGCGAATGACCCATAACTTCATTACCAAGCTGCCCATGGCGAACGACCCATAACTTCCAGACCGAGCCTCCCATGCCGAACGACCCATAACTTCTAGACCGTGCCGCCCATGCCGAACGACCCATAACTTCCAAACCGAGCCGTCCATGCCGAATGATCCATAACTTCCAGACCGAACCATATTGCGTCGACCTCGGCTTTGTAATCATATCTATCATCCGTGAATAATCGTCTATCCATCCAGTTGACTCAAATCTATTGTCTTCCAACCTCAATAAACGAGTAGTTGATTAAGTTAAATCCGTCTGTTTACGGCCTTTCCAAAAGGAGGGTTAACAGTGAGATTGGGCCGGGGATAGATTAATTACTTCATGTATAAATTGGGCTGGCCTAACAATTAATTTTCTATTTTAATTAAGTAATGGTTAATTAAAACTGCAAAGTAGCAAGGGTTTAGTTTATTTGTTTATAATATTGTATGTTGTATTCTATTTTTTATAAACTATATTTTATATTTTATTTACAAAGGATTATTATTATTACATTTTCATTAACACGTCATTAGAAATCAAAACCGGGATCGAAACCGAAATCAAAATCGAAACTTCCGAAGTTTCCAAAATCGTCCAAAACTAAGAAAATTTCAATTGACCGAAACCGAGTTTTCGAACCTTGATTTAGACTTCAATATCAAAAGAAAGGAAAACCCATTTTCTATTTTTCAAGAACCAATTCAGTTGTTTCAATATTGATGTGCCACCTAGTACTGAGGGAAGATGATCATGTAATATCTGCAGCTTTCTTGATATTACTATGACACATTGCTTGATAGAACCTCACATGTAGAGATAAGGCTGGGCACATAGGGTGTTCCACCGTATGTTCAAATCACACATCACACCCCCCCACCCTCCACACACACATGTATGTATTTATAATCTTCATTTTGCTTCAGTATACATATGCAAGTTCAATGATTTAGACGTAACTTTATGAGTGCTAATATTCACTTGTTAATTGCATTCCACTTTATCTCCTATCTCTATTTTTCTAGCTCTAGATTAGGCATGCAACATGGAACCCATAATCCAACAACGTGATGGATGAGCTTCGCTTTGGAGAAATATAAGGGTAACGCGATGCACATGCTTAAATTTGGGGATTTAAAATAATTTCCTGGATTTGATTTTTAATTTAGAAATGATGATAATTAGTTCCAATTGCTTTAGGAAGAAGAATGATGTTAGTGGATATGCATGAGATGTTTTATACGAGAATGTTCTGGAGCCAATATGTTGGGCTTAAACAATAACTAATGGGCTATGACAATTGGGCTTAGGTTTATAGAACATAAAATAAACAAAGGCACCATGTTTATCTCTATTTTATTTCTAAAACCATATTATATTTATTTAAAATAAATACAAGTCTCCATAAAATCATTCCCTTTTCAAACTTATATTTTATTTCGGTTACATCTCTTCTATAAATATTGCTTTCACTATTTTAACTTATTTAAGTTTCAAATATGACATTTACACCATTTAAATCCTTTTAGTAAATAAATTCAATACCCATTTATCAAATAATTCACCAAATCCTAATTTAATTAATCAAATTACTATAATTAACTTAAATTAATTATTATCTAAAAATCTGGTTTGTTGCATGGCTATAGTTCTATTTCAATATGACCATTTTGAGTATTCATTATAAAATAAAATAAAATAATAGTTGTATATGTTTTCATAAAAAAGTGATGCACTAGAAAATATAGAAATATTTGAATTTTTGCAATTATTTTAGAATTATGGGCTAAGCTATAGTTTTAAAAAATAATTCTTTAATTATATGATTATGAACGTTATAGTACTACTAGTGAATTATATTTCAAACAATAAAAGGTAGAGCACACGTTCAGTAGGAGTGACATAAGAGTTGGTGAACCCTTAGGATTGATAAATATAAATATATGTAATCGTAAGTCTAATGTTACCAAAAACGATTCCTTATACTTTGTTAAATTCACCCATGAACTATCATAGACATGAACACGTGTATTAGATATACACACACAGCATGTGTGACAACCTAGATTTTTAAATGTCTGTTAATTGGGAAATTAACCGGTTTAAATCATTGAAACGTTAATTTTATTAGTCAAGCAAATAAATTTTTGATAATGTAAATATTTGAACAAATATAAATTTATTTGAAAACTATAACAATATTGAATTATAAATATCTAGAAATGATAAATTTTATAGTAAATAAATAAATAATATATTTCACCATTTAAATCCAAGAATAAAATATCCATAATTATATAAATAGATATATATACAAGCTATATAGATATATATACAAGCTATATAATATATATAAGTATATAAATGTGCATGTATGTATTTATGCCTATATGGAATAAAATATAAGAGAATATTATATAAAATGTATATATATATATATATGGAATCAAGGATATACAAGCTTATGATGTTCAATGTATATATATATGTATGTATATATACGCCCTTATCTACATACTTCTAATATAATGATTAATTAATGAAATATTTGGCAAAATTTAATTTAATAATCTTCTAATATAATTATTTAAAGTTTCAAATTTATCTTTTCAAATAAATAAAATATACTTTCTATTTACTATTGTTCTTATACACACACACATATATATATATATATATATATATTATGAATAGAAACTATGATTTGAATTCAATGTAAATTCGCAAAAAAAAAAATTAAATTTAAATCTTTCCATTTTTAAAACATTTGAGATAAGTACATATATATAATTAGTAATTAAATGTTAATAACTTAAGTAAAAAAAATTAAAATAGGAACAAATAAAAAGAAAATTTAAAACTTAAAAAATTATAAATTTATGCAAATGGACATTTGTAAGCTAGACGAAGACACTTGTATACAAGTGTCAAGGATTGTTTTCTTCATTTAAAAAAAAAAAGGGACTGTATAGTTATTTTCTTTTACACATACTCATTTCTCAACTTCTTCTTCACTTTCTCTTCTCATTTTCTTTCAAACCAAAACTAAACCAGAGAAAAACCAAATAACTAATCAACTTCAAGTTTTCAAATGTGCAAAGCTAAAATTCAGGTTCAAGTTCAACTTAATCAAGTAGAGCAGATCAAAATCAAGTTAGCAGTTCCAGACTTCAAAACTGTTTCTCTATTCCAAGTTACAACGTGTAAACTTAACCTTTAAAAGCTAAATCATCTTCATAACTTATGCATGTAATGATTGATGATAGTAATGACTTGATTATTGCTTGCATGAATGAAAGAACGGGTTGCTTGGGTAAATAAGTCTGAATTACAGTGTAATATAAGTGCATGTCTCCGTTGTTCTAACAGGCTCAAAATTCATCTAAAAATTCATTTCTCTTCATTTAAGCAATTTTAGTTTATGATGTCCAAAGAAAACTTGTTTGCAATGATAAAATACTATTTTTAAAAATGGATTCAAGTGAAGTTATTAAATAATTATTTGGAAAAAGAGAATTTGTAGTAAAAACAAAATATATCAGAAAATTCGTCCATCATAATTTTATGTTTCACTTATGTGGTTGGATTCGATTTGGAAAATTAGGATTTTTGGTATGATTTTTGTAATTTATAAGTTAGAATTTGAGGGGGAATTGTAAGTTGAACGGAAACCGGGTTTTAGGTGATTTTTGCCAATCAGAGGAAGATCATGAGTCGAGGTCGAGGCTGGAGGTAGCTTGTGGGTCAGGGAGCATAGGAAAATTGGTCGGCGATTTTTTTGATCGCCGTGGTGGCGCGGCAAAGAAGAAATGTGGTTTAGGGCTTTGGTTTGGTTGAGTTGTTGGTCGAGGCATATGTGTTGTCGCCGTAGCATCGGAATGGGTCGGAGTAGGGGGAATAGGAAGAGGGAGGTCAGCCGAGTTTCCAGGCGAAGCGGCGAGGTCTCTGGTGGTCGGAGGAGGCGATGCAAGGTGGATGTTGGCGATCGGTTTGGTTCCTGTTGTGCTCAACTAGCTCGATTTTGATATGTGGGGTCGTGAGGGTTCTGGGTGGTCAGGACGAACCAGCGTGTCGTCGGCGATTGGATGGTGTCGTCGGTGTCGTTCGGAGTGGTGTCATCGTGGTGTGCACGTACACGCGTATCTCAACGTGTCTAGTCAAGTGTTGTTGTGAGATTAGAGAATATGGGGAGTAGAGAGAAGACAGGAGATGAGTGTTTGGACCGGGTTTGGGCTTGGGCCTACATATGAAAATATTTTTAGAGAATTTTAAAAAGAGAAAGTTGATGGAAGCAAACAAAGTTTTCAAAAGAAAGATTTTAAATAAAGTTTTAAAAGTAAAAGCATAAAAATTAAAATGGAAATATATTAACAAAGTTTTATTTAGTAAAGGTCTTATAAATTAATTATTTAACTTAAATTTATTTAGATTAGAATAATTATATTATAGGACCAATATTTAATTTAATTCCTAAGAGTTTTCAAATAAAATTAAAAAATGAAATTAAGTGATGGGTTAAGGAAAAGGAAATGTTTTGAACTTATAATTAAACAAAGGTCTTAAGTGATTTTTCATGTTAATAATTATCTAATTCCAAATGTTTGAAATAAAATAAAATAAAATATAAATGGCTTGTAATTAGTTAATGACAATTAAGCAAGATTTATAAGTAATTAATTTATTTTGTGTAAATTAAATTAATTGGAAATTGTGTGACTTGTCAATCTTGCTTATGAATGATTAAATTGAATTGAATGCTTTGGATTGTTTAATATCTCTAGTATGTTAAATTGTGATTTTCTGTTATATGAAATAACCTGAAATGAACAATTGAGTATAAATTGTAAGACGCTTTATTTGAACAGATATTGTGATGGAATCTTTATGTGAATATTGACATTTTGAAATTGAATTATTTTGGCTTAAAAGATGGCATTTGGATTCGAAGGGACCGGGTATTAGCGATATCCGCAACCACTTCGGTTTAATAATCTATAGTTCTTTATAGATTTGATTTTAAAATCAAATAGGCTGGGATGGAATAAATTAAGTGAACTTGGCCATTGAATTAAATATCAGTACCTAGATATTATTTTTAATTACCAATGGATATGTGTAATAAGTGGTTGGCCAAAATAAGATAAGAATTCGTGGTAAACTTCAAGTTACCCTAGCTGTTCAAAGTAGTGTATAACCTTAGTATTTCATATTGGATGGGTTACTCACACTGGTTTCCAGCCTGAATCGGGTGTTAATTTATTGTAATGCTCGGGTCAGACGGAGTATTACGATTTTCAAGTTAGGATGTTCTGGATCTCAAGAGACGAGCTGGATAGCAGGAACGTATTGATCATATTCCGCTGTGTATTAGAGATTGTATAGTCAGTATTTGAGGACATGTTATTATAACTGTCCAGTTTATTGTGAACGATTGTACTATGATATTGTATGTAAATTAACATTTACAGCTTTCTTTGTGTAAATGCTGTTATTTGTATATTATATTTTGATCCGCGACTGTGAGATTCTATGCTTTTGTTTTCTATTCTTCTTCTACCTCATTTTCCTCTTAACCCTAACAGTCTGGGGTTTCCAACACTCGGTTGCTGTAATGACCCAAGATTTTAGGAATTTATTCTGACAAATATAAATGAATTCAAAATAATTTTTGAATAAATTTTGAAAGGGGATTGATATAGCTTGATAGTGTATCAGTATGTGTGTACATGTGTGCACAAGAAATGCACATGAAATAAAGCTAAAAGTCCCTGAACTCTAAGAATAAATACATATTGATATGTATGGGAATATATATATATATTTAGATTAAACCCTTAAAAGTTGTATGCATGAGTAAATATACATATATGGATGCTACTGAATATTTTTGAGTATACATGTGCATGTGTGTGTCAATACAGAATGATGTGTAAATATATATATATGGGTGTGCTAATTATTTCAGTAAGACTTATATAAATATATATGTGTGTTAATAAAATACTAGAGTTCAAATTAGTAAAATAAAATATACAGACATATTTTAGTATATAGGCAGAAAGAAAGAAAAACTGAGGATAGAAAAAGGAGTAGTCCTCTTGTAAATAAATAAAGGAAGTACATACCATTTACATGAAAGCTAAAAATAGGAAAAAATAAGACAAAACAGGGAAATGCTTGGTATAGGCAGAATTAGGAAGAGTATTTGATAAATAACAAATCAAGTCACATTTTTAGCATGATTGTAGACAAAGGAAAAAGTATTTTCTGAAAAGCAAATTTCTGAAAAGAATATAACCACTTTTCTCTTCAACTAAATTAAGCCGGGAAGGGTAGAATTTTGGGTTTAAATAAAATACAGATAACACAATTTTTCTGGTGGGCAAAAATGGCTTTAGCCAATACCCAAAACCCTAAGGAAGACCCTGTATATATATATGTATATGCAGCAGCCTCCTCTCCTTCTCAAAAAAAAGAACTTGTAAAAAAAAACAACACCATAGAAATCATAAGGAAAGGGAAGGAAAAGAGTTTGAGGCTAAAGGCAGAAGTTCATCAATTAATTAAGGAAGCAAAGAAGAGAGCTAGGTGAGGAAACTCACTCAACAACTTAAGGCACTAAGTCCTAATGAAGGCAGCCAGTTATAAATGAATTTTTCTTAAAAGTATATGTGATTGTTCTTTAGAAATTAAGGATGCTTTAATGCTTGCTAGTTGTTCTGATTGTTTCATTCTTAATATGATCAGTATGCATGAATAGGTAATTTAAAAACCCAGATTTCTTTCTGATATGATATTAGATAGAAATATAATAAATACCCAGAAAATAAGATGTTGAATATAAGCAAGTAGTGTTGGTTTTGGCTCAACCCAGAAGAATTGATAAGTATATGGGCTGCAATATACATATGTATATGTGCTGAGGCTTATTATAAAAAGGAATTAGGAGTGTAATAGGCTTGCCTATGTGCCGATACTCCTGGTTCAAAGAAAATATACAATAACCACCTAGCAGATAGATTTTGTGATTTAGGAAGCGTGGTCAATCTGAGTTAACTAAAGCACAGATGTTTGCAACAAAATATTCCAAATAGAGCCATAAACCAATGTTAGGTGTCTATACCTCTTCTAAATTGCAAGAACATGTTTTAATAAATTGCTTGATTGCTTCTGTCTGTTTATATGAATGATGAGGAATGTTATGAGATGAATGCTTATTTTAGTGGAATGACTCACTGGCTGGGTTACCCTGAAAATTTAAAGGATAAAACACCTGAGAAACTTGATTAGGAAAATGGGGTCAAGATTACTGCAGGAATGACTTGTGTTCTTGAGTAATGCAAGTTGACACATGGCTTGTTTAAGTCCTGAGATCTTTGTGTAATGGAGTGAATTAGTTCATTACAGTGTGTCCATTGATTCATAAATATTGCAGATGAGACCAGGATAGATAAATATACCAAGGGAAAAATATTTGAGATGATGAGAAACCTAGAGTTTTTCCCAGAATTAAAATATGAGGATGGAATAAATGATTTAACTCATATTGGTTATTTTCCTGTTTGGTGTGAATGATTGTTTGACTATGACTGAATTGTATGCTTGAATGTATGTGCCATATTTATATATGTAGTCTCTGGAAAGAAAAATCAAAGTGTGCACATGCACAATGACACAGAGCATGCACACAAGTATGACCTGATTCCAAAGGGAAGAACTTTATGTATATGTACTTAACTTGATTTTAACCTAATTAACTAATTGCTTTTGTGAATTTTCTCATACCAGACATGTGTCTGACCCTAGTGTGCTAATGGCATCTGGGGTGTCTCATTTAAAATGAGGCAGTTTCAAATGCTTTTTCAGGGATTGCAGCAACTAAGTAGGAGTAGGAGCAAGGCTTTGAGAAGAAGATTATAACATGCTAAACTTAGTTAGATAAGAGCCTAAATGATAAAATCCGCATGTATTAATGATTTAAATTGTTACTTGTATTAAGTGTTGAATATGGGATGGATATTTTGTTAAGTATTTTATTAAGAGATTGACTTGTATCTGGAATTTATAAATCTAGTTAATATCTGATATAAAAGAAGTTAATCAAAATATTGTAAGTGGATTTAGTAAGAACACCATGTTAAAATTAAATGATTATATTTTAAAAATGTATTAGTCAATCTTGAGTCTTTAGAAATGATTTAAGTTTTGGAAAACCTGGATAGTTGATTCTCAGAAAAATTAAATGGTTTTATCTTTCTACCATGGCATATGTATACAAAAGATAATAGACATAGGTTGAATGTTTTTATGTGACTGCAAGGTTTCCATAATTTAACTTGTTTTATACAAATGTTTCATGCCTTATTTTTAAATAAAGAAAGAATCTGTAATATGGGAGTTGAAAGCCAGATCCAAAATAGTTGCAGTTATATACACACATAAACATGTTTTGTACAGATATTAACACACCTTTTCCTTTGTATTTTTAATAGGAATCTGACTTCCATATCACTCAGATTTTTATCAAATGCATTTTAAGACCAGATGGGTTACACCAGAACAAAGAGTCTGGTTGAACCGTGTGATTGACATCCATGGTTACAGGAAACCCACTCAAGTTTGCACTTCATTTAATTTAAGGCATACTGACATCCAAGAATCAAGATGTTGAATGTGTTAGATCACTTTAAACTATTCAAAAAAAAAGAGCCTGTATTCCAGACAGATTTTATAAGAAAACAATCAAACATGGATAATGATAAACACTTCTATCATTTTTCAGAACCCAAGCACCAGACCATTAATTTATAGACAATCATATCACAATTATCTGGTTTCTAGAATTTATACTCCCTAGAGAATTTAACAAAGAATCAGGAGTTTAAAAATATATATATAGGTATTCATGCATGAATGGAATTTTTATTGCATATAACACTGAACTATGTGTGGATTGATTAAATTCAATCAATCCAATATCCTCCTGTTTTCCAGAACTCTGATTCAAACAAGAGAGGCATATACATCCTCACATGTATGTGCATATCTTTGTGAATGTACTGATATATTTATATTGGTTAATTATTTTGATCCTGGATATATTTTGTTTATTGGAAAAAGAAAATGACCCTGGGAAATATATTTGTAATGAATGATATATCCATATATCATCTCTGTAAAAAAAATCCTTATGAAATTAGGGTAGAAATAGGAGGGTCATTTCATTTGGTATCAGAGCTATGTTATTCAACATAGTAGAAGTAAAGATCAAGTTCTTAGATAGAAATAAAATTTAAAGGAACTAAATATATATATCAATGTTTTCAGTGTGAAAAAAAACCACTGAAATAATAAAATTACCAATCAAACTAACCAGCTATGTAAATTATTATTAGCAAACTATGGTAGGGAGACCACAAAATCAGGGAGCAGGATCTTCCCATGCACCACCAATGGTCAATCTGCAAGACTTGGTGAGAGCATTTAGGGATGGGGCTGGACAAAGGCAAGAAAATCCCTATGAAGAACTCTCAAAATTACTTAAGACATATACTCATTTAGGAGGCAAAAGCTTTGTAGGGACAGAGAGTATCATGGAAATTCAAACATGGTTGAGAACATTGGAAAGAATTTTCAATGACATGCAACTTGATGATCAAAGAAAGAGGCAAGTGGCTTCAAGACAGCTAAAAGGAGTAGCTTTAGGCTAGTGGGAAGTAATCATTGCAGGAAGGAATGAGAATGAAATCACTTGGAATCAATTCAAAGAGATGTTGGAAGCAAGGTTTGTACCAGCATCAGCAAAGACTACCTTGCTAGAAGAATTTATTAGACTTAGACAAGGAACCATGACTGTCACAGAATACACTCAAAAGTTTGAGGGGCTTTCCACATATGGAGCAATGCTTGTGGCAGATGAGGCATCCAAAAATGATAGGTACATAAAAGGGTTGAACCTAGGACTTAGCAGAGCCATGTTACCCTATGTAGACAGGACTTTTGACCATGTGATAGACTTAGCTTTGAGGTTGGAACAGCATGACAAGGAAAGGGAGAAGTTCAGAAATTTTAAGAACAATAATACCAAGAAGGGTAAGGGGAGGTATCACCCTTATGATAAGAAGAAGGAAGAGGCCAGTAACAAAGGCACTAGAGATGTCAAAGCTAAGGAAACCAAGAAGAAAATTGTGTGCCATCAGTGTGGAAAGGAGGGGCATATCAAGCCTAGGTGTCCAGAATTGAAGGGAGGAGTTTCCAAGTGCTATCTATGTGGGAAAGAGGGGCATATGAAGAGGAATTGTCCTGAGTACAAACAGCAAGGAAAATTGGCAAATTTGGAAGGAAAAGGCAAAGCCACAGTGGAGAGTAACACTGAAAACCATAGCCAAGTGGAAGGTACATTACTTATTTGTACCATACCCATAGCAGTAGTATATGATACTGGGGCAACTCACTCTTTAATTTCTTATGAACTAGTTAAAATGCTAAAACTGAATTGCATATTGGTTGAAACCCCATTGCATATACAAAGTCCACTGGGGAGTTCTAGTGTTTTAAATATGATTTGTGTGGATGTGGAATTAAACATAGGAGGAAATATTTTTATTTCCAATTTATATGTTTTGAATTACCCAAATATAAGTGTTATATTAGGGGTAGACTGGTTAAGGCAATTTAAAGCCATAATTAATTTAGACTCATCCACCATATCATTGCAAAATTCTAGAGGTCAGAGAATCACAGTTTTATGTGAAGTAGCTAAGGAAGGAAAACTATATCATTTAGTTGACTCAGAAAAAGGTTTCAGTGAACTAACCATTGAAGAAATTCCCATAGTCAATGAATATTTGGATGTGTTTGGTGAGGTCACGGGTGTTCCACACCATAGACCAGTAGAGTTCCAGATCAATCTAGTTCCAGGAGCAAGCCCAGTGATTAAAAAGCCAACTAGAATGGCGCCAAATGAACTAAAAGAATTAAAGAAACAGTTAGAAGAATTGGAAGAAAAGGGTTTTATAAGACCAAGTAATTCTTGCTGGGGAGCACCAGTGGTATTTGTTAAGAAACAAGATGGCTCCTTAAGACTCTGTATAGATTATAGAGAATTAAGCAAAGTAACTATTAAAAATAAATACCCATTGCCAAGAATAGATGATCTTTTTGATCAATTAGCAGGGGCAAAAGTATTTTCTAGACTAGATTTAGCATCTGGTTTTCATCAAATGAAGGTGGAAGAATCAAGCATCAAGTACACTGCCTTTAACACTAGGTATGGGTTGTATGAATTTTTGGTTATGCCATTTGGCTTGACCAATGCACCATCATACTTTGTAGATTTAATGAACAGAACCTTTAGAGATTATTTAGACAAGTTTGTGCTTATTTTTATAGATGACATTTTGATTTACTCCAAAACAGTGGAAGAACATAAGCATCATTTGCACCTGGTTTTGTCTAGATTAAGGGAAAAATATTTAAAGGCAAAATTTTCAAAATGTGTATTTTGGAAAGAGGAAGTACATTTCCTTGGCCATGTTATATCTGCTCAAGGAATTTCTGTGAACCCCAATAAAGTAGTGGCTATTCAAGCATGGAAGAGGCCAAGCACTGTGAGTGAAGTGAGGTCATTTATGGGGATGGCAGGGTATTATAGGAGGTTTATAAAAGATTTTTCAAAAATTTCTACACCACTCACTAACCTAACCAGGAAGAACCAAGCTTTTGTTTGGTCAGAAAAATGTGAAAAGTCTTTTGAACAGTTGAAGGAGGCATTGGTGAATGCTCCAATTTTAAAGGTACCTCATGGAAATGAAGAATTAGTTGTATACACTGATGCTAGTGGATTTGGCTTGGGTGCAGTGTTGATGCAACAAGGCCAAGTCATTGCATATGCATCCAGACAACTTAAACCCCATGAAGTAAGGTATGCCACACATGATCTCGAATTAGCAGTTGTGATCTATGCTTTAAAACTTTGGAGACATTATTTGTTAGGCACAAAGTTCGAACTTTACACTGACCACAAGTCTCTAAAATATTTATTTTCACAAAAAGATTTGAACATGAGGCAACATAGATGGGTGGAGTTCTTAGCTTCCTATGACTTTGACATACTGTATACACCAGGCAAAGAAAACAAAGTTGCAGATGCTCTAAGTAGACAGCATGCTAAATTGGCTATGATGATGATAGAAGAATTTAAGGGCTTGTCTTTGCTAACTGAGTTAGAAATTGGGGAGAATGGTTGTGTGCACATTGATGAGCAGATGCATGGTGCACAAGAAGATAAAGGAAAGTTAAGCTTAATGACACTTCAACCAGATTTAATTCTGAAGGTAGGAAAAATGCAAGAACAGGATGCCAACTTATTAGAGAAGAAAATGCTCCTCTCAAGAGGGGAGGAAGTGATGAATCACCATATTGATAAAAATGGTTATATGAGATACCAAAATAGGATGTGTGTACCAGAGGACACAGAATTGAAGAAAGAGATATTGAATGAATATCACAGAAGTAAATACTCCATACACCCAGGCAACACAAAAATGTACCAAAATTTGAAAAGAGACTTCTGGTGGAAGGGGATGAAATCTGATGTAGCTAAATACATTGCCAAATGTATGACTTGCCAACAAGTCAAGGCTGAAACCCAAAGGCCATCAGGGTTGATGCAGCCTCTTAGTGTACCACAGTGGAAGTGGGAAGACATATCTATGGACTTCATAGATGGACTGCCTAGATCTAAGAGAGGTAATACAAGTATATGGGTGATAATTGATAGGCTAACCAAGGTAGCACACTTCATCCCAGTCAAGTCAGAAAGGACAGCACCAAAATTAGCTCAAATTTTTATAAAGGAAGTGGTAAAGTTACATGGCATTCCCAAAACCATTGTGAGTGATAGGGATACCATCTTCACTTCAAAATTCTAGAGAAGCTTTCAAGAAGCAATGGGAAGTGAACTATGTTTAAGTACTGCCTACCATCCTCAATCAGATGGGCAGACTGAGGTAGTAAACAAAGTTTTGGAGGACATGTTGAGGGCATGTATACTGGATTTTGGGGGCAACTGGGAAGATTATCTTCATCTAGTTGAATTTACATACAACAACAGCTACCAAAGCACCATAGGAATGGCTCCATTTGAAGCCTTATATGGTAAACCCTGTTTGTCACCTGTTTGTTGGGTAGAAGCAGGAGAAAGGTCTATTTTAGGACCTGAGTACATACAAGAAACTAAGGAGAAAATTGAGTTGATAAGAAGAAGAATGGCAGCAGCTCAAGATAGGCAAAAGAAATTTGCAGACATGAGAAGGAGGCAAGTAGAATATGAAGTGGGAAATTTTGTTTTCATCAAAATCTCACCTATGAAAAATGTGCTGAGGTTTGGAAAACAAGGCAAGTTAACCCCGAGAAATATTGGACCATACAAAATTATGGAAAGAATTGGTCCCTTGGCATATAAGTTGGAATTACCAGAAAACATGCAAGGTATACATGATGTTTTTCATGTATCACAATTGAGAAGGTGGGTCCATGACAAGGCAGAAATTCTTGAGACCCCAACCGAAGTGCAGATAAATTCTAATTTGATTTATGAAAAGGATCCAGTGGGAATTTTGGCAAAAGATGTGAAGAAGTTGAGAAATAAATCTCTGAAACTTGTGAAGGTACAGTGGAGTCTTGATCCTAGTGATTGCACATGGGAATTAGAAGACAAAGTTAGGATGAATTATCCTAAGCTATTTTCAGATTAAAGGTAATTCTGATTTTTGATTGTTTGTTTTAGATGCATATGTTTTTAGTTATTATAGAACTAAAAATCTATTTGGTTGAGAATGTACTTGTTCTATGAATTAAGATTAAAATTTATTTTAAGCTTAGGAAAATTGTGGGACACAATTTCTAAAAGGAGGGGTGTATGTAATGACCCAAGATTTTAGGAATTTATTCTGAAAAATATAAATGAATTCAAAATAATTTTTGAATAAATTTTGAAAGGGGATTGATATAGCTTGATAGTGTATCAGTATGTGTGTACATGTGTGCACAGGAAATGCACATGAAATAAAGCTAAAAGTCCCTGAACTCTAAGAATAAATACATATTGATATGTATGGGAATATATATATATATATTTAGATTAAACCCTTAAAAGTTGTATGCATGAGTAAATATACATATATGGATGCTACTGAATATTTTTGAGTATACATGTGCATGTGTGTGTCAATACAGAATGATGTGTAAATATATATATGGGTGTGCTAATTATTTCAGTAAGACTTATATAATTATATATATGTGTTAATAAAATACTAGAGTTCAAATTAGTAAAATAAAATATACAGACATATTTTAGTATATAGGCAGAAAGAAAGAAAAACTAAGGATAGAAAAAGGAGTAGTCCTCTTGTAAATAAATAAAGGAAGTACATACCATTTACATGAAAGCTAAAAATAGGAAAAAATAAGACAAAACAGGGAAATGCTTGGTATAGGCAGAATTAGGAAGAGTATTTGATAAATAACAAATCAAGTCACATTTTTAGCATGATTGTAGACAAAGGAAAAAGTATTTTCTGAAAAGCAAATTTCTGAAAAGAATATAACCACTTTTCTCTTCACCTAAATTAAGCCGGGAAGGGTAGAATTTTGGGTTTAAATAAAATACAGATAACACAATTTTTCTGGTGGGCAAAAATGGCTTTAGCCAATACCCAAAACCCTAAGGAAGACCCTGTATATATATATGTATATGCAGCAGCCTCCTCTCCTTCTCAAAAAAAAAAGAACTTGGAAAAAAAACAACACCATAGAAATCATAAGGCAAGGGAAGGAAAAGAGTTTGAGGCTAAAGGCAGAAGTTCATCAATTAATTAAGGAAGCAAAGAAGAGAGCTAGGTGAGGAAACTCACTCAACAACTTAAGGCACTAAGTCCTAATGAAGGCAGCCAGTTATAAATGAATTTTTCTTAAAAGTATATGTGATTGTTCTTTAGAAATTAAGGATGCTTTAATGCTTGCTAGTTGTTCTGATTGTTTCATTCTTAATATGATCAGTATGCATGAATAGGTAATTAAAAAACCCAGATTTCTTTCTGATATGATATTAGATAGAAATATAATAAATACCCAGAAAATAAGATGTTGAATATAAGCAAGTAGTGTTGGTTTTGGCTCAACCCAGAAGAATTGATAAGTATATGGGCTGCAATATACATATGTATATGTGCTGAGGCTTATTATAAAAAGGAATTAGGAGTGTAATAGGCTTGCCTATGTGCTGATACTCCTGGTTCAAAGAAAATATACAATAACCACCTAGTAGATAGATTTTGTGATTTAGGAAGCTTGGTCAATCTGAGTTAACTAAAGCACAGATGTTTGCAACAAAATATTCCAAATAGAGCCATAAACCAATGTTAGTTGTCTATACCTCTTCTAAATTGCAAGAACATGTTTTAATAAATTGCTTGATTTCCTCTGTCTGTTTATATGAATGATGAGGAATGTTATGAGATGAATGCTTATTTTAGTGGAATGACTCACTGGCCGGGTTACCCTGAAAATTTAAAGGATAAAACACCTGAGAAACTTGATTAGGAAAATGGGGTCAAGATTACTACAAGAATGACTTGTGTTCTTGAGTAATGCAAGTTGACACATGGCTTGTTTAAGTCCTGAGATCTTTGTGTAATGGAGTGAATTAGTTCATTACAGTGTGTCCATTGATTCATAAATATTGCAGATGAGACCAGGATAGATAAATATACCAAGGGAAAAATATTTGAGATGATGAGAAAACTAGAGTTTTTCCCAGAATTAAAATATGAGGATGGAATAAATGATTTAACTCATATTGGTTATTTTCTTGTTTGGTGTGAATGATTGTTTGACTATGACTGAATTGTATGCTTGAATGTATGTGCCATATTTATATATGTAGTCTCTGGAAAGAAAAATCAAAGTGTGCACATGCACAATGACACAGAGCATGCACACAAGTATGACCTGATTCCAAAGGGCAGAACTTTATGTATATGTACTTAACTTGATTTTAACCTAATTAACTAATTGCTTTTGTGAATTTTCTCATACCAGACATGTGTCTGACCCTAGTGTGCTAATGGCATCTGGGGTGTCTCATTTAAAATGAGGCAGTTTCAAATGCTTTTTCAGGGATTGCAGCAACTAAGTAGGAGTAGGAGCAAGGCTTTGAGAAGAAGATTATAGCATGCTAAACTTAGTTAGATAAGAGCCTAAATGATAAAATCCGCATGTATTAATGATTTAAATTGTTACTTGTATTAAGTGTTGAATATGGGATGGATATTTTGTTAAGTATTTTATTAAGAGATTGACTTGTATCTGGAATTTATAAATCTAGTTAATATCTGATATAAAAGAAGTTAATCAAAATATTGTAAGTGGATTTAGTAAGAACACCATGTTAAAATTAAATGATTATATTTTAAAAATGTATTAGTCAATCTTGAGTCTTTAGAAATGATTTAAGTTTTGGAAAACCTGGATAGTTGATTCTCAGAAAAATTAAATGGTTTTATCTTTCTACCATGGCATATGTATACAAAAGATAATAGACATAGGTTGAATGTTTTTATGTGACTACAAGGTTTCCATAATTTAACTTGTTTTATACAAATGTTTCATGCCTTATTTTTAAATAAAGAAAGAATTTGTAATATGGGAGTTGAAAGCCAGATCCAAAATAGTTGCAGTTATACACACACATAAACATGTTTTGTACAGATATTAACACACCTTTTCCTTTGTATTTTTAATAGGAATCTGACTTCCATATCACTCAGATTTTTATCAAATGCATTTTAAGACCAGATGGGTTACACCAGAACAAAGAGTCTGGTTGAACCGTGTGATTGACATCCATGGTTACAGGAAACCCACTCAAGTTTGCACTTCATTTAATTTAAGGCATACTGACATCCAAGAATCAAGATGTTGAATGTGTTAGATCACTTTAAACTATTCAAAAAAAAGAGCCTGTATTCCAGACAGATTTTATAAGAAAACAATCAAACATGGATAATGATAAACACTTCTATCATTTTTCAGAACCCAAGCACCAGACCATTAATTTATAGACAATCATATCACAATTATCTAGTTTCTAGAATTTATACTCCCTAGAGAATTTAGCAAAGAATCAGGAGTTTAAATATATATATATAGGTATTCATGCATGAATGGAATTTTTATTGCATATAACACTGAACTATGTGTGGATTGATTAAATTCAATCAATCCAATATCCTCTTGTTTTCCAGAACTCTGATTCAAACAAGAGAGGCATATACATCCTCACATGTATGTGCATATCTTTGTGAATGTACTGATATATTTATATTGGTTAATTATTTTGATCCTGGATATATTTTGTTTATTGGAAAAAGAAAATGACCCTGGGAAATATATTTGTAATGAATGATATATCCATATATCATCTCTGTAAAAAAAATCCTTATGAAATTAGGGTAGAAATAGGAGGGTCATTTCAGTTGCTTGGAACTCTATACAGTGAACGTAGTAGTGTCGAATTTTCGAGGTCGAAAATTTTGGGCCGTTACATTTGGTATCAAAGCCGAAGGTTAAGTGAGAACCTTTGCTCCAGTGGGGATTACTCCTTAGAGATAGGGTCAGTAGTACCTTAGAATGAGTTGAGAGTATTATATAAGGGCATACTTGTTATTTTCTTATAAAATGATTCTAAAAACGATTTTAAAAATGAATTGCGTATAAGCCTATATTTTTGTATATAAGTGGTAATTTTTCTAATTATTATGATATATTAAGATAATTGGTTATTGATCATTGAAATTGAATCAGATCATTAGGATAAAATGGTAATATATATAACCAAATAGGAATTGGATAAAAATGAACTATACAATAAGTTAAGCTAGAAATGGATTCAAACCAGAAATTAAAATCCTAAAAAGTTGATTAAGTTTTTTTCAGAGTGTTTGAATTAAGTTACTCTGATTTTATTTTCCAATAAATTATGAGATAATATATAGTTAATTGGTTTCCAGATATTATAATCTTGGTTATTATCATAAAATGGTTGTTGTGTCTAAATAAAGGGATGCTTATTTTTTAATATATATATATATATAAATGATAAAGTAGAATGAAATGTTTTAAGGAAGTAAAAATTTATAAATTGGAATGGATTTTTAATTGTGAAACTTTAAGTCAAAGTCCAGAGAAGTTTTGAAATTGATTCAAAGTGTTAAGGAAATAATAAATAATATTATTTAGAATATTTTTGAATATAAAAATCTTTATTTTAAAATAAGAATTATTTGAAGATGAGTTGTTATGGATGAAAAACCAAGAATGGTTTAAAATTTAAAGGTGAATTGATATGTGAATAGGGTAAATATGTATATATGGGGATATATATGGGTTCAAAGTTGATTTGAAAATATGACTTGGTATGCAAATGAAATATATATATATATATGGATACACATAATATCAGAGTTGGTTTGAAATAAATACTAAATGTTGAAATCTGAAATCTCTTCGAGAATAAGATGTAAACCCAAAGTGCAATAAGTTTGAACTTATAAGTGGGAAAGGATATTGATAAGAAGTTTAAAAATTTGAAATGGAAAATTCAAATTGAGTAAGGTTGAATGGATTAAATGAATTGAGATTTAACTTAGGGAAGTTAAATGGGTTAAATTGAAAAGGGAGTATGTGTGATTTAAAACGGGTTTGAGTTTTGAAAATTGGTAATGAATGCAATTGATTGGTTCTTTATATAATTTGGATATTTATTTACTTTGACTTATCCTGGTATCATCCTGTTGTTATTAATATCTATGAAACTATAAATTGGATTATTTTGGAAAGAATTAAGAAGTGGATTGAAATGATATATCCATTGTTGAAATTAAATAGAATTAAAACTTTATTTTGACCAATTTAAATGATTTTGATTTTTAGAGATAAAGATTGAACTTATGAAAATGGAATCACTTTGAACTTAAGATTTAAATATTAAAAATGAACTTGCAAATTGAAATTGTTTAAGAATTGGTTTCAAAGTTTGAAGTTAAAATTGGGTAATAAATTGGATTTCGAAGATTAAATTGTTTAAAAAGTTTTAAACTCTTACTCGAACCTTGAAATAAGTTAAGAAAAGATAATTTAAATGAATATTTGAAATTTGGACTCAAAATTAAATTGTTAAAGACTTGGATTGTTAAATTAAAAGTAAAGGTTAATTTGATTTAAGGGATTAAATCAACATTTGAAAATTTTAACTCGAATTTGTATAAATTGAGATGGTTTAAAATTTGAAAATGGAATTGGAATTAATTCAAAGGTGAAATTGAAATGAATTAATTGGAATTTGAAATTGAATAAAATTAATTGGGAGTGTAATCGAAGTGAATAAGTTTAAATTCAAATGGGAATTGGTTTAAATTTGGAATGGGAATCCAAGTTAATTCAAATTGGGTTGGAATTAAATCAATTTAAATAGGGATGGAAATTGGAAATTGATTGAATTGGAGATTGGGAAATTGAACCAGTTTGACTCTGTAACTATTTTCAAACAGATTATTTTAATATAAACTGTTTTAAAACTATTTCCTAAAATATTCTGATTAATTTGATCTCTATGAGCTATTTACTATTCAAAACATCTTTTTTTAAAATTCAAACTACCTTATACTAATTATTCAACTATTTTATAACTATTTTGCAACTATCTAACTATTCTACAACTATTTTATAACTATTTATAACTCCTTAACTATTCTACAGCTATTTTACAACTAATAACTATTTTACAACCACTTAACTATTTTAAACTTTTCAAGCTATTTTCTAAATTCAAACTAGTTAGAGTAAAAACTATTTATATTTAAATGCCAATTGAGATAAGAATTGAAGTTATAACCCAAATGGAAATTGAAGCAATTGGGAAGTAAAAGAAAAATTGGGTATTGATGTAGAAATGATTTTGAAATGGAAAAGTATATTTGAGAAATATATGATGAATACGAGTGGAAGTAGGATATCACTATAACTGAAACTCACTTTACGAAGAGTAAGTATTGTGGCAAATAACTTTGTAAAGGAAACGAACTTGAATGTTGATCTGGCATAACTAGAGTTATAAATATTTGTTATGTACGATAAACTTCCCCTGTTGAATCTATAACTAGAAGAAAAGATCTTTGGAAAATATTTGAAGTATTAACAAGGAATTTATATAAGTAGGAAGTGATCCAAGAATATTTTGTTCTAGTTAAAAGAATAAACTTATATATCCATATATATAACTAATTTTTGAGAATGAAACTGAAAAGGTTTTTGGAACCCACTGAATTTGAAAGGCTTTTGATTTTGGGAAAAATCAATTTTGGGAATTTGGAAAGCCGAATTTGAGAATTATCGATTTTGAGATATCATTTTTGTGTAAATGGGATTTACATGTGATACATATAAAGAGTATGATTTGAGGGATACTATATGTGTATATTATAAAATGTTTTGAGAATGCAATGGGGAAAAGGCGCTCCTATTTAGAGTGGAAACTTATAGTAGGAGATCCACTGGGTGGTTCTGCCTTGAGCCCTAAGGGGGGGTTCTAAATTTTGATCCCAGAGGATGTTTGGACTAAACTGTAGTTCCTGAAGATTGTGGTTGGGGTAGCGAAAGTCGAGGGCGCTGATGCCTACAGAGACATTGGGGTATGCTGTGATGGCAGTGTAACTCTGGTGTAACCGCGATCTACTACGTTTCCATAGCGTAAGTCGAGGGGTAGTGATTGCCTAAAGTCTACGTTTTATTTCGCTAGGAGAGCGACGTAACATCGGTAGACTACGATCTATGAGGACATAGCGAAAGTCATGTGGCAGTGAGCGCTTATAGGCTACATTGGGACTCGACTGATGTAGTCTGCGATCTATTTGGTGAAGTTTCATTTGGCAACGAAATTCGAGGGCGTTGATGCCTACAGTTACATGTTTTTTGCTGTGATGGCAACTTAACCCTAGGTGTAGCTGCGATCTGTGGCGGTTCCATGGTGTAATCGAGGGGTGCGGATACTTACAGTTTTCTATGGTTTCGCCGGGATGACGACGTAGTCATCGGGTTAACTACGACCATGGAGGGGGTGAAGATTTCCAAAGCATTCTCACAAAAATGTTTTCTATATTTTCACAAAAAGTTGTTTTCTAAGTATTTTCACTGGGTGTTGGAAATGGGTTTACTGAGTACTTATAGATTTTCAGTCCTGCGTTTGATCAACGTATGACCGAATTTCTATGAGAACAAGGATGGACCCGTTGAGACAACGAGTTATAAAAAGTACTTTTATAAAAGCTATTTTGGGTTATATTATGTAGATTTTAAAGTGTTTTAAAACTTTAGAATAAAAAGAGTTAAAAATGTCTAAAAAATAAATTTAACTGACAATTAACAGTATAATTAAAATTCTTTCTTTATTCCTTTTCGAGGACGAAAAGTTCTAAAAGGGGAGGAATGTGATGACCCGGATTTTTAAACGTCTGTTAATTGGAAAATTAACTGGTTTAAATCATTGAAACGTTAATTTTATTAGTCAAACAAATAAATTTTTGATAATGGAAATATTTGAACAAATATAAATTGATTTGAAAACTATAACAATATTGAATTATAAATCTCTGGAAATGATAAATTTTATAGTAAATAAATAAAAAAAATATTTCACCATTTAAATCCAAGAATAAAATATCCATAATTATATAAATATATATATACAAGATATATAGTATATATAAGTATATAAATGTGCATGTATGTATTTATGCCCATATGGAATAAAATATAAGAGAATATTGTATAAAATGTATATGTATATATATATATGTGGAATCAAGGATATACAAGCTTGTGATGTTTAATGTGTGTGTGTGTGTATATATATATGTATATATACACCCTTATCTACATACTTCTAATATAATGATTAATTAATGGAATATTTGGCAAAATTTAACTTAATAATCTTCTAATATAATTATTTAAATTTGCAAACTTATCTTTTCAAATAAATAAAATATACTTTCTATTTACTATTGTTCTTATACATATATATATTGTGAATAGAAACTATGATTTGAATTCAATGTAAATTCTCAAAAATAAATTTAAATTTAAATCTTTACATTTTTAAAAAATTTGAGATAAGTATATATATAATTAGTAATTAAATGTTAATAACTTAAGTAGAAAAAATTAAAATAGGAATAAATAAAAAGAAAATATAAAACTTAAAAAATTATAAATTTATGCAAATGGACATTTGTAAGCTAGATGAAGACACTTGTATACAAGTGTCAAGGATTGATTTCTTCATTTTAAAAACAAAAAAACAAAAGGGACTGTACAGTTATTTTCTTTTACACATACTCATTTCTCAACTTCTTCTTCACTTTATCCTCTCCTTTTCTTTCAAACCAAAACTAAACCAGAGAAAAACTAAACAACTAATCAACTTCAAGTTTTCAAATGTGCAAAGCTAAAATTCAGGTTCAAGTTCATCTTAATCAAGTAGAGCAGATCAAAATCAAGTTAGCAGTTCCAGACTTCAAAACTATTTCTTTGTTTCAAGTTACAGTGAGTAAACTTAACCTTTAAAAGCTAAATCATCTTCATAACTTGTGCATGTAATGATTGATGATAGTAATGACTTGATTATTGCTTGCATGAATGAAAAGAACGGGTTGCCTGGGTAAATAAGTCTGAATTACTGTGTAATATAAGTGCATGTCTCTGTTGTTCTAACAGGCTCAAAATTCATCAAAAATTCATTTCTCTTCATTTAAGCAATTTTAGTTTATGATGTGTAAAGAAAACTTGTTTGCAATGATGAAATACTATTTTTAAAAATGGTTTCAAGAGAAGTTATTAAATAATTATTTGGAAAAAGAGAATTTGTAGTAAAAACAAAATATATCAGAAAATTCACCCATCATAATTTTATGTTTCACTTATATGGTTGGATTCGAATTGGATTTTTGGTATGAGTTTTGTAATTTATAAGTTAGAATTTGAGGGGGAATCATAAGTTGAACGAAAACCGGTTTTTAGGTGATTTCTGGCGATTGGAGGAAGATCGTGAGTCGAGGTCGAGGCTGGAGTTAGCCTGTGGGTCAAGGAGCATAGGAAAATTGGTCGGCGATTTTTCTGATCGCTGTGGTGGCGCGGCGAAGGAGAAATGGGGTTTAGGGATTTGGTTTGGTCGAGTTGGTGGTCGAGGCGCATGCGTTGTCTCCGTAGCATCGGAATGAGCCAGAGTAGGGGGATTAGGAAGAGGGAGGTCAGCCAAGTTTCCAGGCGAAGCGGCGAGGTCTTTGGTGGTCGGAGGAGGCGATGTGAGGTGGATGTTGGCGATCGGTTTGGTTCCTGTTGTGCTTGACTAGCTCGATTTTGATATGCGGGGTCTTGAGGGGTTTTGGGTGGTCAGGACGAACCAGCGTGTCGTCTACGATTGGGTGGTGTTGTCGGTGTCGATCGAAGTGGCGTCATCGCGGTGTGCACGTAAACGCGTATATCAGCGTGTCTGGTCAATGTTGCTGTGAGATTAGAGAATAGGGGAGTAGAGAGAAGACAGGAAGATGAGTGTTTGGACCGAGTTTGGGTTCGGGCCTGCTTATGAAAATATTTTTACAAAGTTTTAAAAAGAGAAAGATGATGGAAGCAAACAAAGTTTTCAAAAGAAAGATTTTAAACAAAGTTTTAAAAGTAAATGCATAAAAATTAAAATGGAAATATATTAACAAATTTTTTTTAGTAAAGGTCTTATAAATAAATTATTTAACTTAAATTTATTTACTTAGAATAATTATATTATAGGACCATTATTTAATTTAATTCCTAAGTGTTTTTAAATAAAATTAAAAAAATGAAATTAAGTGATGGGTTAAGGAAAAGGAAATGTTTTGAACTTATAATTAAACCAAGGTCTTAAGTGATTTTTCATGTTAATTATTATATAATTCCAAATGTTTGAAAAAAATAAAATATAATATAAATGGCTTGTAATTAGTTAATGACAATTAAGCAAGCTTTATAAGTAATTAATTTATTTTGTGTAAATTAAATTAATTGGAAATTGTGTGACTTGTCAATCTTGCTTATGAATGATTAAATTGAATTGAATGCTTTAGATTGTTTAATATCTCTAGTATGTTAAATTGTGATTTTCTGTGATAAGAAATAACCTGAAATAAACAGTTGAGTATAAAATGTGAGACGCTTTATTTGAATAGATATTGTGATGGAATCTTTATGTGAATATTGACATTTTGAAATTGAATTGTTTCGGCTTAAAAGATGGCATTTGAATTCGAAGGGACCGGGATCGGGTATTAGCGATATCCGAAACCACTTCGGTTTAATAATCTATAATTCTTTATAGATTTGATTTTAAAATCAAATAGGCTGGGATGGAAAAAATTAAGTGAACTTGGCCATTGAATTAAGTATCAGTACCTAGATATTATTTTTAAATACCAATGGATATGTGTAATAAGTGGTTGGCCAAAATAAGATAAGTACTCATGGTAAACTTCGAGTTACCCTGGCTTTTCAAAGTAGTGTATAACCTTAGTATTTAATATTGGATGGGTTACTCACGCTGGTTTCCAGCCTGACTCGGGTGTTACTTTATTGTAATGCTCGGGTCAGACCAAGTATTATAGATTTTCAGGTTAGGACGTTCTGGAGCTCAAAAGACGAGCTGGATAACAGGAATGTATTGATCATATTCTGCTATGTATTAGAGACTGTATAGTCAGTATTTGAGGATAGGTTATTATAACTATCCAGTTTATTTGTGAACGATTGTACTCTGATATTGTATGTAAATTGACATTTACAGCTTTCTTTGTGTAAATGTTGTTATTTGTATATTATATTCTGATCCGCTGCGATTGTGAGATTCTGTGCTTTTGTTTTCTGTTCTTCTTCTACCTATTTTTCTTCTTAACCCTAATAGTCTGGGGTTTCCGACACTCGATTGCTCGACACTCTATACAGTGAACATATTAGTGTCGAATTTTCGGGGTCGAAAATTTTGCGCCATTACAGTATGTCTATGGTAAGGTAATAGAATATAAAACAGAAGTAAATAACATAGCATGCAAAAGAAAATAAAATGATTCGATTTGATCAAATATATGAGTATACTGAAAAAATTCCAAATATATCTAAAAATGAATAATCTCAAAAGTCACGCTTCCCTATGGTACATAATGATGTATGGATAAGGAGAAATTAGGATTTGTAGAACAAAGTACAATTGACAATGTGTGATGTCGAGTTAACTTCTTTTTATAAAGTCGTATATTTAAGAGTAGAACTTAAGGTTAAAATTAATTTCATTAAAAACAATGGTTTATAAAATCATATAAGATAAAGTTTATGAGAAACCATAACATATCCTAGGTCAAGAAGTTGATAGATTGTGTGAGCCGAATGACTGAGGGTAATAATTGTTTGTAAAGGATCTTGTGTGGACCAACCCAAAGAAGTTTGAGACCGATCGATACTGGTTGACCAATTTACGTTTTGAACGTAAATTTTGTAAATTAAAACCAAATCATTTGTAGATATGTAAGGTGATTCACGAAATGTTTATGATTTTGATAGCTATACAGTATTGAAATATGACTTTGATAGCTGTACAGATTTAAAATATGACTTTGATAGCTGTACAGTATTAAAATATGATTTTGATAGCTGTACCAGAAGAGATATGTTCTATTGGACCCAAATATAGTTTTAAGAAGAAGGAGAATGCAGTTCGAATATAATGAGATAAGAATAACATCATACATTTTAATTTTTGAAATTAGCATAATAGAATTTCATTCAATGTGCTGAAGTTAATTCATATTTTACTTACAAAATTATCGCTTGAAATGAATTTGATTTTTTGTACACATGCATTGAAAAAGAAAATTCAAATAATGATTTAAAATAGTCTGTTTACGCAAAACAACCAAAATGTATCAAGAAAGTGGGAGTGGTATTGAGTTTATGGATTTTCAGATATGATCCAAGAATTTATACAAAAGTATCATCCAGTAAGCATTAGAGTTGAATGAGTATTTTGACAAAAATATCAAATGGTTTGATTTTCAATCAAAATATAGAGGAATCATGTGTCTACAAGAAAGAACTATAAAGATACTAGAATATTTCTAAAATGCAAACAATAAACTTATGATTGCTAATGATGTACTAAAGTTAAAATCATTATAGTTTGATTGTTTAATAATCAACATTCGATTAGCAAATGATATCTTTTATAATGAGTATAAAAGGATGTTGGGA
Source organism: Allium fistulosum (assembly GCA_030737815.1). Lineage (NCBI taxonomy): Eukaryota > Viridiplantae > Streptophyta > Magnoliopsida > Asparagales > Amaryllidaceae > Allium > Allium fistulosum. The sequence continues at coordinate 651,089,559 of CM060902.1, read as the reverse complement.
ATGTCCTAAATGATTTGCATAGGCACCATATTAAAATGTTTAATACAGAATATGCAAGGTGGATTCCTTATGCATTAATAATAAGAATTATCATACATGTTGTATTGTCCACAATATCATATTTCGCTTATGTATTTAATACATAAAGCATATATTAAATCCAAATTAATACCATCGATAGTTTAGAGTGTCCTCGAGTATTTGGGAAATACTAGAGAATTATTTATGGAAACAACAAACTCATTACGAATGAGTATTCAAGCTCAAATATCATAAGTGATATTGAGTGTAATTATTAAATTCATGTTCAAATCTTAATAATGACCTCTAAGTTGGAAATGTTCCAAACGAAAGATTATGGTTATTTAACTAAAAAGCCTAAATACATCACCTTGAATAGCGCCATTATAAAAGCAATATATAAATATAAATCCATAAATTCCTAATCAAGCTAAGAGTGATTTTAGGTATTGAGTATACTATGTCATTGATACCAAGTATTAAGAATACCATGTCATTGTTATATGATAACAATGCCATGATAAGAACTCACCAAAAGTCGAGAGAAATACTCCAAATAGTTCCACATGATAAAGGAAGTTTACTAACATCAAAGAGAATTGATTGATTGAGTGGGTAACTAAAGCAATATAAAAGATCCATTCATGAAGGGACTAACTCAATCATTTTTCATCAAACGGATCGAAGTATTGGGAATGAAATTCCATAATTAGTCCCAACGTAAGTGAGAGATTGATAGAGTTAGGGGTAGGTCCTAGGGGTAGTTTGTAATTTATTGTAAATTATTAACTGTAACAAAATCTCATTTAAAATAAAAGTTGTTTTTCGTTTTATTATATATTTGGCATAATGTGTTAAGTTAATTATTTATTTAATTTAAGAATATTTAATAGAAAATTCATAAATAACGTGTTTTGATAGTAATTGCAATGTGTTGTAATCATGATAAATTTACCACAATGAAAATAAACATATTGTTTTAATATTCCTAATTATGATGTATCAAGATTGGATATCAATACATCTGTTGAGAGTAGAGTACGTAACGCTCTTAAAATGCTGTGTAATATATAAATTATGGTTGTTGGGCAAAGCAAGGGGTTATGTACTGATAGTTATTAGATAATTATGGAATGACTCACTCGATAGTTTTTTGTTCATTAATATAACTAAGGTAGATCAGTGAATATCAAAGCGACAATTTTGTACAGTTATCTTAACTTGAGAATACTACTAATTTCAATGTGGACACTCAATTTTAATTATAATTAAATTGTGGCATGACGTCCATTGAATGACTATATTTAGGTTTGAGTTGAAGCATTGGAGGTGAAACATAATTAAATAGAGCATTCATCTCTTTGGTTATATGAGGTTAGTATCACTGTCAACGGTAGTCGTCTCAAAGTCAAAGTCTTTGGCTAAAGTTGTTCGGTTAATAATACTAATTATTATTAAACCAAGAACTTTGTGTTAGATTATAAAAATTAAATGTGGAGGATCTAAATCAGATTCCATAAGTCATAATGTTTAGTTTTGAACAAGAGTATTGGTGTAAATAAACATCACTACAAGGGACCGCTTAAATGGTAAAATCGAATTTTACCAAAATTATACAATCGATAAATTCAGCCAACTATCACACCACTGGCTAAGCTAATATGTGAAAGCTAATGTTCTAATTGTTTGATATTAATTACTAATTGAATTCACACTTATGAGTTGCACAACCGTAATGATGAATACTTTGAAATACCACACAATTTAATTAAATTATAATTGTTATAAATTAATTAATATTTTTGAAATATTTAACATAAAATTTAGTTTTATTATTTGAATCAATACTTAATAACGTGTTATATAATAGTGTTATATGTATGTATGTATGTATGTATCGATATATGATAGCGTTAACATTTAAATGGATTTAAAACGTATCAATATTGGTTAGATTTGGAATTGTGTTTGGGTGAATTAGCCCATTAGGGATTGTCAGCCATACTAGGAGGGGAGTGAGGGTATTTGTTGAAATATGAGTTTGAAATAGTAAGGAGGAGAGGTAAAAAGGGAGATGTAGATCCCAGTTTCTCTCCTTTCTTTTGTCCATTTAAACTCACCATCCCATTCATTTTGCATTTTACATTTGCCTCCTACCTTATATCCTTTTTGCCATGATCTATAAACTCCTCCCCTCTTCATTTCCAATCCAAAGTAAAATCAAATAAAATACAATATGAATGTGTGGTGATCCCTTTTGTTAGCTGTTTTTTGTAAGAGAAACGATTTGATCCAAGGAATTTCCGATTCAACATTCAAGGACCAATATCAAAGCTACAATATAGGTAATACCTAATCAATTTTATTGATATATATAAATATATGATGTGTGTATGTGTGTTCATTTATTACATTACATATGTATTTATTAGAGTCATATTTTATAATGAATTTTTATATTTATCTGATGTCAAATTTGCATAAATATACATATCAATAATAAAAAATACTTTAGATATATATATATGCTTTTATTTTCAGCCAATTAAATAAAAAATTCAAAAGAAAATTTGTTTTAAAATAATTTTTAAATTTGTAGTAATACACACACACACCCTTATGTAAATTATTTGTTAAATCATATTCATATATGTTTCCATACACACACAATAGTATTAATGGCACATCTGTAGGACGTGTACAAAGAAAAATTTGACTTAAATTCACTTTATTGCAAAATAGTACGGACAAAAATACAAAAATTTAATGTTATATTTTTGTGCATCCATTATTACCTCAGTCAATATCTTCAAAGTGCGTAATTGTGACGCCCCACTCTGAGAGCCTCATCAACAAAGAGTATTATATGGATAATACCGTCTGCTAATGCGGACAATAGAGTATAATGGAAGCGACCATGTGTAGTCTTACTTTAACTATCCACTGAACACGCCGAAAAGTGATTTTTATCATCTCATGTGTTTCGACAAGTTCAATAAATACTTAAAGCAAAACTACAATGGCTATAGGATCTATCAAAACAAAATGTAACAACTCAATGTAACACACATCACAGAACAGTAGATCATCATATACACATATACTGATACATAACAGAGTATACAAAATAATACATGTCAAGTGGTATAGCAAACCACAATATACAAACGATTCCAGAAGGATAAATATCAGAGTTACAACAAAATAGGACTACACAAAAAGCTATGACAAAAAGAAGCTAGCGGAGTAGTCCATGTGGAAGCAAAATAGGCTAAGTCCAAAAGCACCTAACCAAAAACATCTCGGTCTGACCCGAGTATAAAATACACGGATCAGTCTAGCTAAACAAATCAGTTAGATAAACTGAACTACAATAAACCTGCAAGTCTACAAAGTATAACAAATATCTCTAAAAAGAGATAACACAATCATCTTACACAAGATGAACATAACAAAACAAGCCTCATATCATCGGCATCTCAAATAAACAAAGGATAAGAATATCCCAAAGCAAGCCAAAAGGCAAATAACAAATACCCATAAGGTATACAAGTTCCACAAGGTAACCGCTATACATCATGCGGCTCAAAAAAGACCAACACCGAAGGGCGATACCAAGGGAATATAATATCAATGAAACATAAGATTGCTCGAGCTCAGTACTGTATAAACAAGGATCCATAAGCCTGAAGGCTCCAAACCCAATATCACTCGTGCGGATCAAAATGACCAACACCGAAGCGATACTATAGGGCAACAAACCCGAAGGCACAAACCCGAAGGTACAAACCCGAAGGCAACATACCCGAAGGCAACATACCCAAAGGCAACAAACCATAGTGGTGAAGGTCCGGAGTCCCAGTACTGGACACCACTAATTGGAAAAATGTGTCATAACTCTCGAAAAGGAATCCGAAAAGTGTTAACGTGAGTCCCATAACCACTCGTTCGCACTAAACGGTTTACTATCCGTCAGTCAACTTCACACTCAAAGCAGTACAAAGTTTACCTCATTTCATCGGTAAACCAGACACAAAGGTCAAAACGTTCAAACGAATAGATTGGGAATTAACTGAAAAGATGAACGCACGTGTTCATTGCACGCGTTTTATCTAATCATTTAATTCTCCTCCCACTTCGCTCGTAGTGCGAAATTGTGTGTGTTTTAAATAGAATTTATAAATTGGAGAAGGGAGCTTTTAATACGATTTCAAGGGATTATTTATAAAAAACCGTGAATGAAATTAAAAAGGAATCATCAAAGTCAAAAATTCAATAACAACTAATTGGGACCAACACAAATCGATAAAAGTTGGAAATACAGACCCAAAAAGGCAAATTAGGCAAAAAAAATAGCAGGTCGGTCGACCGGCTACAAAGCTCGGTCGGCCGGACCAGAGCTCGATCGGCCGGACCCAGTCTAGAAAAATTCCTCGGGAAGCAGGTCGGTCGACTGAGCTCTGCAATCGGTCGACCGGACCTGAGACAGAGAAGGGCTTTGGTAGCAGGTCGGTCGACCGGACCAGAACTTTAGTCGGCCGATACCTGCTTCCAGCACTTCCAAGCCTATATCCATGTAGTGCAAACACTCCCAATTTCCAATCGGATGAGCACGGACGCTAGGGGTTTACGCTCATCAGCTACCCGGCCATATATGCTCCTCGATGCATCACTAAAACATGATCAAAACATCAAAGCTATGATTTTTAGAGTTTTTGACCTCAAAGTGCCAAAAATTGGAATGTTCACCAAATCAATTCAAACCAAAAGCAAATGCACTTGAACAAGTGTTAGGAATTCCTACCCAACATTAATGATATCAAGAGAAGTAGATGTGGGTTCAAAACTCACATTTTTAACTCAAAAAAACGAAGATAAGAAGCTCAATATCAAAGGAACAACCAACCATACTCCACTTCAACTCTACAAACTTCAATCTAAGAATAAACCACATATTTCCCAAATTAGAGTTAGGAAATTTCTGAAACTGAAGAGGAGAAGAGTTGGAGAAGGTGAAGAGGAGGCTTACCAATAGCTTCTCTTTGATTTTGGAGCAAGAATTCAAGTTGCAAGAAGAAACTTGGGCTTGTAATTTCTATTTCCTCTTCCTTTCCACCATTTTCAGTTTTAGCTTAAGTTTGGAGATGAAAATGAGTGAATGGAAAGAGATGGGCTGAGCTAGGGTATTTAGTTAAGTTAGTGGGCTGAACCCAAACCCAAAACCCAACTAGAAAAAGTAGCAAAAATCATCTTACTCCAACATATCAAAGATTATACTCAAAAAGATCGCAAACGCCATTTTGAACTCAATGGAAATGGTTTCGAGCTCCAATTCGGCCGTTTGCAAAAAGTAGCTTTTCGGACCTAAATCCGACCAACGACGCTATATTTAAATTAAATATTTAAATATAAAATCGTTAAATATGCGGGTTGTTACAGATCTCCCCTCCTTACAAAATTGCGTCCTTGCAATTTCTAGAGATGATATTTGTAACAATTACATACATACGACATTCAAAAGAAAAGGAAGTAAGCTTGAGATGAAAAGGCATACTCACCGTTTCAAAGCAAAGATAGAAAACCCGGATAAGATCGCTCAATAAACTCTCTGGTTTCCCTAGTACAGTCATTGGGATTAGCAGACCATTGAACTTTAACGAGCGGCACGTCCTTGTTTCGAAGGTGTCGCACCTCCGTGTCAAGTACGAGAATAGGCTGTTGTACAATAGATAAGTCCGGTGAGACCTCAAGCTCTTGCAAATCAGGAGAAGTAATGACAAAATCCGACTCCCGAAGACACTTCTGAAGTTGAGAGACGTGAAATACGTCATGAATACCAGATAATTGAGTAGGAAGTAAAACTCTATAAGCCACCGGGCCAATACGTTCAGTAATAGAAAATGGTCCTACATAACGAGGAGCCAATTTCCCTATCGTACTGAAACGCATAACCCCTTTCAAAGGAGAAACACGAATAAAGACGAGATCACCAATCGAGAATTCAAGAGGCTTCCTACGATTGTCTGCGTAGGATTTCTGGCGACTCTGTGCCTCTTTCATTCTCAACCGGATAAGATCAATCTTCTCGGAAGAATCACAAACAAAATCTGGACCAAGAATAAGCTTCTCTCTAGATTCCAACCAACAAGAAGGCGATCGACTTGGCCTTCCGTATAAGGCTTCGAAAGGGCCCATACCGATACTTGATTGAAAATTATTGTTGTAGGAGAACTCTACAAGAGGTAGGTGATCCTCCCAACTACCACCAAAATCAAAAATACAAATACGGAGGAGATCTTCCAAGATACGATTCACCCGTTCAGTCTGTCCATCAGACTGCGTATGATAAGCTGTGCTAAAATTAAGCTTTGTTCCCAAAGCTTGCTGAAGACTCCGCCAAAAATGACTCGTGAATAAGGGATCACGGTCACTCACAATAGAACCAGGAACACCGTGAAGTTTCACGATTTCCTTGACATACAACTTAGCCAAATGCGAAGCAGTCCTATTAGACTTAATAGGGACAAAATGAGCAGACTTGGTGAGACGATCAACAATAAGCCAGATACTAGAATGGCCTGATCTCAAACGAGGTAGGCCGTCAATGAAATCCATAGAAATATGATCCCATTTCCACAATGGAATCTCAAGAGGCTGAAGAAGACTAGAAGGACGTTGATGTTCGGCCTTAATACGTTGACAAATTTTGCAATTACTCACATAACTCGCTACATCGCGCTTCATGCCTTCCCAATAATAAAGGCGACGCATATCGGCATACATCTTACTACTTCCGGGATGAATAGTATACTTAGAACGGTGACAGTCATCAAGAATGTCATGCCTAAGTGCAAAATCAGTAGGCACAAAAAGACGGTTCTTCTTACGAAGACACCCATGAAAATCAATGTTAAAATCCGGCAATGCTTCATCACAGGATCCAGACTCACAAAGCTGAATAAGATGCAACAACTCTGGATCACGCCGTTGAGCCTCGGCAATATGATCCAATAAAATAGGTCGAGCTCTCAAACTAAATAATAGAATTGGAGAAACAGAAGTTGGACTTCGATCACGAATTTCACAAAAAGATAGAGTCTCAAGAATATCCCATTCGGCAAGCATCATAGAAACAACAGTCGAATGTTTGCGACTAAGTGCATCAGCAATACGATTACCCTTACCAGGGGTATACTGGATATCAAAGTCATAGGAGGCAAGAAACTCGAGCCAACGCTGTTGCCTCATATTGAGTTCCTTTTGAGTAAACAAATACTTCAAGGATTTATGATCGGTATAGAGAATGAAGCGCTCGCCTAATAAATAGTGTCGCCAAATCTTCAAGACGAAGACAATGGCGGCAAGCTCAAGATCATGAGTGGCATAGCGAACTTCATTCGGACACAGTTGTCTAGAAGCATAAGCAACTACCCGATCTCTCTGCATAAGAACAGCACCGAGACCACTACCACAAGCATCGGTGTAGACCACAAGATCATGATTCCCTTCGGGAACCACAAGAATAGGAGCATTAGTGAGAAGTTCCTTTAATGTCAGAAAGGAAGCTTCACACTTGTCGGACCAAATATAACTAATGCCTTTCTGAGTAAGGCTGGTCAGAGGAAGCACAACATGGGAAAAATCCTTAATGAACCGACAATAATAACCCACCAATCCAAGGAAACTACGAATTTCATGCACATTCTCGGGCCTTTTCCAGTTCTAAATGGCTTCGATCTTTGAGGGATCGACTGAAATGCCGTCGGAAGATACCACATGGCCTAAGAACTTAACCCTATTCTCCCAAAAATGGCACTTGGAAAATTTGGCTCTAAGCTGATGGTGATGAAGAGTACTCAAGACAATACTCAAGTGATTAGCATGCTCGGCTTCGGACTTAGAATAAATAAGGATATCATCAATGAACACAAGGACAAATTTATCGAGATATTCCTGGAATACTCGATTCATTAGATCAACAAAGAAAGCAGGAGCGTTCGTCAAACCGAATGGCATAACGAGCCACTCAAAAGAACCATATCGAGTGCGGTAAGCTGTAAGAGGTATGCTATCCTCCGCGACTCGTAATTGATGAAACCCTGTGGCAAGGTCGAGCTGAGAAAATACCTTGGCACCACTCAATAGATCGAACATATCATCGATCCTAGGCAATGGATACCTATTTTTGACGGTTAACTCGTTAATCTTGCGATAGTCAATGCAAAGCCTAAGAGTTCCATCGGATTTCTTCACGAAGACAACCGCGGATCCCCATGGAGAAAAACTGGACTGAATCAACTGCTTGGACTCAAGCTCTAAAAGTTGCTTCTTTAGTTCCTCATTTTCCTTTATAGACATCCTCGTAGGAGGACGACTAACTGGCTGCGCGCCTGGAATGAGATCAATGCGGAACTCAATTGCCCGCTTAGGTGGTAAACCCGAGACAGGCTCAAAAACATCAGAAAAGTCACAAGCAATAGGAATACGAGATATATCATCATCTCGCGAATCAAGAGAATATAAAGCCATTTCAGAACTGTCCACATCCCGAAGAACAAAAGATAGCCGAGTAGGCGAATCCGGATGTCGAAGATATATAATTCTCTCCGAAGAAATAATCCTGGCATCATATCTCACTAGCCATTCCATACCCAAAATCATATCAAATCCCAGACAAGAAATAACACGCGATTCGCACGAAAAGAAAAACCACATAAAACAATCTCAACATCATCACAAAGCAAGCTAAGGGTCGCGGATCCCCCAATAGGATTCACAATCCTTAAAGAAGCAACCATACAAGAAACATCCAAAGATAAATCATCGACAAGCTTCTTCGATACAAAAGAATGTGAAGCACCCGTATTGAAAAGAACTCGTATACTATGACCATGAAATAAAATAGAACCTTCCAAAATAGATGGATATATACCTTTGGGCTGAGAAGGACCTACAGAAGCCTTAGCAGCATTAAGCTTGCCTGACTTAGCACCACCAGGAACAGTAGGGCAAGCAGAAATATGATGACCTTCCTTCTTGCAATAGCGACAGAAGAGAGGCTTAGGACAAGCTCGAATAATATGATCCGGAGAACCACAGTTGAAACACTTCCGAAGGGAAGGTGTTCCAGCAGACTGAGGCTGAGAATTAGCACCACCAGTCTTCTTCTTCTTAGAAGGAAATGACTTCTTCTGAAATGGAAACTGCTTTTTGTTGGGGTTCTTGGAAACCTCAACATCCTCACTACTATCACACTCTTTCTCGATAGTTTCAAGATGAAGTGTTGAATCAACCAACTCCTCAAAAGAAAGCTTAAGTTGGAGCAACAAAGACTTCTTAAGATATTTCTTAAGACTAGAGACAAACTTCAAATTCTTCTTATAAGAAGTTCTAATGAATTCAAAACCATACTTAGATAAAGCCTCGAAGGATGCAACATAATCAGAAACCGAAGACTTCCCTTGCTTCAACTCAAGGAAGCGACGGGTCAATAAAACTTTTTCAGATTCAAGAACGAACTTAAGTTCAAATCGCTCCTGAAACTGAGTCCAAGAAAGAGTAGACTCATCAATTTCGGCTATAAGAAGCTCATACCAATCAAGGGCACGCTCTTGTAATAAGCTAGAAGTTACAAGAACTCTATCATGGTCAGAAAGATCCATATGAGAGAAGATACGCTCGCACGTGCGAAACCATGCTTGGACTTCAAGAACGGACTCGGAGCCCTTAAACGGCTTTCCTCCAAGATTAGAAAAATCACTGCATTGACGTGCAAAGGCAGACTTACGAGGTGGAGACACTCAAGGAGGAACTGGAGGCTGATTGCTTCTAAACAACTCCAAAAACTGAACGGCAGACATATAAACGCCATCCGGATGTGAGCCACTGGATTGCCCAGCATTCGAACGTCGTCCCCTGCCTCTTCCAGCCATACGCTGAAAGTTAAGATAAGAACAAGATTAACCACAAGGTAGATACTTCAATACGGAATACTACGGAATAAAATTACATTCCTAGACGTATTCCCAAATTCTATCTAACCTTGATGGTAGAAGGAATAAAGGGACACGACGATTCAAAGATTTGCATCACTTATTACACTCTGACGTATCGTAATATGTGCTTCTATTCTATGTTTATCATACTTTGTCCTGAACTCAGCTCTAATACCAAGCTGTGACGCCCCACTCCGAGAGCCTCATCAACAAAGAGTATTATATGGATAATACCGTCTGCTAATAGCCTAATGCGGATAATAGAGTATAATGGAAGCGACCATGTGTAGTCTTACTTTAACTTTCTACTGAACACGCCGAAAAGTGGTTTTTATCATCTCATGTGTTTAGACAAGTTCAATAAATACTTAAAGCAAAACTACAATGGCTATAGGATATATCAGAACAAAATGTAACAACTCAATGTAGCACACATCACATAACAATAGATCATCATATACACATATACTGATACATAACAGAGTATACAAAATAATACATGTCAAGTGGTATAGCAAACCACAATATACAAACGATTCCATAAGGATAAATATCAGAGTTACAACAAAATAGGACTACGCAAAAAGCTATGACAAAAAGAAGCTAGCGGAGTAGTCCATGCGGAAGCAAAATAGGCTAAGTCCAAAAGCACCTAACCAAAAACATCTCGGTCTGACCCAAGTATAAAATACACGGGTCAGTCTAGCTAAACAAATCAGTTAGATAAACTGAACTACAATAAACCTACAAGTCTACAAAGTATAACAAATATCTCTAAAAAGAGATAACACAATCATCTTACACAAGATGAACATAACAAAAAAAGCCTCATATCATCGGCATCTCAAATAAACAAAGGATAAGAATATCCCAAATCAAGCCAAAAGGCAAATAACAAATACCCATAAGGTATACAAGTTCCACAAGGTAACCGCTATACATCATGCGGCTCAAAAAGGCCAACACCGAAGGGCGATACCAAGGGAATATAATATTAATGAAACATAAGATTGCTCGAGCTCAGTACTGTATAAACAAGGATCCATAAGCCCGAAGGCTCCAAACCCAATATCACTCGTGCGGCTCAAAAAGACCAACACCGAAGCGATACTATAGGGCAACAAACCCAAAGGCACAAACCCGAAGGTACAAACCCGAAGGCAACAAACCGTAGTGGTGAAGGTCCGGAGGCCCAGTACTGGACACCACTAACGGGCAAAATGTGTCATAACTCTCGAAAAGGAATCCGATAAGTGTTAACGTGAGGCCCATAACCACTCGTTCGCACTAAACGGTTTACTATCCGTCAGTCAACTTCACACACAAAGTAGTACAAAGTTTACCTCATTTCATCGGTAAACCAGACACAAAGGTCAAAACGTTCAAACGAATAGATTGGGAATTAACTGAAAAGATGAACGTACGTGTTCATTGCACGCGTTTTATCTAATCATTTAATTCTCCTCCCACTTCGCTCGGAGTGCGAAATTGTGTGTGTTTTAAATAGAATTTATAAATTGGAGAAGGGAGCTTTTAATATGATTTCGAGGGATTATTTATAAAAACCCGTGAATGAAATTAAAAAGGAATCATCAAAGTCAAAAATGCAATAACAACTAATTGGGACCAACACAAATCGATAAAAGTTGGAAATACAGACCCAAAAAGGCAAATTGGGCAAAAAAACAGTAGGTCGGTCGACCGGCTACAGAGCTCGGTCGGCCGGACCCAGTCTGGAAAAATTCCTCGGGAAGCAAGTCGGTCGAATGAGCTCTGCAATCGGTCGACCGGACCTGAGACAGAGAAGGGCTTTGGTAGCAGGTCAGTCGACCGGACCAGAACTTCGGTCGGCCGATACTTGCTTCCAGCACTTCCAAGCCTATGTCCATGTAGTGCAAACACTCCCAATATCCAATCGGACGAGCACAGACGCTAGGGGTTTACGCTCATCAGCTACCCGGCCTTATATGCTCCTCGATGCATCACTAGAACATGATCAAAACATCAAAGCTATGATTTTTAGAGTTTTTGACCTCAAAGTACCAAAAATTGGAATGTTCACCAAATCAATTTAAACCAAAAGCAAATGCACTTGAACAAGTGTTAGGAATTCCTACCCAACATTAATGATATCAAGAGAAGTAGATGTGGGTTCAAAACTCACCTTTTTTACTCAAAAAAAACGAAGATAAGAAGCTCAATAGCAAAGGAACAACCAACCACACTCCACTTCAACTCTACAAACTTCAATCTAAGAATAAACCACATATTTCCCAAATTAGAGTTAGGAAATTTCTGAAATTGAAGAGGAAAAGAGTTGGAGAAGGTGAAGAGGAGGCTTACCAATAGCTTCTCTTTGATTTTGGAGCAAGAATTCAAGTTGTAAGAAGAAACTAGGGCTTGTAATTGCTCTTTCCTCTTCCTTTCCACCATTTTCAGTTTTAGCTTAAGTTTGGAGATGAAAATGAGTGAATGGAAAGAGATGGGCTGAGCTAGGGTATTTAGTTAAGTTAGTGGGCTGAACCCAAACCCAAAACCCAACTAGAAAAAGTAGCAAAAATCATCTTACTCCAAACATATCAAAGATTATACTCAAAAAGATCGCAAACGCCATTTTGAACTCAATGGAAATGGTTTCGAGCTCCAATTCGGCCGTTTGCAAAAAGTAGCTTTTCGGACCTAAATCCGACCAACGACGCTATATTTAAATTAAATATTTAAATATAAAATCATTAAATATGCAGGTTGTTACAGTAATGGATATAGACTTTCCCCAAATTGTCAAAATCAATGACCAGCCATTTACCTCGGTAGAGCATAATAAGAAGAGGATGCATTCAGTATTTACTTCAAATACTTTTTTCTTTTGCATTTTTCATTTTGCAAAAATATAACACTATAACATTTGATTAATTTGTTCCAACAGTATTCCCATTATATCTTCATTTTCATAATATCTTTGGTTTTCTTATTTTTGATAATAAATAACATAACAATATGGAGAAAGAAATATTAGTTATAATTGTTATAACCGTTTTACATGCATGAATAAAGTTAATAAATGAGGTCACTTATTGTGTTTTGATAGTTGTTGTAATTTACTTCTTTTTTCTCTTTGAGTTATATTTAAACATAGTAAATGATTTCCATTACAATGCACCATCATTAAGCAAGAGAAAAGTATACCGGATGTGGGAAATTAGAGTTATGTTTTTGGAGATACTTTAGTAATACTAGTTGATAGCATTGTGCATGACGAAATTTACATAGATATAATCTAATGATATAAATTAACAAATTTCATCCAACCTTCTAGCCATGACTTTAAATTATATTTATAAGGAGCACACAAATTCACCGAAATAAACATGAAATGTATTCTATCAAGAAATTACTAAGTGATACTAAATGGGTAAAAACATTTTATTGTAGACTAAACATGAACTTTATGTTTCATAGTAAGCAACGTAATTTTAGTTTTTTATGCACTGCATGTGCGAAGGTAAAATATTAAGCACATAAATCAAATGCTAGAACTCTCAAGTTCACTACAGATCTATAAACAATAGCATGATAGATTTTCACTACAATCTCATGAAAAGTTTTGTGAGTATCTTGTCTTTTCCTTAAATCATTTTTTCTTGGAGTGTTTAAAACCCCTAATTTTCTTATACTTGGACAACTTTCGGATGTTATAACTTTTCACTCCTTTAATTATGATCAATAAAAAATCAATTTTCAAATAACAACTCATGCTTGAAAATTTCACAAAAATTAGCATACAACCTTTTCTTGCAAATAGAAAAAAAATAAGCTAATAATTTTTTACTTAAATTCAACCATAAAATTTATATTAATTGACCTTAAGGATTATTGATAAATAATCATTTACATTTTTAGCAACACAGCATGTGACTAATTTTCTACATCTAATCAAAAAGTTTGTACTCTTAAAATTTATAAAAAAATTATGTTCTTAAATAGAAATAATATAAATTTTGAATATTTTAATGCTAGATGTATGATGTGATATCCCTGAATTCCCTTTTTAATGAACAGAAAAAACAATGATGTGTGGATTAAACAATCAAGAACTTTACAAATATATATAAAACTTAAGAATACTTGAATTCAAAGTTAGTATGTGTTCATGTTACATAATTTATAAGAATATTAATTCAAATATTTATATGCCTCAACTTTCAATGAATCTAATCACCTTAAATAATCAATCAACATCTTATCATAAACTTTCCCAACAAGCACTAATCTCTCATCTTCTAATAAAATTCCATATGCTTGTAAAATGCATAGTAAATCCTAGAAAATATTTTTAAGGTAAAGTAAATTTTTATAAAATAATTTTAGAAACCATGTTTAATATTTAACTCAACATGCTTCTCCAAAACTCTCAAACAAACATTAGCACTGAATGACTAAAATAGACACCTGGAATAAACAATATAGGTTTCACCTATATCGAAGGTCGAAAAGGATTTAAACAAATCAAAACCCTATAAAAAATAATTAGTTAGTGAAGTATCAAAAAACTCCTCATGACTCACCTCGTACTTGCCCTCCATCTAGTTAGAATCCGAATCAAACTCTAAACCTTCTTGTCAAATTTGCATTTTATGAAGCTCGATTAAAACTTGTGATGATTTTTCTTCTTAATTTAAATTAAAAACTTCAAATGAATTAAGAAATAAAATGATTTTTCTTTGCAAGGTCATGGATATATCATGTGAAATCATTGTTCCATTATGCCTAGATGTGTAATTTTGGATCGTAGGGTTATAAACTGAAAGAATTGTCCACCACTTTCTATTGTCCAAATTTTGTAGAAAATTTAGTTATACAATAACGAAAGAGACAATTTAATTCTGTAATATCCTATTATATTTTCTATGTATTGTGATTGCATGCAATTAAATTTTTTGTAATGGAGTGATAAGATAATGTTGGCACATGGGATAAGGAAAATTAAGGATTTGAAATGGTAAAGACGATAGAGAACTATTTTTTTCCATGATTTGAACTACACATTTACCAACTAAACAAACATAGAACAAATGGATAATTAGAAAAACTAGTTTCATGTTTCATGTAACCGATATATCTAGCTTGATTGTGGTAGTGGTGTTCTTTGTTAAGAAAACAAGGCATTAGAACAGACTTGAACGATACACTAACAAGGAAAGTTCAGTGAAAGTGAAATGCATTTTATGTTGCGAACGGAGCAACAAAAAGGAATAATTGTTTTTAGGTGTTTGTATATTTATTTACATTAAATTATTTTTTGGTAAATGTTAATAAATGGTAATAATTATAAATTAATGTGTATATTGAGAAACTAAAAGGCATATAGGCTTAAAAATAAATTGGCACTTCGGTATTACATTTTTTACAATAGACATAAAAAATACAAGAACAAATACAAACTCTATAGGTTGGGTGTGAATTTATTAATCAAATATTGGTGTACCTGAAGGTTGGTCCCCAACTATTCTATCTCATCCTTTAACCATCATCGTGTGGTCTCATTGTTTAAAAGTATATTGAACAATTCTTTTTTATTCTTTTTCATCAAAAAATTTAATGCTTCACCAACATCAATTTCTCCAAACGTCTTCACATAGTTAGCAAAAACGATATATGATAATATAATGATGAATATCTGGTAAAATCTGCACTTGTCTTATTGATCATTCATTGGTTTTCGTCTTGCGGAAGTTTTTGGGTTTTCATTTTCCGATTGAGATTTTTTTATTTGGCGTTGGTAGATCACATCAATAAGGTTATTTACATTTTCTTGCATACATAAATAACAACTTCTTCAACCTACTCCAGGATGATGTTTGGTTCTATAAGAAGATTCACTCCTAGTGTAGGAGATACAATATGAAAAAACTTGGTAGGTTGTATATGAACCTATGCAGTTAAAGTCACGTTAAAGTCTCATTAATGGCCCGTTAACACGCTCAACATACTTCAATCATTATGCTTTTTCCATATTTATTTCCAATATGACAACAACTCTTAAAAAGTAAAATGAGTGATGTTTGAAGTAAAGAAGAGTGACTAGAAGATGATCAGAATGAAAAGATGCAAAGAAAAATGTCAAAAAATCCAAAAACTTGCACCTAGAACTCATATAGGTTGACCACTACATGATTGATAGGTTGACCTCTTATTGTCCACAGGCAGACCTATGGTGAAACCACATGTCGACTAGTGGAGTGCTAAAGATGCACATAAACCCTTGTGCTAAATTTTGGTATTTCTACCTTTTTCTTTCTTTTTTTGACACTTTTCGAGCTCCGACAAATCCTAAGAAATTCTCAAAAATATTTTGGAATATGTAGAAGGTTTTATAAATAAATTAAGTTATTTAGAGACCAGTTCTGTGATAACCTGGATTTTTGAACATCTGATAATTGGATAATTAATCGATTTTAAACTATTGAGATACTGATTTTATTTAGTTGAACAAATAAAATTCTGATAATTAAAAATATCTAGATATATATAAATCGATTTGAAACTATAATAAATGTTGAATTATAAATCTCTGGAAATGATTTATCTTATAGTAAATTAACATATATACATATATATATATGCAAACTTTATGATGTTGAAAATTTTAAGTGTATACATATACAAGTATATAAGTGTGTTATATATATATTTATGTATATGCCATGAGAAGTAAAATATAAGGAAGTTTGTAAAAGTGTGGATATATATATATATATATAATATCAAAAATTCACATAAGATATTTCTAATATATATATATATATATGTATATATATATATATTGTGATTAGGAAGCATTGATTTGAATTCAATGTAATAATTTTCAAAAGCTAGTTAAAGTTAAATTCTATATTTTAAAACACTAAAGATAAATATTTATTAATTTAAATATAATAGATTAAGCTTAAAATAGAATTTAATAAAAGGTTAAATATACTTTATTTTAAAATTATACATGAAATAGATATAGTTTGTGTGTGTGTATATATATATGTGTATAATATAAACATAAATAAATGATAATAATAAAAGCATAAATAAATAAATATAACATAAAGATTTGGACATTTGTAAACTTGTGTATGCCATGCAAATACAAGTGGCAATATTTCTTTTCTTTTAAACTAAATATAAATAATAATGAAATGAGAAACCAGGCTATATACTTATTTCTCAATCCTTTCTTCTTTTCATTTTTCAAAACTAAAACTGACAACAACTCTTTCAAGTTCAACTGAGCAAACAAAGATTCAAAATCAACTCAACTATCAGATCAAACATCAAGTAGCTGCTTCCAGAATTTCAAAACCTATTCTCTGTTTAACAAATACTATGAGTAACAATCATTTTTAAAAGCTTAATCTGTTTTATATGTTGTTGCATGTGATAAATAATTAAAGTAAAGTTGTAGAAATGTTTCATGGATGTATTTTGTTTGAAATATAGTGAAGTACTGTGTGTATATATCTGTGCGTGTCTGTGTATATCTATATACATGCCTATGTTTGATTTTGACAGACCAAATCAAGTTTAAAAATCCAATTCTCTTTCTCCAATCTCTTTCAGGATATGATCTCTAAAGGAAAAGTGATGGTATGGATGTAACATCATTTTTAAAAATAGTTTCAAATGAAAATATTTAGTAAGTATTTCGAAAATAAGAAATTACAGTGAAAATCTTTTCAAATTAGAAAAATCGATTATCTAAATTTTATGTTTTGATTATAGAATTATATTCGTACTGAAAAATGATGAATTTTGATAATAATATCAGAATTTTTAAGTTTGTGATTGATGAGAATTTGCAAGATGAACGGAATTTGGTCGTCCGTCGATTTCTGGCGATCGGAGGGAGGTTGGGTATCGTGCTCGATGCTGGAGGTAGTGTGAAGGATGGGGATCAAGGGAGAAATGATCAGTGGATTTCTAGACCACCGTGGTGGCCTGGTGACGTCGATCTAGGGTTTTAAAGCATGTTTTGGTCGATGTTGTTGTCGGAGCAATAGCATCATCGTGGGTGCATCGGGATGGATCGGTGGTAGGGGAATCGAAGTATGGTTTCAAGATGAAGCTCTGGGTTGATCGGCGAGCGTTCTCGCTATCGGAGGCTGTTGCACGAGGCATTTTTGCGATCGGATGTCATTCTAGTGGGTTGCTTGATTTGCTCGATTTCGATTTCTAGTTGGTATCAATGATCTGGGTGGTCGGGACGACTGAGGGGGATGTCGACGACTTGCTGATGGTCGCAGCGTTGATCTAAGCAGCGGAATTCTTGTGTGCACGTGCACGTATGTCCTTTTGTATCTGTGGGTCGCTGTGTTGTTTGGAGCATCGGGGAAGAAGGAGTTTGCTTCAGGTATTGCTTGAGTCGTTCGTGAGTTTTTATCGAGGAAGAGAGAGTGGGCTCGAGTGTTGGCTCAGGGAATTTGGTCTTGGCTCGGGTTTCTAAATTTTAAAATAGAAGTGAATTTAGTTAACAAGTTTTAAAAGCATAAGTTAGTTAACTAGTTTCAAAGCTAAATATTAAACAAGTTTTCAAAGCAAAGTGTGATCAAGTTTTCAAAACAAGTTCAAAATATAAATTATAAGTCAAATGTTTTTGAATTTAAATTGTTTTAATTTAAAATAATTATATATTAGGATAATAATAAATTAATTTCAAACCTTTCATTTAAATAAAATTTAAATGATAATTAAGTAATGATTAAGATAAATGGTTTGTCTTTAACTATTATGGTCTTAAGTAATTAAAGGATAATTAATTAATGTCAATAATTAATTAAAATAATAATAAATGGTTTGTAATTAATTAATGTTAATTAAGTAGGATTTAAAAGTAATTAATTTATTTTGGTTTAATTAAATTAATTAGGAATTGTATAACTAATTAACCTTGCTTATAGATGATTAAATTATATTGAATGCTTGGATTGATTAATATCTCTAGTCTGATAGTTATGATGTTCTGTAATATAGCTATGGATAAATATGAGCCATTTATTTGAATATAAACTTCTGTGTGAATATGATATTATGAATTTAAATTGAATTGTTTTACTTGAACAACTTGGCTTAATGATGGCATTGGATTCGAAGAGATCAGGTCCGGATATCAGCAATATCCGAAACCACTTCGATTAGTAACTTTTATACCTCTTTATAGATTTGATTTTAAAATAAATAGGCTGGAATGGAATAAATTAAGTAACATGTCCATTTAAACTAAGTAACGGTTCTTAGATATTGTTTTGTGTAATAAGTATTGGCTATAGCAAGATAAAACTCGTAGTGATGAACGAGTTACCCTGGTTTTCAAAGAAACTTTACAACCTTAGTATTTCTATTTAAATGGGTTTACTCACGCTGGTTTCCAGCCTGACTCGGGTGTTACTTTAATGTAATGCTAGGGTCAGACCGAGTATTACAGATTTTCTGGTTAGGACATTCTGGAGCTCAGGAGACGAGCTAGATGGCAGGGACGTATGTAATATATTTCGCTATGCATTAGAATGTGTATTGTTTGTATCCAAGGATAAGTTATTATAACTGTCCAGTTTATTTGTGAATGGTTGTACTCTAATATACTGCATGTAAATTGACATTTACAGCTTCCCTTTGTACAAATGCTATTATTTTATATTATATTTTGTACCGCTGCGATTGTGAGATTTTGAGCTTTTATTTTTTTTTCTGTTTCTTCTTCTACCTCTTTTCTTCTTAACCCTAATAGTCTAGGATTTCCAGCTTTCGAAATTGTTTGGCACTTCTACAGTGAACGTATTAGTGGCGTTTTTTCGACGTCCAAAATTTCGAGCTGTTACATTTGGTATCAGAGCTGAAGGTTAAGCGAGAACCTTGGGTCTAGTGGGTTACTCATTAGAGATAGGGACAGTAGTACCCTAGAATGAGTTAGGTGTATTATATATAAGGGCGTACTTGTTATTTTCTTATATAATGATTTTAAAAATAATTTTAAAAATGAATGTTTTTATATAAGCTTATATTTGATATATTAAGCAATAATTTTTCCAATTATTATATATATTAAGGTAATTGGATTGTTGATTATTGAAATTAAATATAATAATAAGAATTAAGTGGTAAAAGATATACAACCAAATAGAAATTTGGGTAAGGATTAACAATGAAAACATGTTGAGTTAAAAATGGATTCAAAACTGAATTTAAATCCTAGAAAATTTAAAAAGAATTTTCAAAAGTATGGAAATAAGTTACCTTGGTTTGATTTTCCAATAAATGATTATGGAATATATGGTGTGTATGATTTCTAGATATGATAACTATTATAATGGGTATTGTATCTTAATAAAGGGATGTTTATTTTTCTAAATAAACAGTGATAAAGCAGAATGAAATGTTTTAAGGAAGTAAACATTTAGATAAGTATGACTTGTAAATTGAAATGGATTTAAATTGTGAAGTTTAAAAATCTAAGTCTAGAAATTTGAAATTGTTTCAAAGTGTTAAAAAGACATAATAAATAATATTATTTAGAATATTTTTAATATAGGAATCATATTTTAAAACAAGAGTTGTTTTAAATTTTTTAAAGGAATTTGTTTGAATTAAAAACCCAGAATGGTTTAAAATTTAAAATATGACTTGTTGTGCAAATAAATAAATATGTATATGTATATATTTGGGATATACATAATATCAAAGTTGATTGGAAATAAACACTAAGTGTTGAGTTTTGAATTTTCCCCTGAAATGTGATGTAAAACCCCAATGTCAAATAAGTTTTTAAACTTATAACCGGGAAGGGATATTGATGAGAAGTTTAAAATTTGAAATTAGGAATTCAAATTTGAGCAAGTTGGCTGGATTAAATTTAACTTAACTTAGGGAAGTTAAATGAATTGAATTGAAAAGAGAGTTCTGTGTGATCTCAAAACAGGTTTGAGTTTTGGAAATGGGTAATGGATGCTATTGATGGATGTTTTAGATAATTTGGATGTTTGTTTACTTTGACATATCCATATATCATCCTGTTGTTATTAATAATCTATGAAACCGTGAATTGGATTGTTTTAAATGAATTAAGAAGTGGATTGAGATAATATACATCCATTGTAGAAATAAAAGGGAAATAAAACCTTATTTTAAAACTATTTTGATTTTTGAAATGAAATTGTAATTATGAAATGGAACTTTGAACTTAAGATTTAAATGTTTAAAATGAACTTGCAAACTGAAATTGTTAAGAATTGGTTTCAAAGTTTGAAGTTAATTTAAACTGAATTGAAATTGAATCAATTTAATGAAAGAGGAGACTAAAAATTGATTGGAATGGGAGATTGGGTAATTCAACAGAACAGTTTGGCTCTATACTATTTTCAAATAAATTATTTTAATATAAACTATCTTAAATCTATTTTTCCTGGCTATTTACTATACAATCTTTCTTTTAAAAACCCAAACTATCTTATACTTATTTTACAACTATTTTGAAACTATTTGACTATTTTACAACTATTTTATAACTACTTAACTATTCTATAGCTATTTTACAACTAATTATTATTTCACAACCACTTAACTATTTTAAACTTTCAAGCTATTTTCTGAATTCAAACTGGTCAGATTAAAAACTGTTTATAATTAAATACCAATTAAGATAAGAATTGAAGTGATAACCCAAATGGGAATTGAAGCAATTGTGAATAAGTGAATAGAAATCTAAAGGGAATGTGAATAAAAAGACAATCGATTTAGATAATAATCAATGAAGATAAATACGTAGGATGTATGTATATTATTCTATTCGCATAGTGATTTAATCCAGATTCGAGCATAGAATTTCAAGATAGTATATCGATCCGAGTTGGGATTTTTTTCGCTCGATTTTCGACGGCGAACCCTAGATATGGATTTTTGATTGGTTCTGGAAATTCTCTATCATAGTTATGGCTATGCAAGGAGAATGACGATTTCTGATCAAGAAACCAGATCTGAGTCCGCACTAGGAAGCCGGGTGAACAATACTAGTTCGAAAGTGAAGTTGTGTGATTGACTGAGCGATCAGATTTGATATTGCGTACGGATGATATATGTATATCGTACATGCTTGAATGTAATAGACATTTTGAAAAGAAATGTAAAAATGATTTTGAAATGGAAAAAGTATATTTTGAGAAATATATGTTGGATAAGAGTAGAAGTTGGATATCACTATAACTTGAACTCACTTTATGAAGAATAAGTAATGTGGAAATAACTTTATAAAAGGAATAAAACTTGAATATTTGATGGGGCATAAATAAAGTTATATAAATTTGTTATATATGATAAACTACCCTTATTGGAAATATAACTAGAGAATGTGATCTTGGAAAAATATTTGAAATATAAAAAAAGAATTTATATAAGTATGAAGTGATCCAAAGATTTTTCAAGTTGGAAGGAATAAACTTTTATATATCTATATATATATATATAAATGATTTTATGAAATTGGGAAAAGAGTTTTGGAACCCATTGATTTTGAAAGGCTTTTAATTTTGGAAAATCAATTTTGGAAATTTGGAAAGCCAAGTTTGAGAATTATCGATTTTGAGATATTGATTTTGTATAAAGGAGATTTATATGTGATACATATAAAGAGTATGATTTGAAAGATACTGTATGTGTATAGTATAAAATGTTTTGAGAATGGCTATGGGGAAAAAGGCGCTCCCATTTAGAATGAACTTCTAGTAGGAGATCCATGGGGTGGTTTTGCCTTGATCCCTAAGGGGGATTCTAAATTTGATCCCAGAGGATGTCCGGACTAAACTGTAGTTCTTGAGGATTGTGATTGGGGTAGCGAAAGTCGAGGGCGCTGATGCCTACAAAGACATTTGGGTTATGCTGTGACGACAGTGTAACTCGGTGTAACTGCGATCTACTGTGCTCCATAGCGAAAGTCGAGGGCAGTGATTGCCTAAGGTCTAAGTTTGATTTCGCTGTGAGAGCGGCGTAACATCAGTAGACTGCGATCTATGAAGACATAGCGAAAGTCGTGTGGTAGTGAGTGCCTACAGGCTACATTGGGACTCGATTGATGTAGTCTGCGATCTATGTGGGTGTGGTGAAGTTTCATTTGGCAATCAAATTCAAGGGCGCTGATGCCTACAGTTACATGGTTTTTTCCATGATAGCAACGTAATCCTGGGTGTAGCTGCGATCTGTGGCGGTTCCATAGTGTAATCGAGGGGTGTAGATACCTACAGTTTTCTATGGTTTTGCCGTGATGGCGACGTAATCATCGGGCTAACTGCGACCATGGAGGGGTTGATGATTTCCAGAGCATTCTCACCAAAAATGTTTTCTATATTTTGACAAAAGTTTTCTAAGTATTTCCATTGGGTGTTGAAAGCGGGTTTACCAAGTACTTATAGATTTTCAGTCCTATGCCCGATCAACGTATGATGGAATTTTTATGAGAACAAGGATGGACTTGTTGAGACATCGAGTTATAAAAGGTATTTTTATAAAGCTATTTTGGTAATATTATGTAGGTTTTAAAGTGTTTTGAAACTTTAGAATAAAAAGGAGTAAAGAGTTAAGAATGTCTAAAAAATAATTTAAATGATAATGAGCAGTATAATTTAAAATTCTTTCTTTGCTTCTTTTCGAGGATGAAAGATTTAAAGGGGGAAGGAATGTGATAACCCAGATTTTTGGACATCTGATAATTGGATAATTAACTGATTTTAAACTATTGAGATACTAATTTTATTTAGTTGAACAAATAAAATTTTGATAATTAAAAATATCTGGATATATATAAAAGGATTTGAAACTATAATAAATGTTGAATTATAAATCTCTGGAAATGATAAATCTTATAGTAAATTAACAAATATATATATATATATAGATATATGCAAACTTTATGATGTTGAAAATTTTAAGTTTATAAATATACAAGTATATAAGTGTGTGTGTGTGTGTATATTTATGTATATGCCATGAGAAGTAAAATATAAGGAAGTTTGTAAAAGTGTGGATATATATATATATAATATCAAAAAATCACATAAGATATTTCTAACTATAATATATATATTGTGATTAGGAAGTATTGATTTGAATTCAATGTTATAATTTTCAAAAGCTAGTTCAAGTTAAATTCTATATTTTAAAACGCTAAAGATAAATATTTATTAATTTAAAATATAATAGCTTAAGCTTAAAATAGAATTTAATAAAAGTTTTAATATACTTTCTATTAAAATTATACATGAAATAGATATAGTTTGTATATATATATAATATAAACATAAATAAATGATAATAATAAAAGCATAAATAAATAAATATAATATATAGATTTGGACATTTGTAAGCTTGTGTATGCCATGCAAATACAAGTGGCAGTATTTCTTTTCTTTTAAACTAAATATAAATAATAATGAAATGAGAAACCAGACTATATACTTATTTCTCAATCCTTTCTTCTTTTCATTTTTCAAAACTAAAACTGACAACAACTCTTTCAAGTTCAACTGAGCAAACAAAGATTCAAAATCAACTCAACTATCAGATCAAACATCAAGTAGCTGCTTCTAGAATTTCAAAACCTATTCTCTGTTAAACAAATACTGTGAGTAAACTGTGATAACCCGGATTTTTGGACATCTGTTAATTGGTAAATTAACAGGATTAAATTTATAAAAACACCGATTTGTATGTTAAACAAATAAATCTTTGGATAAATGAGTAATATATCTATATATATAAAGATATATGCAAAATTTATAATGTTGAAAATTTTAAATGTATACTTATACAAATATATAAGTGTGTAAATATATATATATGTATATATATGCCATGGGTGGTAGGATATTTGTAAATTTGTAAAAGTGTGGATACATATTTAAAAATAAGAACAAATTGAGAGTATGATAAATATATATTAAAATATATTAATACATGGAAATTTCAAATGTAAGTTAAATATATACAATTTAACAAATTCTCATGAGATTAACAAGTGTAAAGGATTTATGCCATGCATTAAACAAGTGTGTACTAAATTTCTACATGTAATACAAGTGTCATTTATTTTAAAATTATCAATTAAAGGAAATTTAAATATATATACACATCTATACTTTTGCTCTTCAATTTTCTTGGATACATTTCTAACCTGAAGATTAAAAAGAAAAAAAAAAGAGAACTGAAAACAAAATTCAAACCTGAGAAGGAAATCTGTAACAAAAATCCAGTAAACAAAATCAAATCAAAGGGTATCTCTTCACAAGTTCAAATCTGAAACAAAAACATAGAAGCTCAACAAATTCTCAAACCAAACAAGGATCGGATCTGCAGCTTCAAGGATTCAACCTGATTTAAATTCTTCCAGTTTCAAGTGCAGGAGCAGCTTTCAGTTCAAAAAGCTTCTCTGTTCATACAGATGTGAGTAAATCTCAGCTTTAAATCAAAATTTTATCAATATTCTGTGAGTAAACTATATTTTTAAAAACAGCTTAAAAATCTGGATTTCATTTTGATATATGAACGAAAATCATGTTGCTTGTTTGAAAATCTGGATTGAAATGGATGCATGTGTATGTGTTAGTATTGAATGCCTGTATATATGCTCTGTTGTTTTTAAATATTTGAAAGTTTATAAATAACAGTGAGTAACATCACCTTTAAAAAATTTAAGTATATGAAATAAGGTTGCATGATTTTATCTGAAGCCAAATATGTTTGTGTGTATATAGTAGTGAATATTTAGATGAGTAATGAATGTATGCCTGAACACTTCTGTTCCCAGTTTCAAAATTTAGGATTTAATCTAAAATGTTTTGTCTCTGGATCTAGTCATTATTAGGATTTAGTATTTAAACAAAATTTGTTTGCTTTATCATAGATTAAAGTTTAAAAATTATTTAAGTTAAAATAAATAGGTAATATCTCTGGAATCAAGAAAAACTGAGCAAATTTAATATAAGTCAAAAATTCAAACATCTTAAATTTTAAATTCAGGAATGTAAACTGAATTCTCATCCTAAAACATGATTTTTAAAACTGAAATCATAAATTTTAATGGTGGGATGTATGAGTAGTTCGGGTTTGACCAGAAAATGGAAAATTGGTGATTTCTGAGAAGCTCGTTGGTCTGGAAGTTCGTGTATCTTTCTGGAGGAAGATGAGTGGTCAGAGATTTGGAGAAAAATGGTAGAAGTGTTGGTAGATCACCGTGGAGATGGCGATGGAAGTTTTTGTTCTGTAGCCCTAGTTTGTCTGGGAGGAATATTTTGGATTGGTTCGACTTACTCAGTGGATCGAGTGCAATGAAGTTTCTGGTGATGGTAGATGGTGGGTTGACGAGAACGTGGCCAGAGTTTCAGAAGTAACGGCGGTCGGAGCTTCGAGAAGGAGGCGTTGACAGGCTTTGATGGTGATGCCTGTTGTTGTTTCCAGGTTCGAGTTTGAAGTCTCGATTTGATTTCGAGCCTCTGTATGACGATCTGATGATCGTGGGAAGACGTGTAGCTGTTTGCTGATGGGGAACGATCGGCGAGGTTGGCTGAAGTTGATCGGAGCTTCGGTGCATATGTACGGTGTGCATTGTTTTGTGCCTGAAGATGTTCGTTAGGGAATAGTATACTCGAGTTTATCTCGAGTACTTCGAGTTTTGGCTCGAAGCAAGGTAGTGTTTTACTCGAAGCAATTAAGGGGTAGCTCGGGTGAAAAGTTTGGTTACAGGTTTCTTTTAAACCTGTTTGTTCAAATTTTAAAAAGGGATTTTTTTTAAATTTGAAGGTAAAGTTTTAAGCAAAATTTTAAATCTAGGTTTTAATCTGGAAATCAAATTTGATTTATATCCTAGTTTAACTTAAATTTAATGTTTTAAAACTTAATCATTTTATAAATATAATTAAATGTTAATTAAAGGTTAAGTTAATAATGTGATTTAGTAATTAACAAAGGAAAATGATTTGTTAAAGGTAATTAAATTTGTAATTAAAGATTAATTAATTGATTTGTAAGGTAATTAAGGAATGATTAATTAATTTAATGGTTTGTAGTTAATTAATGATTAAGCACGGTTAAGTAATTAATTTCTTAAGTAATTATTTTAATTAAGAAATTATAAAATCATTAATTAATGTGATTAATTAACTAAGGAAATTAATTAAAAGTTAATAGCAATAGTTAAGGCTAATTAATCTATGGAGTAATAAAGGGTTAATTACTTAATGTAATTAAAGAATAATTAATCAGGAATGATTAATTAAGATGGATAATTAAGGGATGATAAATTAATTGGATTGTAATTAATTAATGTTAAGTATGCAGGATTTGAAAGTAATTGAAGTAATTAATTTAATCCAATTGTGGTTAATTAAATTAATTAGAGATGGTATGGTTGGTTAATCTTTGAATAATATTGTATGCCTTAGATTAGTTAATATCTCTGGTATGTGATATGGAATGCTATGTGATATAATATGTTGGGTTAAAATAGTGTCACCATGTATTTAAAGTTGGAATTGTTTTTCATTTGAATAATTTGGATTAAGATGACATCGGATTCGAAGAGGCAGGAGTCGGGTATTAGTTAATACCCGAAACCACTTCGATTCTTTTTAAATCGATATGTGAAGTAAGTATTGAGCATAACAAGTAATGAACTCGTAGTGAAGCATGAGTTACCCGGGTTTTCAAAGAAGTTTTACAACCTTAGAATTTTAAATTATATGGGTTTACTCACGCTGGTTTCCAGCCTGACCCGGGTGTTACTTTGATGTAATGCTCGGGTCAGACCGAGTATTACAGATTTCAGGAAAGGACGTTCTGGAGCTCAGGAGGCGAGCTGGATGGCAGGAACGTATGGAGTGTTTTCCGCTGTGATATACTATAGTTGTTAGAGACATGTTAATTCTAACTGTCTAGTATATTTGTGAATGTTGTAACTCTGATGTATAAAAATGTAATTAACAAATACAGTTTTTCTTTGTATAACTGATATTATTATTTGATATTGTATTTTGATCTGCTGCGAATGTGAGGATCTGTGTCTTGTTCTGTTTCTTTCTTCTATCTCTTTTCTTTTTCTTCTAACTATCTGGAATTTTCGGGTTCGAAAACTCCGGGTCGTTACAGTTGGTATCAGAGCGAGGTTAAGCGAGAACCTTGGCTCTGTTGGGATTACTCGTTAAGGATAGGGTAAATGGTACCCTAGAACGAGTTGAGTGTGTATATATATATATATATGAGAGCTTAATTGTTATTTTCTTATATAAGGATTTTAAATGATTTTATATAAGAATATATTTTGATATATAAAATGATATTTCTTTCTAATAAATATTAAGGTAATTGGTTGTTAAAATATTGGAATTAAATTAAGTGGTAATAGAAATAAAGCCAAATTAAAATTGAATGAAGATAAGTTTGAAATGAATTCAAACTAAAATTAAAATCTTGAATTTGTAGAAATGTTATCAAGAATAAAGATAATAATGAATTGGTTTCCAGATATGATAATCTTGGTTATTATCATAAATGGTAATTGTGTTTAATAATGAATGTTGTTAATGATTTAGCAAAATGAAATGTTTAGGGAAGTAAACATTTAAGTGAGTATAACTTATAAATTGGAATTGAAGATAATTTAAAATTGTGAAGTTTTAAATCTAAGTCCAGAAAACTTGAGATCGTTTTAAAGAAATTTGTTTTGAAATTAAAAACCAAGAATGGTTTAAAATTTAAAGTATAACTTGGTGTGTAAAGAAAATGTATATATGAGGAATATACATAATACCAATGATGATTTGAAATAAACACTTAGTGTTGAGTTTTAAATTGGAATGTGATGTAAAACCCAAAGTAAAGTAAGTTTTTAAACTTAAAAGGGGAAAGACTATTAATCTGAAGTTTAAAATTTGAATGGGAATTCAAATTGTGAAAAGTTGACCGGATTAAGTAAATTTAACTTGAGGGAAGTTAAATAAGTTTGAATAAATAACTTGAATTGGAAATTTCAAGATGAAATTTAAATTTAACTTGGGTAGTTAAATGGTTAATTTAAATGGGAGTTATGAGTGATCTCAAAATGGGTTTGAGATCTGGAAATTGAAAATGGATAATAAATTAGAATCTGAAGATTAAATTGTTTTTGAATTCTTATTTGAACTTTGTAATAAGTTAAGTAAAGAAAATTTTAAAATGAAATTTTGAAATTTGAATTCAGAATTAAAAGGTTTAAAGATTTAATTTGTTTAAAAGTGAAGGAATTGTGATTTAAGGAATTAAATCAATATTTAAAAAATTTAACTCGGATTTATATAATTCGAGATAGTTTAAAATTGAGATTTAAATTGAATTAGTTCAAACTGAATTTGATTTGAATAAATGGGAATTGTGATTTAAGATGAATAAGTTTAAAATTCAAATGGAAAATTTGAATTGAATTAATTTAAAATAAAAATTGAAGATTGAATGAGTTCAAAAATTCAAATGGGAATTAGGATTGATTCATATAGAAATTGAAATGATTTGAAATTTAAGTGGATTCAATTTGAAATTAGTTTGAATAATTTGAAATTGTAATTAAAGTGAATATGTTTAAAAATCAAATGAAAATTGATTTGAATTTGGAAAGGAATTAAGGTTAATTCAACTTGAATTGGGATTAAATCAATTTCAATGGAAATTGAAGTATTGAGTCAATTTAAATGGAAGTAGAAATTTAAATTGAATTGATGGGAAATTGAACGGTTTGACTCTGGACTATTTTCAAAGTAATTTGTTTTAATATAAACCTATTTTTCCAAACTATTTACTATACAAATTCTTCTTCTTAAACCCCAAACTCTCTTATACTTATTTTACAATTATTTTGGAACTATTTAACTATTTTGAAACTGTCTTATAAACTAATTACTATTTTTCAATTACTTATATCTAATCACTATTTTAAAAACTATTTTGCAATTATCTAACTATTTTATATCTACTTAACTATTTTACAGATATTTTACAAACTATAAAAAAAAGAATATGAAAAAAATTGAATAACTATTTTTCAACTACTTATCTATTTTAAATTTTTTCAAGTTATTTTTAAATTTAAATAGGTCAGAGTTCAGACTGTTTGTAATTGAAGTAATAACTCAATTGGAAATGGAAGCAATTGAGAATAAGTAAATGGAATTAAAGGAAATGTGAATAGAAAAGAGAATTGATTTGGCTAATAACCAATAAAGATAAATACGTAGGATATACGTATATTATTCTATTCGCATAGTGATTTGATCCAGATTCGAACACAGAATTTCGAGATAGTATTATCGATCCGAGTTGGGATTTTCCGCTCGATTTTCGACGGCGAACCTGGATATGGGTTTTTGATTGGTTCTGGATATTCTCTATCATAGTTGTGACTATGCAAGGAGAATGACGGTTTCTGATCAAGAAACCAGATCTGAGTCCGCACTAGAAAGTCGGGTGGACAATACTAGTTCGGAAGAGAAATTGTGTAATCTAGTGAGCGATCAGATTGATATTGAGTACGGATGATATGTGTATATCGTACGAGTTTGAATGAAATTGATATTGAAGATTGGGGATAAGAACTGTAAAATGGTTTTTGAAAAGAAATATGGTTAATAACTTTATAAAAGATTTATCAAATGTGAATATTTGATTTAGAATAAAATAAAGTTATATATCCTTGTTATATAAGGTAAATCTTCCCTTGTTGAATCTATTGCTAAAAGAAAAGGGTTTTGAAATATTTGAAGTATAAAAGAGGTTTTATACAAAGTTTGAAATGATCCAAAGATTTTCAAAGTATATATATATCTATATCTATATATATATAAAGGATCTTATGAGAATGATTTTGGAAAAGGTTTTGGGAACCTATGGATTTTGGAAAGGGCTTTTGATTTTTGAGAAATCAATTTTGGATTTTGGAAAGCCTAGTTTGAGAATTATCGATTTTTGGTAATCGATTTTGTGTAAAGGAGATTTTGATAAATCATAAAGGGTATGATTTGAAGATACTATAAGTATATAGTATAAAATGTTTTGAGTATAGCTCTGGGGAAAAAGGCGCTCCCTTGAAATGAACTTCTCAGGAGTGCCACTGGGTGGTACTGCCTTGAACCCCAAGGGGGGGATTCTAAAGTTGATCCTGTGAGGAGTCCGGACAAAACTAGTTCTTGAGGATTATTTGTGTAGCGAAAGTCGAGGGGCTGGTGCCCACAGAGGCATTTGGGTTATTCTGTGACGACAATGTAACTCGATGTCACTGCGATCTACTGCAGACCATAGCGAAAGTCATGTGTGCCGCTGAGAGCCAACTGTCTACGTTTGATTTTATATCGGTAGACTGTGACACTATGGTAACATAGCGAAAGTCATGTGTGCCGCTGAGAGCCAACTGTCTACGTTTGATTTTATATCGGTAGACTGTGACACTATGGTAACATAGCGAAAGTCGTGTGTGCCGCTGAGAGCCAACTGTCTACGTTTGATTTTATATCGGTAGACTGCGACCTATGTGGGAGAAGTTTCATTATTTGGCAGCGAAATTCGGTGGTGCTGATGCCTACAGTTATATGGGTTTGTGCTGTGATAGCAACGTAAGGCCCGGGTATAACTGCGATCTGTAGCGGGTTCCATGGCGTAATCGAGGAGCGCGGAGACTTACAGTTATCTGTGGATTTTGCCGGGACGGCAACGTAACCATCGGGTTAACTGCGACCATGGATGGGGGTGATGATTTCCAGAGCATTCTCACCAAAGATATTTCCTCTATTTTCAAAACTGTTTTCTATATTTTCATAAATTATTTTCCAAGTATTTTCACTTGGTGTTGAGAACGGGTTTATCAAGTACTTATAGATTTTCAGTCTTACGTCTGATCAACGTATGACCGAATTTCTGTGAGAACGAGGATGGACTTGTTGAAACATCGAGTTATAAAAGTTTTTATAAAAACTATTTTTGTAATATTATATAGATTTTAAAGTATTTTAATATAAAGGGAGTTTATAGTTTAAAATGTTCAACAAGAAATTTATCTGATAATAAGTAAATTCTAGCTTCGTTCCTTTTCGAGGACGAAAAGATTCAAAGGGGGAAGGAATGTGATAACCCGAATTTTTGGACATCTGTTAATTGGTAAATTAACAGGATTAAATTTATAAAAACACCGATTTGTATGTTAAACAAATAAATCTTTGGATAAATGAGTAATATATCTATATATATAAAGATATATGCAAAATTTATAATGTTGAAAATTTTAAATGTATACTTATACAAATATATAAGTGTGTAAATATATATATATATGTATATATATGCCATGGGTGGTAGGATATTTGTAAATTTGTAAAAGTGTGGATACATATTTAAAAATAAGAACAAATTGAGAGTATGATAAATATATATTAAAATATATTAATACATGGAAATTTCAAATGTAAGTTAAATATATACAATTTAACAAATTCTCATGAGATTAACAAGTGTAAAGGATTTATGCCATGCATTAAACAAGTGTGTACTAAATTTCTACATGTAATACAAGTGTCATTTATTTTAAAATTATCAATTAAAGGAAATTTAAATATATATACACATCTATACTTTTGCTCTTCAATTTTCTTGGATACATTTCTAACCTGAAGATTAAAAAGAAAAAAAAAGAGAACTGAAAACAAAATTCAAACCTGAGAAGGAAATCTGTAACAAAAATCCAGTAAACAAAATCAAATCAAAGGGTATCTCTTCACAAGTTCAAATCTGAAACAAAAACATAGAAGCTCAATAAATTCTCAAACCAAACAAGGATCGGATCTGCAGCTTCAAGGATTCAACCTGATTTAAATTCTTCCAGTTTCAAGTGCAGGAGCAGCTTTCAGTTCAAAAAGCTTCTCTGTTCATACAGATGTGAGTAAATCTCAGCTTTAAATCAAAATTTTATCAATATTCTGTGAGTAAACTATATTTTTAAAAACAGCTTAAAAATCTGGATTTCATTTTGATATATGAATGAAAATCATGTTGCTTGTCTGAAAATCTGGATTGAAATGGATGCATGTGTATGTGTTAGTATTGAATGCCTGTATATATGCTCTGTTGTTTTTAAATATTTGAAAGTTTATAAATAACAGTGAGTAACATCACCTTTAAAAATTTTAAGTATATGAAATAAGGTTGCATGATTTTATCTGAAGCCAAATATGTTTGTGTGTATATAGTAGTGAATATTTAGATGAGTAATGAATGTATGCCTGAACACTTCTGTTCCCAGTTTCAAAATTTAGGATTTAATCTAAAATGTTTTGTCTCTGGATCTAGTCATTATTAGGATTTAGTATTTAAACAAAATTTGTTTGCTTTATCATAGATTAAAGTTTAAAAATTATTTAAGTTAAAATAAATAGGTAATATCTCTGGAATCAAGAAAAACTGAGCAAATTTAATATAAGTCAAAAATTCAAACATCTTAAATTTTAAATTCAGGAATGTAAACTGAATTCTCATCCTAAAACATGATTTTTAAAACTGAAATCATAAATTTTAATGGTGGGATGTATGAGTAGTTCGGGTTTGACCAGAAAATGGAAAATTGGTGATTTCTGAGAAGCTCGTTGGTCTGGAAGTTCGTGTATCTTTCTGGAGGAAGATGAGTGGTCAGAGATTTGGAGAAAAATGGTAGAAGTGTTGGTAGATCACCGTGGAGATGGCGATGGAAGTTTTTGTTCTGTAGCCCTAGTTTGTCTGGGAGGAATATTTTGGATTGGTTCGACTTACTCAGTGGATCGAGTGCAATGAAGTTTCTGGTGATGGTAGATGGTGGGTTGACGAGAACGTGGCCAGAGTTTCAGAAGTAACGGCGGTCGGAGCTTCGAGAAGGAGGCGTTGACAGGCTTTGATGGTGATGCCTGTTGTTGTTTCCAGGTTCGAGTTTGAAGTCTCGATTTGATTTCGAGCCTCTGTATGACGATCTGATGATCGTGGGAAGACGTGTAGCTGTTTGCTGATGGGGAACGATCGGCGAGGTTGGCTGAAGTTGATCGGAGCTTCGGTGCATATGTACGGTGTGCATTGTTTTGTGCCTGAAGATGTTCGTTAGGGAATATGTAACAACCCTGTATTTTGTGATTATTTTAATTATTTATTTTGGTTATTTTAATTGATTTCCTGATTTAAAAACTTTATTTTATTTATTAAAATAAATAAATTTTGTTATTTTAAATATTAATTTTTGATTTTGATGTGAATTAGAATTCCAAACATGACTAAAAAGGATATTTTCCAAAAAAGTGAATTTTGGTCAATATGGTCAAACTTTGACTTTTAATTTAGAAATTTTAAAGTTTGAAAATTTGAATTTTATCTTTTATTATGAAAGTAAATAAAATTTTAAGAATAATGCTTTTCGTTTCGTTAAAATTTGATTTATAATGTGAAAGTTATACCCTTTTAAATATTGTGTGTAATTTGTTGTATTTAACAAAATTATTTATTTTAAATTATAAAAAAATAATATTTTATTTGGTCATGTAATATTATAATTTATATTTATATGGGTAAAATAACATGTTATGTATATACTTTGGTTTTAAAACATTTTAAAGATATAATTGGCATTTTCCAGTGTTAGCTGTATTTTGTTTAAAATTCTAATTTCCAGTTTCAATTAATTAAAGTAATTCTTTATTTGTTTTTC
Organism: Allium fistulosum; assembly: GCA_030737815.1. NCBI lineage: Eukaryota > Viridiplantae > Streptophyta > Magnoliopsida > Asparagales > Amaryllidaceae > Allium > Allium fistulosum. The sequence goes on along the minus strand of CM060902.1, from coordinate 651,054,786 downwards.
TATTTTTTTTCTTAAAATCTTATTTTATTCTCATTCCCACTTTATTTTGTTCCTCATTTATTTTATTTATTTGACCTTTTATTTGTTTAAAGTGAAATAGAAATTTTATAAGGCTAGTGATATTTATTTGTAATTTTCATGTCTTATTTCCAATTTTTAAACAATTTTCTTTAGTTTTTTTCTATTTTTTCTAAATTAAATTATTTATTTCACTTTGAAAATACTTTAGAAATTATTTTATTTCAAAAATTTTCTTTAGAATATTTTTAAAATGAAGTAGATAATTTTCCAAAGACAATCGTGATTTATTTGTAATTTCTGGACCCTGTTTTCAATTTTTAAGCAATTTCTTATCTTCTTTTTCCATTTTCTTTAAAATTAATTAATTATTTTTATTTTATATTACTTTATTTCGGTTTTAAAGTCAATTTACTGATTTTATTTTTGTTTTATTTGAATTTAAAGAAAAAGAAATATGAAGAGTTTTAAAAGCTTATTTACCTTAAGTCCTTTCATCTCCTTTGTCCTTTCATTTGCCATAACTCCTCAATTACTATCTTGGCTGTGCATTTTTGGTTTGTAGCCGTGATTTTTCACCCTCCATTCACCCAAAAACATTTTACCTTCTCATTCATTCATGGCTTCAAGAAAATCTATGGGTAATGGCTACTTTTTTTACACTTTTCTTCTCATTTTTCATGTATTTTGCCTTGTTTTCTTTGCTTCTTTGAATGGCCTCCACTCCATATCCATGGCCACCACCCCCTACATCTCTTCCCTGCCATCACCACCAGCTACTCCTCTAGTCTTGACCAAGGCCGAGCCACCATGATGCCAAAACTCCACAAAAATTGCAACACAAGCCATAAAAACATGTTGTTTGACCACTATTTGTTCACAACTTCATTTTCCACCACCACCACCACCTTAGGCCGCCTCCACCACCTCTGGCCAGACCACCACACACCTTTCCTTCCACTGACCTGATCCATACCTCTCTGACCTGACCACACAAGCCCATGGCCAAGCCATTTTTGTGAACAAAACCCACCAATTTTGCCTTAAACTCTTCATATTCCTTTGTATAAACTTTCTCCTCATATTCTACTACCTAGGCCATGCATACACATGACCAAACCTGAGCCAAACTTGTTCAAACCAGAGCCAAAAACATCCCTAGGCCATGACAAAAGAATAGAGAAAGCAAGGCAAAAGATTTGGCATTCGTATCTCTTTTTATTTAAAAGTTATGTCATTTCTAGTGTATTGAAATTTATGGTTTGCTTTGATTTTTGTTTGGGTTGTAACACAAGATCTATATCATTGGATTTTCTCTCCACACTCAAATTGTATTAGAGTTGTCGTGCCTTCATAATCTTTGTGTTGTGAGCTTTGTTGGCAAATCTCCAGCTTAACATGTGAGTTATTCTCACCAGACAATATGTACATATATAACTAGTGAATTGACCCCTTTTGAATCTGTAAAATGCATTATCATGTTACACTTGCTATGTTATGATTTATGATGTTCACCAATGCTTAAACACCTATTATATTATATGTTACTGTTATATTATGCTGTTCTATTATTTTTATCAGTTTATCACACTACAAGTTCCCTTTAGATTAGAATCACTATGGGTTGAAATGATACATACCCGAACGGACTTTAGAATAGGAGAAAATCATTATGGGCTGAAATGATAGGCCTGAATGATTTTCAATTATTTTTCATTTCCTTGGGATTGCGGGTTTGAAATGATCAAACCCGGGTTTTCTTTGTAAATTACGGGTTGAAATGATATATTACCCGTATCACTTTACTTAGACTAGAAATGAAATACAGACCCGTTGTTAAAATATGTTTTTATAAAAATCTTAAAAATATTTTTGAAATGTAAATATTATAATATTTGATTTAAACTAAATAAAAAAATGATTTATGTAAGCATTATTGATTTTTTGAAAATTTATAAGTGAAATAAATTATTGGTAAAACTAGAAAATTTGAAATGTAAGTTATTTTGGGAAATTTTAATTGGGTGATAATTGGAATTTAAATTAAATATGAAATGTGATAACTCCATGATAATTTGGATTAAAGTGAATTTAAATGATTTTTATATTATATTAATGATTTTGAATAAAGTTAAAATGTGAAATGAATGAATATTTAAGTTGAAATTTTGAAATATAACTAAAATTGGAAATTTGTGAATTTGGCTTAAGAGTGAACTTTAAGTTAAGTAAATAAAAATGGAATTAAGTTATTTTGAAATTTTAAAATTAAGTGTTAAGTTAAGTTAATTTAATGAATTTATAATTTAAAATTGGAATTTAATAAGTGAATTATTATTAAATTTTGATTTTTGAATGGAGTTTTAACTTTATAAAATCATGAATATAAGGGTATTTGAATAATTGTTTTAAAAGTGAAATTATATGATTTTATAAGTAAAAAAATGATTTATATAAAAATATAATTGTTTGTGAAATTATACTGAATATTTGAAGTTAGTTAACTGCATTTCTGAAACGCTATTAAATTCTAATGTAAATGATAATACAACATTTGTAAATGCTGTAGTTGATAATAATGAACCAAATGGCTCAATTTAATTAAAGGCTATTATAGCATTTTTGTAAATGTTATAATGGTTGAATTTAACTAAGTTTATTTGAAACTAATGTAACCATATTACAGAATTTTAAATGCTGTCTTTTGTTAAATTGAACTATTTTAAATGTGACTTTCCGTAGCATTTTCTAAATGCCGCGAAAGTTGAAATTTCATTGTTTTAATTAATTTAAGTGAACGAATGAACTTTGAAAAGTTAAATTTTTGGAAATTTAAAATTTTAATTATTAAATATACTAACTTCATTTTTATGATTTAAAATGAAGTAATTTGTTTCGAAATATAAATTATTTTGAAATATGATATTTTGATATTTTGAAATGGATTTTATAAGGATATTGAATTTGAAATGATATTTGATTTCGAAGTATAAAATACCATTTTGAAATTTTAACCACGGGATGTATTTAATTTATAGTTTAACTGATCCTTAAAGGATGGGCGATCCCAAGCATCCTTTGAGTTATTGTGCATTTCTACTACAGTTCACTTGAGTTGGTTTACATTATATAAGTATATATTGTCCTGACTCGAGTGTTTTGTGTTTTACTTTACGCTCGGGTCAGCCTGAGTATTTACAGCTTAGCTTTGGATTTCTTTCTGGAGCTAGGAATCGCTGGAGATTCTGCTTGTCTAGTTATCTGTTCCTTTCAGTTCAGTTGTTCTATTTCAGTTCTGGTATTCATAAACTTCTATTTATTTGAGATGTCTATTGTATATGTTTTCAAGCAGATATTATGTATTATGTTTTGAGAGTTTGTTATAGTAGCTTCATGAACTACTATGGTTTTTTATATTCCGCTGCGAGTTATTCTGATATGTTCTGTGTCTGTGATTCTGTGTATTTGATTTCATTTGCTCCAAATTTATTTACAATCTGTTATTTTGAATTATTCAAGCCAGACATGTGTGGATTATTGTCGATTTGAATGGTCCAAAATACCGGGTCGTTACAGTTGGTATCAGAGCTTTGGTTTTAGGCAAACCTTAGCCTGCGGAGCAAAAACTCATTAGAGATAGGGTAGAAATACCCTAGAATAAGTGAAATCAATCTCAGAATCATTTCTTTGTGAGAGAACGTATTTTCAAAGTATAAAATGATTTTCAAATGATTTTTAAAGAATTTTCAAAGATTATTTTGATATAAATTTCCTTGCTTTAAAAGTAAAATATTTCTTAAACTTCATTCCTTTCGTATCCACCTTGTTAGTAATTTCTTTGATTAGGATCCTCTAAAATTTTGAACTTCTCTCTTGATTGATCTAGATCCTTTGTTGATAGGAATCTATTTTGGGTACGGCAAAATCAGTAGTTTGTTAGGATGCTTTGAGTAAACTCTGTTGTATCTTTTGCTTAGCTAAAGTTGTCCAACTAAAGATATTTAAGCTTCTGTTTTCGTATGTTATGAATTCGAGTCTTTCCAAATTTTGAATGGGAATTTTTCTATATCGATATAGGTTATATTTCTCTAATCTTCGTGTGGATTCTTATCGAATAAGATTCTTTGAATTTTGGAATGCTCACTTGTTCTGAAATCCATTCCTATCTCCCCTAATTGTATTCTTTTGATTTTGGAGCATTGCATCACTCCACTTTGTATGACCTTTATAGGGTGGCGATTCCGCCAATCTTTGAATGATTATAATTGGCATTGATTCACCGGAGATTTCTGTATCCTCGGTTTACGATGTTTTCTATCTTCTGCTATATTTAGATTCTATCTCTAGCAATCGAAGGTCGATTTTCCTTAGATTTTCGCATCGATTATATTCCTGAAATCACGGTTGACCGATTAAGGTCGCCTGCGATTCATATAGGCTTATCCATCTTGTATTTGGTAATATAATTATCTTATCTTCGTTTGAGCCTATCTTTGAATTAGAATTCTATTTGATTAGAGTCCTTCTAAATTTGAATCTCTATTTTGCTTTGAAATCCATCCTTGAATCGTCCCTTGGAAAGTTTGTGGTTGATTGTCTTTTAAAAATTTTGTATTCATCGTAGTTTTATTTTGATAAGGATGACCATATTTTTATATAAAGATGAAATGTTTTTGATAAGGATTATATACCTTTTAAAAAAAATGAGAATTTGAAGTTTTGAAAGGATTTGAAATTGTGAAAATTTTATAAGAAATGGTTTCATATAAAATGATTTATAACTGAAGGTTTTGAATCTGAATTTAAGTGATTGAACTCCGGCATTTTGGAACTGGTTTTAAGATTTTGAAATAATAAATAATATGATTGAAATTATTTTTCCGAATAAGTAATGTTTCAATGATTTTAATGGGTTTTAATGATTTTGAAGGAATTTCAAAGAAGTTTTCAAAGTAAATGGAAGTCCAGAACTCACTTGTGTCGCTGGAAAATAATTTCGGTGATGAGTGCACGCATCATCGACATTGATTTTCGAGTTTCTGAGTGAGGGAGAGGCCACTTCGGTAGCATTGCTATGCGATTGATTTGTGAAACCAATTTAGATTTCAAATTCCGAAGTGTGATGTGATATTCGAAAGATATATGTATATATATTTGTAAAATTTGAAATGAGCCGGTGTTCAGTCCTTGAGTTTTGGATTTGATTTGATATAACCCTATTTTTGGAATGGATTTACTGATTTAATTATGATTTCCAACTCTTGGATTGAAATATGATTTCTTCAACTATTTTAAAGGTTCGAGCACTTCCAAATCAAGGTTAACTTTTCAAAGCTAAGAAATTTTGAAAAGTAATTTGATAAAGTATATAAGTTTCTTTTGAATGTTTAAGTATGAAGTAATATGATTTAAATAAGTTGAAACTGTTTGGTTAAGTAAATGAATAAAGCAATTTTAAAATTTTCTAATATGAAATTTAGATTTGAAATGTTTTGAAAAGAATTTGGTCTTCAAAATATTTTGAATAAAATTTAGTTTAAATGTTTTAACTTAGTAACATCTTTATGAAACTATATATTTAACAAGTTGAATTAAATATATAAGTTGTACGTATGCTGTTTTATTCGCATAATTAATTTGATCCAAGTTTGAGTACACAAGTTCGAGGTGGATTACACCATTTCGTGTTAGGATTTTTCATTCGATTCTTGATGGCGAATATTTGATATGGATTTTGGGCTTGATTCCAGAATTCTCTATCATAGTATATGGCTATGCAAGGAGACTGATAGCTTCTAGTCGAGAAACCATATCGAAGTCCGCATTAGGGAAATTGAATGGACAATACTAGTTCGAAAGCGAACTTGTGTGATCGAGCGATCGATCAAATGTGATTTTGCGAAATGATGACGTGTGTACATCTTATATTCTAATATCAGTGATATATTTTGATGCTGAAATTGAAAGCTGTCGGGTTAGAATATCTTTGCTTACTTTTCCAATATAAATTACAAAGATATATAACCTATAAAAGCAAAGATATTCAAATCCCATATGGCTCTTCATACAGCGAAATTTATTTTGGAAAATTTGATCCTTATATAAGACGGACCTTACGTAAGTATAAGATGATTTTGAAAACATTTGATTTTGGAAATGAATTGGTTGACTTAAATTATATTGATTTGGAAATTTGGATTTATTTTCAAAAATCTATTATTTTGGAAACTTTGAAACTAAAGATATTTAATTTGAGAAGAAAATAATTTGGTGAAATTGTATATGATTTTGAAATTGAACTGATATTGAAACAAATTTAAATTTGAGAACCTTATTTTACTAAACACTTGATTTGGGAGTTGTCGAACTTATATAAAATTGATTTGTATGAGTATGAAATTGATTCGAAAACTATAGATTTGAAAAGGTACTCAATTTGAAAGTGAAATCTTATATAATTGAAGTCTATATAAGTATGATTTGATATACTATTGATTTTGGAAAGTATTTGATTTGAAAATTAAATCTTATATATAATGGATTTTATATAAGTATGATATTTGAAAGTGATTTGAAAAGGTACTATATGATACATATTTTCGAAGTAAAGATATGGAAAGTGCCTTCTGCTTGATATCCGATTTGTGGCCACATCTTGGATTCATTCTATCGATATTATTCTCTCTGATTTTTGGTTTTCCGGATATGATACTCGAGTGTCCTTCGAATTCCATGGCGTTACCCATGGTCTTACGATCGTGACTGCATAGCGTAACTGCCTGGCTGAGTCTTTCCTAGGGGTACGGATTGTTTCCTGGGGGATCCAGGCGTAACCATTGTGTATCCTGCAATCTGTGTAGGTCGCGAATAGTAGCGCAAATGCTTGGCTGAGTCTTGCCTGGGGGTACGGATTGTTTTCTGGGGGATCCAGGCGTAACCATTGTGTATCCTGCATTCTACTAGTCATCATGGCGTAACTCGCAGGGCTGAGAAAGCTTACGGATATGGATTGTTTCCTGGGGGATCCAGGCGTAACCATTGTGTATCTGCGAACCATGGTTAGACAAAGGTTTTGTTTGTTTTTGTTTGGATTGTACTTTCCATATCTGTTTTTAAAAGTTTTTCCAGTATTTTCACTGGGTGTTGAAACAAGTCTACTAAGTACCTGGAGAATTCTAGTTTTGCGCTTGATCAACGCACTACCAGAGTCTACAGGAACAAGGATAAACTTGTTAAGACATCGAGTTATAAAAGTATTTTGATAAAATATTATATAAATGATACTTTGATTAGTTATTTCCTTTTTAAACGATTTTAAAGTGTTTTAAATATTTTACCTCTTCAACCAACAATTTTAAATTAATGGCTCATCCTTGTCTTTCGTCCTATTTTCCCTTCTAGCTATTCCTATTCTCCACCTTATTAAACTTACCCATAACAATAATTATCAGGTATAATTTTAATCTTCTTGTCATCTTGTCTTAATCCTATTCCATTTTATCTTTTCTGTGTTTTCCGTACCTCATTCCTTTTCGAGGACGAAAAGATTTGAGTGGGGGAGAGTGTAACAACCCTGTATTTTGTGATTATTTTAATTATTTATTTTGGTTATTTTAATTGATTTCCTGATTTAAAAACTTTATTTTATTTATTAAAATAAATAAATTTTGTTATTTTAAATATTAATTTTTGATTTTGATGTGAATTAGAATTCCAAACATGACTAAAAAGGATATTTTCCAAAAAAGTGAATTTTGGTCAATATGGTCAAACTTTGACTTTTAATTTAGAAATTTTAAAGTTTGAAAATTTGAATTTTATCTTTTATTATGAAAGTAAATAAAATTTTAAGAATAATGCTTTTCGTTTCGTTAAAATTTGATTTATAATGTGAAAGTTATACCCTTTTAAATATTGTGTGTAATTTGTTGTATTTAACAAAATTATTTATTTTAAATTATAAAAAAATAATATTTTATTTGGTCATGTAATATTATAATTTATATTTATATGGGTAAAATAACATGTTATGTATATACTTTGGTTTTAAAACATTTTAAAGATATAATTGGCATTTTCCAGTGTTAGCTGTATTTTGTTTAAAATTCTAATTTCCAGTTTCAATTAATTAAAGTAATTCTTTATTTGTTTTTCTATTTTTTTTCTTAAAATCTTATTTTATTCTCATTCCCACTTTATTTTGTTCCTCATTTATTTTATTTATTTGACCTTTTATTTGTTTAAAGTGAAATAGAAATTTTATAAGGCTAGTGATATTTATTTGTAATTTTCATGTCTTATTTCCAATTTTTAAACAATTTTCTTTAGTTTTTTTCTATTTTTTCTAAATTAAATTATTTATTTCACTTTGAAAATACTTTAGAAATTATTTTATTTCAAAAATTTTCTTTAGAATATTTTTAAAATGAAGTAGATAATTTTCCAAAGACAATCGTGATTTATTTGTAATTTCTGGACCCTGTTTTCAATTTTTAAGCAATTTCTTATCTTCTTTTTCCATTTTCTTTAAAATTAATTAATTATTTTTATTTTATATTACTTTATTTCGGTTTTAAAGTCAATTTACTGATTTTATTTTTGTTTTATTTGAATTTAAAGAAAAAGAAATATGAAGAGTTTTAAAAGCTTATTTACCTTAAGTCCTTTCATCTCCTTTGTCCTTTCATTTGCCATAACTCCTCAATTACTATCTTGGCTGTGCATTTTTGGTTTGTAGCCGTGATTTTTCACCCTCCATTCACCCAAAAACATTTTACCTTCTCATTCATTCATGGCTTCAAGAAAATCTATGGGTAATGGCTACTTTTTTTACACTTTTCTTCTCATTTTTCATGTATTTTGCCTTGTTTTCTTTGCTTCTTTGAATGGCCTCCACTCCATATCCATGGCCACCACCCCCTACATCTCTTCCCTGCCATCACCACCAGCTACTCCTCTAGTCTTGACCAAGGCCGAGCCACCATGATGCCAAAACTCCACAAAAATTGCAACACAAGCCATAAAAACATGTTGTTTGACCACTATTTGTTCACAACTTCATTTTCCACCACCACCACCACCTTAGGCCGCCTCCACCACCTCTGGCCAGACCACCACACACCTTTCCTTCCACTGACCTGATCCATACCTCTCTGACCTGACCACACAAGCCCATGGCCAAGCCATTTTTGTGAACAAAACCCACCAATTTTGCCTTAAACTCTTCATATTCCTTTGTATAAACTTTCTCCTCATATTCTACTACCTAGGCCATGCATACACATGACCAAACCTGAGCCAAACTTGTTCAAACCAGAGCCAAAAACATCCCTAGGCCATGACAAAAGAATAGAGAAAGCAAGGCAAAAGATTTGGCATTCGTATCTCTTTTTATTTAAAAGTTATGTCATTTCTAGTGTATTGAAATTTATGGTTTGCTTTGATTTTTGTTTGGGTTGTAACACAAGATCTATATCATTGGATTTTCTCTCCACACTCAAATTGTATTAGAGTTGTCGTGCCTTCATAATCTTTGTGTTGTGAGCTTTGTTGGCAAATCTCCAGCTTAACATGTGAGTTATTCTCACCAGACAATATGTACATATATAACTAGTGAATTGACCCCTTTTGAATCTGTAAAATGCATTATCATGTTACACTTGCTATGTTATGATTTATGATGTTCACCAATGCTTAAACACCTATTATATTATATGTTACTGTTATATTATGCTGTTCTATTATTTTTATCAGTTTATCACACTACAAGTTCCCTTTAGATTAGAATCACTATGGGTTGAAATGATACATACCCGAACGGACTTTAGAATAGGAGAAAATCATTATGGGCTGAAATGATAGGCCTGAATGATTTTCAATTATTTTTCATTTCCTTGGGATTGCGGGTTTGAAATGATCAAACCCGGGTTTTCTTTGTAAATTACGGGTTGAAATGATATATTACCCGTATCACTTTACTTAGACTAGAAATGAAATACAGACCCGTTGTTAAAATATGTTTTTATAAAAATCTTAAAAATATTTTTGAAATGTAAATATTATAATATTTGATTTAAACTAAATAAAAAAATGATTTATGTAAGCATTATTGATTTTTTGAAAATTTATAAGTGAAATAAATTATTGGTAAAACTAGAAAATTTGAAATGTAAGTTATTTTGGGAAATTTTAATTGGGTGATAATTGGAATTTAAATTAAATATGAAATGTGATAACTCCATGATAATTTGGATTAAAGTGAATTTAAATGATTTTTATATTATATTAATGATTTTGAATAAAGTTAAAATGTGAAATGAATGAATATTTAAGTTGAAATTTTGAAATATAACTAAAATTGGAAATTTGTGAATTTGGCTTAAGAGTGAACTTTAAGTTAAGTAAATAAAAATGGAATTAAGTTATTTTGAAATTTTAAAATTAAGTGTTAAGTTAAGTTAATTTAATGAATTTATAATTTAAAATTGGAATTTAATAAGTGAATTATTATTAAATTTTGATTTTTGAATGGAGTTTTAACTTTATAAAATCATGAATATAAGGGTATTTGAATAATTGTTTTAAAAGTGAAATTATATGATTTTATAAGTAAAAAAATGATTTATATAAAAATATAATTGTTTGTGAAATTATACTGAATATTTGAAGTTAGTTAACTGCATTTCTGAAACGCTATTAAATTCTAATGTAAATGATAATACAACATTTGTAAATGCTGTAGTTGATAATAATGAACCAAATGGCTCAATTTAATTAAAGGCTATTATAGCATTTTTGTAAATGTTATAATGGTTGAATTTAACTAAGTTTATTTGAAACTAATGTAACCATATTACAGAATTTTAAATGCTGTCTTTTGTTAAATTGAACTATTTTAAATGTGACTTTCCGTAGCATTTTCTAAATGCCGCGAAAGTTGAAATTTCATTGTTTTAATTAATTTAAGTGAACGAATGAACTTTGAAAAGTTAAATTTTTGGAAATTTAAAATTTTAATTATTAAATATACTAACTTCATTTTTATGATTTAAAATGAAGTAATTTGTTTCGAAATATAAATTATTTTGAAATATGATATTTTGATATTTTGAAATGGATTTTATAAGGATATTGAATTTGAAATGATATTTGATTTCGAAGTATAAAATACCATTTTGAAATTTTAACCACGGGATGTATTTAATTTATAGTTTAACTGATCCTTAAAGGATGGGCGATCCCAAGCATCCTTTGAGTTATTGTGCATTTCTACTACAGTTCACTTGAGTTGGTTTACATTATATAAGTATATATTGTCCTGACTCGAGTGTTTTGTGTTTTACTTTACGCTCGGGTCAGCCTGAGTATTTACAGCTTAGCTTTGGATTTCTTTCTGGAGCTAGGAATCGCTGGAGATTCTGCTTGTCTAGTTATCTGTTCCTTTCAGTTCAGTTGTTCTATTTCAGTTCTGGTATTCATAAACTTCTATTTATTTGAGATGTCTATTGTATATGTTTTCAAGCAGATATTATGTATTATGTTTTGAGAGTTTGTTATAGTAGCTTCATGAACTACTATGGTTTTTTATATTCCGCTGCGAGTTATTCTGATATGTTCTGTGTCTGTGATTCTGTGTATTTGATTTCATTTGCTCCAAATTTATTTACAATCTGTTATTTTGAATTATTCAAGCCAGACATGTGTGGATTATTGTCGATTTGAATGGTCCAAAATACCGGGTCGTTACAGAATAGTATACTCGAGTTTATCTCGAGTACTTCGAGTTTTGGCTCGAAGCAAGGTAGTGTTTTACTCGAAGCAATTAAGGGGTAGCTCGGGTGAAAAGTTTGGTTACAGGTTTCTTTTAAACCTGTTTGTTCAAATTTTAAAAAGGGATTTTTTTTAAATTTGAAGGTAAAGTTTTAAGCAAAATTTTAAATCTAGGTTTTAATCTGGAAATCAAATTTGATTTATATCCTAGTTTAACTTAAATTTAATGTTTTAAAACTTAATCATTTTATAAATATAATTAAATGTTAATTAAAGGTTAAGTTAATAATGTGATTTAGTAATTAACAAAGGAAAATGATTTGTTAAAGGTAATTAAATTTGTAATTAAAGATTAATTAATTGATTTGTAAGGTAATTAAGGAATGATTAATTAATTTAATGGTTTGTAGTTAATTAATGATTAAGCACGGTTAAGTAATTAATTTCTTAAGTAATTATTTTAATTAAGAAATTAGAAAATCATTAATTAATGTGATTAATTAACTAAGGAAATTAATTAAAAGTTAATAGCAATAGTTAAGGCTAATTAATCTATGGAGTAATAAAGGGTTAATTACTTAATGTAATTAAAGAATAATTAATCAGGAATGATTAATTAAGATGGATAATTAAGGGATGATAAATTAATTGGATTGTAATTAATTAATGTTAAGTATGCAGGATTTGAAAGTAATTGAAGTAATTAATTTAATCCAATTGTGGTTAATTAAATTAATTAGAGATGGTATGGTTGGTTAATCTTTGAATAATATTGTATGCCTTAGATTAGTTAATATCTCTGGTATGTGATATGGAATGCTATGTGATATAATATGTTGGGTTAAAATAGTGTCACCCTGTATTTAAAGTTGGAATTGTTTTTCATTTGAATAATTTGGATTAAGATGACATCGGATTCGAAGAGGCAGGAGTCGGGTATTAGTTAATACCCGAAACCACTTCGATTCTTTTTAAATCGATATGTGAAGTAAGTATTGAGCATAACAAGTAATGAACTCGTAGTGAAGCATGAGTTACCCGGGTTTTCAAAGAAGTTTTACAACCTTAGAATTTTAAATTATATGGGTTTACTCACGCTGGTTTCCAGCCTGACCCGGGTGTTACTTTGATGTAATGCTCGGGTCAGACCGAGTATTACAGATTTCAGGAAAGGACGTTCTGGAGCTCAGGAGGCGAGCTGGATGGCAGGAACGTATGGAGTGTTTTCCGCTGTGATATACTATAGTTGTTAGAGACATGTTAATTCTAACTGTCTAGTATATTTGTGAATGTTGTAACTCTGATGTATAAAAATGTAATTAACAAATACAGTTTTTCTTTGTATAACTGATATTATTATTTGATATTGTATTTTGACCTGCTGCGAATGTGAGGATCTGTGTCTTGTTCTGTTTCTTTCTTCTATCTCTTTTCTTTTTCTTCTAACTATCTGGAATTTTCGGGTTCGAAAACTCCGGGTCGTTACATAAACAATCATTTTTTTAAATCTTAATCTGTTTTATATGTTGTTGCATGTGATAAATAATTAAAGTAAAGTTGTAGAAATGTTGCATGGATGTATTTTGTTTGAAATATAGTGAAGTACTGTGTGTATATATCTGTGCCTGTCTGTGTATATCTATATACATGCCTCTGTTTGATTTTGACAGACCAAATAGTGTTTAAAAATCAAATTCTCTTTCTCCAAACTCTTTCAGGATATGATCTTTAAAGGAAACGTGATGGTATAGATGTAACATCATTTTTAAAAATAGTTTCAAGTGAAAATATTTAGTAAGTATTTCGAAAATAAGAAATTACAGTGAAAATCTTTTCAAATCAGAAAAATTGATTATCTAAATTCTATGTTTTGATTATAGGATTAGATTCGTATTGGAAAATGATGAATTTTGATAATAGTATCAGAATTTTTAAGTTTGTGAATGATGAGAATTTGCGAGATGAACGGAATTTGGTCGTTCGTTGATTTCTGGCGATCGGAGGGAGGTTGAGTGTCGTGCTCCATGCTAGAGGTAGTGTGAAGGATGGGGATCAAGGGAGAAATGATCGGTGGATTTCTAGACCACCGTGGTGGCTTGGTGACGACGATCTAGGGTTTTGAAGCCTGTTTTGGTCGACATTGTTGTCGAAGCAATAGCGTCGTCGTGGGTGCATCGGGATGGATTGGTGGTGGTGGAATCGAAGCATGGTTTCGAGAAGAAGCTCTGGGTTGATCGGTGAGCGTTCTGGCGATCGAAGGCGGTGGCGCGAGGCATTTTAGCGATCGGATGTCATTCCAGTGGGTTGCTTGATTTGTTTGATTTCGATTTCTAGTTGGTATCGATGATCTGGATGGTCAGGACGACTAAGGGGGACGTCGGTGACTTGTTGATGGTCGCAGCATTGATAGGAGCAGCGACGTTCTTGTGTGCAATGCACGTGTGTCCTTTTGTATTTGTGGGTTGCTGTGTTGTTTGGAGCGTCGGGGAAGGAGTTTGCTACGGGTATTGCTCGAGTCGTTCGTGAGTTTTTATCAAGGAAGAGAGAGCGGGCTCGAGTTTTGGCTCGAGGAGTTTGGTCTTGGGCTCGGGTTCCTAAATTTTAAAATAGAAGTAAATTTAGTTAACAAGTTTTAAAAGCATAAGTTAGTTAACAAGTTTCAAAGCTAAATATTAAACAAGTTTTCAAAGCAAAGTCAGATCAAGTTTTCAAAGCAAGTTCAAAATATAAATTATAAGTCAAATGTTTTTGAATTTAAATTGTTTTAATTTAAAATAATTATATATTAGGATAATAATAAATTAATTTCAAACCTTTCATTTAAATAAAATTTAAATGATAATTAAGTAATGATTAAGATAAATGGTTTATCTTTAATTAATTAAGGTCTTAAGTAATTAAAGGATAATTAATTAATGTCAATAATTAATTAAAATAATAATAAATGGTTTGTAATTAATTAATGTTAATTAAGCAGGATTTAAAAGTAATTAATTTATTATGGTTTAATTAAATTAATTAGGAATTGTATAACTAATTAACCTTGCTTATAGTTGATTAAATTATATTGAATGCTTGGACTGATTAATATCTCTAGTCTGATAGTTGTGATGTTCTGTGATATAGTTATGGATAAATATGAGCCATTATTTGAATAGAAACTTCTGTGTGAATATGATATTCTAAATTTAAATTGAATTGTTTTACTTAAACAACTTGGCTTAATGATGACATTGGATTCGAAGAGATCGGGTTCGGATATCAGCAATATCCGGAACCACTTCGATTAGTAACTTCTATACCTCTTTATAGATTTGATTTTGGAATAAACAGGCTAGAATGGAATAAATTAAGTGACATGGCCATTTAAACTAAGTAACAGTTCTTAGATATTGTTTTGTGTAATAAGTATTGGCTATAGCAAGATAAAACTCGTAGTGATGAACGAGTTACCCTGGTTTTCAAAGAAACTTTACAACCTTGGTATTTCTATTTAAATGGGTTTACTCACTCTGGTTTCCAGCCTGATTCGGGTGTTACTTTAATGTAATGCTCGGGTCAGACCGAGTATTACAGATTTTTAGGTTAGGACGTTCTGGAGCATAGGAGACGAGCTGGATGGCAGGGACGTATGAAGTATATTCCACTATGTATTAGAATGTGTGTTGTTTGTATCCAGGGACAAGTTACTATAACTGTCTAGTTTATTTGTGAATGGTTGTACTCTAATATACTATATGTAAATTGACATTTACAGCTTTCCTTTATAAAAATGCTGTTATTTTATATTATATTTTGTACCGCTGCGGTTGTGAGATTCTAAGATTTTGTTTTTTTTCGTTTCTTCTTCTACCACTTTTCTTCTTAACCCTAACAGTCTGGGATTTCCGACATTCGAAATTGTTTGGCACTTCTACGGTGAACGTATTAGTGGCGTTTTTTCGGAGTCGAAAATTTCGGGCCGTTACAAGTTCGGTGGTTTTGATAAATCTAGACTCAAATAATTCTATAAAGTTCATATAGACAACATATTGAAGTTTGCATCCGTTCATTCAGCTTTGAGTATTTCATCATCGTGGTTGTATTTTTGTATGCATTTTGACTCCATTATATATCATAAAAGGCTTATTCTCCATTATAGATGTCTCCATTTAATTTTTTTATATTATGTATTCGATCTGTTAAGCTTCTAACAATCGTCATTTTTTTTGATAAGAGTGGTACTTTATTTAATCAGAGCATTCATTATGATATCTTAGTGGTTTGAACCCATAAACTGTAGAACCATTTTTTAGAGCTTCTAATGATTATCATTATATCACAACTCCTTTATAAGTGTTGGTGTTCCTAGAATAACTCAATAAACACTTTCATAGCCTCATCGTACGGTTGTTATCAACAAAACACTAAAATCGTTGTCCAATTGCCTTCATGGGCTTGCAGATTGAATTTACCAAGTTCATCATTGTGTTTAAAATAAAGCATTATGAACCAAACACTGAAAGTATAAATGCTTAGGTTTCTTTCCACTAAATTATTCACAATGGCTTATTTTAGTTAATGGACCTGTAGAAATTCTATCGAGCATACAATATGAAGTACCTACGGTTTCGGCCCAAAGAAATGGACGATGAGCTACTACTTGGTAAATTAGCTAACTAACTAAAAGAAAAGAGATGCAAATATAAGAGTTAAATGACAATTTAGAGATAATTCCACTCTCTAGATCATATAGTTCAACAAATTATGAAATTATGATCTCTCTTTTCCGGTCATTAGTGTTTTAATTGATGTGTTTATTATAAGTATGGCATATTTGAGCTATTGATTAGCCAACATAAGCCATCAAACTATAACACATCCCTTAAAACACTTACTAACTTTAATGAAAATTGACAAAGAAAATGAGAATGAAATCTATTTTAAGTATGGCCTATTAACTATTGATTAGAAACATAGACCATCAAATTTTAATTTCAAATCACTTTCTTATGCCATAATCATATTTTGATGAAGAGGCATTTGTGTTAGTGATCGTTTAAGCATAGCCTATTTGGTGTCAACAATATAGGCTATCAAATTCAAAGCAAAAACAACAATTAAACCAATTCTATCAATGCCATTAAGCACAAAAAGAGAGCATAAATTAACAAAATGTTGAAGCTACATAATTAGAGAGTTTCATTACCCCTAAATTGAAGGGGTTTAGCCCCTCATATTTGTCATTTCATTAACAAATGTAGCATGCAACATGAAATAAAAATAAAAGAAAATGAAAGCTTAATGAAAAAGAGAGCTAATTAACAAGAATTAAAACTATTCTACTTGCATGAAAGTAAATCTACACTACAAACATGAAAGGAAAATAAACAAGAGAAGAAAAGAGAAATATATTAAAGTTGCATAAAAGAAATTACATAAAATAAAAATGGCTAAGTAGCCATGAAAATAAAAGAGAAGCTTTCTTTTATTTTGAGCCTAAACTAATGAAGAGAGGAAGAGAAGAAGAGGCTAAGAAGTGGCTAACTAAGAGGAGGATTGCATGAAACATAAAGGGTATATATACAAGTTTAAAACCCTAATTCCTATTTTTGGGGAATGCCCAAAATGCCCATAAGAAAGTGTGGAGGCCAAGTTATCATTAGCATGTTTTAATCCCCACTTAAATGTACATGAAGCCATTAACTCCATAAGCATGTGCATTAGCCTTTAATTTGTACATTAAGGTAGGTGGGTAGGTGGGGTCCTCCATGATCTTCACTTTGAATTATTTCCATCTTCATTTCTTTGTCTTTATTTTGTGCATGCATATCTTCATGAAACCTCTTCTATTTGAGATCAAATTCCTACAAAAGTATAAATAAAATTCAATTAATTTTTCTCAAAGAAATATATGCACACAAATGACTATTTTGCCCTTGGATGAAGATGAATATGTGACAATTTAGAATTAATATGGATTTTGGTTAAAACAAGTTAAAATACCCAATATGATCATTTATTTAATTTAAATAGATTAAATATGGTGGTAAAAATATGCACATTTACGTACACATCACTAATCATAAAGAGGATGTTTAATATTCTAATTGACTCAACTTGCTTCTCCAAAGTTCTCACACAAAACAATACCACTAAATAATTAAAATAGACAATTGGAACAAATAATATAGGTTTCACTTATATCAAAAGTCAAAAAGGAATTTAAAACAAATTACAACCTTATAAAAAATGATTAGTAGTGAAGTATCGCAAAACTCATCATGATTTACCTAACACTTATGTTCTATCTAGTTAGAATCAAAATCAAAGTCTGAACCTTCTTGTCAACCTTTTTATCAAATTTGCATTTTATGGAGCTCGAAGTAAAACTTATGGTGATTTTTTTTATAATTTTTATTCTTAATATAAATTACAAACTTCAAATGAATTAAGAAATGAAATAACTTTCATTCAAAGGCATGGATACAACATGTGAAATCAGCGTTCAATTATGTTTAGATGCATAGTTTTGGATCGTGGGAGTCTAAACTGACAGAATTGTCCACCACTTTCTATTGTGCCTGCTAGGTGTGGTATTATGGGTGGTGTTGTAGTTTTAAAAGCTTCAAAATAGGAAATTACTATTATATATATAAGCTTCATGAATACAATAGATGTTGAATTTACGCGATTCAAATATTTTCCAAAGAAGACGAAAATAATTAATTGGTTCATTCAATCAATTAATTAGGCTATATATGAAAGGATAAAGAGGAAGGATATGTGTGATATCTTTTAGAAAAAGAAAACTAATTAATTGCTAATCAATTAATTAGTCAAGTCTGTTATAAGAAGATAGACAAGTTTATACATGAAGATTGATTTAAGCAATGGAAATTTATGAAAACATAAATTTTTTGTCATTTATGTGCATTGGAATCAAATCAAGTAACCTGGAAAGGTTGTCACATAATCTGGAAATTAATTTTCTTCATCTCTAAGCCTCTTTCATTTTCATGCCTATTTAAATGAAGAAAGTTCATCTTCATGTGTGTGAGAGAGCATCCACCATTATCTTCTTCTTCAGTAAACCCTAATTCTACAGTCAATCAATTAGGGATTTTTTTGAACGCATACAAGTCTTTGAAGAAATTTATTATTTATTTTGTAATTACAGGTTAGTCTTTCCACTCTACTACCTAAAATTTTGCTATCTCTCTCTTTTGTACTCTCTTTCTTCAGTGAAATAAAGAATACTTGTTAGGTCCGTGGACGTAGGCAATTTGGCCAAACCACGTTAAATCTTTGTGTTCTCTACTCTTCTGTATTTCTTTGCTTGGTGATTATTTTTCATTGAATTGGTGATTGATAATTAATCGACAAGCTAGATCCTTCTTTTGATTGTTTCTGCACTTTAGCATTCTACTGCGGTATTGAAGTTAGTACAAATCAATTGAAATTTTGTATAACAGATTGGTATCAGAGCTAGCTGCCTTGTTCTAGATTAGTTATCAATGGCAAATTTTTTAGTAGTTGTATGAAAAATTATTACATCACCAAATATGTTAGAATAGGAGTTTTAGGGACATGGAAGGTGAAGACTAATGATGGTGTTTTTCAGCAACAACTTCGTTCATCTAGAGGAAAAGATAAAAAATAGAAGCACCTTAGAGGTAGAAGAGATATGCATGGGTCCCACTTCAAGGGTCCTAGAAGGGGTGCTTGCTATTATTGTAAGAAGAATGGGCATTTCATACGGGATTGTCCAACTCTTAGAAAAAAGAGAGAGAAGAAGGAGAAAGCTTCTATTTTGCCAGTAGTTAGATCAGGTGCGAATAGAAGTGATAGTAATACATCATTATTTTTAGCCAGTATTTCACCTTTAGAGCATAATAGTTGGATGATTGATTCTGGAGCCTCTTGTCATATGAAACCAGATAAGAGCTATTTTGTCAGTTACAAGAAGATTGATGGTGGAGCAGTTCATATAGGGAATGACACATCATGTCATGTTGTGGACGTTGAAAGTCTGAGGTTTATGATGCATTGTTAGTTCCTGAGATGATAGTTTTGATGACAACAACCTTAGGACTTGTTATAAAATATAAATACTAATATTCTTGTCTACATATATATGTATATGCAGGGTATGTGTCTATATATATATATATATGCAGGTACTGAGAATAAAGACTGTATAGTATAGAGATTTAAGACTGACGAATTCAAGATTGAAGAATTCAAGACTGAAGACTCATGAGCATCAAGGGTTCAAGATATCCAGATAAGTAATAGAGTCTAAATTTATGTTAAAACTTCATAATAGCATTAAAATCTTTATTCAGATTTTGACTATGGAATGGAATCCACTTTCTCGCTTTAATTGTGGGATGGAACCCTTGACCGCTTTAGTGGGATGGAACCCACGACCTTCTCTAGTGGAATGAAATCCATGAAATTTTCAAAATGATTTTTTTAAGATTTTTTTTTCAAAACTATCTTTTTAAAAGTTCTCTCTCTAGGTTTAAATATTTTAGCCTTAACTATTATTTAGTTTCAAAATCATCTCTTGTTTTTTAGAACTATCTCCTGGTTTTAATGGATTTAGCTTTAATCTCAAAATATTTATATAAAGCTTTTATTATTTTTATATTATAGATTATATTTTTTAGGATTACTTTTTAAATCTCTTTTATAAGTTTAAACTATATTTAAAATTATTTACAAAGATTAGAAATTATTTTAACAAGTTTTAGAATAGAAATCATTTTAAAGCAAAATTAATTTTCAAAATTCACATAGGCATATTGACATCCCTCATCCCCCATGTCGACATGGTGACCGAAGAATTCAAATTTAATTTTTCGAAAGAAGTGTCTATTCGTCATAATCTTTTGCGAATGGATATGACTGTTGTTCTCATATATATATCAGTTGTTTTCAACGAATTTTAAGTTAGTTTTTCTTCATTTCTTCACTCCTTTTCCACTCAAATATTCTCTTATATTTTAACAAAACTCTCCTAAAATTCTAGGTGAATCAAACTCGATTGTCTCTAGTTTGATTCTCTACCACTCTCTCTCAAAGATCCCAGTGTTATTCAGAGTTATAAGATCATTTGCAATCAAAGAAGTGTATCGACTCTCTCTATCTATCAAAGTGATATTAGAAATGGTGTGACTGTGGCCCTTAAATCAATTAGGTGTGATTATAGCCCGTAAATCAATTGGGTGATCTTGTAGCCTGGTTAAATCAAGAGAGTTTGCCCTAGACTCGGAGAAAAGAGGGTGTATATCATGGCCTTGAAATCGAGGTTGTAATATCAATATTATATTTTAAAAGAAATCTGCACAAGAAATTGTATGGGACTGGATGTAGTGTAACTCCGAACGAGTATAAAATTCCATTGTGTTCTTTCCTTTACTGCTTTTATTTACTATTTGCATTCGTGTTTGTGAAATTGTATCTGTATGTGTTTAATTTGAAAATATTTCAAAAATTCCATAAAATCCATTAAGCACTATTCACCTCCCTCTAGTGTTAATTCTTTCTTAAGATCCGTAATCCGCATTTCCTACATTTGGTATCAGAGCATTGGTTTTTAAAGTTATCATAATCTGAATTTTGAAAAAGTTTAAAATAGCAATTTTTGGAGTTTCTGTTAACACTAGTTCAAAACTATCCAAATCATCATTGTCTCATAAATCTGCATATTGTTAGTATAGAAAACCAAGTTATCTACCAAATTGGTGTGTTGTGTATGAACAGATGTGTTATATGACTTTTGAAGAATCAACACTCAATGGACAAATGGGGCAAATTAGGAAAAACAAATGGATACTTGATAGTGGATATTCAAGGCACATGACCAATAATCCGGAGATAGTGAATGACATAATTTATAAAGATGGAGGAACGGTCAACTTTGGAGGCAATTCAAAAGGATATGTGATTGGCGTCAACAACATCCGTAACTCTAAAACTCCTACTATTTCTGATGTTCTGTTAGTTAGGAATCTAAAACACAACTTACTTAGTATAAGTCAACTATGTGACAAGGGCTACAAAATTAAATTTGAAAAGGATAAGTGTCACATCGAAGATAATAAACCAAATATTGTCTTTGAAGGAATTAGGAAGAAAAATATTTATATTCTCAGTATGAAAATCTCACATGATAATCTATGTCTTTTAGCTAATACAAGTGACCCTTGGATTTGGCATAAAAGATTTGGGCATTTGAATTTCAAACCCTTATATAGAATTTCAAAACTTTATCTAGTAAGAGGTCTCCTTAAAATGGATTTTAAAGTATAGAGTGAAACACTCCAGACCCCTTAGTATGCCCAAAAGGACACACTAAAAATGTGGTGGGTTATAAGTATAGCTAAAAACTTTACAGAGACTAAGATTCACACAAATAAATAAAACAGAGGAAATATTTAACCAATAACTCATTTAAAAATTAAACTTAATAAAATAAGTCATAATCAAATGTGTCTCAAAATACCGAATACAAATGTCTCATGAAAAATACCATCTCAGTCACAATATCAGAGTACAAAATCATCCCTCTCAACATGTAACGACCCGGAATTTTTAACAAATTAGATTTAGAATATTTAATTAATTTTAAATATTTGAACGACGATTTAATTTGAATTCCGGATATAATTTTGAAAATCGGCGATTAAATTATAAAATTTAATCGATTGAAGTTGAATAAAAATTTGAATCTACAATTTTAAGCTGAAGAAAAATATTTTGAAAGCTTTTAAAATTCGTGTTGATAATACTGAAGATGATTGAAGCTTCAGAATTTAATTTCGAACTGTTTTATTCAATTTTGAAAATAATCACTCGAACCGATATTTATAAAATAGTCAATTTTCAAACAGTCTCGGAATTCGACGAAACCAGTTCCATTGGGTCCGTAATATTGAATTATTGTCGGATTTCAATTTTCGTATTTTTTTGAGTTGTTACGAAATCGTACGACGCATAAACGCGTCGGAATTTTAAAAGAAAATTCAGTTTAATTTTAAAATTTAAAATTTATAAATATCCCACGTTTTCTCCCCGTCGTTCACGCCGAGCATCACGAGATTTTCGTGCAGCCCATACCCTTTCGTTTCAAATGACCCTCTCCTCCCATTCTTTTCAACAGACCACGAAATCAAACGAAAAGAAAAAATGGTGGCCTCGACTCCTATTCGAAATTTGAGAGCCAGGGTTTCGCGAGTCAATTCGCGAGCATCGCGATTTGGTGGAGCGACGTTGTCGCGCACGCGTACGCGTCAGTGGGTGGGGATTTCACAAGGGCGGAGGCGCGAATTTCTGGGGTAGCGCGTTCGAGTTGGCGACAGTCGATTCGTGGCAATGGAAGTGGAGTTCGACTTGGGGGGTTTCGCGAGCAGTTTTCGCGAAGTCGTTAACCTGGGTGGTCGCGATTAAGAGGGAGCTCGATTTCGAGCATCTCGAAGTGGAATCGGTGAGGGCTGCTGTTGGTCGTGTGCTCCGGCGACTCGAGTGTGATCGCGGCAAAGGGGAAAGCTCACGTCGCTGTTTCTGGCGAAGCAGTGGTGGTCGGTGGCAACATCTGGAAGATGGGTGGTCGAACATCGATGGTGACAAGGAGGGGCCACGGTGGTGTTCGCAGAAGTGAATTTATTGGATCGTGATTCAGGGAAAATTTGGTCGAGCAGTTCTTGGGGGACTGGAAGCTTTTATCTGGGGTTTTGTCGAAGGTTAGGCACTAAGGTATCGAGTATTTTTGGTTGTTTATTTTTCTCTGCGAATCCAACTTTGATTTGATAAATAAGTTTATCAGTAAAATATATAGGTATATATGTTAGAGGAATATATTAATACCTACAGTTCAGTTCAAAAGCTGCATGGATCATTGCACTGTAAAGTAGAGAAGTTGTATAGATAAAGTTTTGGTAAACATAAGAGTTTATATTAGAAATAATGGGTTCGAAGGTTAATTTAAAATATATAATATTTTGGAAGCTAATATGAAATTTTAGAATGTTAAGTAGTTATTTATAAATCAAAACTAATATAATTTATTCAATAGAAGATTTTTTAAAAAAGGAAGAATAGTTTTGATTTAAAATTTTGTTAGACAAATTTATTAAAAGAAAAACCAGGTTGAAATAAAATCATTGAATAATTAAAATTTCAAAATGGAAATTGGTTATTCGATTTAATTCGAATACTAACGAATTGTATAATTATTTATACAAGGTTATAAATCAAGAAATCAAGCAAAAATGGAAATGGATTGCTAATAAAAGCTAAGGTGAGATTTTCTCACTCGAAGGAAATTTAATTTTACAGTTATTATTGACTGTTTGATTGCTATTGATTGTTATATTAGATATAGTAGGATATATCTATTATATATAGCAGTATATACATATTGGCATATGTATATATTGGATTGATTGATTCCCGCCTCGTATAGCGGATGAGACCCTATTGCGCCGTTAGTAAGCGGATTTATAAAAACCTATATACCGCGATAATTCCGTACTGAAGCGGAATTGGTATTGTGCTGACGTCTTTGGATGCAGGGAAACAGGTTGGAGGGATCCAACTGGATTCCTCAACTGTATTTATTTATTTAGAGATGTTGATATATATTTGTAATACCCCAAAATTTTGTGAAAAATCATTTTTGTAAAATGATTTAATTTTGAAATATTTAGATTTAAATATGGTGAAATTTCTGGAATAAATAGTGTGCAAGTATATGTGTGCACGTGCACACTGAAATGGCACAAGAAAGAACTCCAGATTTCTTGGATTTAAAACAAGAATTAAAGAGCAATACAAACATGATTTTGCAACATGGTTATTTGATTTCTGAGATTTTATGGGTCATCTTAGAAAATAAGAAAAGTAAGTTTTACTTTAGATCAGTAAACAAATTTATTTAAAACCCAGAAAGAAAATAATATATATATATATATATATTTGTAAACTTGTATACATATAGGTGCATATGTTTCTGAATTTAAAAGAGGAATTAAAATAAGCCTAGATAAGATATGTATACAAATATACATTTTTAAATACTGAAAAGTACATATATATATATTAGCAAGTAAAACCATAACATTAAAATGACATGAAATGTGATACAAGTCAATATGCTTGTGTAGGCAAAAATAGCAAAGGGGATTTTCAGAAATAATTAAAATAAATAGAATAGTCACACTTTTGACATGACTAAGTGAGTGGCCATTTTCTGAAAAAGTAAAAGAAAGAAAATGCAGCCTTTAAATTGGTTAATATGGCCGGGGTAATATGAATGAAAAATGCATGATGCTAAGCCAGGACAGAAATGGAATTCTGTTTCAATAAAACCCTAGAGGAAAAATGCTTATAAATAGGCAGTTTAGCCAGTAGAATTATTTTACCCCGAGCTGCATAAAAATAAGAAAAGAAGAAGAAAATATTGAAAGGAAGGAGAAAACACTCAAACAAGAATTTTCTGGATTAATAAGAAGAAACATTTAGGTGAGTAATCTCACTGAGTTCATGGCATTAAGACCTGAGTTGAGGCAGCCACTTTTTATATTGCCATTTATGTATTTCTGGTTTTGATGTATATGATTTCATCAATGCTTTTTGGATGTTTTATTTTAAATCTGATATGATTTAATATGGATGATTTTGATGATCTTTGATTGGTTGAGACATTTGTGTTTGGATGAGTATCATACTGTTTTATTTATACTCATAAATGTTAAAGTTTAGGATCTTAAAAATTATATAGAGAATACTCTCAACTGTTATAGATCTATGGCATGGAAACCTTATAAAAATGATTGGAGCTGCATTATACTTGGTATAAGTGCTGAGGCTTGAAAAGAAAAATGTTAAGGGTGCAATAGAAATTTTCTAAGTGCTGAGCCCTTAATCAAAAAAAAAACCCACAAGCTAAAATTATGATTGAACCAGATCTTGAATCTGAATCAATCATAAAGGCTTGCAGATCAGTATAACATGCCATGCCTCTTTTACAGTTGAAAATGTTCTTATATTTACTAAGATCAAGACATACTGACCCCATTTAGGAAATGACTGTCTGATTATTTCTGAGGGGAAATTATGCTAGAAGAAATTATGGATGTTTCCATGTTTGCAGTGACATGTTCACTTAGCATATTTGATGTTAGGATTTAAGACAATACACTAGTAAATAAACTAGGGAAGGGAAGGCCAAGATGACTGCTGGAATGCTTGTCATATTTGAAGTATGCAAGTTGGCACATGGTTTGTTTAAGCCCTGAGATCTTTGTGCAATGATGTGAATTAGTTCATTGCAATGTGTCCCAGTGATTCCTTAATAGCAGATGAGGCAGGGATTTAAATTGAATATTACAACCTGTAAATGAAGAAATAGGAATGTGGATATTTCTTAGGTTGAATGGTATGGAACCAAGATGATTCCAGTAAATGAAACTGATGCCAATAGATAATCATGTTTGCATGATTATGTATGCAAGTGAGGGAATGATAAGTGAATATATCATACCTGAATCAACTTAATTATACTATGTTAAAATATTTGATTGCAGAAATTTGCTTAAATAACAAGTTAGTACCCTTATATTCTCTATTGCTTAATATCATGAATGAATTGATGTTATTCATACCAGATCATAGATCTGACCCTTGTTTGCTCATGGCATCTGGGGTGTCTCATTTTAAAATGAGGCAGCCACTTATGTTCTTTCAGGTAACCCAGGCACTAAGTAAAAATGAAGTTATGGCTTTTATGGAGGAGTGAATGAACATGCTAGCTAGTCTCAATAAGAGTTTAAATTGATTATATCTGCATGTATTCAGGAAAAATATTATGTTTCTAAGACTTCCAGTCATGTAATGAATTCTATTATGGTTAGATGAACTAGTTGTATCATGTTAAATATATTGTTATGCACTAAGGTTTAAAATCTCAAAGGAAAAATCTGACTGGGAAACAATGAAATGATTTTAATTATTGATATGAATGTTTGGAAGAGAAATATGCACATGTAGTTGAGCTACTGTTTTGTATAATTTATATTATGCATTAGTTAACCTTGAGACATAACAGAGCACTGAGTTTTAGAACTAAAATCTGGATTTAGCAAGAAGTAAACTTAAAGGATTTTATTTTCTTTTTACTGAAATGCTTTGTAAATAGATCTGAATTCATTTCTGAATTGAATTAGGAAAAGTAAAATGTTTTTTCTAAAAGCTTCAGATAGAATGAAATGAAAGGTATCTCCCTTGTTTTTGAACTAGTGTATAGCATATACAAGACTCATGAGTTAACCAGCCTCAACTAAATGAAGTATTGGTTGATCATGATAGATTGTATCTTGAAAATATAGATGCATTTCAAAGCATAGTACATTTAGCAATTGTTTCACTCAGTTTTCTGGAAACTGGGCAAAGGTAATGACATGTACATAAATACCTGTGTACATGTTGATAAATTGGGCAAAAATATAAATTTAAATTCTTAAAACAGTTGTAGGAATGGGTTTTAAAAATAGTTATGTAAAAAGAATTGTTTTGTATGTTAGGTTATAGGCACAATCAAATATATATGCACAATTATAGGTAGGTATCAGATTTCAACCATACAGGAGAAAAATAAAAAGAAAAACCAAAAATTGTGTTTGAACCGACCAGCATAGCACTCGAACTCGTGACCTTTCATGTATAAGTTAGGCGCGTTTCCATTACGCCTAGATGTTGCTTGTGTTCACTTAGGATCCACTTACTTTTATACTGAATTTGATATTATCCAGACTTTAACATAATCATCTATATTAAAAGCTTGTTTACCACTGATTATTACTTGATCATTTCTTAATCCTAATGACAGACTAAAGTACATGTTTCTAGTGGATATTATGGCCAAAAATCTGAATACAATAATTTATCTGAATTGCTAAAGATCTAAATCAAACAGAATGTTCTTGTACAAAAAATGAAGTATACACTCTGAACTTAGATAAGAAGATCACATACATCTTCATATGTATGTGTATGTTATTAGATATACACTGATATATTTATATTGGTAAGTTATTTTGATCCTGGATATATTTTGTTTATTGGAAAAAGAAAATGACCTTGGAAAAGATATTTGCAATGAATGATATATCTATATATCATCTCTTAGCAAAAAAAAAAAATCCTTATGAAATTAGGGTGGAAATAGGAGGGTCATTTCAGTTGGTATCAGAGCACTTGGTTGCATTGATTGTTAAGTATTATAGAAATGTATAATGTCTGTTTGTTTTGGATGAAATAATTTAGATAAGAAATTAGAAATTATAGAAGCACTCATAATATACTAATACCATTTACCCAGAATTTAGTTTGCAGAACATGGTAGGAAGAGGATCTCATCACAATGCATGAACCAGTGCACCTCAAATGCTTGATATGCAAGAATTTGTGAGGGTTTTAAGAGATGGAATTGGGCATAGGCCTGAGAACCCACATGAAGAGCTTTCAAAACTACTGAAGACTTATTCCAATTTGGGAGGCAAGAGTTTTGAAGGAACAGAGAGTGTGATGGAAATTCAAGCATGGTTGAGAACACTTGATAGGATTTTCAATGACATGCAGTTGGAAGACCAAAGAAAGAGGCAAGTAGCTTCTAGACAACTGAAAGGGGTAGCTTTAAGCTGGTGGGAGGTGATCATAGCTGGAAGAAATGAAAATGAAATCACTTGGAATCAGTTCAAGGAGATGTTGGAGGCAAGATTTGTACCAGCATCAGCCAAGACCATTTTGCTTGAAGAATTTATCAAACTTAGGCAGGGAACTTTGAATGTCACTGAATACACTCAAAAGTTTGAGGGGCTATCTAATTATGGAGCAATGCTAGTGGCAGATGAAGCATCCAAGAATGATAGGTATATAAAAGGGCTGAACCCAGGACTTAGCAGAGCTATGCTACCATATGCAGATAGAACATTTGATCAAGTAATTGATCTGGCTTTGAAACTGGAACAACATGACAAAGAAAGAGAGAAATATAGGAATTTTAAGAGCAACAACAAGAAGGATAAGGGAAGATATCACCCTTATGATAAAAAGAAGGAGGAGGCAGACAACAGGAAGAGTAAAGATACTAAAGCCAATGATACTAAGAAGAAATTGGTTTGCCATCATTGTGGAAAAGAAGGACACATCAAACCAAGGTGCCCAGAGTTAAAAGGAGGAGCCTTCAAATGCTACCTATGTGGGAAAGAGGGGCATATGAAGAGGAACTGTCCTGAGAATAAACAGCAAGGGAAATTGGCAACTTTGGAAGGAAAAGGCAAATCTGCAGTGAAAATTGATGCTGAAAATCATGGCCAAGTGGAAGGTACATTACTCATTTGTGCCATACCCATACCAGTAGTATATGATACTGGAGCAACACACTCTTTGATTTCCTATGAATTAGTTAAAGTGTTAAAATTAAACTGCAAATTGGTTGAAACCCCATTGCTTGTACAAAGTCCCCTAGGGAGTTCTAGTGTTTTGAACATGAATTGTGTGGATGTGGAGTTAAACATAGGAGGAAATATTTTTATTTCCAATTTATATGTTTTAAATTACCCAAATATAGGAGTTATATTGGGGGTAGATTGGTTAAGGCAATTTAAAGCCATAATTAATTTAGACTCATCCACCATATCATTGCAAGATTCTAGAGGCCAGAGAATCACAGTTCTATGTGAAATAGCTAAGGAAGGGAAATTGTATCACTTAGTTGACTTAGAAAAAGATCTGAGTGAACTAACCATTGAAGAAATTCCCATAGTTAATGAATACTTGGATGTGTTTGGGGAAGTTAAGGGTGTTCCACACCACAGACCAGTTGAGTTCCAAATTAATCTCATTCCAGGAGCAAGTCCAATAATCAAGAAACCTTATAGAATGGGGCCAAGTGAACTGAAAGAATTGAAAAATCAGTTGGAAGAATTAGAAGGCAAGGGATTTATAAGGCCAAGCAATTCTTGCTGGGGTTCTCCAGTAGTGTTTGTAAGAAAACATGATGGTACCTTGAGAATGTGCATAGATTACAGAGAACTAAATAAAGTAACCATCAAGAATAAATACCCATTGCCTAGAATAGATGATCTCTTTGACCAACTCAGTGAAGCTAAAATATTTTCTAGGCTAGACTTAGCATCAGGATTCCATCAAATGAAGGTTGAAGACTCAAGTGTTAAGTATACTGCATTTAACACAAGATATGGCTTATATGAATTTTTGGTCATGCCATTTGGTTTGACAAATGCTCCTTCATATTTTGTTGATTTGATGAATAGAATATTTAGAGATTATCTAGACAAGTTTGTACTGATTTTTATTGATGACATTTTGATTTATTCTAAGACAGTGGAAGAGCATAAAAATCATTTGCATTTAGTTTTGTCAAGACTAAGGGAAAATGATTTAAAGGCAAAATTTTCAAAATGTGCATTTTGGAAAGAAGAAGTGCATTTCCTTGGGCATGTCATCTCTGCCAAAGGAATATCAGTAAACCCTAACAAAGTAGTGGCAATCCAAGCATGGAAAAGTCCTAGCACCATCAGTGAGATTAGATCATTTATGGGGATGGCAGGATATTATAGGAGATTCATAAAGGATTTCTCAAAAATATCATCACCACTTACCAATTTAACTAGAAAGAACCAAGCCTTTGTATGGACAGAAAAATGTGAGCAAGCTTTTATCAAAATAAAAGAAGCCCTGATTGATGCACCAGTATTGAGAGTGCCAGAAGGAAATGAAAATTTGGTTGTGTACACTGATGCAAGTGGCTCTGGGTTAGGGGCTGTGTTGATGCAGCAAGACCAGGTGGTAGCCTATGCATCTAGGCAATTAAAGCCACATGAAACCAGGTATGCAACCCATGATCTTGAACTGGCAGCAGTTGTGTATGCTTTGAAACTTTGGAGACATTATTTGTTAGGTGCCAAATTCATTTTGTACACTGATCATAAGGCACTGAAATATTTATTCTCACAAAAAGATTTGAACATGAGGCAACATAGATGGGTAGAGTTCCTAGCTGCCTATGACCTAGATATACTGTATACACCAGGCAAGGCAAATAAAGTTGCAGATGCCTTGAGTAGACAACATGCCAAGGTAGCCATGTTGATGATGGAAGAGTTTAGGGATTTGTCTATACTTACTGATTTGGAAATTGAGGAAAACAGTGAGGAACAAATGATGCCTATTGAAGAAGGTAAAGGTAAAGGGAAATTAAGTATGATATCTCTGCAATCAGATTTACTTCTTAAGATTGGACAAATGCAGGAACAAGACTTAAACATGATGGAAAAGAAAATGCTCATATCAAAAGGGGAGGAAGTAATAAATTATCAAATTGATAAAAATGGTTATTTAAGGAATAAAAATAGGATATGTGTTCCAGAAAATATAGAATTGAAAGAGGAAATATTAAATGGGTACCATAGGAGTAAGTACTCCATACACCCAGGTAGCACCAAGATGTATCAAAATTTGAAAAGAAATCTTTGGTGGAAGGGGATGAAGTCAGATGTGGCCAGATATGTTGCAAGGTGCATGACTTGCCAACAAGTCAAGGCAGAGACACAAAGGCCATCAGGACTATTGCAACCCCTTAGTATACCACAGTGGAAGTGGGAGGATATATCTATGGATTTCATAGATGGTCTTCCTAGATCTAAGAAGGGAAACACAAGTATATGGGTAATAGTGGATAGGCTAACTAAGGTAGCACATTTTATCCCAGTTAAAACAGAAAGAAATGCTCCAAAATTGGCTCAAATATTCATGAAAGAGGTAGTAAGGTTGCATGGCATACCCAAAACCATTGTGAGTGATAGGGATACCATCTTCACCTCAAGATTTTGGAAAAGTTTTCAAGAGGCTATGGGGAGTGAATTGTGCTTAAGCACTGCCTACCATCCACAATCAGATGGTCAAACTGAGGTGGTGAACAAAGTCTTAGAGGATTTGTTGAGAGCATGTACACTGGACTTTGGAGGCAACTGGGAAGACCACCTCCATCTAGCTGAATTCACCTACAATAACAGTTACCAAAGCACCATAGGGATGGCACCATTTGAAGCCTTATATGGCAAGCCATGTTTATCACCTATATGCTGGGTAGAGGCTGGAGAAAGGGCTATTCTTGGACCTGAATATGTTAAAGAAACCACAGAGAAAATTGGGTTAATAAGAAAAAGAATAGCAGCAGCTCAAGATAGGCAAAAGAAATTTGCAGATAGGAAGAGAAAGCAAGTGGAATATGAAGTGGGAGACTTTGTTTTCATCAAGATTTCACCTATGAAGAAAGTCATGAGATTTGGCAAGCAAGGTAAGCTTACACCAAGGTATGTTGGACCCTATAAAATTCTGGAAAGAATTGGTTCATTGGCTTACAAATTAGAACTACCAGAGGAGATGAAAGCAATGCATAATGTTTTTCATGTGTCCCAACTTAGAAAATGGGTACATGATAAGGAAGACATTTTGGAAAAGCCTACCAAAATTCAAATAAATCCTGACTTGGTTTATGAAAAAGAACCAGTGGGGATTATAGCCAAGGAAGAAAAGAAATTAAGGAGCAAAACCTTGAAACTAGTTAAGATCCAGTGGAGTAGTGATCCTAATGACTGCACATGGGAGTTAGAGGATAAGATTAGAATGGATTATCCTAAGCTTTTTGCAAATTAAAAGGTAATTTTTTTTTTCTTCTGGAAAAATTATTTGTTATGCATGATTGATATGGTTGAATTTGTTTGCTTATGCATATATTTGATAAGTTTTCAGAAAAGAAAAATGATGCTTACTAAATGTTAGAAAAATTGTGAGGACACAATTCCTAAAAGGAGGGGTGAATGTAATACCCCAAAATTTTGTGAAAAATCATTTTTGTAAAATGATTTAATTTTGAAATATTTAGATTTAAATATGGTGAAATTTCTGGAATAAATAGTGTGCAAGTATATGTGTGCACGTGCACACTGAAATGGCACAAGAAAGAACTCCAGATTTCTTGGATTTAAAACAAGAATTAAAGAGCAATACAAACATGATTTTGCAACATGGTTATTTGATTTCTGAGATTTTATGGGTCATCTTAGAAAATAAGAAAAGTAAGTTTTACTTTAGATTAGTAAACAAATTTATTTAAAACCCAGAAAAGAAAATAATATATATATATATATATATTTGTAAACTTGTATACATATAGGTGCATATGTTTCTGAATTTAAAAGAGGAATTAAAATAAGCCTAGATAAGATATGTATACAAATATACATTTTTAAATACTGAAAAGTACATATATATATATATTAGCAAGTAAAACCATAACATTAAAATGACATGAAATGTGATACAAGTCAATATGCTTGTGTAGGCAAAAATAGCAAAGGGGATTTTCAGAAATAATTAAAATAAATAGAATAGTCACACTTTTGACATGACTAAGTGAGTGGCCATTTTCTGAAAAAGTAAAAGAAAGAAAATGCAGCCTTTAAATTGGTTAATATGGCCGGGGTAATATGAATGAAAAATGCATGATGCTAAGCCAGGACAGAAATGGAATTCTGTTTCAATAAAACCCTAGAGGAAAAATGCTTATAAATAGGCAGTTTAGCCAGTAGAATTATTTTACCCCGAGCTGCATAAAAATAAGAAAAGAAGAAGAAAATATTGAAAGGAAGGAGAAAACACTCAAACAAGAATTTTCTGGATTAATAAGAAGAAACATTTAGGTGAGTAATCTCACTGAGTTCATGGCATTAAGACCTGAGTTGAGGCAGCCACTTTTTATATTGCCATTTATGTATTTCTGGTTTTGATGTATATGATTTCATCAATGCTTTTTGGATGTTTTATTTTAAATCTGATATGATTTAATATGGATGATTTTGATGATCTTTGATTGGTTGAGACATTTGTCTTTGGATGAGTATCATACTGTTTTATTTATACTCATAAATGTTAAAGTTTAGGATCTTAAA
Organism: Allium fistulosum; assembly: GCA_030737815.1. Classification (NCBI taxonomy): domain Eukaryota; kingdom Viridiplantae; phylum Streptophyta; class Magnoliopsida; order Asparagales; family Amaryllidaceae; genus Allium; species Allium fistulosum. Next base: position 651,020,977 of record CM060902.1, on the reverse strand, counting down.
AATTATATAGAGAATACTCTCAACTGTTATAGATCTATGGCATGGAAACCTTATAAAAATGATTGGAGCTGCATTATACTTGGTATAAGTGCTGAGGCTTGAAAAGAAAAATGTTAAGGGTGCAATAGAAATTTTCTAAGTGCTGAGCCCTTAATCAAAAAAAAAAACCCACAAGCTAAAATTATGATTGAACCAGATCTTGAATCTGAATCAATCATAAAGGCTTGCAGATCAGTATAACATGCCATGCCTCTTTTACAGTTGAAAATGTTCTTATATTTACTAAGATCAAGACATACTGACCCCATTTAGGAAATGACTGTCTGATTATTTCTGAGGGGAAATTATGCTAGAAGAAATTATGGATGTTTCCATGTTTGCAGTGACATGTTCACTTAGCATATTTGATGTTAGGATTTAAGACAATACACTAGTAAATAAACTAGGGAAGGGAAGGCCAAGATGACTGCTGGAATGCTTGTCATATTTGAAGTATGCAAGTTGGCACATGGTTTGTTTAAGCCCTGAGATCTTTGTGCAATGATGTGAATTAGTTCATTGCAATGTGTCCCAGTGATTCCTTAATAGCAGATGAGGCAGGGATTTAAATTGAATATTACAACCTGTAAATGAAGAAATAGGAATGTGGATATTTCTTAGGTTGAATGGTATGGAACCAAGATGATTCCAGTAAATGAAATTGATGCCAATAGATAATCATGTTTGCATGATTATGTATGCAAGTGAGGGAATGATAAGTGAATATATCATACCTGAATCAACTTAATTATACTATGTTAAAATATTTGATTGCAGAAATTTGCTTAAATAACAAGTTAGTACCCTTATATTCTCTATTGCTTAATATCATGAATGAATTGATGTTATTCATACCAGATCATAGATCTGACCCTTGTTTGCTCATGGCATCTGGGGTGTCTCATTTTAAAATGAGGCAGCCACTTATGTTCTTTCAGGTAACCCAGGCACTAAGTAAAAATGAAGTTATGGCTTTTATGGAGGAGTGAATGAACATGCTAGCTAGTCTCAATAAGAGTTTAAATTGATTATATCTGCATGTATTCAGGAAAAATATTATGTTTCTAAGACTTCCAGTCATGTAATGAATTCTATTATGGTTAGATGAACTAGTTGTATCATGTTAAATATATTGTTATGCACTAAGGTTTAAAATCTCAAAGGAAAAATCTGACTGGGAAACAATGAAATGATTTTAATTATTGATATGAATGTTTGGAAGAGAAATATGCACATGTAGTTGAGCTACTGTTTTGTATAATTTATATTATGCATTAGTTAACCTTGAGACATAACAGAGCACTGAGTTTTAGAACTAAAATCTGGATTTAGCAAGAAGTAAACTTAAAGGATTTTATTTTCTTTTTACTGAAATGCTTTGTAAATAGATCTGAATTCATTTCTGAATTGAATTAGGAAAAGTAAAATGTTTTTTTCTAAAAGCTTCAGATAGAATGAAATGAAAGGTATCTCCCTTGTTTTTGAACTAGTGTATAGCATATACAAGACTCATGAGTTAACCAGCCTCAACTAAATGAAGTATTGGTTGATCATGATAGATTGTATCTTGAAAATATAGATGCATTTCAAAGCATAGTACATTTAGCAATTGTTTCACTCAGTTTTCTGGAAACTGGGCAAAGGTAATGACATGTACATAAATACCTGTGTACATGTTGATAAATTGGGCAAAAATATAAATTTAAATTCTTAAAACAGTTGTAGGAATGGGTTTTAAAAATAGTTATGTAAAAAGAATTGTTTTGTATGTTAGGTTATAGGCACAATCAAATATATATGCACAATTATAGGTAGGTATCAGATTTCAACCATACAGGAGAAAAATAAAAAGAAAAACCAAAAATTGTGTTTGAACCGACCAGCATAGCACTCGAACTCGTGACCTTTCATGTATAAGTTAGGCGCGTTTCCATTACGCCTAGATGTTGCTTGTGTTCACTTAGGATCCACTTACTTTTATACTGAATTTGATATTATCCAGACTTTAACATAATCATCTATATTAAAAGCTTGTTTACCACTGATTATTACTTGATCATTTCTTAATCCTAATGACAGACTAAAGTACATGTTTCTAGTGGATATTATGGCCAAAAATCTGAATACAATAATTTATCTGAATTGCTAAAGATCTAAATCAAACAGAATGTTCTTGTACAAAAAATGAAGTATACACTCTGAACTTAGATAAGAAGATCACATACATCTTCATATGTATGTGTATGTTATTAGATATACACTGATATATTTATATTGGTAAGTTATTTTGATCCTGGATATATTTTGTTTATTGGAAAAAGAAAATGACCTTGGAAAAGATATTTGCAATGAATGATATATCTATATATCATCTCTTAGCAAAAAAAAAAAATCCTTATGAAATTAGGGTGGAAATAGGAGGGTCATTTCAATATTCTGTCATCATATGATGATATATGATGTTTGATGTTGTGATGGACTAATTGATGCGTTGCATCATCGGGTTCAATTTTAAAGTCTAAAAATAACGATTTTGGATTTTAAAAGGATTTGTAAAGTGATTTGTAGAAATATACGTTTTATTGAAATTTTTGAATTGGTTTATTTTAAATAAATAAATGTTAAAATTTTAATGTTAGTAAAATTGTGATTTTTGCGAAATACACAAAAATGTTATTTTTGAAAAAAAAAATTGATAAAGATTATGAAATAGTTTAAATTGGAATTGTTGAAGTATTTTAAACAATTCATATAAAAAGATTTATAAAAATTGATATTTTTATAAATTAAAAATATTGGAATTTTGAAATGAGTTTTATTAAGTGTTCAAGTCAAATAAAAATGGATTCCATAAGTGAATTGAAATTTATAGATTCATAAATTGTGAAGTTATTAAATGGATAGATTTTGTAAAACAAAAAGATTTATAAGCAATTATCTTATAAATGGGATTTTGACATTTAGATGAGAAATGAATAGATGTTGTAAATAAATGGATTATAAGTTCTTAACTTATAATATAAACTTCCGGTATATAATTGAGTTATATAAGTTGAATTGGATAATTTAGAAATCGAAGTTTTATAAATAGAAATGGGATTTATAAACATTGTTTTATAAATTCAAAATCAATAGAATTTGATAAATTTAACATTGAAGTTATTAAAGGAGATATATTCGTGATTTTGGACAGCGAATTATCCTTTAAGTTAAATGGGTAGAAATTGTTAAAATTGGGATAGTGATTATATTCACGAATTTGGACAGTAAATATATATTATTGAAAAAAAATCAATATATTTTGGGGAAAAGGAATATTGTTAAATGAAGTTGTTTTAAAAGATGTTTTAAAACGTGTTAAGTATCGAATACATAGATTTCAACATTTATTGTTGAAATAGACGTTTTCGAGAAAAATAAGGAAATGGTAGACTATAACACTGTTGTTATAGTAAATGATTTCCGAAAGGAAATATTTTTGTGTAGTATTGGGATTTATATATCTATTTTAATTTCGAATCCCTATACTAGTGATTTTGAGTCGTCGTAACGATGTTTTATGCAACATTCGTTTTGACTCAAATAGATGTTAAAATTAATGATTTCCTTAAAGAATGAATATATACTTAATTTGATTTAAGTATATCGAATATTTTCCAAGTGTTGAAAATAAATGAATTGTGAATTGCTGACTTATTTTTAAATAAGTATGGAAATGTTTTCCAAAATGAAATGAAATGTTTTGAGAATTTATCTTTGAAAAGATAAATTGAAATTGAATATTGAAAACGATTTGAAAATCGTATATCAGTAGGTATTTTTGAAATATAAATTCACTATGGAATTTTATAAAAGAAAGGGAAACTGTTTAGAAAAATAAACGTTGATTTATTTTTAAAGTGTGGAAATTTTATATCTAGTAAAGATATTTTTGAAGATAAATAATTTGGAAAATTATTTGGAATCTGATGATGTTGCGCATCTTTATTGATAGTTAAATAACCAACTATCAATAATTACCTTTAGATAGGTATTGGTTGTGAATTGGATGAATTTGAATGCCACACTTATTTTTGAATAAACGCTCACTATTCGGGTTAACCGGGAAAGGACCATGGGGTCGTATAACCCATTCCGAATATGTGATACGTCGTTATGAATCGCATTTGAAGACCGGTGTTGAAGACCGGATATTTTCGAAAACGGAAGGATTACCGTCGAGTTACTCTACATCGACTGATCTTCGATTTAGAGGTTTTATCACCCTTAGTGACGGGAAGTCTGGACGTGATTAGAAATTTATCCGGATATGCAAGGGCTTCGTGAGAAGTGCCTTCGGTTCTGTTCGATCCCGGAACAGACTTGTATGGATTGTGTGTCTGACGTTACAATTTGAGATATAAAGCTGATTTCTTTCAAATACATTTCTGTTGGTGGCGGAGAATTTATTCTCTTAGCTTAACACCCTTCTCTGAGACGTACGAGCTCAGAGGTTATGTAGTTGAAATTTATCAGCGATATATCCCAATTTGGTAACGTGGCATACTGAGTGTTGCTGTGAAATGATCAGTGTTTGATCATTTGTGATATGATCATTTGTTTGATCTTATATCTTTGTGATCATAGGTTGATCATTTCGTTTGACCCGAAGCAGGGCTTTTTGAGAAAGCGTAGCTTTGTGGACGAGACTTCGTCGAGCCTCACACCCCGGAAATGGTCGAAACAGGACGAATGCAGCAAGGTTCTAGGGAGTAGCGCCCCTTAGTGTATGTCATCCCTTCTGGATAAAGGTGGTATCATGGTATGGAGCCCAGATACTTAACCTCTGTGGTTACTGCATTATTATTATCTATGTGGTTTTTTTGCGAATCGGGGATCCTCGGGAAGATCGGTGACGATCGGGGGATGGCATACGCGTGTCAGTAGTTACCTATTTTTGCAGAGGTAACCCGGCCTTGTGTTGGCAGAGATCCGGTTAGGTTCTCGGGTCGTCTATTCCAGGGACGTACCCATCGTGGATAGGAAGTTCCTTAGCCTGACCATTTGTTGGAAATCCAAAGAAACAATACGCGACTTGTACGGTATTAGTTGTAGAACCTGCCATTTAATATGGTAGCTATAGCAAGCATACTATAATGGTACCTATGCTGGCTAAGATTTATATTCTACTTTCGAAATGTTTTCTACACTATGCACTAATAATAATATCAAAAAGAATTTGATTTTTGCGTAGTAAGCATCTTTGACTATCATAAGAAGAAATCTCCTCCAAGTCCGCGTTTGCATTGTGTGTGTGGCGGGAGGTCTTATGGTAGTTTCATTTTCCAAAAGCATTTCGAATTGACTTTAAAATTATCCTGTTGTTTATTTTAAAGAATAACTGTTTTACGATCTCACACCAGTCACCATGACTGACTCGGAGTTTATTGTTCCCTTCTAAACTCTGGGTGCCCACAAAATTTCCACACGGGCAGCCTAGAGTTATATTATCAGGATATTCTGGATATTCTGGAGCTTTGGAGATAAGAGGGGATGACGAGACGTAGTATTTGTATCTAATAGTATTTATTCCGTTGTGTATTCTGTATGAGGACAAGTTATGTAACTGTCCATTGTTGTACTGAATTGTATATTGACTCTGATGATTGATGTATGTATAAACTGATATAGTTCTTTGTTTTAAAAGACTAGTGATTATCTATTATATATTGTTCCGCTGCGATGTGTAAGATTCTGATACTGTTTCCTGTTCTGATGTTGTTCAGTTGTTCTTTCTTTCTCTTCTTCTTCTCTTTTTCTTCTACTTCTTCTTCTTAAAACCATAACTTTCCGGGTTTCCGGCATTCGATGGCTCAGCAGTCGATAAAGTGAGTATCGATGTTGAATTTTCGAAAGTCGAAAATTTCGGTATGTGACAAAGTGGTATCAGAGCATATGGTTAAGCGACAACCCTGCTCTGTTGGGTGTTACTCATTAGAGATAGAGTCAGCAGTACTCTAGAATGAGTTGAGTGTAATAATAGATATGAGCGCGTATTTGTTATTTGAGTATGAAATTGTTTTGTATTGTGTTGACTTATCGGTTGATTGTTTATGGATTCTGGTCGGTGCAGTCTAGCTAACTGTAATCGATAGGGGTTTCTAAACTCTAAACAAGATAAACCGACACAGTATTGATTTTAAATAGGGTAAATGAAATAATTTTACCCAAAACTATTTTTGTATAGAAAAGAAATGATTTTCTGTAAATAATTACAGTATATGGTTGCATGGTTGCTAGAAGTAACAATATTAAACTGTTATCATTGAAATTAAATGAGAAATTGGAATTATAACTCCAAATTTAAGAAATGAATCCATATACAAGTAGAATTTGAGAATATAAGTTATAAATGTGATTTATAATTTGAAACGGAATTCCAGAGAAGTTTTTGGAAATGTTTTGAAAAGAATTTGGAAATTTTGAGGATTTGGAAAGTTTAAATCTTTTTTTAGAGTTGAAAATGAATTTCAAAGGTTTGAAAAGTATTTTAGAAAGATAAAGCTCTAAACTCTTTTAGGTCGCTAGAAAATAATTCCGATGATGACCATGGCATCACCGGTGTTCATTTTCGGGTTTCCAAAAGAGGAATTGCTGCCAAATTGTTTTAAGTGGAAGTTGTTTGAAATTTTGGGTTTATGTTTTGGAAATTCAGGAATAATTTGACTTGTTTTCAAAAATGAATTTGAAATGTAAAATATGTAAATGTGATTGGAATTAAAGTTCATTAACAAATGAAATCTATAAATGTGAATTGAAAGTATAAGGAAATAAATTCATATATAAAAAAAAAAAAAAATTTATGAATATGAATTGTAAATATGATTTACAAATGAAAATAGAATTCAAAAAGGATAATTGAAGATAAAATTCATAATGGAATTAGTAATGTGAATGGATAAATGATTTTATAAATCGAAATGTAAGTAAGTCGAAGACTTATGGAATAATTGAAATTTGATTTGGAAATCAGATTCGAATTGGAAATGAAAGAATTAGTGAATAAGTTTCAGAATGAATAAATAAATTTGAATTTGTAAGTAAGTAAAACTGAAATGGAAGATGAATGTGAAACTTTGTTTTGAATTTGTTAGTAAATGTAATTCAAGCTGAATATTGAAATTTAATATGAATTAGTAAATGAAAGATAGTTGATAAACATTCAGTATTCAGAATAGAAGGTAAAATTGAATTCAAATGAACGTGAAATGTAAAATTGAATGAAATAGATATATAACTTCAACAGTGAAGTAATGATGGTATAAGCACTTTATATTGAAAATTTTGTAATCAAATTTGCAAAATAGTTTGAATATATGTAACTAGATATTATGGCTAGTAGGATATACAGGTTTATAAAGGAATTGGGAATTTTGATTTCAAAGATAAATTTGAATTGCTCGACAAAAGGTACGTATTTGAATTATAATATGAGTTTTTGATGATTTCTCTCTAGCCGCTTGGCTTTTTCTTTTTCTTTTTGAAATCTGAGAGTCCGTAGGGACGTTTTGTAGTCGTACCGTATTAGCCGCGCAAAGGAGACGCTGGCGAAATTTTTCGAAAATTTAGGGCGTTAGAAAATTTTTGAGAAAATTTGAAAGTTAAAATTTGAATTTAAACTCGAATTTGAATTTAGAAATTAAACAATGTTGTTTGAAACTTAAAATTGAAGTTGGAAATTTAGTTGAGATGATAACAAATCTTTAGTAGGAAGATCTGTTTGAATAGTGATAAAACTATTGAATTGTGAAAAGTAGTAGACGAGTTAAGGACATTTTTTCCTAACTTGTAATTTCGAGGACGAAATTCTTTTAAGGGGGGAAGTCTGTAACGACCCGGAATTTTTAACAAATTAGATTTAGAATATTTAATTAATTTTAAATATTTGAACGACGATTTAATTTGAATTCCGGATATAATTTTGAAAATCGGCGATTAAATTATAAAATTTAATCGATTGAAGTTGAATAAAAAATTGAATCTACAATTTTAAGCTGAAGAAAAATATTTCGAAAGCTTTTAAAATTCGTGTTGATAATACTGAAGATGATTGAAGCTTCAGAATTTAATTTCGAACTGTTTTATTCAGTTTTGAAAATAATCACTCGAACCGATATTTATAAAATAGTCAATTTTCAAACAGTCTCGGAATTCGACGAAACCAGTTCCATTGGGTCCGTAATATTGAATTATTGTCGGATTTCAATTTTCGTATTTTTTTGAGTTGTTACGAAATCGTACGACGCATAAACGCGTCGGAATTTTAAAAGAAAATTCAGTTTAATTTTAAAATTTAAAATTTATAAATATCCCACGTTTTCTCCCCGTTGTTCACGCCGAGCATCATGAGATTTTCGTGCAGCCCATACCCTTTCGTTTCAAATGACCCTCTCCTCCCATTCTTTTCAACAGACCACGAAATCAAACGAAAAGAAAAAATGGTGGCCTCGACTCCTATTCGAAATTTGAGAGCCAGGGTTTCGCGAGTCAGTTCGCGAGCATCGCGATTTGGTGGAGCGACGTTGTCGCGCACGCGTACGCGTCAGTGGGTGGGGATTTCACAAGGGCGGAGGCGCGAATTTCTGGGGTAGCGCGTTCGAGTTGGCGACAGTCGATTCGTGGCAATGGAAGTGGAGACAGGGGACAGAGCATCTTGAAGTGGAGTTCGACTTGGGGGGTTTCGCGAGCAGTTTTCGCGAAGTCGTTAACCTGGGTGGTCGCGATTAAGAGGGAGCTCGATTTCAAGCATCTCGAAGTGGAATCGGTGAGGGCTGCTGTTGGTCGTGTGCTCCGGCGACTCGAGTGTGATCGCGGCAAAGGGGAAAGCTCACATCGCTGTTTCTGGCGAAGCAGTGGTGGTCGGTGGAAACGTCTGGAAGATGGGTGGTCGAACATCGATGGTGACAAGGAGGGGCCACGGTGGTGTTCGCAGAAGTGAATTTATTGGATCGTGATTTAGGGAAAATTTGGTCGAGCAGTTCTTGGGGGACTGGAAGCTTTTATCTGGGGTTTTGTCGAAGGTTAGGCACTAAGGTATCGAGTATTTTTGGTTGTTTATTTTTCTCTGCGAATCCAACTTTGATTTGATAAATAAGTTTATCAGTAAAATATATAGGTATATATGTTAGAGGAATATATTAATACCTACAGTTCAGTTCAAAAGCTGCATGGATCATTGCACTGTAAAGTAGAGAAGTTGTATAGATAAAGTTTTGGTAAACATAAGAGTTTATATTAGAAATAATGGGTTCGAAGGTTAATTTAAAATATATAATATTTTGGAAGCTAATATGAAATTTTAGAATGTTAAGTAGTTATTTATAAATCAAAACTAATATAATTTATTCAATAGAAGATTTTTTAAAAAAGGAAGAATAGTTTTGATTTAAAATTTTGTTAGACAAATTTATTAAAAGAAAAACCAGGTTGAAATAAAATCATTGAATAATTAAAATTTCAAAATGGAAATTGGTTATTCGATTTAATTCGAATACTAACGAATTGTATAATTATTTATACAAGGTTATAAATCAAGAAATCAAGCAAAAATGGAAATGGATTGCTAATAAAAGCTAAGGTGAGATTTTCTCACTCGAAGGAAATTTAATTTTACAGTTATTATTGACTGTTTGATTGCTATTGATTGTTATATTAGATATAGTAGGATATATCTATTATATATAGCAGTATATACATATTGGCATATGTATATATTGGATTGATTGATTCCCGCCTCGTATAGCGGATGAGACCCTATTGCGCCGTTAGTAAGCGGATTTATAAAAACCTATATACCGCGATAATTCCGTACTGGAGCGGAATTGGTATTGTGCTGACGTCTTTGGATGCAGGGAAACAGGTTGGAGGGATCCAACTGGATTCCTCAACTGTATTTATTTATTTAGAGATGTTGATATATATTCTGTCATCATATGATGATATATGATGTTTGATGTTGTGATGGACTAATTGATGCGTTGCATCATCGGGTTCAATTTTAAAGTCTAAAAATAACGATTTTGGATTTTAAAAGGATTTGTAAAGTGATTTGTAGAAATATACGTTTTATTGAAATTTTTGAATTGGTTTATTTTAAATAAATAAATGTTAAAATTTTAATGTTAGTAAAATTGTGATTTTTGCGAAATACACAAAAATGTTATTTTTGAAAAAAAAAATTGATAAAGATTATGAAATAGTTTAAATTGGAATTGTTGAAGTATTTTAAACAATTCATATAAAAAGATTTATAAAAATTGATATTTTTATAAATTAAAAATATTGGAATTTTGAAATGAGTTTTATTAAGTGTTCAAGTCAAATAAAAATGGATTCCATAAGTGAATTGAAATTTATAGATTCATAAATTGTGAAGTTATTAAATGGATAGATTTTGTAAAACAAAAAGATTTATAAGCAATTATCTTATAAATGGGATTTTGACATTTAGATGAGAAATGAATAGATGTTGTAAATAAATGGATTATAAGTTCTTAACTTATAATATAAACTTCCGGTATATAATTGAGTTATATAAGTTGAATTGGATAATTTAGAAATCGAAGTTTTATAAATAGAAATGGGATTTATAAACATTGTTTTATAAATTCAAAATCAATAGAATTTGATAAATTTAACATTGAAGTTATTAAAGGAGATATATTCGTGATTTTGGACAGCGAATTATCCTTTAAGTTAAATGTGTAGAAATTGTTAAAATTGGGATAGTGATTATATTCACGAATTTGGACAGTAAATATATATTATTGAAAAAAATCAATATATTTTGGGGAAAAGGAATATTGTTAAATGAAGTTGTTTTAAAAGATGTTTTAAAACGTGTTAAGTATCGAATACATAGATTTCAACATTTATTGTTGAAATAGACGTTTTCGAGAAAAATAAGGAAATGGTAGACTATAACACTGTTGTTATAGTAAATGATTTCCGAAAGGAAATATTTTTGTGTAGTATTGGGATTTATATATCTATTTTAATTTCGAATCCCTATACTAGTGATTTTGAGTCGTCGTAACGATGTTTTACGCAACATTCGTTTTGACTCAAATAGATGTTAAAATTAATGATTTCCTTAAAGAATGAATATATACTTAATTTGATTTAAGTATATCGAATATTTTCCAAGTGTTGAAAATAAATGAATTGTGAATTGCTGACTTATTTTTAAATAAGTATGGAAATGTTTTCCAAAATGAAATGAAATGTTTTGAGAATTTATCTTTGAAAAGATAAATTGAAATTGAATATTGAAAACGATTTGAAAATCGTATATCAGTAGGTATTTTTGAAATATAAATTCACTATGGAATTTTATAAAAGAAAGGGAAACTGTTTAGAAAAATAAACGTTGATTTATTTTTAAAGTGTGGAAATTTTATATCTAGTAAAGATATTTTTGAAGATAAATAATTTGGAAAATTATTTGGAATCTGATGATGTTGCGCATCTTTATTGATAGTTAAATAACCGACTATCAATAATTACCTTTAGATAGGTATTGGTTGTGAATTGGATGAATTTGAATGCCACACTTATTTTTGAATAAACGCTCACTATTCGGGTTAACCGGGAAAGGACCATGGGGTCGTATAACCCATTCCGAATATGTGATACGTCGTTATGAATCGCATTTGAAGACCGGTGTTGAAGACCGGATATTTTCGAAAACGGAAGGATTACCGTCGAGTTACTCTACATCGACTGATCTTCGATTTAGAGGTTTTATCACCCTTAGTGACGGGAAGTCTGGACGTGATTAGAAATTTATCCGGATATGCAAGGGCTTCGTGAGAAGTGCCTTCGGTTCTGTTCGATCCCGGAACAGACTTGTATGGATTGTGTGTCTGACGTTACAATTTGAGATATAAAGCTGATTTCTTTCAAATACATTTCTGTTGGTGGCGGAGAATTTATTCTCTTAGCTTAACACCCTTCTCTGAGACGTACGAGCTCAGAGGTTATGTAGTTGAAATTTATCAGCGATATATCCCAATTTGGTAACGTGGCATACTGAGTGTTGCTGTGAAATGATCAGTGTTTGATCATTTGTGATATGATCATTTGTTTGATCTTATATCTTTGTGATCATAGGTTGATCATTTCGTTTGACCCGAAGCAGGGCTTTTTGAGAAAGCGTAGCTTTGTGGACGAGACTTCGTCGAGCCTCACACCCCGGAAATGGTCGAAACAGGACGAATGCAGCAAGGTTCTAGGGAGTAGCGCCCCTTAGTGTATGTCATCCCTTCTGGATAAAGGTGGTATCATGGTATGGAGCCCAGATACTTAACCTCTGTGGTTACTGCATTATTATTATCTATGTGGTTTTGTTGCGAATCGGGGATCCTCGGGAAGATCGGTGACGATCGGGGGATGGCATACGCGTGTCAGTAGTTACCTATTTTTGCAGAGGTAACCCGGCCTTGTGTTGGCAGAGATCCGGTTAGGTTCTCGGGTCGTCTATTCCAGGGACGTACCCATCGTGGATAGGAAGTTCCTTAGCCTGACCATTTGTTGGAAATCCAAAGAAACAATACGCGACTTGTACGGTATTAGTTGTAGAACCTGCCATTTAATATGGTAGCTATAGCAAGCATACTATAATGGTACCTATGCTGGCTAAGATTTATATTCTACTTTCGAAATGTTTTCTACACTATGCACTAATAATAATATCAAAAAGAATTTGATTTTTGCGTAGTAAGCATCTTTGACTATCATAAGAAGAAATCTCCTCCAAGTCTGCGTTTGCATTGTGTGTGTGGCGGGAGGTCTTATGGTAGTTTCATTTTCCAAAAGCATTTCGAATTGACTTTAAAATTATCCTGTTGTTTATTTTAAAGAATAACTGTTTTACGATCTCACACCAGTCACCATGACTGACTCGGAGTTTATTGTTCCCTTCTAAACTCTGGGTGCCCACAAAATTTCGACACGGGCAGCCTAGAGTTATATTATCAGGATATTCTGGATATTCTGGAGCTTTGGAGATAAGAGGGGATGACGAGACGTAGTATTTGTATCTAATAGTATTTATTCCGCTGTGTATTCTGTATGAGGACAAGTTATGTAACTGTCCATTGTTGTACTGAATTGTATATTGACTCTGATGATTGATGTATGTATAAACTGATATAGTTCTTTGTTTTAAAAGACTAGTGATTATCTATTATATATTGTTCCGCTGCGATGTGTAAGATTCTGATACTGTTTCCTGTTCTGATGTTGTTCAGTTGTTCTTTCTTTCTCTTCTTCTTCTCTTTTTCTTCTACTTCTTCTTCTTAAAACCATAACTTTCTGGGTTTTCGGCATTCGATGGCTCAGCAGTCGATAAAGTGAGTATCGATGTTGAATTTTCGAAAGTCGAAAATTTCGGTATGTGACACAACAAGTGCCAGTACATCCCAAAAGTCAAATGAAAAGAAAACTGGAAAAGAAGAATACATGAAGAATCTCCAAGGATATCCCTCCAAGAAAGCGGAAAATCTACTGTCCTTGCCTCTGCTAGCCTATGGGGGAAAAGGAAAAATAGAGGAGTAGGTCAGACTAAAAGTCTGGTGAGTGGAAGTAATTATTAGTATTTTTAAGTAAGATAAAGATAATAGATTTAACAATAGTTCTAGTATAAAAGGGAATAAAGGAAAAGATAAAGCTGAAATAAAATACTGTCTGACTGTTTGCTTTGATTATTTCGATTAAATCATTTGCACTTGTCCTAGATAACTGCTTTGATTAGGCTGAATCCATAATCCTACTTTAATTAGACTCAAATCCTAATTCTACCCTTTGATCGGCCTTCTATTTCTGTTGTGCCTACTACGGACTAGACCCATCTTGTTGGTCCCTACACAAAAGATGCGGACTGGACCCATCCTGTCGGTCCCTACGTAAAAGACACCTACTTAGCGCTTGGAACTGAATAACGACTTATCAGCCAGCACTATGGCCGCACTCTCGACCAATATTAGGCTCACGCTATCTGTTGCTCCCTCTTTGAACTCTTATTTACCACAGCTCCATCATAAGCATGCCCTAGCCTCACCTGTACTATTATGAGACCACCTCAGTCTGTCTAAAAGGGAATGCTGTTGGTATAGGTCATAACAAACAAAATCTAGTTGCGCCCCTTGCCCAAATCCCCTGATTTGAGCTTCTATTTATTGACCTCTTATTTACCACAACTCCAGCATAAGCGTACCCTAGCCTCACCTAATCTATTATGAGACCTAACTGAAATGGGAATGCTGTTGGTACGGCTCTTAGTTTTATCTTTGCTTATTAACTTAGTATAAGTCTGTTTAAATAAGCCTCTACTGTTATTCTTGCTATCATTTCTTATTAACTTATTCTAAATCTTAAAAATAAGCCTCTTTTGTCATCTCTGCTATATTTGCTTATTAACTTAGTGTAAGTCTTTAAAATAAGCGTCTTCTGTTATCTCTACTATATTTGCTTATTAACTTAGTGTGAGTCTTTAAAATAAGCCACTTTTGTTATCTCTGCTTTATTTTCTTATTAACTTAACTCTAAGTTTAAAAATAAGCCTCTTCTATTCTTTCTTCTTAATTATAACCTATGTTATAATTTCCCTTTTATTCTGTCTTCTTAGTTATAACTACTAGTTATAAACTTGCTTGCAAATGTCAAATTTGCCCATTTCAGTCTATATTCTTTTTATTAAGTTCTTCTTATTTACATCAAATTTTCTGTAAATTTAATATTCCTATTATTTGGTCCATATTAGAGAATTATCCTCTTGTTATTATTTTTATTCGCATAAAAAGGGATAAAAAGAACTAAAATTTACAGGTTGAATTCTAACGTAAAACGGATGTGAATAGAATACGAATAACTGTAAATAGCAGTAAATAACTGTAAATAAATGAATAAAATAGCTAAATAAAAATAGCTGAACAAAATAGACTGAAAAGAACATTAAAAATTAACTGTAAACAACTTATATAAAAGCGGTCTCAAAATTGCAGAAAAACTACGACTATTGAGAACCCTATTATTTTAAATTACTTAAAAATCTAAAATAATTACTTAAACGCTCACATGTGGTCCCGATCCCTTTCCATTGGCCTTCTCGAATCCACTTGAAGGGTATAAAATATTTTGATTAAAAAGATATTCTTCTCGGAAAAATATTCCTTTTTGGGTCCAGCCTCAGGCAATGAACCCAGATGGAGAAAATCTGAATGAGAAAATTAGCTAGGTCTAGGGTCTTATTTATAGTGTCACTTGTGCATCTCAAACCGTTGGGTTTGGAGATTAAATCTGGTGTAACCATGTCATAGGTTCGATAGGAACCGTTAGATGGAAGCACGAACACACATGATCAATCAGAATTGGAAAAACATGTCATTTCTTTACCTGGATGAAAGTTCGTCCAAGAATGCATGCGAGTCAACCGCTAGGTCGACCTTGCATATGGTAGGTCGACCTAGCCATTGGTTAGGTCGACCCTAGGTTCGACCTGACCATATATGTTTTTCTTTCATTTCTTGTTTAATCCATATCTTCTTCGTTCTCGCACGGTTTTTGACAATCTATATATGGCAATTGACTAGAAAATTACCACGGACACAATGGTGCGACTCCTGTGGCTTAATTCTGATAATTTCACAAAGTTATTTTATTATTTAATTAATTCTTTATTTAATTATTATAGCTTAAATTTTGGGTTGTTACATTCTCCCCTTCTAAAAGGATTTCGTCCCCGAAATCTCTAAGGATAAAAGAATGAAATAAATATTTTCATCCAAGTTCTACAACAAACTACTCAATCATCATCCATTACATCCATTATCCTTAAGTTTTTCTAATGCAATTTTTGATACATATGCAAATAATGTAGTGTCAATGTCCCTAACTAATGCAAAAGAACAAGCGGTCTACTGATTTAGTCGACTTCCTTTTATACAATCATGTCCATGCTATGTATCCAAATGAATGCAAGTTTCCTATTGATAACTGATAGTTCTATATGCGTGCTACAATCATCATCCAAATGCAACAATCATATTATAATCATCCATTAAAAGCAACCATGGAAATAAAATAAAATAAAATGCAAATGTACATACATGCATATGCATATGCTCCAGTGTCCTAGTTAGGCCGATCCCTAAGTGATAATAGTGCCTATTGTAAGTATACGCATCCATTAGAATCCACTAGCAAACACTTGCAACCACTAGCACCCATCACACATAGCATGTTCTAATAACATGTGTACATCAAATCCTACCATCCATAGGTTATATCCTAAGATCTACCCACCTTAGGATAATAAAGGAAAGAACCTATTCTGAACTAAAGATGGAAATAGGAAATTCGAAATTTATTATCAAAGAGATATGGATAAGAAGTATGTATTCTCTCTTAATCAAATCAACTTTCTCCAAAGTCTCTCTAACCATGTCAGGACCGAGTAGCAATCTCTCTGTAGACTCCAACCAACATGTAGGCGACTTGCATGGTCTTCCATAAAGAGCTTTGTGTAAAGCCCCACTCTAAGACCCACTGTAACAAAGAGTATTACAGGAGTAATACCGTCTGTTAAAGCGGAGAATAGAGTATAGTGGAAGCGACCATTTGTAATCAAGCTATAACTATCTACTGAATACGTCGAAAGGATGGTATCTATATTTTTTTCAAGTGGTTCGACATATTCAATAAATATTTATAACGAAATTACAATGGCTAAAGACCTATCAGAACAAGCATAGTAATAAATGATAAAACATCATAGAACAGAATCACATAACAGATATAAAATCCCAGAACAATACATCGTTAATACAGATCCAAATACCATAAGTTGGTACAAAGCCACTGCCCACACATGTGAGTCAAAAATATGTACATATCAAAGTCTGAATAATAACAGAGTAGAGGAATAGTGGACAAATAAAAGCGCTATCTATCAGCATAGCAGATAATGTCCAAGCGGAAGCACAGAAGCTAAGTCCAGAGACCTAACCTGAAACAACTCGGTCTGACCCAAGCGAAAACACTCGGGTCAGGCTAGCTAAATAATCAGTAATAACTGAGATATATAATAATGCGGTACATAAATAAAACAATACTTTTCCAAAGAGAAGAGTATTATGAACCACATGAATATAATGACGATCCCTAATCATCAATCAACAGTAAAAATCTCCAAAGAGAATATCAACACCAAAGAGTTGAATAAATAAAATCGCCTCATATCATCGGCGTAGCCAAAGATATATAAAGTTGCCCATAGGCAATAATCCCAAGAGTGACCAGAGTCCGTAATCAATGCCCAAGCAAAGATCGATGCTCCAAAGAGCAATGGGGATATACTGAAAAGTCAATGAAATCGAACACAGAAAAGCAATGTCCAGAGACACTGTGAATCCACAAGGTAATCACACTTACATCGTATGGTTCCATAGAACCAACACCGAATGGCGGTACTCGAATGGATATAAAAATCATCAGATAATACAAGTATAGCACGTGCACCGACCGGAGTCGTTATTGCCAAGTACTGTAGAGTTGTGATCGATCACTCGCACAGATGCGGAACGCGCGAGACGGTGAGATCCTTCCCAGAAGGATAAAGGCCCAGAGGCGCATGCCGAAAAATAAACTGCTCCATAGAGCAGGTGTCCAGAGACGGTTGCCCAGAGGCGTGGTGACCCAGAGGTCCAGTACTAGCCGCCCAGAGGCTAATGTGTCACAAACATCTTGGAGAGGAACCCGTAAAGTGTTAACAATGAGTCTCATACCCCACGTTCGCACTAAACGGTTTACTAACCAATAGCAAGCTCACACTCCAAACAATAAAAAGTCCACCTCGTATCATCGGTAAACTAGACCCAAAGGTCAAAACGATCAATCGAATAGGTCAGGGATTAACCGGAAAGAAAATACACACGGTTCCATAGGACGGAGATTTCCTAACCGTTTAAGCACCTTTCCACTTCGCTCGACGTGCTAAAAGTGAGTGTGAGATTTTTATTATAGAAAATAATGGTGCGAAACGGATTTATAATTGATTTTGGAATCACTTTAAAACGGCCTTTGAAAACTCTCCTATTATGGAGTAATTAATTTAATAATTAAAAATAATATTATATAATAATTTCGAAAGCCATTTTGGAGTGAAAAATCCTTTTAAAACCTTTTTATAAGGCCCGTGTACGAAATCCAGAGACAAATCTCAAAGAAATCGATAAAACCAGAAAATCACTGAAAATATTCTAAGTGTTGGAAAATAGTCCAAAACTGACGCGAACCCAAGTTCGGAAAATTATTCGGACAAGAAAACTGAATCCGAATGGCATGAAAATTGGTAGGCATATAGTCCAACATCCCTGCTCTAAACTGCAAAACGAATCAGGCAATTCCGACTTGAAACGAGAAAATGACAATGTTTTAAAGTTGGTCCGACGATAACTGAAAATTATCACTATTGTAAAACAGTTTCTGGGTGCTACTTCGGCAATAGAAACGAAGTATCTATTGCACCCAGATCTAAACCAAACTTTTCAGAGTTGAAGATCTCGACCTCATCTTTCCAACGAGACCAAAATCGATGAAATCCGACATTGGACGAGCCTGGGATGGCGTCGCAAAGTCGGGGTTCTACGCTGAAAACAACGGGAGAAAAGAGACTAAGGCCTATAGCTATGCACTAACTGGCCAAAGATGAAAAACCACAATTTTGGCATAGTAAACTTCAAATTCTAGCAAAATTAATAAAATGAAAGTTGTAGCTTAGTTTCTAAGTTTCCGGAATGACCAAGATCGTCAAATTCCGACCAGAGATGAAAATTCTATGACTAAAACAATTCTCAGATCTAGATTCTATATCACTGTCGTTGTGCTCTCGGGATAGTGGTAAGAATGCACAGTTTTGACCAAATTAACTTCAAAATTTAATGAAACTCAAAACATAAAAGTTTTAGCCCTAAATATATGCTTTCCAGAACATCAAAAATTATTAGATTTGGATGAGAAACGAGTAACTTATGGCCAAATCAATTTCAGGTTTTTATTTTATCAACCCTGTAGTTTGTTGTCAGGTCAGCGACAAACAAACGTGATTTTGACCATTCAAACCACAAAATTAGGCAAAGCTCAAAACATAAAAGTTATAGGCCACAGAATAAGCTTTCCAGAACTTTAAGAAAATCTTAATTCCGATTTAAGATGAATGAGATATGCCCAATTTACTAACAGCAATAAACTAATTATAATTTCAGCTAGTATATATTACCTCAACCAATGCAAGAAAATATGCACAAACACTTGGTGTGCACTCCAAAATGAAAGCAAAGATGATCAAAGAGCTATGATTCACATGTTACATAATAAAACATGTGTTACTAAATGATTATCGAAATCAAAAGATGATTAAACACATAATTAGAAGAGGTTTTTAACAATATACCTCTCTAGAAAGCAATAAAAACCACTATAGCATCAACCCAAGTTAGCAAAAGATGATTAGGAGGCTATAAGATCAAAAAAAACACATAAAATGTGTGTTACCAAATAAATTTCAGAAATGAGAAAGATATAAAAACGGATTTGAGGTGGGTATTTGCATTACCTTTGCATAGAATGACTTGCATAAGCTAAAACTAGAAGGAGATGAAGATAGAGGCCATTTTTGTTAAGAAAGCTTTAGGAAATGATTAGGGTTTTGATTTGGGATGAATGAATGAGGTTAGGAGAGTTTGAGATAATTTATAGAGGAGGTTTAGGGTGGGTTTTTGGGCCAGGTTTTGTAACCCAATAAGAAGAGGGTTATTTACATGTTTCCAAAAATTAGTCTAAGTGTTCATATATGTTTATAAAACTCATTTTTCTTATCCCAACCCGTTTTAAAATCTCTCCTAAAATATTTAACTTTCCAAAAATAACATTTTATCCTCATTTTAAAATCCCATATTTCCCATTTAATTAAAATAGCCTTTTTCAAATAAATTTTGTTATTCCAAATCCTTTTATGCTTCATTAAAATAAATAAAAATCCTAACTTTTATTTATTAATTGGTAATGCAAATCTCGGGTTGTTACACTTTGAAAGTGCCATCCCAATGCTAGCTTGGAAACTACTATCATATGCGAATTCCACTAAAGGAGGATGCTCTTTCCAAGTTCCTCCAAAATCAAGAACACACATCCTCAACCATGAGTGTCCTACTATCTTACTAATACCACCTTATCATTTTTCTATAGTCTACACATGAAGCAACAATCCTAGGTCCTTCACTAGTGTCCTATACACTTTACGAAAACTTTTATTATCACTGCTATCTTCTATATAGCCTTATTTCTTTTCCGTCACACCTAGGAAATGATTCCTGTCTACTCCACATTTAGAAGTTTGGTTTGGTATTTATCATTTCATTTCAAAAACTAAAGTTTCTAAATCAAATCCCAAATTTTTTGCCTTTAAAAGTGTTATTCTCAGGTTTCTATTAAATTCAGAGATACTTGGTTACTTAACATTTTATCTTTCTAGACTTGCTTCCTTACAGCTTTTGAATTGACATTATTCCCCAAACCTAGAGGGAAAACTTACAAATTTTAAGTTCAAAACTTATTTCTACTAATGACCTTTACAGCTTTCCATAAAAATTTGAAATTTTAAAGTTAACTGTTACTAAGTTTTTCGCTTCCAAAAACTTATTTACTTTTTCACCAAAACATTTTTCTTTAAAATATCTTCAAAATGTTCTTACATGTTTTCAAAACATTTTCTTTTCATAGATTTATAATTTTGCAAAAACTGGAGTAGATAAGAACAATCATTTTATTAAAACCCCTTAACTTTCCAATTATCTAACCTTGGAGGAGTTTCTAGTCTTACTACAAATCGGGACTTCCTTCGAAGGCAAGCAACTAATGCGCATAATCAATGGAAAAATATATAAAATTTCCATTGCTTAGCCTTTTATACTAAGGCTCTCTATAATATCTCTTCTAATTAATATCGTCTCTAATTATTACACTTCTTATTACACCTAACGGTTTTATACCTTAATGTATGGGAATTACTTTCTCTTATGAGAAACTATTAACGCTAAAATCTTCTATGAATCCTTTAAAATAGGATTTCATGTTTATGTGAAATTACAAGAAACTTATTTTATATTTCTCGAAATAGACTATACAAAATATGATGCTTCCTATACCTTGTACACCTCTTTCATGTATCCCTTATAACTTGCAAAAAAAAACAACTTTATTTGCTGTTTGGTTTCATAGAAAATTATATCATTATTCATTTCATTCCAATAGATTAAAATATTCATTTTCTATGAAATTTACTAATTTCCTAATATTCAACATACACCCCTTTTTCTAGAAAAACTCATTTTCAAAACTGTTTTAATATTTCCATAATTAGAAAACATTTTCTTATACTTATTTTAATAATAAGTGTACTCACAAACCACTTTATTTCTATACTTAGATATTATTTTCAAAACACATCATTATTTGGGGTCAAAACAGATGTTGCGTAAAACATTGTTACTACAACCCAAAAATACTAATGTATGGATTTAATTAAAACAAATACTAATAAATCTCATATACTATGTAAAAACATTTCCTTTGGGGGTTACTTACTATAATAGTAGTGTTATAGTATGCTCCCTTTATTTTTCATGAAAGCATCTATTACAACAATAAATGTTGTAATCTATGTTTTCGATATTCTAGGTTTTTATATTAAAAATCATTGTTTACCTACAAAGAAACTAGTGAGCTATATATATATGCTGTACAATTCTTCAAAAAGAATTTCACTTTTAACAAAATTTACATCATATAAAAACCAATTTAAATTTCATACCATTTTTTTTTCAAAAACCCAATATTTACTTCCTCAAAAATGTTAACAATTAAAATTTTCAACTTTTCAATTTTAACAATTTCATTTTATTGGGCTAGACATAAAGTGAATTCTCTTCTTACTATCCTAGGAGTACCTTTCCAAAACCTTGAAAACCTCATTTCCTTACTAAAATCTTTTGTTCTTATTCCTCTTTTATGCATATATTTATTCTAAGGCACTACCGTTAAATCCACTTGTCTGAAACAATTATAATTTTTGCAATTATCTACATATGGGCTTTCTTATTTTCTTATCAATGGAATCTATTATACATCTCCAATCTTTGCCTACATCTCTTTGGATTTCCACAATCTGAACCTAAATGTACAAAACCGTTTCTCAAACTCCTACCATGTGTAGGCCTTCTCTATGCCCCAAGAAATGCTCTTCTTTATGCCAAAAGTGTCACTTTAAGAATTTTGCCTTTAACTGATGAACGTGAAGTGTACGACGAACCCCTTCTAGATGAATAACATGCTCTTCCATACTCTTGGAAAATATCAAAGTGTCATCTACGAACACTACTTACGAACTTATTTAGGACATCTCGAAAAACATGGCTCATCAAATCTACAAAAATAGGTTGGGACGTTGGTTAGCCTAAATGGCATAACCAACCACTCAAAGAATCCATCGAGTGTCATAAATGCTGTCTTATCGATGCTATCGTTAACGATTCTAAGCTGATGAATTCCAATAGCTAAATCAAGCTGAGAAAATACTTAAGATCCAACTAACTTATCGAAAAGATCATCTATCCAAGGAAGTGGGTAACGGTTCTTCTTTTTGAACTTATTCAACTCTTTCTATAGTCTACGCAAAGTCAAAGGGAACCATCCGCCTTTGTAGCGAAGATGACTAGCGCTTCCCACTCAGGTATGCTCCATCTAATGAAACCTTTCCCGAATAGCTCATGAATCTTCTTACTTAACTCCTTTCTCTCCCTAGGTGCCATATATCTCATGGGCAATGCCACTGGCTTAGCATTGTCATTCAAATAGATCCTAGGGTTAATCTCTCTCTTAGGGGGGTAGTCCCCTAACCTTCTCATAGACGTCTATGAAATCTTTAATGATTGGAATCAAATTTAGCTCTCCTAGTGATGGATCAAGGGAATAAAGGGAGATCAACATGATTGACCCCTGTGGGTCGCACGAAACCTCGAGAGTCCTACTATTGCATGTCTCTAGTCTAACGACTCTCCTCTCGTAGTCAAATATCATTCCATAAGTGCATAATCAATCCATTCCCAAAATCATCCCATACCCCAAAAATCCTAATACATAGGCATCACAATCAAACTCTACGCCTTGTATAACAATTTTCAAACCCCTACAAATCATGGATAGATGTGCCGATCCTCCTATGGGGTTTGAAACAACTATGGTGATTACTACTAAAGAGATATCTAAGTGCAAACAATCAACCCAAGAACTGGAAATGAAAGAATGGGATGCTCCAGAATCAAAATGAGTCCTAATAGGAAAAATTCAAAATAGAAATCAAACCTACTACAGAGACTTTCCTACCTCTATCTGGTCCACTGCTAGAAGGTGCTGCATCCAAAGCCTATACTTGCACTGTAGGTGCGCTTGCTCTCCGCCCCAGTCTCTAAGGACAAGCTCTATTAAGGTGACCAGGCTGTCCACAACTATAACACCTTCCCTTCATCATCTTATTCTAATAGTCCCTTGCATAATGATAAACCAATCCACAGCTATTGCATTTCCCGCTTTTCTTGATCCGCTTCAGAGGTCCTCCTTCTTTCCTCTTGTCCTTTTCCTTCTTACTCTTTAGAAGATTACAGAGGTTCAGACTCTAGGTGGAGCTCACTTGCTAGAAAGGCCTTTTGGTTCAGTTGGCCCTATTTATAAGCATATTTATAGCGATGATTCTCCACTAATGCTTTGAATGTTGAGGAGGTTGTTGGTCAGTCCACTAATGTTGACTTAGGAAAGTCCATAAAAATTATTATGGAGGAGATTGGAGTAGATAATGTTGAGTATGTCGTCACTTAATTTGGAATGGAGAAGGTGAAGCATGCTATTAAATCTCCATTGGTCTCTCAAAGCTTAGTATCTATATGTTCATCTCCGACATCGGACTTGTTGAAGAATTTTGGTATTTTCTCGTATGCATTATGTTTGCTGATGTGCATACTATCTTTCTTATGCTTGGGAAAGATTTGAGAGCTTTGCTTGGGCAATATTTCCCAAACTAGTTCACATTGAGCTTGTTGACGTAGACTCAACAATTTGTCGCGATGTGGTAATGCATAGAGATTGTTATATTTGAATCAAGGTGGAGTGTTGAATTTATGTGATTCAAATATTTTTCAAAGAAGACGAGAAAATAACTAATTGATTCAATCAGTCAATTAATTAGGCTATATATGGAAAGATAAAGAGGAAGGACATGTGTGATACCTTTTAGAGAAAGGAAACTAATTAATTGCTAATCAATTAATTAGTCAGATCTGTTATATGTAGATAAACAATTTCATACATGGAGATTGATTTAAACAATGAAAATTTATGGAAATATTGATTTTTTGTCATTTATGTGCATTGGAATCAAATCAAGTAACTTGGAAAGGTTATCACATAATCTGGAAATTAATTTTCTTCATCTCCAAGCATCCTTCATTTTCATGCCTATTTAAATGAAGGAAGTACATCTTCATATGTGTGAGAGAGGATCCACCATTATCCTCTTCTTCAGTAAACCCTAATTTCTGTAGTCAATCAATTGAGAGTTTTTTTGAATGCATACAAGTCTTTGGAGAAATTTATTATTCAATTTGTAATTATAGTTTAGTCTCTCCACTCTACTACCTATAATTTGTAACCTCTCTCTTTTGTACTCTCTGTTTTCGGTGAAATAAAGAATAATTGTTGGGTCGTGGACGTAGGCAATTTGGTCGAACCATGTTAAATCTTTATGTTCTCTACTCTTCTGTATTTCTTTGTTTGGTGATTATTTTTCATTGAATTGGTGATTGATAATTAATCGACAAGCTAGATCCGTCTTTTGATTGTTTCTGTGCTTAGTATTCCGCTGCGGTATTGAAATTACTACAAATTGATTGAAATTTTGCACAACAATAGACATAAAAGAAAGTACAAGTGTATGTAACTTTACATTGAATCCATTTTCACTATAAGCAATGGAGTTGTGCAATCCTTTGAAATATAACATTCATTTAGTACGTAAGTAAATTTCACAATAATTCCTACTTTGCACCAGATTAAGAAATAGTACATTATGGTTTCATTGCAGGTGTAGCTGCTAAGTAACAATCAAAAATGCGGGCTAGTTTTAATTTGAGCCATATGTGATTTTGTAAAATGTGCTTTAAAGCATTTGCACGAGTCGACAAATGTACAAACTATATATTGAAACATTGTATTAAAAAGGCACAATGTTGAACAATGAAAAGAAAAAAAATTAAACATAATGCCAAATTCAAAATGTTAAAGTAGAATTGAAACTATTTGCTCTCCCTGGTGCTTTTTGTTTGCATGTTAACTAATTAGAGTTTTACAATCAAGTTGCACAATCATGTGATAATGACACGGCTTACCAAACTTGGTTAGCTGCTCCAATCACTTTTTTTAACCCCAACTTTAATCAAATAAATACTAATCTATAGATGTTTAACTATAAATTGAAAAAAAATGGAAGTCTAAAATATAAATAATAATTAATACATATTTAAAAATCTAGAAAGAAGTCGAGGAAGAAGGGAAGAAGGAGAGAATAAGGTAGAGAAGATTTCAGAGAGAAATAGAATATAAGGGAAGTGATTTTTAACTTCTTTTTATAACCTTGCATTCTTACATATATAGATAATAGCCATTTACACTACCCAATGTAGTTTCAACAGTTGTCCAAATTTGTAACAAGTTCAGTTATACACTAACAAAAGAGGCAATTTATTTATGCAATATCCTATTATGTTAGCTGCTATTATGATTACATGTAATTCAATTTTTGTAGTGGATGGATAAGATATGTTGGCACATAGGATAAGGAAAATTGGGGATTTAAATAGGTGAAGAAAATAGAGAACTATTGTTTTCAATGAATTAAACTACACATTTACCAGCTAAACAAACATAGAATAAAAGGATGTTTAGCAAAACAAGTTTCATATTTCACTTTTTGTTACCAATGTATCTTGCTTAATAGTGGCAGTTGTGTTCTTTGTTAAGAAAACAAGGCATTTGAACGGACCTGAACGATGCACTAATGTGAAAGTTCAACGAAAGTGAAATGCATTTTCTGTTGCGAATGGAACAAGGAAAAAGGAATAATTGTTTGTATATTTTATTAAATTATTTTTTTGTAAATATAAATAATTGATAATAATTATAAATTAATATGAATATTGAGAAATGAAAAAGCGTATACATTTAAAAATAAACTGGCCTGTCAGCCTTTTTTAACAACAGACATGAAAAATACACGACAAAATACAAACTCTACAGATTAGGGGTAAATTTACTAATCAAAATTGATGGTACTAAAGGTTGGTCCTCAACTGTTCTATCTCAGTCAGTGGTATCAATGTCAAAAATTATATTGAGAATTTTTTTTCTCTACTTTCCATTAGAATTGTTAAAGATTCACCAATATCAATTTCTCTAAATGTCTTTACACAGTTAGCTAAAACTATATACGATAATACAATGAAGAATATTCAATAAAATCTACACCATTGATCATTGGATTTCATCTTGTAGGAGTTTTTGGACTTTCATTTTCCGACCACGATTCCTTTATTTGGCGTTGGTAGATCACATTAATATGATTATTCGCATCTTCTTGGGCATATACATATCTACTCCTTCGACCGACTCCAGTATGATGTTTGGTTCTGAAAGAAGATTCACCCCTGTAGTGGGAGATACAATCGGAAAAAACTTGCTAGGTTGTATATGAACCTATGCAGTAAATTCCCGCTAAATCTCGTTAATTCCCCGCTAAAACGCTTAGCATACTTTTACTATTATATTTTTTCCATATTTATTTTTAGTAAGACAACAACTCTTAGAAAGTAAAATGAGTGATGTTTGAAGTAAAGAAGAGTGAACAGAAGACGGTCGGAATGAAGAGATGCAACGAAGAACGTCAAAAAATTCAAAAACTTGCACCTAAAACTCATGTAGGTCGACCACTACATAGTAGATAGGTTGACCTCTTGTTGGCTACAAGACGGCCTATGGAGAACCACTTGTCGACTAGTGGAGTGCTACATACAAACCCTAGTGTTGAATTTGGTGTTTCTACCTCTTTCTTTATTTTGACACTTTTCCTGCTTCGAAAAATCCTGAAAATTTCTCAAAATTATTTTGGGAAGTGTAGAAGGTTATCTAAAATTTTTGAAATTATTTAGAGATGTGTTCTAGGGTTTTAACAATCTAGACTAAAATAACTCGATATGGCCTCAATAAATAATGTACTTGAAGTTTGCATCTGTTTGTTCATATTTGACTTTTCATCATCATGATTGTTATATAGTATGCATTTTGACTTCATTGTATATCATAAAACACTTGTTCTCTATTGTAGATGTCTCTGTTAATTTGTTTTAATATTTATGTATTCAACTCTTTTGAGCTTCTAACGATCATCATTTTTAAGATAAGAGTGAGCACTCATCATGATATCTTAGTGGGTTAACACATGAATTGTAGATCCCATTGTCTAGAGCTTCTGATGATTTTCATTATATCACAATTCCTATATAAATGTTGTTGTTCCTAGAATAACTCAATAAACACTTTAGTAGCCACACTGTACGGTTGTAATTAGCAAAACACTAAAATCGTGTTTCGGTAATGCCTTCATGGGCTTGTAGAGTTAATTTACCAAGTCTATCTTTGTGTTTAAAATAAGGCGTTACGAACCAAAAAATTTAAAGTACAAATGCTTAGATTTCTTTCCACTAAATAGTTCAAAATGGTTATTTTCATTCAATGGACTTGTAAAAACTCTATTAAGCATATAATATGAAGTACCTTCGGTTTTGACCCAAAAAAATAGATGATGAGCCACTACTTAGTAATATTCGTGCATAATTTTTTAAAGTTATATTATTTCTTTCTACAACACCATTCACTTGTGGTGTTATAAAAAAAGAGAAATTATGACTAATTCCATTATGTTGGGAAATTCAGTAAATAGTCTGTTCTCAAACTCACCTCTATGATCACTTCTTGTATTTTCAATTTTTAGGTTCTTTATGTTTTTAGTTTTCTTTGCAAATATTTCAAATATATCACTCTTGTGGTTTTAAAATGTCAAACTATATATAGAATAATCATCTACCATCACAAAGACATACTTGTTATGATTAAAATATGTAACTTTTGTTGGTCCAAATAAATCCAAATGTAGTAATTCCAAAGGTTTTTAAAACCCCTAATTTTCTTACATTTGGACAACTTTAGGACATTATAACTTCACTCCATTAATTATGGTCAAATAAAAATTCAATTTTTAAATAAGAAATCATGCTTGACAATTTTACAAAAATTAGCATACAACCTTTGCTTGTGAACAGAAAAAATTAGTTAACAGACTTTTACTTAAATTCAACCATAAAATTCATATTAATTGACCTCGGAGATTATTGATAAATAATAATTTACATCTTTAGTAACACAACATGCAACAAATTTTCTACATCGAAGCAAAAGGCTTGTACTCTATGTTACATAACAAAATTATATTCTTGCGAAGAAATAATATAAAATTTTAATATTTTAATGTTAGGTGTACGATGTGATATCTTTGAATTTCATTTTTAGTGAACATAAACAAATGTTGATCCATAGATCGAAAAATGATGAATCTTACATATATAACTTAAGAACATTTAAATTCAAAGGACAGTATGTGTTCATGTTAAATAATTTATAAGACATTATTTCAAACATATATGCCACAACTTCTAATGAATTCAATTACGTCAAATAATCTATTAACATCCTACCCTAAAGTTTTCCAGCAAGCATTATTCTATCATCTTCTAATAAAATTCCATATGCCTATAAAACGAGCAGTAAATCCTAGACAACATTAATATTTTTTAGATAATCTAAATTTTTATTAATTAATCATAAAGACCATGCTTAATATTGTATTTTGACTCAACTTGCTTCTCCAAAGCTCTCTAACAAACACTACCACTAAGTAACTAAAGTTGACAACTGGAATAAACAATATAGGTTTCACCAATATCAAAGGTCAAATAGGAATTAAATAAATTAAAACATTTTAAAAAATGATTAGTTAGTGAACTATCACAAAACTCATCATGACTCACCTCGTGGTTGCCTTCCATCTCGTTAGAATTAGAATCAAAGTCAACCTTCTTGTCAAATTTGCATTTTATGGAGCTCGATTTAAAACATGTAATGATTTTTTTGATAACTTTTATTCTTAATTTAAATTGCAAACTTCAAATGAAATGATTTTTTGTTACAAGGTTATGGGTACAGCATGTGAAATCATCGTTCAATTATGCCTAGATGCATAGTTTCGGGTAGGGATGGTGGGTTTAAACTAATAGAATTGTCCGCCACTTTCTATTGTCCAATTTTTGTAACAAATTCAGATATATATTAACAAAAGAGAAAATTTACTTGTGCAATATCCTACTATATTAGTTGCTATGTACTATGATTGCAAGCAATTTAAATTTTTGTAATGGATAGATAAGATGATGTAGGCACATGGGATAAGGAAAATTAGGGATTGGAACTAGTAAAGAAGATAGAGAATTATTGCTTTCCATGATTTAAACTGCATATTTTATTGAATATGCTAGTATATGATTTTTGTTTGATGATAATATATATATATATGTATGTATGTATATATTCGTTTAAATGTATTTGTTATTGTACTATTTTTTCACATAATTAAATAAATATTTGTTGAATAAAATAAATAACACGAATTTAAATTCAAACAAATATTTTATTACAATTTTGAATAGTATAAATTTGAGCTCTCACTACATATATACACAATTTCAATCACATTAAAATTTTGAATTTCACTGTACAATGTTCACCTTACTATATATCAGCCATTTATTCATATTTATCTTCAATTCTACTCCAGATTGAATTCAGCATCTGAATTATTTGCAAAATAAACACTTACGCAGTAAAATTGAAAAAGAAATATTTTTGCAATGTAAAATAAAATATGTGTGTTTGAAAATATTCTTTGCCTTAGTTATTTGGGTTGTTCATCATCATTTCTTTTCAATTCATCTACACGAACAATGGCGGATTCAACACAGCTACAATCCAAAATACAAAACAAAAATAGTTCATCAATGAAAGTACATAAGCAATGGTCAAGCTTACGAGTACAAGTGCATAAGCAGACTACATGATACAAACAGACCAAACTTGAACACAACACAAATGAACACAAGCCCAGACTCAATATCAAACAACCATGCATATGTATACATATGTATACACACATGTATACATATATATGTAGTAACACACAACATATGCATATGGTCAGACACAAGGCAACACATGATGCAATGCAACAAAGTGGACAGTGTAACCAAGTGCACAAACCAAAGTGACAAACATAATAAAGTGAAGAGGCAAGCTGTAGTTTAACTCGAGGCAACACACATATGAATCAGATTCGAATATGAAATCAAAATGTGCACTAGTAATGCAATGGTCAGTTTCACAAAGACCAAACACAAGTGTACAAATATATCAGTGTGAATACTTCATATAAACATTGGAGCATACGCATGACCAAGACTACCAACCCAGATCAGTAAACAATGATAGGCAACAAGGTAGGTCAATGACACTTGAACTCAACCAAACAACAAAGGTACCAAAATGACAACAAGCTCTAGACCAGACCAACAACAAGTGCAACCGGATCACTAACACACAACAACTCAAATGTACAAAGACATGAGACCATAATTCAATGCATATGTACAGGAGTGCAAAGCATAATGGAATCACACTCCACAATGACAAGTGCACCAGACAGAAGACTCCAAAATGCAAAACAACAAGAGTTCAAACATGTGTATATGAAATCAAGGCAACATTCAACATGACGAAGTAGTGAACCAGCATTGAACCAGTCCAGCTCAATGATTCATAAAAAGCTTCAAACTACATGAACAAGACCCAAAATGTACATGAACAAAATGCAACAACAATGATCATAGTAAAGACACAAGAAGTATACAACTTCAATGCATAGGGGCTCGAAGCAAAAGACTCAAAGCAATAGGAAGACCTGACTACAAATTGTTCAAGTACAACATGATAAACATGAATGCGAAATGAACTAACAAGCTACAAAAGGGATACAACATAGACTATACTTCACAAAAGAATGAGATGACCAGACTCACAAATGAAAGACATGAACACAAGTGAATACAAACTAAAGGCAACCAAACTGCACAGAATAAGCTCAAAGTGCAGAACAATCAAGACAGCAACCCAGACTGACATGTCAAATTCATTTAAGGCTATTAAGTCTGGAGCATCATCAACACAGCAAGTATGAATCAAAAATGGTCAGAAGCCATGGGTCATCATGGTACAGTGCAAGGTAACACGAATCTAACAAGTCAAGCAGCAGTCAACAAAAATTCAAAATGCCAAAGGATCAAATCCGTGGTGGCCAAGGTAGAATCGAACAAATAGCAAATATATATATTTCAAATTCAAATACCAAGCTACAATCAAGGAACGAACCAGTCAGGGGGCTCAAGATTATACGATCAAAAATCAACGCAGAAAACAAAATCATGAATTATTCAAACAGAAATTATACGAACGTAAACTAAGGGATTCGAACCCTATAAATACCCATTAACATCATCGACAATGATTCAATCGAGTTCAAGCATATCAACGAGAGTAAATAAAGAAAATCACATGCCAGTATTATTCGATTCGAACTCGACAAATTGGAGCAACCGGAGACGAATGAAGCAAGCAAATCGATTGACGAAGACATCAAAGAAAAATAAACACTTCAATCGAATAATTAGAATCGACAACTTCAATTGAAGAAAACACTACATTCCAGTTTGCAAAAAAACAAGTCGACTGAAATACAAAAGAAAAAGGAGACATTTTCTTTTGTTATATGATTGAATGGGCTGGTCTTGTTTTATATAAATTCGGGCTTCAACTTTAAGAAATAGGGTATAGTTTGTATATTTTGTAATTTTTCTCTTTTAAATTGCTTAAGTTTATAGTTGTGTAACTAGGTACAAACTACGGGGTGTAGTTTGAGAATTTGCAACTTAGTGGCTGAGTTGTGGCAGGGTTTTGAGCGTAGAATTTGGTTAATCGATAGCGGGCGTCGCAAGTTTACGTGTGTAAGCGTCTGAATACTTAATTTTTAGTAGAAACCTTGGGGGCAGCACGTAGGTAGGGTTTTGCCAAAGTTAGGTAAATTTATGTTGTTCTATTTCTGCTTTTATTATTTTGCTATTATCTGTGCTGCAATTATTTTATATATTTCCGCATTAATTTTTATTATTGGTATCACCATATTCACCCCTCCTGTAGGATGAAATCGATCCTACAAATGGTATCAGAGCTAGGTACAAAAACCAATTTTTATTTTTAAAAAATTTGATTTTTCAAAAACCAAACTTTGTTTTAAAAAATTTGATTTTTTAGATGGCTTCTTTTAATAATGCTTTTGCTGAGGGACAGCCCATAGTTAGACCACCCATGTCCAATTGTGAATATGGTTGCTGGAAAAATAGAATGAAATTTTTTTCTGAAAACCATTGATGCTTGGAATATTGTTGAGTCAGGATATAGGACACCAACTAAAGTGGTAGATAATTAGAAAATTGAAAAACCGATGGATCAATGGACAGATCTTGAATATAAAGTATAGAATGCTAATGATAAAGCTATGAATTCTATTATCTGTTCATTAGATTAAATTAAATTAAATCGTGTCTAACTGCGCAGGAAATCTGGCACACACTTAAAGTGACTCACGAAGGAACATCTCAAGTCAAAGAATCTCGACTTGCCATGCTTAGTTGCAAATACGAGAACTTCACAATGGCCAAGGGCGAGAATGTCAAAGAGATGTATGGATGACTTTCTAATCTCATATATAAATCAAAAGCTCTTGGAAAACCATACATTGAATTGGAAATAGTCCGAAAAATCCTCAGAGTCCTTCCATAAAATTTTGAAGCAAAGCTTACTGCCATTCAGGAATCAAAAGATTTGAAACAAATCAAAGTCGAACAACTCATCGGAAATCTCATCACTTATGAGCTAGAAATAAAATTCAAGGAAGAATGCAAAGGAGGTGATACGTGAAAGAAATCAATAGCTCTTAAAGGAATAAATGAAAGTGAAGATGATAATGATGGTGCAACAGAACTGGCACTGATAATAAAGAAATTCAAAAGGAGGAATCATAAGTATAGAAATCCAGCTCTAAATCATCAACTAAAAAGCAGAATAGTCAAAGTTCTAGACAACCTAGAAGAGCAGGAGATCATATGTCACAAGTGCTGCAAACATGGTCATATCAAGTCTAATTGTGCTCAGAATCGACTCAGCCAAGAAAATAAACCGAAAAGGAGAATTTTTGTAGCTACTTGTGATGAAACTAATGAAGATGATAAAAGCACTGGCAGTGAGAGTGAAAAAGGAAATTCGTGTCTTCAAGGAGAAACAACTGACAGGGAAAAGTACGCTAAAATTGAAGCACAAAGAGATAGTTTGATAGAATTAATAAATAGCTTGATCAATTGGTTAAAACTATCGAAATAAGAGCCCTAGGTGTGATAAGTGTCCATCATTTGAAGAAGAAATTAAAAAATCAGAAATTAAAATAAAATCACTTGAAAATGAAATTCCGAGTTTGAAAGAGAGTGAAAATACTAGGAGAGAAAATTCTATTAAAAAGTGGACTCAATTATTGAATGAAAATGAATCTCTCAAAACACAAGTCCAACAATTGTTTACACTTTGGGAAAATTTTCCAAAGAAGAAAAATCACTAAATATGTTATTAGGGAAACAAGCTGTCAATCTATTAGAGAAGGACTTGAGTATAATCAATCTAAATGTATTAGAGGTGAAATTAATCAAGTCAATTCTAAGTGCACAATTTGTGGTAAAACGGGACACAATCACAATAATTGTTGGTATGGACCCAAACACATGAAAACCATACCAATTTGGGTTCCAAAAGGCACGAATATAAAACCCTTAAAGTCAAACAATTCTGGGTGCCAAAAGGAACAAATATAAATAGTATTGGGTATACGTAAACATATTTTTCAAAACCTTTTGCCACTAACAACCATGGACCTATAAAAACAAATAGGTCACAAAAATCTTTTCTCGTGTAGGTGTGGTGATAGGCTAAGGAACAACAAGGGTGGTACCTAGATTCTGGCTGTTCCAGGCACACTACGGACGACAAATCAAAGTTCCTTAGCCTAGTATAAAGGTGGCAGAATCACAATGGGAAACAATGAAAAATTATCGTAAAGGTAAAATAGGTAACGGTTCATTTATCTTGAACGATATATTAAATGTGAAAAACTGCACCATAATCTGATTTAATTCAGTCGTTATGTGATAAGGAGATAAATGTTGATTTTGATTCTGAATTATGAAAATTGTTGGCCAATTATCCTTTTATGCCAAGAACACTATAAGTACCTCTAGAGTCTCTGAACTAGTTTATATAGATTCGTTTGGACTAACGATATTGCAAGTTTAGATGATAAGAGATATTGTCTTGTATTAATTTTTGATTACTCTAGATACACGTGGATATATTTGTTTAACTTACTGCTTCTAGATCTGACACTATGTTCACTGTTTTTTTATTTGCACGGTTTCAATTCAAATTCATAAGAATGTCATTTAAAAGTTGTAAAAATGATTTTCACCTATTTTGTTGCACACTTCACGATTTGGTCTATGATATCCAACTAATGATAATCTTGAGTCTAAGAGAAATTCAGATGTAGATTACATTGGTAACCTAGTTGATAGAAAAATTACTAGTAGAACGTGTTTTCTATAGAGACATTCATTAGTTGCATCGCATTTTCAAAGAAAATATCTGCACATTTTCCATTTCAACTGATTTTCAAATTAGCAGACATTTTTCTTATAAAAACCCTTCCATAAAATAGTTTTTTGTTGACTTCGTTTTAGATTAGAAATTTTGGAAATTTTGATTTTATAATTATTTTTGGATTTGATCTTAAATGACTACATTAACTAATCTGACTCCCTACTAATTATTGAAAAGATAAATAGTGACTGAAAAAGTGATGGGTGTCGATATTAATCATATATTATGACTTGAGAAAGTAAATTTAGTAAAATTCTTTAAAAATTCTAAACAAGATTTATAATAACTTTTGTTGGTAAAAATTCCATGAACATCTCTATTTCTATCATATTTCTAACGACCATCACTCATCAAAATCCAATATGGTACGTCAAAATGTGGTATTTTAAACAGAAAATTATTCATTTTTATTTTATTTATTTTATAATAAAAACATCCAAAGTATTCACTCATATTTAAAAGTCCTCGCGGTTAAGCATGGGTGAATTACTTGGAATATTTGTATATGTGCTTTCATGCTCATTTAAATGTCCTCACGGTTATGCATGTATGGAACACATATCAAAATTGATTATTAAATAGACAAGTTGTTTCTAATCCCATTTAAATGTCCTCACGGTTATGCATGGTTAGAAGATGCTTGAAATTCATTTTTATAAAAATTGGAAATACTGCTGATCACATTTAAAAGTCCTAACGGTTATGCATGGTTAGTTGATATTCAAATTCCTGATATAAATATACCACAAATAGACACAACTATATGGTTTTATATGCCAATATCACCCCTATCACTCTAAAGTGGAATATGAGCCTAACAAAGTATTTATGAGTTTTGTTTGAAATTTAATATTTATACTCGATTGGGTATTAATGCTGTATTAAAGTCTATAACTTTATCTCTATTTTCTAACACTATTACTCTTTTGCTGATAACAAATGGGGGAGAGAAACGGTAAGCTTTTGGCAAATGAAGTTCAAATTTCTTATTTTTTATTTTAATATTCCCATCTAGGTTCATTTGCATATTTTTATTTATTTTCATGCATGTATGAAGGGGGAGCTTTGTTATAGAGATGGAGCATTCAAATAGAGGGAGCAAATAAGGTTCATCAATGACAAAATACATTTAATAAATTCAAAATCTTAAATATATGTTTGTTATCATCAAAATGGGGAGATTGTTGAATATGCTAGTATATGTTTTTTGTTTGATGATAATAAACACACACACACACACACATATATATATATATTCATTTAAATGTATTTATTGTTATACTATTTTATTTTTCACATAATTGAATAAATATTTATTGAATAAAATAAATAACATAGAATTTAAATTCAAATAAATATTTTATTCAAACAAATATTATATTACAATTTGGATAGTATAAATTTGAGCTCTCACTACATATATACACAATTTCAATTACATTACAATTTTGAATTTCACTGTACAATGTTCACCTTACTACATATCACTCATTTACTCGTATTTATCTTCAACTCTATTTCAGATTGAATCCAGCATCTAAATTATCTACAAAATAAACACCGACGCAATAAAATTGAAAAAGAAATATTTTTACAGTGTAAAATATAATGTGTGTTTTTGAAAATATTATTTGCATCAGTTATTTGGGTTGTTCGTCATCATTTCTTTTGAATTCATCTACACGAACAACTTGTGACATACACAGTGTATCACTGTACATGCCATAAGGCTGTGCACATCGATGTACACTTGATAAAATTGTAAGGACAGGTGAGCACAAGGTCAAACCCAACCAAATGGCGGATTCAACATAGCTGCAATCCAAAATAAAAAACAAAACCAGTTCATCAATGAAGGTACACAAGCAATGGTCAGGCTTACGAGTTCAAGTGCATAAGCAGACTACATGATACAAACAACCTAAACATGAACACAATACATATGAGAGTGAAGAGGCAAGCTATAGTTTAACTCGAGGCAACACACATATGAATTAGATTCGAATATGAAATCAAAATGTGCACCAGTAATGCAATTGCCAGTTTCACAAAGACCAAACACAAGTGTACAAATATGTCAGTGTGAATACACCATATAAACATTCGAGCATATGCATGACCAGGACTACCAACCCAGATCAGTAAACAATGATTGTGACGACCCGGAATTTTTAACAATTTAAAGTTGGAATAATTATTTGATTTTGAATGTTTAAAAGTTAATTTTCAACTTGAATTCAAATATTATTATTATTTAACAATTGAGTTATTGGATTTAATGAACTGAAATTGGGTGAATTATTGAATCTTCAGGTTTAAGCCTGTTAAAAATAACTTGAAGGCTTATAAAATTTATAATGATAATACTGGAGATAATAGAATGGTTGGAATGTAATTTAAAGATGATTTGTTCAATTTTAATAATATATTGTTTAAATTTGCATTTAAAAATAGCCTTTTGAGGCATAGTCTCGGAATTCGACGAAACCAGTTCCATTGGATCCGTAATAGTTAGTTATTATCGGATTTCAATTTTCGTAACAATCGGAGTT
Source organism: Allium fistulosum (assembly GCA_030737815.1). NCBI lineage: Eukaryota > Viridiplantae > Streptophyta > Magnoliopsida > Asparagales > Amaryllidaceae > Allium > Allium fistulosum. The sequence goes on along the minus strand of CM060902.1, from coordinate 650,983,271 downwards.
GTTGTTTGACGCTGGCAGCTCAAAACGCTTCGAATTTATTTTAATCGATTTAATTTAAAATTGATCATTTACTTCTGTGACTCGCGCATACAATCAAATTGGCCTCCGAAACACGTTCCATCGTATTCGAAATGCGGATAAAACCTTAAAACGTTAGTCGGCATGTCTTATTCGGGGTTCGGGATTTCGCGTTATGCAACGAGGCGTTTTGAAGTTTTATAATATAATAAATTTATGGTCAATTCAGTCAGAGATATTTTTATTTACAACGCGTACTCTAGAAGCTTTCCACCAACATATATCTCGCCCCGTTCCCTTCATTAGTCTCGAAGCAGATTGAAAAAAAAAGGGAAAAGAAAAAAAACTACAAACGAATTCGAAATCAAGCAATTCGAATTCATTTCGAATCGCGTGAGTAAATCAACCAATTGACGAGCGGCGACTTTCTTTTCATCGAGGGCATTCATGGGTTCGAAATTAGGGCTGGCGATCTTGAGATCTATAGAGCGAGTTAATGGGTGTCGTTGGCTCCGTTGAACTCGCGACAGTGAGGCGCGTCTATAGGGCGATTTTGGAGGCATACGGCGTCGCATGGTGGATCGCGACCTGGGGGCGTCGATGAGGCCGAGTGGGTTGTCGCGTTTTGGTTGTCGATATAGGGAGAGGCTGGAGGTCGGTCTCTTGGTTCGAGTTTCAGTGCGTCGACCTGGGGAAGGCTACGCGATCGAGGAATGTTTGATTGAAGCAGATGCTGGATCGAGCATATGGTAACCCTTTCTAATTTTTTACAAATTAATTTCTGACTTATTGCATACAATACGTTAATTCACTGATGTAGTTAAGGGAAATACAGATTGATTTGATTTAAGAACACAGTAAGGTTGGTAAACAAATGTTATCTGAGAGTTTATCTATATATATGTAGAAAAGATGTGGGAAATTATAAATAGTAAATGTTAAAATTGTTGATAGTTATATACAGTATGATTTTGGGAGTTATATAAATTTTTTATAAAAATATTTGTAGTTTCCAAAGAAAAATATAATAAAGATAAATATGTACATTTTAAATATTTAGAATTTTTTTTTAAAAATAGCGGAATATAGTGATTTATGTGTTTAATTAACTTATCATTTTAATTACTAAAATATTTTTCAAAGAGAAATTAGGTTGAAATTTAATTATTCATTTAAAATTTAAATCATTAGTTAAATTAAATTATTAAATGATGATTAATTGTTCGGATGTTAATAAAATCATCTAATTATTTATACAAGGTCAAAAATCGAGGAAACCAAGGCAATTTTGAAGTGGATTGTTAATAAAAGCAAAGGTGAGTAAATCTCACTCTGTTGGATTTATATTGAAATTTAAATGATTGGTTGAATGATTAAATTTACTGGATGTGCACTGATGATGATGTGACTTAGATTCTGGTTGGTTCTCGAGTTAATTGTTACTCGACTCGAAATATTCGAGTTTAAAATTGTTTAATGTTAAATCATAAAGAAGGAAATATTTCAATTTAAAGTTAATAAGGGGCTTAATGATTGTGATTCATTAAATTAACCGAATAATTAAAATGGATAATTAATTAATTAATGATTTGGGTTAATTAATTTAGTAAAGAAGGGTTGGCATTAATTTCGATTTAAGATAATTAATTGAGTGTAAGCAATTCGGAATAATCATTGGATGATTTGATAAATAATTACTAAATGAAATTAATAAAATATAATTACTTTGCGAAGTAAATCAGGAGATTAATTAAGATGATTAATTAAGAAGAAATTGAGTTATGAATGAAGTAAATAAAGAATAGTTAATTATCAGTTGAGATAAATCAAGAATGATTAATATTTATGGTTTAATTAATGATTAATGTAATTAAATTGGATTAGAATAAATCGAAATGTAAATGAGAAATCATCAAATTTATAAAATCAATGATGTAAACAGAGATTAATTCGTTAAGAAATAAATCACTATAAGTGACTTATGGGAAGTTAATTTATATAAGCAATTATGGACTAATATAATTCGATAACTAATTAATTCCTGAGGTAATTAAGATTATTTATTGAATTTGGGTTAAGACTAATTATTTTCGTGAAATGAATTAAAGATAATTACTTGAACGAAATTGGAAGATAATTAAATCCAGGGTGATTAATTACAATGAATGAATATGGAAGAGTCGATTAATTAATTGGTTTGGAAATCAATTAATGAAGAAATCTAAGAAATTGGGGTGTGGAATTCAATTTGAAAATTGAATTGGCTTGTATGCGATTAAGCTTTGCTTATGGATGATTGAATGGTATTGGATGTTTTGAATGAATTAATATCTCTGATATGAAATGTTGTGTATTGTATTTGAATAACTTGGGTTAGGAAAACATGAGTTTTGAAGAGGCCGGAGTCGGGTATTAGGAAATACCCGAAACCACTTCGAATTTTATAAATTGATATGCGAAGACAATAGGCTAGAATGAAATGACTAAAGTGAATTGGATTATTTTATCTAAGTTTCGTACTTAGAAATTGGTGTGGGTTATGTGTTGTCAATGGAAGATTGTGAATTTGATAAATTGGTATAAATTACCCGGGGTTTATATAAGTTAATTGCTTGGTATTTTATGTTAGATGGGTTTTACCTACGCTGGTTTCCAGCCTGACCCAGGTGTTACTTTGGTGTAATGCTCGGGTCAGACCGAGTATCACAGATTTTCAGGTAGGACGTTCTGGAGCTCAGGAGACGAGCTAGATGGCAAGTACGTGTATAGGGTATTTCAGCTGCTGTATATTATTGTTTTCTGAGACATGATTACTGTATGTATTCAGTGACTGTGTATATGTAAAACTCTGATGTATTAAAATGAAATTGACAGATATAGTAATCTTTTGTAAACTGTATTTATTTATTATTATATTTTTATCCGCTGCGTATGTGAGATGTTGGGGTTTTCTAATCTTCTTTTTCTATCTCTTTTTTTTTCATAACTATCTGGAATTTTTGGCTATGAAAATTTCGGGTTGTTATATTTGGTACCAGAGCTGAAAGGTTAAGCGAGAACCTTGGCTGTGACATCCCGGAATTTTGGGCAATATCAATTTAATAATCCGCATTTAAAATTAAATTGATTTGATAATATTTGCTAATTAAATTTGAACTGATTTAATAATCTTCTTTTAAATAAATATTTAAATGGTAATTTATCTTTTAAAAGCTAATAAATTGTCTTCTATTTATAATGTATATATATATTTGTGTATATATTGTAAATGGATAAGCTTTGTTTTAAATTTAATAAATGAAGATATGTTTTCTAATTTTAATATATTTTGGTAACTATAATTTGATTTAATATCTATTTGTTTTAAGGCTATTTAAAATAAATAACTGTATGGTTTAAAATACTTTAGAAAATATTAATTGTTTTAAATTTATTTTAGTTTAAGTTTGAATTTAAATAAGATTAACAATAAGGTTGTTTTGTTCTTTTTAAATATAGTTTGTTTAAATAAGTAATTTATTGAATAAGTGATAATTTCTTTTATAAATTATTTAATTTAATAATGAGTTATATTTTAAACAATATTAATAATGTAATGTTTTTACAAATGAAATTTAGTCAAAATTGTTATTTCAAATCTATTTATAAAGGGAAGTTGTGATTTGAAAATTCAAAATTAAGTCCTTCAAAAATGTTTAAAATAAAATAAACTTTATAAATACTAAGCATAAGTATAAATAAATAATGGTTACAAACATAAGTAATAAATAAATAATAAGTAAATGGATTATTTAATAGTTTAAGTTTAAAAATAAAAAGAGAGATAAAAAAAATATAGCATTTATGTTAGGGATAGAACTTAATACTTAGGTTAAAAATTTATACAAATGACTAAAACAACTTTATCATATGAACATAAAGTAAACGCTGCCCGGTAAGTGAAATATGCCTGTAAAATAGATGCAAGGCAAGAACAAAGTAATAATAATAATAAAATGTTTATGTTCATGCATAAAGTATATAAACAAACCAGGTAAAAGAATCTTGTATGGGAAGTTAAATTATGTAGAACAAGTGAAGGAAAAAAATGAATAAAGTAAGAAACATGTACAAAGATATAGGTACATTCGAAATGAAGTAAAGTATTAAGTTATAGACACAAGGACATCTTCATAAATGCAAAACATTTGTAGTACACCAGCAAAGATCATTTCAGCCTCCATTGATCAAAGGGAAATCTCTGACCAAATTATAAAAAAATCTTGTACCAGGCTTAGTTGCAAAACCCAAAACACCTTCCCCTGCCATCTTTTCTTTTTATATATACATATTCCAGACATTTCGCTTATAAAAAAAAGTAAGCAAACCAGAGAGTAAGAAGTTAACATCTCCTCTAACCTAAATCAAAGCATTTTCAAAGCCTGTAACAAATTATCAAGTGCAATCTTAAGAAAGTTGTCAAGCAACCTTCTCAACTACAGCATAGCAGATCATTTTTTTTAGAATCAAAGCAATACAAGTTTTTCCAGTTTAAAGTTCAAAGCCTGTTTTCAAAATCTAGTACTCTGTTCTTCATCTTCTTTCAAGGTGAGTAACTTTTGTTTTTATTTAAACTTAAAGATATAAAATCTGTTGCCTATATATGTCTGTGAAAATGTATGTGCATCTATCTCTTTATATAAATTCTTTGTGAAGAATGATGGAGTGTGTGTGCAGACTAATGTCAGGAATATCCTCTATTCAAGAATTTTAAACCCAGGATTTGATTTAAAACCCATTATCACTCGATCTACTTAACGTTTGAACATTAGATTTATACAAAACTTGTTTGTTATAATATATAGTAAAGATTAAAAATCAATGTAAGTTTAAACAACTTATAAATGGCTCTGGGGATCAAGAGAACTGAGTACAACTTCCTATAAGTAAAAATTTAAACCTTTTAAATTACGATTTCTGATATATAAATGGATTGCATATGCGAAAATATGATTTTTAAAGCTTGTATTGTAATTTTTAGATGAGAGATGAGAGAGCAGTTTAAGTTGTTCAAATTCCCTTTCTTCGACGAATTCTGGTCATCTAGTCATTGATGGAGATCGGGGTTCTTAAAAATGGTAGTGGACTGAACGGGGTGTGGGGGAAAAATAGTGGACTGAACGGGGTGTGGGGCATCGTGTCCATCAAGCCAATCACTTCCAAGCAACAAATCAAAAGCATCGAAACCTAGGACATAGAAATCTCCAGAAAATTTATGACCAGAATAGAAGAGTCTCACTTGCTTACAAATCTTATCTAGATTTGCGGGACCACCAATAGGATTTGAAACACATAGAGGAACAGAAACATACTCAGGAGAAAGGAGAGTTTCAAACTTATTACACAAAACATCAGAAATAAAGCTATGCGAAGCCCCAGTATCAAATAAAACACGAACAGGATGATGAAATAAAGTAAAGGTGCCCTGAAGAGTACCTTGATCATCGCTAGGAGCAGGAGTAGGTGCAGGAGCAGGTGATGAAGCAGATGTGACAGCAAATACGCCAGATGGCCTTCCTTTCTGATATAAAGGACAGTCCTTCTTAAAATGACCCGGCTGAAGACAAACATGACAAAGATCATTCCTGGTAACCTGGGGTGGAGGAACAGCAGCAACAGACGGATTAGGGCAACTATTGGCATAGTGTCCCTTCTGGTCACATTTGAAGCAAGTAATGGAGGAAAGATCAATAGGGTGCCTCTGGGAAGGAGCAGATGCTGAAGATCCTAAGCCCGGATGTTTGAGCCAATTCTTCTTCTGCTGGTGGAAGTTGGGCTTTCTCTTCTTGGAATTAGCAGAGGAGGACTGAGATACATGAGCACTGGAAGCAGCAGGACCCTTGGAAGTAGGGTTCTCATAGCGAATAGCCATATCCATGAGCTCAGTAAAAGTGCCGTGAACATGCGAAATAAGACGGTCGTAGAACTCTGGGCGAGCTCCAGCAATGAACTTCTCATTCTTTTTTAGCTGGGTGTCGATAAGACCAGGACCAAATTTTGAAAGTTCATTGAACTTCCGTTCATACTCTGAAAAAGACATGGTACCCTGCTTGAGGTCCATGAATTCACGGTAAAGCTGAGATTTTCCGGCTTCGGGCATCCATTTTGCCACAAAAGCCTCCCTGAAAGGAAAAAAAATACAGAAACCAAACTTAAGATAGATTCAAAAGGAAGGAAATGGGGAAAAATTCAAGTGAACACAAAGGATACCTGAACTGCTCCCATGAAAGATCATCTTCGTTAGTGCGAGTCGTAACAGACTCCCACCAATCTAGGGCTGACTCTTGCAGCTGCCATGCTGCTAACTGACGTTTCTGGGCATCAGTGATCTCTAAACCAGTAAAGATTCTTTCCAAACTTCTTAGCCATTGCTGGGCTTCGATGATACTTTCTGAACCGGTGAACTTAGTGCCACCTAGCTGAGAGAATTCTTTGCAGAGAACTGTAAACTTAACAGGTGCAATAGGTGGAGGAACTGGGGCAATACCACGACCCCTACCTCTAGCATTTCCACGATTCATCCTGGAAATATCAAGAATAAATTTAGGACAAGGTACAGAGAAGACAAAGATAAGTTAAGATAAAATACGATAAGGTCACTTGGGTGAATATCCTAATAACAAAATTCCTAACAGGGTAGATACAGAAGGAAGAAAGTTTAGAAAATTTCTTCTTAAAACAAGAAAATTTTTATATCAAAATAATCTTTGAAAAATCATTTGAAAAATCATTTAAAATCATTTTATACTTTGAAAATACCTTCACTCACAAGGAAATGATTCTGAGTTTGATTTCACTCATTCTAGGGTATTTCTACCCTATCTCTAATGAGTTTTTGCTCCATAGGCTAAGGTTTGCCTAAAACCTGGCTCTGATACCAAATGTAACGACCCACTATTTTGGACCATTCAAATCGACAATAATCCACACATGTCAGACTTGAATAATGCAAAATAACAGATTGTAATAAAATTTGGAGCAAATAAAATCATTCACAGAATCACAGACACAGAAATATCAGAATAACTCGCAGCGGAATTTAAAATACCATAGTGGTTCATGAAGCCACTAAATACATAGTCTAAAATCAAATACAAAATACATGGTCTGAAACCCACTACAGTTCTGAAACAAGTACAATAGAAATCCCAAATACACAAGTCTCTTAAAACAAAAGCTGAAATAAGACAACTGAAACTGAAATGGAAAGATAACTAGATAAGCAGAATCTCCAGTGATTCCGAGCTCCAGAAAAGTGAAGTCCAAAGCTGTGAATACTCAGGCTGACCCGAGCGTAAAATAAAACATAACACTCGAGTCAGGATATACATACTTACACAATGTAAACCAACTCAAATGAACTGTAGTAAAGGTACAAGTAACTTAGAAGATGCTTGGGACCGCCCATCCTCTAAGGATCCGTTAAACTATCTACTATATAGTAATATTCGCTATTATAATAGTGTCTAAATAAGTAAAGTATAATCATATCGGAAAATAGCGTTAAGGGGATGGAGAACCTTAACTCGGTCGGATCTTAAAATCATAATCGTAGTAAAGCTCGATATGGTAGGTGACACGGCACAACTAGGCAATGCCAGGGTAGATATACCAATTACGCATCCGGACTAGTGGTGACGCATAGCAGCCACTACCGCCCACCTCGAACAGCACTCCCAAATCAAGGGTGGCCACCAAATCAATCACAAGTAATAGAATGGTATCGAAGAAGTGTGTCCGATAAGAGGTGCTACCTCATTGGTCCGTCAATCGCTCCTGTTTTAGCCACCTTATGCCAACTCACGGGAGTTGGGTCCACGTAACATACCTTAAGGACGTTGCCCCCATCCTACTTCATTCTGGAATCTCCACCGCGTACACGGTTGTCAAAGTGGTTTTCGGTATCGACAGAGAGTATGTCCATATCCGATCCCGGTCTCTTTGCCAACCAATCGTTATTATAACCCGTGGTTATAGATTTAAAACTATTTATCAAAATATACTTCGAATTAAACCATTTAAAAACAAAGTCATTATTCCTTTAAAATCAATATTATATTTCCAAAATCTAACCCTTCGGAGTCCACTTATTCACTTAAACAAAAGCATTAAAATTTTCAGCTTCCACGGCATTTAAAAAATGTGGCGGTAAGTTATATTCGAAAACAATTTTATTTCAACAAAACAATATTTATAATTGTTATATCAGTTCAGTTTAAACAAAATCATATTCAGTCTACTGCAGTCCTTAACAAGTGCTACAGTAGCTTTTTATTAGTTCAAGTTCAATTTTTAGTTTCTGCTACAACAGCACTTACCAAGTACTATCATAGCTTTAGTTCATTTTAGTCTTTTGGTTCATTTAGAAAATCCACCACACTTAACAAGTGCTACAGATTCTACCTAGTTAAACTTATAAAATCATACATTTAAATGTTCATTTTCAATCCTTTAACAATTTATTCAAAGGGAAATTTTACAAGTTAAAACCAAACTTACAAATTTGCTTATTACGTTCATTTCAACTTTTAAACTTAAACTCCATTTTCCACCAATTTAAACTAAATTTCATTTCAATTTATTTAACTTAAGTTTCCATCTTTCCTTTTTTTATCAAAATTTCAAATTTAAGTTTCGTTTCAAAATCAATATTCCTCCATTTATTTATATTTATCACATAGAAAAATCATTTCTATTTTTTTTATAAATCATTTAATATTCGGTTTAAATCAATTTAATATTATTACAGTTTTTAAATTATAAAAAAAAAATATTCAAAATATAGAAAAATAACCACGGGTCTGTATAATATTTTCTAGCCTAATTCAAGTGATACGGATACTATATCATTTCAATCCGTAATTTACAAAGAAAAATCCGGGTTTTATCATTTCAAACCCGCAATCCCAAGTAAATAAAATTTAATTGAAAATCGCTCAGGCCTATCATTTCAGCCCATAACGACCTTCCCTTATTCTAAAGTCCGTTCGGGTATGTATCATTTCAACCCATAGTGATTCTATTCTACAGGGAACTTGCAGTGTGATTTAACAGAATAGAATAACAGTAAAATAAGAACAGATATAACAGATGATACGATATGCAGTTTTAACAATTAACATCAACTATAAATAAATCACAGGTAATTATAACATCATTTATTTATTTATTTATTTCTACACATTCAGTTGCGGTCGTTTCACAATTATATAAGTATGAATATTCGTGTGAGATTTACTCACCTCTACGGAGCTGGAGATTCAGAAAGAAAGAAGTACGATGTAACTTGAAAGCACGCGGATAGCACGATCAGTCGTTAGCAGACTCGCCGACTCGATTCTGATCTAAAGTCGAAAGAATAAAGCGAATAAATAGACAATCAAAGATGCACGAATAACGAATTTCCCAAATTGAAGTAAACGATCGAAAAATAAATCAAGTTGAAAAATAGAAGGAATTGGTTCGACCACTCTTATTGGAGATTATAAATTTTAAAATTTTGCAAAGTAAAAATTTTGTATTATTCACAAATTCTCTTTTTCACACAAAGGCCAGTGGGAATTTACAACATTCAAAATAAAACATGAAGTGGAAATTTCTGTTCACCATTCCACTTCAGCAAGACAGAGGCAACACACGTTCACGGTTGCAAAGAAAACAAACTGAAATAGATTTTAGTTCATTTTTTTTTTCTTCTAAACCAAAAGTCAGGGAAAAATAAACGAAAGTTGCAAATACAGGACAAAAGCATAACCTCATTTTTTTTGCAATCAGGTCTTGGTGGAAATAATACAAGGCGGAGGCAACTAAACCAAAGGCCAAAGCAACTCTTCTCTGATTCGACTACCAGGTCAGAGGAAAATAGATTATAACCAAAAGGCAACGGCTCAACCACCTAAAGGCGTCGGGTTCAGGTCAGGAGGTTTCGGCATGAGTTGGTGATTGGTGGGGTTCGGTGGAGACGTGGTGGAGGCTGGAAGGCTGTCTCGGTCTGGTGTTGGTAGCTGGGATTCGAGCTGGGTTGGCTGCCTTGGTGATCGGCTGGGGTGGGGTTGGTCTCGTGGTGGGTCAGGTGTAGAAGGCTGGTCTCGTATGAGGCAGTGATGGTTGGCATGGGTTTGGAGACGTGGGGACAAGTGGTGACGGTCTGGGGTTGCCGTGATGGTGGTCTGACGTGGGTCAGTGGCCTGGGGTAGGGAGGTGTGGCTGGGTATGGAGGCGGTGGTGATGTCAGGCGTGGGGTGATGGCTTCGGCCTGGGGAGGTTGGATTGGACACGTCAGGTGGTGAGATGGAGGGCTGACGTCGTGGTGATGGGTTGGTGGTGGACTGGGGCATGGGATCTCGGCACGGGTGGGGTAGGCTGATAGGTTCGTGGAGGAGGGTCTGGGCTCGGCATGGCTGTGGCGTGGTGGTCTGGCAAGGGGTGGAGGCATGGGACGCGTGTGAAGGAGGTAACCGAAAACAAAGCAAAGTCGACAGGTGGAAGAAAAAAAAATATAAAGAAAAAGGAAGAAGAAAATAGAGGGGGAGCATATGCAGCCATACCTTGGTACGAGGTCTCAAACAAAAGCTGAAGTGATGGAAACTTTTGTTTGCTTGCGAAAAATAATAAGGCAGCTGTTCACAACTTGTAAAGAGGAGGCAACGAAAAGTTTTGGAACGGTAAAGAAATTATAGCAATAAATCATATTAAATATGCGAAACGTAAAGGAGGCCAAGTGAACGAATATTTTCACGCGTGAACGATTTTGAACGGCTGAACTTGAATTGCCAATGCATCCAAACATCAAATGGATGGTGAAAACAAAAGAAATTATAAAACGCCCAAATAACGTACAATTTGTCTTATTTCTTTTTATTAAATAAATTTAATAAATGTTAACGGTTCTCAAAAATATAACGTATCTTTTTAACCCGAATTTAAAAATAGTTATTATCATCACTAATAAGATTTTATTCTACAGTAAAGTTAAGAACGGACAAAACGTAACGAAATGTAACGTTTTAAATTTTCGTTTTATACAAATTACTACACTTTATTTTTAACTCAATATTTCAAAATGTTTTATTTTCAATTAAAATTTCGTTTAAATATCGGGCTGTTACACTCTCCCCCACTCAAAGCTTTTCGTCCTCGAAAAGGAACGAAGAAGGAAAACAAAGAAAGATACGACAGAATAGTAAAGTACCTGAAATAAACAATTCCGGATTCGAAGCACGAATGCTCTCCTCCGTCTCCCAGGTGCAATCCCGTTCATCAGTGCTCCACTGCACTTTGACCAGGTTGACAGATTTTCTTCTTAGCTGCTTCGTACCTCGATCGACGATACGAAGTGGCTTCCTCTCAACAGTCAGATTTGGCTCAATATCCAAACTATCAAGAGCAGAAGGCTGAATAATAAGAGATGGATCATGCAGATAGCGACGAAGATGAGATACATGAAAGACGTTGTGAATTCCAGAAAATTTCTCGGGTAAATCCAGACGATAAGCAAGAGAACCAATTCTTTCCAAAATGCGGAAAGGACCAACAAATCTAGGAGAAAGCTTTCCTCTACGACCGAAACGAATAACATTCCTTAAGGGAGAGACCTTAAGGAAAACCAAATCACCAACAGCAAACTCTAAACTCCGTCTTCGCCGATCGGCGTACTTTTTCTGCCTATCCTGAGCAATCCTCATCTTCCTCTTAATCTCTTCAACTCTCTCTGAAGCTTCCAAAACCATCTTAGGACCAAGAACCAATCGATTACCGGATTCAATCCAACAAGAAGGAGATCTACAAGGTCGTCCGTAAAGAGCAGAAAATGGAGATGTCTCAATACTGGCCTGATAACTATTGTTATAAGTGAATTCGACAAGATGGAGATGATCTTCCCAAGATCCTCCATAATCAAGCACACAAGCACGAAGAAGATCTTCTAAAATCTGATTCACCCTTTCCGTTTGACCGTCGGTCTGTGGATGGTAAGCAGTGCTCAGATTTAGATGAGTACCCAACGAATCCTGAAAGGCCTTCCAAAACCTACTAGTAAAGATAGGATCACGATCACAAATGATACTGAGAGGAACACCATGGAGACGAACAATCTCCCTCATGTAAATCTCAGACAAACTAGAAGCTGAACGGGTAGACTTGACCGGAATGAAATGAGCTGATTTGGTCAATCTATCCACAATAACCCAGATACTCCCGTTCCCTTTCCTAGTCCTCGGTAAACCATCAATGAAATCCATAGAAACTTGTTCCCACTTCCAATTGGGAATCTCAAGAGGCTGCAATAAACCAGGAGTCTTCTGATGATCTGCCTTGACTTGCTGACAAGTCGCACATCTATTCACAAAAATGGAAACATCTTGTTTCATACCTTTCCACCAATATAATTTCTTCATATCCTGATACATCTTGGTCACGCCTGGATGAATAGAAAGTCTGGACTGATGATTCTCCCGAAGTAACTCCTGTCTCAATCCATCAACATTCGGGACACAAATCCTATTATGGATCCTCAGTACACCCTTATCGTCAATCTGAGCTCCATTACCATCCATACTACTACTTCCAACTCTGCTTCGAACACTCTCCTTAATCAATCTAAGCATCTGGTCCTCATCCTGTCTAGCCATAATACGATCCACAAGAGGAGAAGAAACAACAATCTGGCATAACAAAGCTTTCTTCCTACTCAAAGCATCCGCCACAACATTAGCCTTTCCCGGTGTATAGTTGATGTCGAGGTCATAAGAAGCAAGGAACTCTAACCACCTAACTTGTCTCTGATTCAAATCCTTCTGAGAGAAAATATACTTCAAAGACTGATGATCTGTGAAAAGCTCGAACTTGGTACCCAACAGATGATGTCTCCAAAGCTTCAAAGCGAAAACAACAGCAAGCAACTCTAGATCATGGGCAGCATAATTTACTTCATGAGTCTTCAACTGTCTACTAGCATAAGCAATCACTCTACCATCCTGCATCAGAACAGCTCCTAAACCTTCTCGACAAGCATCGGTGTATACCGTTAATCCCTCATTTCCATTTGGAACGGTAAGAACAGGTGCGGAAGTAAGCTTGTCTTTTAACTCATTGAAGGCGGCCTTACACTCGTTACTCCAAATAAACTTAGCATTCTTCCGAGTTAAAGCAGTGAGAGGTGCAGCAATCCGAGCGAAATTCTCAATGAATCTCCGGTAATAACCGGCGAGGCCCAGAAAACTACGGATATCAGTAGGAGTCTTAGGAGTTTCCCAATCCTGCACAGAATAGGGAAAAAGAAGGATAATAGAAAAGATAGAGTAAATTGAAATGAAAGAGAAGGGAAGAAAGACTTACATTGATCGCAGCGATCTTGACTGGATCAACTGAAACTCCATTACTAGAAACAATATGCCCGAGAAATCGGACTTCATCCTTCCAGAAATGGCATTTGGAAAATTTAGCTTTTAACTGATGCATTCGAAGAGTCTCAAGAACAGATTTCAAATGTGACTCATGTTCTTCTTCAGACTTAGAGAATATGAGGATATCATCCACAAAGACTAGAACAAATTTATTTAGCACATCACGGAATACACGATTCATCAAGTCAACAAAAAAAGCAGGAGCATTAGTCAAACCAAAAGGCATGACCAACCATTCGAAGAATCCATTTTCAGTACGGAAAGCAGTCTTAGGAATACTTTCCTCAGCAACTCTGAGTTGGTGAAAACCGGTGGCAAGATCAAGCTGAGAGAAAACAGTAGCACCATAAAGCTGATCAAACATGTCATTGATGCGAGGCATTGGATATCTATTTTTCATAGTGAGTTTGTTCAACTCCCTATAATCAACACACATCCGAAGAGAACCATCGGACTTGGTGACGAAGACCACTGCAGCTCCCCATTCAGAAAAACTAGGTCTGATCAGACCCTTGGAAGATAGGTCTTCAATTTGTTTCCTTAACTCAACTTTCTCGCGGGGTGCCATTCTTCTAGGAGGAAGAACTATAGGTTGAGCTCCAGGGATGAGGTCAATGCGGAAATCAATTTCCCGCTTGGGAGGTAAAGCAGTAACTTCACCAAATACATCCGGGTAGTGATTAACTACACGGGTCGACTGAAGATCATCAATAGAAGCATCTAGAGAAAAGATAAAGCTACCAGCATAATCATGAGGCATACGGCCCTGAATAAGCAAAGAATTTCCTCGATCATCCTTAAGAGAAACAATTCGGGATTTACACGAGATACGGGCATCGTGTCCATCAAGCCAATCACTTCCAAGCAACAAATCAAAAGCATCGAAACCTAGGACATAGAAATCTCCAGAAAATTTATGACCAGAATAGAAGAGTCTCACTTGCTTACAAATCTTATCTAGATTTGCGGGACCACCAATAGGATTTGAAACACATAGAGGAACAGAAACATACTCAGGAGAAAGGAGAGTTTCAAACTTATTACACAAAACATCAGAAATAAAGCTATGCGAAGCCCCAGTATCAAATAAAACACGAACAGGATGATGAAATAAAGTAAAGGTGCCCTGAAGAGTACCTTGATCATCGCTAGGAGCAGGAGTAGGTGCAGGAGCAGGTGATGAAGCAGATGTGACAGCAAATACGCCAGATGGCCTTCCTTTCTGATATAAAGGACAGTCCTTCTTAAAATGACCCGGCTGAAGACAAACATGACAAAGATCGTTCCTGGTAACCTGGGGTGGAGGAACAGCAGCAACAGACGGATTAGGGCAACTATTGGCATAGTGTCCCTTCTGGTCACATTTGAAGCAAGTAATGGAGGAAAGATCAATAGGGTGCCTCTGGGAAGGAGCAGATGCTGAAGATCCTAAGCCCGGATGTTTGAGCCAATTCTTCTTCTGCTGGTGGAAGTTGGGCTTTCTCTTCTTGGAATTAGCAGAGGAGGACTGAGATACATGAGCACTGGAAGCAGCAGGACCCTTGGAAGTAGGGTTCTCATAGCGAATACCATATCCATGAGCTCAGTAAAAGTGCCGTGAACATGCGAAATAAGACGGTCGTAGAACTCTGGGCGAGCTCCAGCAATGAACTTCTCATTCTTTTTTAGCTGGGTGTCGATAAGACCAGGACCAAATTTTGAAAGTTCATTGAACTTCCGTTCATACTCTGAAAAAGACATGGTACCCTGCTTGAGGTCCATGAATTCACGGTAAAGCTGAGATTTTCCGGCTTCGGGCATCCATTTTGCCACAAAAGCCTCCCTGAAAGGAAAAAAAAATACAAAAACCAAACTTAAGATAGATTCAAAAGGAAGGAAATGGGGAAAAATTCAAGTGAACACAAAGGATACCTGAACTGCTCCCATGAAAGATCATCTTCGTTAGTGCGAGTTGTAACAGACTCCCACCAATCTAGGGCTGACTCTTGCAGCTGCCATGCTGCTAACTGACGTTTCTGGGCATCAGTGATCTCTAAACCAGTAAAGATTCTTTCCAAACTTCTTAGCCATTGCTGGGCTTCGATGATACTTTCTGAACCGGTGAACTTAGTGCCACCTAGCTGAGAGAATTCTTTGCAGAGAACTGTAAACTTAACAGGTGCAATAGGTGGAGGAACTGGGGCAATACCACGACCCCTACCTCTAGCATTTCCACGATTCATCCTGGAAATATCAAGAATAAATTTAGGACAAGGTACAGAGAAGACAAAGATAAGTTAAGATAAAATACGATAAGGTCACTTGGGTGAATATCCTAATAACAAAATTCCTAACAGGGTAGATACAGAAGGAAGAAAGTTTAGAAAATTTCTTCTTAAAACAAGAAAATTTTTATATCAAAATAATCTTTGAAAAATCATTTGAAAAATCATTTAAAATCATTTTATACTTTGAAAATACGTTCACTCACAAGGAAATGATTCTGAGTTTGATTTCACTCATTCTAGGGTATTTCTACCCTATCTCTAATGAGTTTTTGCTCCATAGGCTAAGGTTTGCCTAAAACCTGGCTCTGATACCAAATGTAACGACCCACTATTTTGGACCATTCAAATCGACAATAATCCACACATGTCAGACTTGAATAATGCAAAATAACAGATTGTAATAAAATTTGGAGCAAATAAAATCATTCATAGAATCACAGACACAGAAATATCAGAATAACTCGCAGCGGAATTTAAAATACCATAGTGGTTCATGAAGCCACTAAATACATAGTCTAAAATCAAATACAAAATACATGGTCTGAAACCCACTACAGTTCTGAAACAAGTACAATAGAAATCCCAAATACACAAGTCTCTTAAAACAAAAGCTGAAATAAGACAACTGAAACTGAAATGGAAAGATAACTAGATAAGCAGAATCTCTAGTGATTCCGAGCTCCAGAAAAGTGAAGTCTAAAGCTGTGAATACTCAGGCTGACCCGAGCGTAAAATAAAACATAACACTCGAGTCAGGATATACATACTTACACAATGTAAACCAACTCAAATGAACTGTAGTAAAGGTACAAGTAACTTAGAAGATGCTTGGGACCGCCCATCCTCTAAGGATCCGTTAAACTATCTACTATATAGTAATATTCGCTATTATAATAGTGTCTAAATAAGTAAAGTATAATCATATCGGAAAATAGCGTTAAGGGGATGGAGAACCTTAACGCGGTCGGATCTTAAAATCATAATCGTAGTAAAGCTCGATATGGTAGGTGACACGGCACAACTAGGCAATGCCAGGGTAGATATACCAATTACGCATCCGGACTAGTGGTGACGCATGGCAGCCACTACCGCCCACCTCGAACAGCACTCCCAAATCAAGGGTGGCCACCAAATCAATCACAAGTAATAGAATGGTATCGAAGAAGTGTGTCCGATAAGAGGTGCTACCTCATTGGTCCGTCAATCGCTCCTGTTTTAGCCACCTTATGCCAACTCACGGGAGTTGGGTCCACGTAACATACCTTAAGGACGTCGCCACCATCCTACTTCATTCTGGAATCTCCACCGCGTACACGGTTGTCAAAGTGGTTTTCGGTATCGACAGAGAGTATGTCCATATCCGATCCCGGTCTCTTTGCCAACCAATCGTTATTATAACCCGTGGTTATAGATTTAAAACTATTTATCAAAATATACTTCGAATTAAACCATTTAAAAACAAAGTCATTATTCCTTTAAAATCAATATTATATTTCCAAAATCTAACCCTTCGGAGTCCACTTATTCACTTAAACAAAAGCATTAAAATTTTCAGCTTCCACGGCATTTAAAAAATGTGGCGGTAAGTTATATTCGAAAACAATTTTATTTCAACAAAACAATATTTATAATTGTTATATCAGTTCAGTTTAAAAAAAATCATATTCAGTCTACTGCAGTCCTTAACAAGTGCTACAGTAGCTTTTTATTAGTTCAAGTTCAATTTTTAGTTTCTGCTACAATAGCACTTACCAAGTACTATCATAGCTTTAGTTCATTTTAGTCTTTTGGTTCATTTAGAAAATCCACCACACTTAACAAGTGCTACAGATTCTACCTAGTTAAACTTATAAAATCATACATTTAAATGTTCATTTTCAATCCTTTAACAATTTATTCAAAGGGAAATTTTACAAGTTAAAACCAAACTTACAAATTTGCTTATTACGTTCATTTCAACTTTTAAACTTAAACTCCATTTTCCACCAATTTAAACTAAATTTCATTTCAATTTATTTAACTTAAGTTTCCATCTTTCCTTTTTTTATCAAAATTTCAAATTTAAGTTTCGTTTCAAAATCAATATTCCTCCATTTATTTATATTTATCACATAGAAAAATCATTTCTATTTTTTTTTATAAATCATTTAATATTCGGTTTAAATCAATTTAATATTATTACAGTTTTTAAATTATAAAAAAAAAATATTCAAAATACAGAAAAATAACCACGGGTCTGTATAATATTTTCTAGCCTAATTCAAGTGATACGGATACTATATCATTTCAATCCGTAATTTACAAAGAAAAATCCGGGTTTTATCATTTCAAACCCGCAATCCCAAGTAAATAAAATTTAATTGAAAATCGCTCAGGCCTATCATTTCAGCCCATAACGACCTTCCCTTATTCTAAAGTCCGTTCGGGTATGTATCATTTCAACCCATAGTGATTCTATTCTACAGGGAACTTGCAGTGTGATTTAACAGAATAGAATAACAGTAAAATAAGAACAGATATAACAGATGATACGATATGCAGTTTTAACAATTAACATCAACTATAAATAAATCACAGGTAATTATAACATCATTTATTTATTTATTTATTTCTACACATTCAGTTGCGGTCGTTTCACAATTATATAAGTATGAATATTCGTGTGAGATTTACTCACCTCTACGGAGCTGGAGATTCAGAAAGAAAGAAGTACGATGTAACTTGAAAGCACGCGGATAGCACGATCAGTCGTTAGCAGACTCGCCGACTCGATTCTGATCTAAAGTCGAAAGAATAAAGCGAATAAATAGACAATCAAAGATGCACGAATAACGAATTTCCCAAATTGAAGTAAACGATCGAAAAATAAATCAAGTTGAAAAATAGAAGGAATTGGTTCGACCACTCTTATTGGAGATTATAAATTTTAAAATTTTGCAAAGTAAAATTTTTGTATTATTCACAAATTCTCTTTTTCACACAAAGGCCAGTGGGAATTTACAACATTCAAAATAAAACATGAAGTGGAAATTTCTGTTCACCATTCCACTTCAGCAAGACAGAGGCAATACACGTTCACGGTTGCAAAGAAAACAAACTGAAATAGATTTTAGTTCATTTTTTTTTCTCCTAAACCAAAAGTCAGGGAAAAATAAACGAAAGTTGCAAATACAGGACAAAAGCATAACCTCATTTTTTTTGCAATCAGGTCTTGGTGGAAATAATACAAGGCGGAGGCAACTAAACCAAAGGCCAAAGCAACTCTTCTCTGATTCGACTACCAGGTCAGAGGAAAATAGATTATAACCAAAAGGCAACGGCTCAACCACCTAAAGGCGTCGGGTTCAGGTCAGGAGGTTTCGGCATGAGTTGGTGATTGGTGGGGTTCGGTGGAGACGTGGTGGAGGCTGGAAGGCTGTCTCGGTCTGGTGTTGGTAGCTGGGATTCGAGCTGGGTTGGCTGCCTTGGTGATCGGCTGGGGTGGGGTTGGTCTCATGGTGGGTCAGGGGTAGAAGGCTGGTCTCGTATGAGGCAGTGATGGTTGGCATGGGTTTGGAGACGTGGGGACAAGTGGTGACGGTCTGGGGTTGCCGTGATGGTGGTCTGACGTGGGTCAGTGGCCTGGGGTAGGGAGGTGTGGCTGGGTATGGAGGCGGTGGTGATGTCAGGCGTGGGGTGATGGCTTCGGCCTGGGGAGGTTGGATTGGACACGTCAGGTGGTGAGATGGAGGGCTGACGTCGTGGTGATGGGCTGGTGGTGGACTGGGGCATGGGATCTCGGCACGGGTGGGGTAGGCTGATAGGTTCGTGGAGGAGGGTCTGGGCTCGGCATGGCTGTGGCGTGGTGGTCTGGCAAGGGGTGGAGGCATGGGACGCGTGTGAAGGAGGTAACCGAAAACAAAGCAAAGTCGACAGGTGGAAGAAAAAAAAAATATAAAGAAAAAGGAAGAAGAAAATAGAGGGGGAGCATATGCAGCCATACCTTGGTACGAGGTCTCAAACAAAAGCTAAAGTGATGGAAACTTTTGGTTGCTTGCGAAAAATAATAAGGCAGCTGTTCACAACTTGTAAAGAGGAGGCAACGAAAAGTTTTGGAACGGTAAAGAAATTATAGCAATAAATCATATTAAATATGCGAAACGTAAGGGAGGCCAAGTGAACGAATATTTTCACGCGTGAACGATTTTGAACGGCTGAACTTGAATTGCCAATGCATCCAAACATCAAATGGACGGTGAAAACAAAAGAAATTATAAAACGCCCAAATAACGTACAATTTGTCTTATTTCTTTTTATTAAATAAATTTAATAAATGTTAACGGTTCTCAAAAATATAACGTATCTTTTTAACCCGAATTTAAAAATAGTTATTATCATCACTAATAAGATTTTATTCTACAGTAAAGTTAAGAACGGACAAAACGTAATGAAATGTAACGTTTTAAATTTTCGTTTTATACAAATTACTACACTTTATTTTTAACTCAATATTTCAAAATGTTTTATTTTCAATTAAAATTTCGTTTAAATATCGGGCTGTTACATAGGATAACATGAGTTTTGAAGAGGCCGGAGTCGGGTATTAGGAAATACCCGAAACCACTTCGAATTTTATAAATTGATATGCGAAGACAATAGGCTAGAATGAAATGACTAAAGTGAATTGGATTATTTTATCTAAGTTTCGTACTTAGAAATTGGTGTGGGTTATGTGTTGTCAATGGAAGATTGTGAATTTGATAAATTGGTATAAATTACCCGGGGTTTATATAAGTTAATTGCTTGGTATTTTATGTTAGATGGGTTTTACCTACGCTGGTTTCCAGCCTGACCCAGGTGTTACTTTGGTGTAATGCTCGGGTCAGACCGAGTATCACAGATTTTCAGGTAGGACGTTCTGGAGCTCAGGAGACGAGCTAGATGGCAAGTACGTGTATAGGGTATTTCAACTGCTGTATATTATTGTTTTCTGAGACATGATTACTGTATGTATTCAGTGACTGTGTATATGTAAAACTCTGATGTATTAAAATGAAATTGACAGATATAGTAATCTTTTGTAAACTGTATTTATTTATTATTATATTTTTATCCGCTGCGTATGTGAGATGTTGGGGTTTTCTAATCTTCTTTTTCTATCTCTTTTTTTTTCATAACTATCTGGAATTTTCGGCTATGAAAATTTCGGGTTGTTATATTTGGTACCAGAGTTGAAAGGTTAAGCGAGAACCTTGGCTGTGACATCCCGGAATTTTGGGCAATATCAATTTAATAATCCGCATTTAAAATTAAATTGATTTGATAATATTTGCTAATTAAATTTGAACTGATTTAATAATCTTCTTTTAAATAAATATTTAAATGGTAATTTATCTTTTAAAAGCTAATAAATTGTCTTCTATTTATAATGTATATATATATTTGTGTATATATTGTAAATGGATAAGCTTTGTTTTAAATTTAATAAATGAAGATATGTTTTCTAATTTAAATATATTTTGGTAACTATAATTTGATTTAATATCTATTTGTTTTAAGGCTATTTAAAATAAATAATTGTATGGTTTAAAATACTTTAGAAAATATTAATTGTTTTAAATTTATTTTAGTTTAAGTTTGAATTTAAATAAGATTAACAATAAGGTTGTTTTGTTCTTTTTAAATATAGTTTGTTTAAATAAGTAATTTATTGAATAAGTGATAATTTCTTTTATAAATTATTTAATTTAATAATGAGTTATATTTTAAACAATATTAATAATGTAATGTTTTTACAAATGAAATTTAGTCAAAATTGTTATTTCAAATCTATTTATAAAGGGAAGTTGTGATTTGAAAATTCAAAATTAAGTCTTTCAAAAATGTTTAAAATAAAATAAACTTTATAAATACTAAGCATAAGTATAAATAAATAATGGTTACAAACATAAGTAATAAATAAATAATAAGTAAATGGATTATTTAATAGTTTAAGTTTAAAAATAAAAAGAGAGATAAAAGAAATATAGCATTTATGTTAGGGATAGAACTTAATACTTAGGTTAAAAATTTATACAAATGACTAAAACAACTTTATCATATGAACATAAAGTAAACGCTGCCCGGTAAGTGAAATATGCCTGTAAAATAGATGCAAGGCAAGAACAAAGTAATAATAATAATAAAATGTTTATGTTCATGCATAAAGTATATAAACAAACCAGGTAAAAGAATCTTGTATGGGAAGTTAAATTATGTAGAACAAGTGAAGGAAAAAAATGAATAAAGTAAGAAACATGTACAAAGATATAGGTACATTCGAAATGAAGTAAAGTATTAAGTTATAGACACAAGGACATCTTCATAAATGCAAAACATTTGTAGTACACCAGCAAAGATCATTTCAGCCTCCATTGATCAAAGGGAAATCTCTGACCAAATTATAAAAAAAATCTTGTACCAGGCTTAGTTGCAAAACCCAAAACACCTTCCCCTGCCATCTTTTCTTTTTATATATACATATTCCAGACATTTCGCTTATAAAAAAAAGTAAGCAAACCAGAGAGTAAGAAGTTAACATCTCCTCTAACCTAAATCAAAGCATTTTCAAAGCCTGTAACAAATTATCAAGTGCAATCTTAAGAAAGTTGTCAAGCAACCTTCTCAACTACAGCATAGCAGATCATTTTTTTTAGAATCAAAGCAATACAAGTTTTTCCAGTTTAAAGTTCAAAGCCTGTTTTCAAAATCTAGTACTCTGTTCTTCATCTTCTTTCAAGGTGAGTAACTTTTGTTTTTATTTAAACTTAAAGATATAAAATCTGTTGCCTATATATGTCTGTGAAAATGTATGTGCATCTATCTCTTTATATAAATTCTTTGTGAAGAATGATGGAGTGTGTGTGCAGACTAATGTCAGGAATATCCTCTATTCTAGAATTTTAAACCCAGGATTTGATTTAAAACCCATTATCACTCGATCTACTTAACGTTTGAACATTAGATTTATACAAAACTTGTTTGTTATAATATATAGTGAAGATTAAAAATCAATGTAAGTTTAAACAACTTATAAATGGCTCTGGGGATCAAGAGAACTGAGTACAACTTCCTATAAGTAAAAATTTAAACCTTTTAAATTACGATTTCTGATATATAAATGGATTGCATATGCGAAAATATGATTTTTAAAGCTTGTATTGTAATTTTTAGATGAGAGATGAGAGAGCAGTTTAAGTTGTTCAAATTCCCTTTCTTCGACGAATTCTGGTCATCTAGTCATTGATGGAGATCGGGGTTCTTAAAAATGGTAGTGGACTGAACGGGGTGTGGGGGAAAAATAGTGGGATGGTGGTCGGATATCGGTGGTGGCAGCGGCGAGTGTTTCGATTTCCTAACCCTAGTTTTCGTGAGGTCGTGAAATATGTTTCGTTCGTCATCATAGTTTGATCGAGTGCCGTATATTTTTGGGAAGTGGTAGGGGAGGTATAGACGAAGTTATGGCCGGAATTTCGAGTCGTCTGATGGACGAGGTTGTGGGGGCGACGTGATTGACAGGGTTTGGGTGGTGAGGCCAGATACGTTTCCAGGTCCTAGCTTTGTGCTCGATTTCGAATTCATAGCGGTGACGAAGTCCAGGTGGTTGGAGATGGGTCCGGAGGTGATCATCGACGTGTTCGACGTCGCGATGTCGCCTAGAGTTGGTCAGAGTCATGGTGCATGTGCACCGTGCACCTTTCATTTCTGGTGTACTTTTGGAATTTTAACAGGGGATGAACTCGAGTGTACTCGTGTTGCTCGAGTATTTTACTCGAAGCAGAGGGAAGTTTGTCTCGGGTAAATTTTGTGGTGACTCGGGTCAATTTGTTTTGACCTGGCAGTATGTAAGTTTGTAACTTAAATGCAAGTGAAAGGCAAGTAAACATAGATTTTAAAACCAGTTTAAAATATGATTTCGAAATGTAATGGGACCAGTTTGAAATAAATTAAGTCTTATAAAAACTCAAATATTTAAGCAACTTTAAATGTAAAGTATTTCTTTAAATGATTTGAACTTGAAAGAGATTTGGTTTCATTTATTGTATATTTCTTATAAGGTCTATACTTCTTTAACGGGAGATTTAAAAGGGTTTTTAAATTGATTTTGAACTTGGTTAAAGTTAGATTTGTATTCATTTTTAAATCTTAAATTTTAAAAATGAAATTTGAAATAAAGTGAAAGTAAGTTGTTTAAAATGTTTTTGATAATGCTTATTAAATTATAAATAAGAATTGTTTTATCTTAAGGTAAATTAAGATTTAATAACTTGGAGTAATTAAATTAATAAGAGAATTAATAATGAATAATTAATTAATTAATTTAATTAAGTAATGATATGGATGATTAAATTAGTAATTATGAGTTTTAAACTCATTAATTAAGTTTAAGTTAATTAATTAGAAATAATTAATTTGGAATTAAAGAATCATTAATTAAGTAAGATTAGATTTTAAATTTATGATTAAATGTTAATTAATCAAGTAATTAAAGATTAATTAGGTTACAGTTAAAACTTAAATTAATTAAATAATTAGTGGTTAATTAATTGGTTATTAAGAAATATTCATATATAATTTATATTGAATTATCTAAGTTAAATTTCTTAAGAAAAGAAATTAAGAATTGGAAATAGTTAATGAAGGTCATTAACTTAAGACTTGTTAAATAATTAATAAATGTAATAAATTTTAATAATTAATTAGATTAATTGATTAAAGATAATCAATTATAAAAATGTTAAGTATATTTACTTAATGGAAGTAGTTAAGGAATTAATCACTTAATATAATTAATTGAGTTAATTTGATTTATTTAAGTTAATTAATTTAGTTTAATTAATTTAAACTAATCATTGAATGCTTTGATGAGTATAATTACTTAAATGTAATTAATGAAGTAAAATTACTTAATGAAGTAATTATTGGTAATTACTATATGTAATTAATTGAAGAGGATTTAATAATGGAAGTAATTTGGGTTAAATTACTTTGTGTAATTAATCTGGGGATTAATTGAGATAATTAATTCGGGAGTAATTAATTTATTTGATGAAGTAATTAAGGGTAGTTAATTACTGAAATGTGATTAATCAAGAGTGATTAATAAATGTGGTTTGGGTAAAGATTAATTTCTTAATGTAATTAAAATAATTAATTAAATTGTAATTAAGGATCATTAAATTATATAATTAATGATGTAATTAATGGATTGATTCATTAAGATAAATTAATCAGTAATAAGTGTTTTGAGTAATTAACTAATATAATTAATTAAGGATTAATGAAATTAATTATAGTTAATTAATAAATGAAGAAATTAAAGATTTATTACTATATTTGGTTATGGATAATTAATTTGTGGAATTAATTTAAGAATAATTACTTGAATGTAATTAAAGGGAAAATTAATCCAGGATGATAAATTGAGATGGAAATTAGAGAATTGATTAATTAATTGATTTGTAATAAATTAATGGTATGCAAGCAGGATTTATAATGATGAAGTAATTAATTTAATTTACTTTAAATTAATTAGAGATAGGTATTTGATTTAATTCATTTTAAATTAATTATAAATGGTGTGTTTATGAATCATTGCTTATATATGATGGATGATATTGATTTCCTTGAATAGTTTGAAATATCAGATATGAGATAAATAATGCTGTATGATATGGTTGCTTTGGTTGAAGTATATGGATAATGTAGATTATCTATTTATGATGATATTGCAATTTATCTATCTGTGTTATTGTGAATTATCTATCTGTGTGTATATGGATAAATGAAATGAATTGTTTTAACTTTAAAACAACTTGGCCTTAAAAGATACGGTTTGGATTTGATGAGACTGGGATCGGGTTTCCAGATTTGGATATCCGAAAACCACATCAATCCAAATTAACGATAGGTCGTGAGTCTCAAGTGAAGAGGAAGATTCAGAGTGCAAGGGTTATTGTCGTTAACTCTGAGGGTGATTCCAAAATGAGTGTAACGAGATAATGCCTTCGGTTTCGTTCGAACCCGGAATGAACTTATATGGATTGAATGCTTTCAACACATCGTCAGGTGGACGATGAGCATTCTAAGTGATGAGTTCTATAAAGATAATCGTGACCTCAAGCCTCATCAACCGGGAATGGCTAAAACAGGGGAGGTGCAGCAAGGTCAGTGGGTAGCACCCAAGTAGGATGAGATTTCCCCTGTCTAGATGTCCCTTTATATTCGGCTGTGTGGGCAGTTGTGGCCACAACTGCTGGGGTTTCTTATTCGGGAATTATCCAGTAAGGGATGTTCCGGCCTTGTGTTGTAGGGGAGCGGGCGTACTCCTCGGTACTCTGATCTAGGCCAGGTACTGTGACGGGCGGTACCCTAGTAGCCCTGCCATTGTATGGAATCCAAAATCCAATAAGCTCCCTCGAACTTGATTGTAAACCTAGTATGCTGGAATTTAATCATGTAACAATTTCAGCTATTTCTTATTTACTTGAAAACCCTAGACACTATTATAATATCACTGAATTTCCTATCAAATGTTTTGGGTTAGCGTAAGGTAAAAACTTTTCCAAGTTTATTTGTGGAGAGTCTTACGTGATACCTTTTTGTTTCAAAGGTTTTTCAAAGTTAAGCAACTTTAACCTATTACTCATACCAGACCCATGTCTGACCCGGAGTTTATTTCTGTTTTCCTAAACTCTCGGGTACCCAATTTTTTTACGGGTAGCCAAGGGATTCAGGTTAGCTTTGACGAACTGTGGAGGAGCAATGGAGCAGGAGGCTTCAGCGTTTTAGATATGTATAGTGTTCCGCTGTGTTGGTATCTCTGAGATGTATTGTTTGAGTTGTATTATACTGAGTTGTATTAACTAGATAGGTGTTTATAATTGTCTAGTATGTGATGTATTATCTGTGTAACTCTGATGTATATGATACTATGTATTATTTATGTGATATATTATATTTTATTCGTTCCGCTGTTGAGATTTTGATGTTGTTTCTTCTTTCTTCTCTATCTTTTCTATTTCTCACCCCTTTCTTTCTTAAAAATGATGCGTCTTCCTGGGCGTAGGAAGTCGGGTCGTTTCACTGGCTCTAGTGGGGATTACTCATTATATAGAGTCCGTAGTACTCTAGAATGAGTTGAGTGTATATTTATGAGCGCGTACTTGTTATATTTTTATATAAAGGTTTTAAATGATGTTATATTGATGCAGACCAGGAAGTGGGTTCGATTGCCTTAAGTCGTAAAGTCCACAACGACTTACAACCAAGCGTGTTAGATGATGCAATACATCAGATTCTACATTCCTATGGTGGCCAGAGACCTAGCGAAGGTCGTGAACGACCTAGTAAAGACTAAGGTGTGCAATTTGCATGGTATTTAGGTCGGCTGCGACCTAGTGTATTGATAGGTCATCCAAGCGACCTACCAAGTCAAATGAATCAACCTAACGAGCTACATGGTCGAGTGCAACAAGCTTTAGGTCGGTTGCGACCTAGTGGGCCAAGAAAGAAGCAGTGCACGAGTTATACCAGCTATCTACTTAGGTCGGTTCACGAGTCACTTTTAAGTCGCTCTCCAATAAGTCGTGAACGACCTACTTTAAGTCATATGAAGGATTCCATGCTAAGTGAAAGGCTGCGTGCCTTAGGTCGCTTGCTCTTAGGTCGTGCTGGAGCATTTATTAGGTCGCTGTTTTCTTAGGTTGCGAAGAAGCTTAAATCGCTGAAGATTTCTTATACCGCTACAAAGCAAGGTCGCTCATGATAAGTCGTCATCATGTGCTACTTTCTCTAGGTCGTTCATATCCTTAGATCGTTCCAGAAGAAGATTGCATGAAGATCTCTTAGGTCGCTGAGGCCTAAGTCGTTAAGTCGCGTATGGTGTTAGGTCGCGTGAGGCATGTTTTGAACCGTGTTGTACTTAGGTCGTCGACAACCTATACTAAGTCATGCACGATTGAGTCGTATGTCGTTAACTATGTTGTAATATAGGTCGTTGTGATGTTGTATGTGTTGTAGCTTGTACCTGTTAAGTCGCTAACGACCTAAGTAGGTCGTAGGTCGCGTGACGACCTAAGGGTCTAGTGTTTTTTATTGAGTTTGTGTTGCGTTGTAAAGGCTATAAATAGCAGTGTTGTGTCATTTGTAATGGTAGTTGATTTTGAATAAAATTTCTTGTTTGTTAGCTTTGTGCTTTCAATTAAATCGGTAGTTGAGTGAAATCTCCTATCTCCACCTTCGACATTCGAGTGCGCTCGAATCTTCGATCGTTGAAGCCAATTTACGGAATCAAGTGCGCTTGATCAACGCTCGAAGAATTGTAGATCTCTTTTCATCGTATCGTGCGCGATCAACGTGTCAGAGATAGCTAGAATTCGGTATCTTCAGATCAACGAATTTGGGCATTTTCAGTATTCATCAATCCACCGATTGCTACTTTCATCGATCTAGATTGTTTTTTATTATTCCGCTGCGTCAGTTTGGTATCAAAGCAAGACTTAGCCAATCATAGCTAAGACGAGCCTGTTGGAACAAGTAGAAGTGTTGAAGTTTCGAGATTTGAAGATTGGAGTTCGAATTGAGTTGTTTGTGGTGTTCATTGTGTTCATCGTGAAGTTTCAACAAGTTGGGAATTTCGATCCATATCAATTTGGATCAAAGTTCGAAAAGTGTTTGAATTTTTGCTTGTTGAGATTTTGCGTGCCACTTTGTTGTTCAAACCGAGCTAAGTTGAAGTGTGAAGTTCATTTTTGTAGATCAAGGCCGAGTTTAGTATTTGGAGTGAGCCTATCAGAGTTGGATCCGAGTTTGATCGAGTTTGTGTGAAGATTTTACTTTTTGAAAGTTAAAGTTATTTGAAGATTGTGTGATCATGCCACCGAGGAGAGCAAACCGACATCAAAATGTTGAAGCGTTGTATAGAAAGGAAGAAGCTGAGCAATTGGAACAACGTTTCAATGAAAAGTTGGATGAAGGTATTGGTAGGTTAGAGAAGTTGATGATGGATTTGAATCAATGTCAAAGAAGGAGATCGCCAGTCTCGAACCATGGAGGAAACCGAGTTTCTCCGTTGGTTATGGAAGCGAGAAGGGTGTCACCACAATCTTACCGAAAGCAACGAGATTCATCATTTTCGATGAGGAGAGATCACCATGAACATAGAGATGAAGAAAGAAGAGCTTATTGTGGTTACAAGCATGATCCATATGGTGATTATGAAAAGGGAAGTAGAGAGAATGTGTATGGTCATGGAAGAGTCAATGTTCAGAATCGACACCGAAGCTCATCTAATTTTGATGAAGATCATTATGGTGATAATGTTTATAACGACCCCGACTTTCTCTCCATAGAAAGTCGTATCGCTAATAAGAAAGAAAGGGGTGAGAAGTAGAAAAGAGAAGAAGAGAAAAGAAACAAACACAAATACTCACAGCGGAAACGAACAAAATATATTATATCACATAAATATTACACAGTATCATATACAACACTTATCAGAGTTACACAGATTACACATCACATACTAGACAGTTATAAACATCTGTCTAGTTATTACAACTCAATACAAAACAAAGATCTAAACAAGATCAACACAGCGGAAACTACTATCTATCTACAACGCCGAAGCCTCCTGCTCCATTGCTCCTCCACAATTCGTCAAGGCTAACCTGAATCCCTTGGCTACTCGTAAAAATTTGAGTACCCAAGAGTTTATAAAACAGAAATAAACAACTTGGGTCAGACATGGGTCTGGTGTGAGTAAACGGGTTAAAATTGTTTAACTTCAAAACCTTTTCAAAACAAAGGTATCACGTAAGACTTCCCACACATAAACATGGAAAAGTTTTTACCTTACGCTAACCAAAACATTTGATAGGAAATCCAGTTATATTATAATAGGGTCTAGGGTTTTCAAGTAAAATACAGAAATAGCTGAAATGCTTACATCTCACATTCCAACATAGTTGGGCACAACTAATACGTACGGCACTTATTGGAGTTTGGATTCCATACAATGGCAGGGCTACTGGGGTACCGCCCGTCACAGTACGTGGCCTAGATCACCGTACCGAGGATCACTCCCAATCCCCTGCAACACAAGGTCGGAACATCCCTTACTGGATAATTCCCGCACAAGATACCTCACGGTTGGGATCAGCAACCGCACACACTAAGCCGAAATAAGAAGGGACTTCTAGACAGAGGTAATCTTGTCCTACTTGGGTGCTACCCACTAACCTTGCTGCACCTCCCCTGTTTTAGCCATTCCCGGTTTGTGAGGCTTGAGGTCACGATTACCTTAGAAAAGAACACATCACTTAGAATGCTCATCGTCCACCTGACGATGTTCTGAAAGCATTCAATCCATACAAGTTCGTTCCGGGTTCGAACGAAACCGAAGGCATTATCTCGTTACACTCGTTTTGGAATCACCCTCAGAGTTAACGACAATAACCCTTGCACTCTGAATCTTCATCTTCACTTGATTCACGACCTATCGTAAATTTGGATCGATGTGGTATTCGGGTCTCCAGACCTGGAAATCCGGTATACGGAAACCCGATCCCGGTCTCATCGAAATCCAAAGCGTATCTTTTAAGGCCAAGTTGTTTTAAAGGTTAAAACAATTTCAATTCATTATCTTTATACACAAAGAAAGATAATTCACAATAGATAATCAACATTATCAGATAATCCATATTATCATCACAATTAACCATCCATATCACACAGCATATATCTCATCAGAGATATCAATCAATGCAAAGCATTTAGTATTATCATCCATCCATAAGTAATGATTTATATTATCTCTAATTAATTTAAAGTGAATTAAATTAATTACTTTATTTTATAAATCCTTCTTACTTAACCATTAATTAATTAAATCAATTAATTAATTATCCTCTAATAATTCATTTCAATTAATCATCTTTGATTAATTATCTTTTAATTACATTAAAGTAATTAGCCTTTAAATTAATTATCCTTGATCAAATATAGTAATTAACCTTTAATTACTTCATTAATTAATTAACTGTAATTAATTACATTAATCTTTAATTAATCACATTAATTAATTACTCTTTAATTACTTATTATTGATTAATAAATTTTAATTAATCTTAATTACATTATTAATTATATTAATTAATGACCCTTAATTACTTCCTTAATTAATTACTCCACTTAATTAATTACATAAGTAATTATCCTTTAATTAATTACAGAAATCAATTAATTATTAATCACTTACCTTTAATTAATTAAACCTTAATTAATTAATTAATTATACTAAGTAATTATTTCTTAATTACTCCCATTAATTAACCTCAAATCATTTCCATTAAGTAATCATCCACAAATTACTTTCATTAATTATCCACTAATTACTTTTAAATTAAGTAATTATCCTTTTATTAATCATCTCTATTAATTAATTAATTTAAACTTAATTAATCACATTAATTAACCTTAATTAATTATCTAAGTAATTAATCTTTAATTACCTTCCATTAATTACTTCCATAAAGTAATTATCCTTTTTAATTAATTAACCTCTAATTTCTTTCATTAACTAATTATTCTTTCATTAATTACATTCAGAAATTACCCATTTATTACTTTGCTAAGTAATTTCTCTTAATTAAACATAAGTGATTATATTTAATTAATTAGACTTATTAATTAACTTAAAATTTATTACATTAATTAATTGACTAATTAATCATCACTTAATCATTAATTAACCTTAAACTTATTTTAATTAATTATCCTAAATTAACCTCAACTTAACTAATTAAGAATAACTTGCATTTATATTAAATATTTACTCAAACCATTTACTTCATTAAAATCAATTTAGAAATCAATTTTAAAGATCAATTTGGATTATGATTCTTCTTTAATCAAAAACAATTCAAACATTTAAATTTTTATATACTTATATCTTTGAAAATCAAATTAAATTAACCAATATTTATCTTTAAATTCTCCATCACATAACCTATTTTACTAATTACAACATTATGGGCCGAAGCCCAAACCCAATCGAAGAAAACAACGAAGCCTTCCCACCTTCTTCCCTCTCCAAAATTCTCTGCTACCAGTTCAATCCCAGGAACACAACCAAAACACTTGAATCCTGATGCCTCGAACCGGAAGATCACCTCCGATCAACTCTACGTCCCATGTGATCATCACGCAACACGATACGACCTGGAATCGAGCCCCTATCCTCTTCGTTCGATCGCCAGCCGAGGAAACTCCCACGTACGCGCTGTGCACGTGCACAATCCCACCTCCGACCAACTCATCGACGCGACACTACGGCCGAGTCGCACATCACCACCATATTCCAGTCGCCACATCGCCGAAGCCTATCATACTTCCGATCAAAATCGAGCGATTTGATTTCACTGGAACCCATCATCACATCCAAGAATTGCCTCGACCAACCAACGCCGATCACCGGAAGTCCCAAGATTCCGACCACACATCCCCCGATCACCCACACTGTTTTCCCTCAAGCCTCGCACCACTCGATGCAATGATGACGTCGCAGCGATCAAGTTTCCGACCTCAACCCATTTCGAGTTTCAAACCCTACTTCGATCGATTATCGTCGCCATGGTGGATGATACATCCACTTAGCATTTTTTTTCCGAGACCACCAACCTCCCTTCTATCTCCAGTCGAAGCCACGACCACCATAGATATTCCGACCACCAGAATTTTTCCAAAATGCAATTTCCGTTCATCCCACGATTTCTCTTTCAAAACACTGTTAAAAATCTTGATTCCAATTTCAAAAATCATCGTTTTCGAAAACGATTTAGATTATGTAAGTAAATCAAATAATTTAGGAAATCGAATTTTTATCATATATTGAGTTTCCCACTGCATATTCTCGTTCCAGGTTAAACTATTTGTTAACCATACTTACAAGTATTTTTAAAATTAAGTTCTGGTAATTTTAAATGTATTTTGTTTTAACATAACAATCTATAGAAGATTATGGGAAGAGGAATTTGAATTTTTGAACAGGTTTTTAAAAACTGGAAACAATGAACAGAAGCAATGATATCATACAAACATGCACACACAAATTTACATATATATATACATATATACAAGCATGCAGGTCTATTAAACCATTAAACAAACATTTTCATAATATACTTCCACTGTCAATTCAATCATCAAGACATAGAAGTAAAATCAAGCAGGTTAGCTTACTGGAAAAAATTAAACAGAGGAACAATTTATATGTATACAAATATATACATACCCATCCATCTATTCAACATGATATACTATACTAATACACGGATCTACCACATGTATTAAAATTAAAAGACTTTTAGGTTTGAAAAGTTTGTTTACTCACCTTATTAATTAAATGCAGAGAGCTTGATTTTTGATGAGCAGAGCACCAGTTTTAAAAAGCTTTGTGAATCCTTTGAAAACTTGCTTTTAAAAAAACTTTAAACTTGAATGTTGCTGAGGTCTTTAACTTGCATGCAGAGGCTACTTTCCAGATTGAAATAAAAGTGCACAGCTTGAATTGAAATGCAGTTGCAATGCAGAAATGACTTCATCTCAGATTTGAAGAAGTTCAGGCTTTTGGTTTTAAAACTTGCAATTGATCTCAGTTTTAAAATGCAGGCTTATGGTTACATGATTGTTGAATTAGATTTCTGGTCTTAGGCAATGGTTCCGGGTTATGGTTTGATTTCAGATTTGTTTTTGAGAGAAGATTTTACAGGTTTTAATTTCTTAGTTTTAGAATTTGAGAATAGGAAAGAAATGAATA
This sequence comes from Allium fistulosum, assembly GCA_030737815.1. Lineage (NCBI taxonomy): Eukaryota > Viridiplantae > Streptophyta > Magnoliopsida > Asparagales > Amaryllidaceae > Allium > Allium fistulosum. Next base: position 650,949,708 of record CM060902.1, on the reverse strand, counting down.
GGAGGAAGAATAGGTTTGAACTGAAAAATGAGAAAACGGATTTTCTTCTAAATGAAATATTATTTTTAGTATAAATTTTTAAACAAAAGATTGCCACTTGTTAACTACAAGTGATCCTTAGCTTACAAATGTATTTTGCATGAATACATTATTTTACAAATGTAAAAACAAGAGATTTTATGTTTAAGCCCTTGTCTTAAAAGTAATTATGCTTTTATATATATGTTTTAAAATCCAAAATATTTTAAATATCTATTCTTTAAAACTTTTTAAATTCAAATTTTAATCGAAGAAAATCAATCAACTTGTATATATATATACATATATAACTACACATTAATTTGAAAATAACAATTTATCAAATCTTAATAATTTATAAAAGAAATTATCCCTTAATATAAATTACTTATTTTACTTATCTTACCAAATGAATTAATGTTTCTTTTGTAAAATTGTATTTTAAACTATATATATATATATACATTATTCAAATCATATTTAGCAAGCTATATTCAAAAATAAAATAAAACAAACCTTTTAGTTAATTCATTTCTATTTTAAACTTAATGCTAAAAATAAATTTAAACAATTAACATTTATCTTGAGTATTTAAAAACCATATAATTTATTTATTAAATAACTTTGAAAAGCTTTATATTAAATTAAATCATAAATCCCAAATTACCAAAATATATTAGAATTTGAAAATTATGTTTTTATTTGTTAAATTCAATCCAAAGCTTTTCTATTTACAATATATACAATTACATATACATTATAAATAGAAAACAATTTAATTAGCTTTTAAAAGATGAAATCTACAAATTAAATATTTATTAAATCTGGATTATTAAATCAATTCAACTCTTATTAACAATAATTATCAAATCAATTTAATTTTTAATACAGATTATTAAATTGATTTTGCCCAAAATTCCGGGATATCACATTCCTCCCCCCTTAAAATAATTTCGTCCCCGAAATTTAAAACAAAGGTAATTTAATAATCTATTTAAGATTTAATTTTAAATCACAAGCATATATTATCATTCATATGCTAACAACCATAGCAAACAATCATCCAATCAAACAATTCTAATTATCCAGACAAAATTCTGGATAAAATTTCCCGAGTTTTCCCCAAGTATATATATATATATATACCGGGATACTCGCTCTACAAACAATCTAAACTACTAAGCTATAGATCTCTTACTCATCTAGATCTACAGAACTAAACAGACTATCAGACTACAGACGAGTCTGACTCAACTACCCAACTTCCAGAACTGCTGATTCTAAAACCAGAGATAGATCAAATACGTACTCCCTCAGAGATACGTACAACTCAATGAATTCCAGTTATCCAAACTGACAATTCAACCAAGTAGACCAATTACTTATCCAAATCAGAACACAGACGAGATCCAAACATACTCTACTTCACAATTATCCGTAGATTCCAAACTTACTCCTCCTATCCAGAGATACACTCCAAACTGCTTTCGCTGCTCAACTCTGATATGAGGTAGGACACAAGCACAGACTGGACAACTCACTTCTAGAAATAAGGTTCACTGATCCATAAAGAAAACTCAGATACTCCAGCAAAACTTGAGCTGCTTTACCAAACTCTATCTCTAGGAAACATCCTTCCACTAGACTGAACCACCGGTATCACTCCTGGAATCCAGTCGATAAGAAAACTCAACCTTCAGATGCGGACAAACTTCTGACTTCTCTGAAGACATCCAGAAAAACTCTGACAACCCAAGAGAACACTCAGACAATCGCAAGTCACTTTTGCGATCAACCCATCCCAATTCCAAACAGACTGTTCTCTCTTCACCAATCAGAACAGCTTACACTTATTTATCCAATTTATCTAAGAAATGGATATACTCTGCTGCTTCTGAACTCCACTTCAGAAAAACTGCTCAGCCAGAAAAACTTCCTGCCAATCCAAGAATACTCCGAGCTGCAACGCTGCCACAATGCCAAAGACTTCCTAACCAAAGCTCTTCGAGAAACTCGGACTCCAAACCAAAGCAGAAACACCATGCTGAACTCAGCCACAACACCGAAATATACACACTTCCTTAAGATTGTTCCAAAGAAAACATCTTCGGGAACATCCATCATCACTGTATCTCATCATACAGCTACTATTACCTGAGGTATCAAGGTACCATCACTCACTTCTGCCTCATCGACAGATCCAACTCTACTCATCCACACTTCAAAGATAAACTCCGAACCTTTAAAAGGTTTCCTTCAGAGATCGATGAAATCCTTTACCACAGCAAAGCTTACTCGAGACAGTATTAGGTCTACAGTCTCGACAGATACACTTCCAACCTCAACATTCAAACTCCAACTATTGGTAATTGTGTTACACACACTACCACCTTATCTACCTTTATAACTTATATTGGAAAACCCGAACAGGTAACCCAATAAATAGGTAGAAATACATAAATATATATATTTAAAATGATATATTTTTTTTTTATATAGAAATTATTTCTGGGTAAAATTATTTCATTTACCTCTTTAAAACAATATTGTGTCCGTTGGCCTGGTTCAAGTGTTTAGAGATCCCTATCAATAACGTTAGCTACTCGTATTGACCAGAATCCATATACCACTCAACCGATCAATTAACACAATATAAAATCATTTTATATAACTAACAAATACGCGCTCTCAAGATAGACACCACTTCAGAGCCTAGGTATTCACTCAACCTACTGCTCTGATACCACTATAACGACCCCGACTTTCTCTCCATAGAAAGTCGTATCGCTAATAAGAAAGAAAGGGGTGAGAAGTAGAAAAGAGAAGAAGAGAAAAGAAACAAACACAAATACTCACAGCGGAAACGAACAAAATATATTATATCACATAAATATTACACAGTATCATATACAACACTTATCAGAGTTACACAGATTACACATCACATACTAGACAGTTATAAACATCTGTCTAGTTATTACAACTCAATACAAAACAAAGATCTAAACAAGATCAACACAGCGGAAACTACTATCTATCTACAACGCCGAAGCCTCCTGCTCCATTGCTCCTCCACAATTCGTCAAGGCTAACCTGAATCCCTTGGCTACTCGTAAAAATTTGAGTACCCAAGAGTTTATAAAACAGAAATAAACAACTTGGGTCAGACATGGGTCTGGTGTGAGTAAACGGGTTAAAATTGTTTAACTTCAAAACCTTTTCAAAACAAAGGTATCACGTAAGACTTCCCACACATAAACATGGAAAAGTTTTTACCTTACGCTAACCAAAACATTTGATAGGAAATCCAGTTATATTATAATAGGGTCTAGGGTTTTCAAGTAAAATACAGAAATAGCTGAAATGCTTACATCTCACATTCCAACATAGTTGGGCACAACTAATACGTACGGCACTTATTGGAGTTTGGATTCCATACAATGGCAGGGCTACTGGGGTACCGCCCGTCACAGTACGTGGCCTAGATCACCGTACCGAGGATCACTCCCAATCCCCTGCAACACAAGGTCGGAACATCCCTTACTGGATAATTCCCGCACAAGATACCTCACGGTTGGGATCAGCAACCGCACACACTAAGCCGAAATAAGAAGGGACTTCTAGACAGAGGTAATCTTGTCCTACTTGGGTGCTACCCACTAACCTTGCTGCACCTCCCCTGTTTTAGCCATTCCCGGTTTGTGAGGCTTGAGGTCACGATTACCTTAGAAAAGAACACATCACTTAGAATGCTCATCGTCCACCTGACGATGTTCTGAAAGCATTCAATCCATACAAGTTCGTTCCGGGTTCGAACGAAACCGAAGGCATTATCTCGTTACACTCGTTTTGGAATCACCCTCAGAGTTAACGACAATAACCCTTGCACTCTGAATCTTCATCTTCACTTGATTCACGACCTATCGTAAATTTGGATCGATGTGGTATTCGGGTCTCCAGACCTGGAAATCCGGTATACGGAAACCCGATCCCGGTCTCATCGAAATCCAAAGCGTATCTTTTAAGGCCAAGTTGTTTTAAAGGTTAAAACAATTTCAATTCATTATCTTTATACACAAAGAAAGATAATTCACAATAGATAATCAACATTATCAGATAATCCATATTATCATCACAATTAACCATCCATATCACACAGCATATATCTCATCAGAGATATCAATCAATGCAAAGCATTTAGTATTATCATCCATCCATAAGTAATGATTTATATTATCTCTAATTAATTTAAAGTGAATTAAATTAATTACTTTATTTTATAAATCCTTCTTACTTAACCATTAATTAATTAAATCAATTAATTAATTATCCTCTAATAATTCATTTCAATTAATCATCTTTGATTAATTATCTTTTAATTACATTAAAGTAATTAGCCTTTAAATTAATTATCCTTGATCAAATATAGTAATTAACCTTTAATTACTTCATTAATTAATTAACTGTAATTAATTACATTAATCTTTAATTAATCACATTAATTAATTACTCTTTAATTACTTATTATTGATTAATAAATTTTAATTAATCTTAATTACATTATTAATTATATTAATTAATGACCCTTAATTACTTCCTTAATTAATTACTCCACTTAATTAATTACATAAGTAATTATCCTTTAATTAATTACAGAAATCAATTAATTATTAATCACTTACCTTTAATTAATTAAACCTTAATTAATTAATTAATTATACTAAGTAATTATTTCTTAATTACTCCCATTAATTAACCTCAAATCATTTCCATTAAGTAATCATCCACAAATTACTTTCATTAATTATCCACTAATTACTTTTAAATTAAGTAATTATCCTTTTATTAATCATCTCTATTAATTAATTAATTTAAACTTAATTAATCACATTAATTAACCTTAATTAATTATCTAAGTAATTAATCTTTAATTACCTTCCATTAATTACTTCCATAAAGTAATTATCCTTTTTAATTAATTAACCTCTAATTTCTTTCATTAACTAATTATTCTTTCATTAATTACATTCAGAAATTACCCATTTATTACTTTGCTAAGTAATTTCTCTTAATTAAACATAAGTGATTATATTTAATTAATTAGACTTATTAATTAACTTAAAATTTATTACATTAATTAATTGACTAATTAATCATCACTTAATCATTAATTAACCTTAAACTTATTTTAATTAATTATCCTAAATTAACCTCAACTTAACTAATTAAGAATAACTTGCATTTATATTAAATATTTACTCAAACCATTTACTTCATTAAAATCAATTTAGAAATCAATTTTAAAGATCAATTTGGATTATGATTCTTCTTTAATCAAAAACAATTCAAACATTTAAATTTTTATATACTTATATCTTTGAAAATCAAATTAAATTAACCAATATTTATCTTTAAATTCTCCATCACATAACCTATTTTACTAATTACAACATTATGGGCCGAAGCCCAAACCCAATCGAAGAAAACAACGAAGCCTTCCCACCTTCTTCCCTCTCCAAAATTCTCTGCTACCAGTTCAATCCCAGGAACACAACCAAAACACTTGAATCCTGATGCCTCGAACCGGAAGATCACCTCCGATCAACTCTACGTCCCATGTGATCATCACGCAACACGATACGACCTGGAATCGAGCCCCTATCCTCTTCGTTCGATCGCCAGCCGAGGAAACTCCCACGTACGCGCTGTGCACGTGCACAATCCCACCTCCGACCAACTCATCGACGCGACACTACGGCCGAGTCGCACATCACCACCATATTCCAGTCGCCACATCGCCGAAGCCTATCATACTTCCGATCAAAATCGAGCGATTTGATTTCACTGGAACCCATCATCACATCCAAGAATTGCCTCGACCAACCAACGCCGATCACCGGAAGTCCCAAGATTCCGACCACACATCCCCCGATCACCCACACTGTTTTCCCTCAAGCCTCGCACCACTCGATGCAATGATGACGTCGCAGCGATCAAGTTTCCGACCTCAACCCATTTCGAGTTTCAAACCCTACTTCGATCGATTATCGTCGCCATGGTGGATGATACATCCACTTAGCATTTTTTTTCCGAGACCACCAACCTCCCTTCTATCTCCAGTCGAAGCCACGACCACCATAGATATTCCGACCACCAGAATTTTTCCAAAATGCAATTTCCGTTCATCCCACGATTTCTCTTTCAAAACACTGTTAAAAATCTTGATTCCAATTTCAAAAATCATCGTTTTCGAAAACGATTTAGATTATGTAAGTAAATCAAATAATTTAGGAAATCGAATTTTTATCATATATTGAGTTTCCCACTGCATATTCTCGTTCCAGGTTAAACTATTTGTTAACCATACTTACAAGTATTTTTAAAATTAAGTTCTGGTAATTTTAAATGTATTTTGTTTTAACATAACAATCTATAGAAGATTATGGGAAGAGGAATTTGAATTTTTGAACAGGTTTTTAAAAACTGGAAACAATGAACAGAAGCAATGATATCATACAAACATGCACACACAAATTTACATATATATATACATATATACAAGCATGCAGGTCTATTAAACCATTAAACAAACATTTTCATAATATACTTCCACTGTCAATTCAATCATCAAGACATAGAAGTAAAATCAAGCAGGTTAGCTTACTGGAAAAAATTAAACAGAGGAACAATTTATATGTATACAAATATATACATACCCATCCATCTATTCAACATGATATACTATACTAATACACGGATCTACCACATGTATTAAAATTAAAAGACTTTTAGGTTTGAAAAGTTTGTTTACTCACCTTATTAATTAAATGCAGAGAGCTTGATTTTTGATGAGCAGAGCACCAGTTTTAAAAAGCTTTGTGAATCCTTTGAAAACTTGCTTTTAAAAAAACTTTAAACTTGAATGTTGCTGAGGTCTTTAACTTGCATGCAGAGGCTACTTTCCAGATTGAAATAAAAGTGCACAGCTTGAATTGAAATGCAGTTGCAATGCAGAAATGACTTCATCTCAGATTTGAAGAAGTTCAGGCTTTTGGTTTTAAAACTTGCAATTGATCTCAGTTTTAAAATGCAGGCTTATGGTTACATGATTGTTGAATTAGATTTCTGGTCTTAGGCAATGGTTCCGGGTTATGGTTTGATTTCAGATTTGTTTTTGAGAGAAGATTTTACAGGTTTTAATTTCTTAGTTTTAGAATTTGAGAATAGGAAAGAAATGAATAGGAGGAAGAATAGGTTTGAACTGAAAAATGAGAAAACGGATTTTCTTCTAAATGAAATATTATTTTTAGTATAAATTTTTAAACAAAAGATTGCCACTTGTTAACTACAAGTGATCCTTAGCTTACAAATGTATTTTGCATGAATACATTATTTTACAAATGTAAAAACAAGAGATTTTATGTTTAAGCCCTTGTCTTAAAAGTAATTATGCTTTTATATATATATGTTTTAAAATCCAAAATATTTTAAATATCTATTCTTTAAAACTTTTTAAATTCAAATTTTAATCGAAGAAAATCAATCAACTTGTATATATATATACATATATAACTACACATTAATTTGAAAATAACAATTTATCAAATCTTAATAATTTATAAAAGAAATTATCCCTTAATATAAATTACTTATTTTACTTATCTTACCAAATGAATTAATGTTTCTTTTGTAAAATTGTATTTTAAACTATATATATATATACATTATTCAAATCATATTTAGCAAGCTATATTCAAAAATAAAATAAAACAAACCTTTTAGTTAATTCATTTCTATTTTAAACTTAATGCTAAAAATAAATTTAAACAATTAACATTTATCTTGAGTATTTAAAAACCATATAATTTATTTATTAAATAACTTTGAAAAGCTTTATATTAAATTAAATCATAAATCCCAAATTACCAAAATATATTAGAATTTGAAAATTATGTTTTTATTTGTTAAATTCAATCCAAAGCTTTTCTATTTACAATATATACAATTACATATACATTATAAATAGAAAACAATTTAATTAGCTTTTAAAAGATGAAATCTACAAATTAAATATTTATTAAATCTGGATTATTAAATCAATTCAACTCTTATTAACAATAATTATCAAATCAATTTAATTTTTAATACAGATTATTAAATTGATTTTGCCCAAAATTCCGGGATATCACAATGTTCATTTTCGGTATCGGGAATCAAGGAGGGATACAGAAATTCCAGAATTCCGAGGTGGGTTACAAGCGGAGGAATTCCTTGATTGGCTGTTAAAGGTTGAAAAGTTTTTTGAGCTCAACTACGTTCCTGAAGATCGTCAAGTTAAGTTAGTCGCTGCAAGCTTGAGAGGAAGAGCTATGGATTGGTGGCAACAAACTAAATCAACCAGAGAGAGGATGAAGAAATCTAAAGTTGTCAAGTGGGATAAGATGAAAAGGATGATGAAAGCAAATTTCTTACCCTACAATTACCAAGCTCGTATCGATCAACGGTTGCAGAAGTCGAGTCAAGGGAGTCTTGGAAAGGGTGTGGTTACAAGCTCCAGCAATCAGAGTAGAGTTGTTATTTGCAATATGAATGTTTCTAAGAGAGTCAACAAACCGGTTGTACATGGATTCAATAAGACAAATGTTGATGATCGAATGAAGCGCTATCTTTATGAGGAGTCTGCCTATCGAAGTTTTGAATGTATGAAGTCCCAGAAGAAACCCTTTGTTGTAGAAGAGTGTGAAAGTGAGGATGAGGATGATTCTACGGAAAGCGAGATAGAAGAGGAAGAGGAACCAACTAGTCCATTATCTTTCAGCGAAAGTGTTGAAGAATCGGAAGGTAGTGCTGAAACATTGGTTAGGTATGAGGCAAGTAAAGAGCTTAAAACTCCTGAGGAGGTTAAACCAATGTTGGAAGAGCTTGAAGAGGTTGGTCCTACAGAATCATTCACAGCCTTACCACTAAAGTTTGACAACGAAGATGAAGAGGTCGAGTTGGAGAACGAAGAAGGTAATTTGTTGAGGAAGAATGACAAAGTTGACTTTTATCAACCACCCTAATTTGATGACGATGAAGAATTTCTGCCAGGAGTTGAGGAATCTTTGTCAGGGGATGAAGAAGTTTTGTCAAGAGATGAAGGAGGTAACTTGCTGAGGAGGACTGTTGAAATTGATTTTTATCAACCGCCGAAATTTGATGATGAAGAAGAAATTGAGTCAAAGTATGTGGAGGTAGAAGTTGATTACTTTTCATTGCCAAAGTTTGATGTTGATAGTATAGAAGAAGAAGCTGTGTTCGGAGTTGAGGAAATTCATTTGACAATGGAGGATTCTTGTTTGACACCTGAGCTTATGGATGAGAGTCAGCCATGTATAAATTCCTTAGTTTTCGAGGAGCATGAACAAAGTGAGAGTGAAACAGAAGAGAAGGCAGAACCAGATAGTTTGTTATTTTTGAAAGAGTTCATCAATAAAATGGAAGATGATGATGAGTTGTCAATGATGATTGAACCTGGAAAAGATTCTGATTTTGAGAATCCTGAAGAAGATGAAGTATTTGAAGAATGTGAAGATGAGATGTCTGAGGAACTGCTTGAAGAATCTAGTCTTGTATGTTTGGAAGAGCCTGACGAAAAGGTGGAAATTAGTAATGACTTGTTTGTATTGGCCCGGCAAGGAACGAGTGAAGATCTTGATGTTTATGAGGAAGTTGGATCAGAATTCGATGAGTCTGAAGTCGAATACTCTGAGGAGTTTTCCGAAGAGTTACCATCTCTACAGGACATCCAACCTCAAACTGAACTCGTACCAGATGCTATTTTACTGCCAGGATCGTATGATCTTATGAGTCTGAAAGAACAAGAAGAGTTGATACGACAGGAGGAAGTGAATGATTGTCAGTTGAAGTTGTCGGATGATGTCCACGCTGCTAACATTGCCAATGTCGATTGCTTGGAACCATATTATGAACATAAATATGTTGAAGTAGAAGCAAGTGGGAGTTCATTTCAGTCAGGGGAATCTGATGCAACACATCAAGGGAAGATTCAAGATGATGACACATTTGAACAGGATAAGGAAAGACAAGAATCTGAGCATGAGTCATCACAATTTTTCGGTCGAGGTTTCATAAGTCGTTCCGTGGTTTTAAACTTCCTTATATCGTCTCATATTTTAGACACGTTTTGGTTCTATATCACATCTTCCTATTGGCAGAAGCAATATGGTATACGACACTATTCTTATGAAGTTCTGTGCTATATGAAGTGGATCTGGGATCTAGTGCTTAGTTTATTCCGCACTGTTTCATATGTCATCTCACTCAGATCACTTCCTTATGCCGCCTGCCTAATGTCATGTCTGATTCATAACATGCGTTTCCTATGTCGAGCCACATCATCAAAGAGTCGAGACAAGGTCAATCTCAAGAGTGGTTATCACCAGAGCCACATCAGACCAGATAATGAATGGAAGACAGCGTCTCGAAGAAGAAAGCTTTTAAATTCGAGGACGAATTTCTCCCAACCAAGGAAGGATGATGCAGACCAGGAAGTGGGTTCGATTACCTTAAGTCGTAAAGTCCACAACGACTTACAACCAAGCGTGTTAGATGATGCAATACATCAGATTCTACATTCCTATGGTGGCCAGCGACCTAGCGAAGGTCGTGAACGACCTAGTAAAGACCGAGGTGTGCAATTTGCATGGTATTTAGGTCGACTGCGACCTAGTGTATTGATAGGTCATCCAAGCGACCTACCAAGTCAAATGAATCAACCTAACAAGCTATATGGTCGAGTGCAACAAGCTTTAGGTCGGTTGCGACCTAGTGGGCCAAGAAAGAAGCAGTGCACGAGTTATACCAGCTATCTACTTAGGTCGGTTCACGAGTCACTTTTAAGTCGCTCTCCAATAAGTCATGAATGACCTACTTTAAGTCGTATGAAGGATTCCATGCTAAGTGAAAGGCTGCGTGCCTTAGGTCGCTTGCTCTTAGGTCGCACTGAAGCATTTATTAGGTCGTTGTTTTCTTAGGTCGTGAAGAAGCTTAAATCGCTGAAGATTTCTTATACCGCTACAAAGCAAGGTCGCTCATGATAAGTCTTCATCACGTGCTACTTTCTCTAGCTCGTTCATATCCTTAAGTCATTCGAGAAGAAGATTGCATAAAGCTCTCTTAGGTCGCTGAGGCCTAAGTCGTTAAGTCACGTATGGTGTTAGGTCGCGTGAGGCATGTTTTGAACCGTGTTGTACTTAGGTCGTCGATGACCTATACTAAGTCGTGCACGATTGAGTTGTATGTCGTTAACTATGTTGTAATATAGGTCGTTGTGATGTTGTATGTGTTGTAGCTTGTACCTGTTAAGTCGCTAACGACCTAAGTAGGTCGTAGGTCGCGTGACGACCTAAGGGTCTAGTGTTGTTTGTTGAGTTTGTGTTGCGTTGTAAAGGCTATAAATAGCAGTGTTCTGTCATTTGTAATGGTAGTTGATTTTGAATAAAATTTCTTGTTTGTTAGCTTTGTGCTTTTAATTAAATCGGTAGTTGAGTGAAATCTCCTATCTCCACCTTCGACATTCGAGTGCGCTCGAATCTTCGATCGTTGAAGCCAATTCGCGGAATCAAGTGCGCTTGATCAACGCTCAAAGAATTGTAGATCTCTTTTCACGGTATCATGCGCGATCAACGTGTCAGAGATAGCTAGAATTCGGTATCTTTGGATCATCGAATTTGGGCTTTTTCAGTATTCATCAATCCACCGATTGCTACTTTCATCGATCTAGATTGTTTTTTATTATTCCGCTGCGTCATATATAAAAGTATATTTTGATATATAAAGCAATATTTCCTTCTAATAAATGTTAAGGTGATTGGTTGTTAAATTATTGAAATTAAATTAAGAAGTAATATAATACAACCAAATTGGAATCAAATTAAGTGGTAACAGAAATACAACTAAATAAAAATTCAATGAATTCAGAATTAAATGGTATAAAGAGATAAGTTGATTTGATTTAAAAGGATTAAGCCAACATTTAAAATTTTAACTCGAAATTATATAATTCGAAATAGTTTAAACTTGAAATTGAATTGGAATAATTTGAAATTGAAGTGGGTTTAATTGATAATAGTTCACATTTTGATTGGAATAATTTGAGGTTAAATAAATTTCGATAGAAGTGGAAATTTAAATTGAATTGATGAAAATGGAGATTGGGAAGTGAACAGTTTTGACTCTGGACTATTTTTAATATAAATTGTTTTAATTTAAACTTATTTTTCCAAGCTATTAAATATATACAACCTTTCTTTTTTAAAGCCAAATTATTTTAAGCTTGATTATAATTATTTTTGGGGCTATTTAACCATTTTTCAACTGTTTTATAAACTAATTATTATTTTTCAACTATGTTACAAATCAATTACTATTTTACACCTATTTTGCAATTATCTAAAAATTTCTGAAACTGTTTAGCTATTTTTCAACTATTTTATATTAGTTAACTATTTTCCAGCTATTTTGCAAACTATTAATTATTTTTAAATTTTCAAGCTATTTTCTAAATATAAACAGGTCGGAGATCAAACTGTTATTGATGTAAATACCCAACTGAGATAAGAATTGAAGTAATAATCCAAATGGGGATTAAGGAAAATGCGAATAAGTGAATGTGAATTGAAAATGAGAAATTGATTTAGCTAATAATCAATGAAGATAAATACGTAGGATGTACGTATATTATTTTATTCGCATAGTGATTTGATCCAGATTCGAGCACAGAATTTCGAGATAGTTTATCGATCCGAGTTGGGATTTTTCACTCGATTTGCGACGGCGAACCTGGATATGGATTGTTGACTGGTTCTGGATGTTCTCTATCATAGTTGTGACTATGCAAGGAGAATGACGGTTTCTGATCAAGAAACCAGATCTAAGTCTGCACTAGAAAGTCGGGTGGACGATACTAGTTCAGAAGTGAAATTATGTGATCGAGCGAGCGATCAGATTGATATGGCGTATAAATGATATGTGAACATTCTACGGTTAGAATGCATTTGATATTAAAGTTTGTAGATAAAAGTTATAAGATGATTTTTGAAAGGAAAAAAATATATTTTGTAAATACATGATGAACTTAAATAAAATAAATTTGATATTTCTATAGTAGGAATTAACTTTATGGAAATAAAGTGGAAATTGAATATCTTTCTGATTAAATTTTTACTCTATAATAAAGGTAAGTAATTTGGCAAGTGACTTTATAAGTAAATTTAAATTGGATATCTTTGTTAAATAAGATAAAAACTACCTTTGTTGAATCTATAGCCAGAAGGCAAGATTTTTAAAAATATTTGAAGTATAAAAGTGAATTTATACCAGTATAAGATTTGATTCAAAAAGTTTCAAGATTTATTTTATATGTATATATAAAATCAAGATGTTGTGAAAAAGATTTTGAAAAGGATTTTGAGGAAAGGTTTTTGGAACCTATGGATATGGAAAGGCTTTTGATTTTTGGGTAAAATCAATATTGAGATTTGGAAAAGCCTATTTTGGAAATTATCGATTTTGAGAATTGATTTTGTGTAAAGGAGCCTTATATGAAATTCATACTAGGTGTATGGTTTTGGAAAAAATACTATATGTGTATAGTATAAAGTGTTTTAAGATTTGGCTCTGGGAAAAAAGGCGCTCCCTTTAAATGAACTTCTCAGGAGTGCCACTGGGTAGTACTGCCTTGAGCCTCTAAGGGAGAGGTTCTAAAGTTGATCCTGTGAGGAGTCCGGACAAAACTAGTTCCTGAGGATTATGAGTAGTGTACCATAGTGGAAGTCGTGTGTGCCGTCGAGAGCCAACAATCTGCGTTTGATTTTATATCGGTAGACTACGATACTATGGTAACATAGAGAAAGTCGCGTGAGCCGCTGAGAGCCAACAGTCTATGTTTGATTTTACATCAGTAGACTGCGACCTATGTGGGAGTGGAGAAGTTTCATTTGACAGCGAAATCGAGAGAGCCGCAGAGAGCCTACAGTGACATGGACTTTTGCTGCGACGGCAATGTAACCCTGGATGTAACTGCGATCTGTTGTGGGTTTCATGGTGTAACAGTTACATGGACTTTTGCTGCGACGACAACGTAACCCAGGATGTAACTGTGACCATGGATGGGTGTGATGATTTCCAGAGCATTCTCACCAAAGATATTTCCTCCATTTTCAAACTGTTTCTATATTTCTGGATGTTGAAAATGGGTATGCTAAGTACTTATAGATTTTCGGTCCTACGCCTGATCAACGTATGACTGAATTTCTGTGGGAACAAGGACAGACTGGTTGAGACATCGAGTTATAAGAAGTATTTTTCAAAAAAAAACTATTTTAATAGTATTATCTGAATTTAAAAGCATTTCTAAAATTTTAAAATAAAAAGTGTTGGAATTTTAAAGATGAAAGAAAATCCAAACTGAAATTATAAAATAAAATCGAATATTGATTTAAAAATTAAAAGAAAGCTTATTGGCTAAATAATTATTTAATAGAGTTAATAAAAAAAATTAACCCGGTTAAATAAATGGATTGTAAGTTAATAATGGAGTTTGAAGATGAAATTGAGTTAAATAAAATAAAATTGGATTGGAAAAGTGATGGTTTGAATTACCATTGAAATTCAAGTGTGTTTTGAATAGTATTTAATGAAATTTGCAAGTAACTTAGATATAATGGAAGTGTAGTGGGATGAAATCTGATTGAATGGAAATTAAAACAGAGTTTTAATTTACATTGGGATATTAACATGTACTCAAGTTATGAGGCAAATTAATTTGTAGTAAAATTTCTAAATGAAGGCTTGGGTTCGAATAATTATGTAGGAAGTGGATATTAATATAAGCATTGAATGTTGTCAAGCTCATTGAAATAGTTTTAAAATAAAACCAATGCGGGAATAATATGAAATGCAAATGTGTGGTTGGTGAATAAATTAGAAATGAAATGGAATTGAATATAGAATGAGTTGAGATTCATTTACAGAAGTTATAAACTAAAATAGATACTCTATTAAGCAAGTATCATCGAAATTGCGTAAAAATAATTGCCGTTTAGCGTAAACAAAAGTAATAAAATTCCATGAATGAATAGAGATTAAATAAAATTGACTTTGAATCATTTGAAGTAAATACGAGCTTGTTTAGATTAAAAATAAATTGAATGTAAGCAATTGAGTTGTAAACTAATAAAATTGAAATGGTATATGGATTGGTTGAAAGAAATTGAATTGGTGTTAAAATCGTATCTATTGTTCGTGGAAGTTAGTTAGAATGTATTTCTTTTAGAATTGAAGTGTTATAGTTGTTTCAGTAAGAGAATGTTATAAACTTCATATGTATAGTGCTTATATGTTTAAATTGAGTAAGTACAGGTACTTGAAGGCCGTTTGGCTGGTTTGGATTACGCTAATTGCTTAAATTAATAAGCTGCATGCTTAAAATGCTAAATAAAGGTACGCCTACACAATGAAAATAGGAAATATGAACTGTTTTTGCTTTTTCCGACCGTGTGGGTCGATGTATATATACATATTTATATCTATTGTCAAATTGCAAAAGCTCCTCCGTACATAGGAGACTCTGCCAAAATTTTTTGAAAATTTTGGGAGTTAGAAAATTTTTGGAAAAAAATTGTTAGCGACAACGATTTTAAATAGGAAACTGAAATAACTTAGTAGATGAAACTAATAAGAATCAGTTAAACGGAAGATAAAATTTAATATTCAAAATTGAAAATAAATTAAATAGAAGTAAATATGAAAACCTATGTAAGGAAAGGTATAAAATGATTTGAAGGGTTATGATTGGATATTGTTGCTAAGTAAGATATGCAGGTATTAAAGGGAAAAGAAGTTGGATTTGATTCCAAAAGGTAAATTTGAAATTTGCCAACTAAAAGGTATGTATTTAAATTTCTGTATGAAATTGGATTGGGTTTTTGATATAGCCACTTGGCTTTTGTTTCTTTTGAGAAATTGGGAGACCGTAGAGGCATTTTGTAGTTGTACCGAGCTAGCCGCGCAAAGGAGACGCTGGCAAAATTTCTTGAAAATTTAGGGAGTTGGAAAAATTTTGAGAAAATTTTGATAATTCAAAATTTGGTTTTAAATTGAAATCTGAATGATTAATCAATGATATTGTTTGAAAACTGTGGGAGATTTTGGGAAGTTAGTAAGAATGATAAGGGGTCTTTTATAAAAGATAGTGGGTAGGATGTTGAACGGTTGGTTTTGGGAGAAAAGTAAACCGGCATTGGACCATTCTTCCTAACTAGTAATTTCGGGGACGAAATTTTTATAAGGGGGGAGGAATGTGACGACCCGGAATTTTTAACAATTTAAAATTGGAATAATTATTTGATTTTGAATGTTTAAAAGTTAATTTTCAACTTGAATTCAAAAATTATTATTATTTAACAATTGAGTTATTGGATTTAATGAACTGAAATTGGGTGAATTATTGAATCTTCAGGTTTAAGTCTGTTAAAAATAATTTGAAGGCTTATAAAATTTATAATGATAATACTGGAGATAATAGAATGGTTGGAATGTAATTTAAAGATGATTTGTTCAATTTTAATAATATATCGTTTAAATTTGCATTTAAAAATAGCCTTTTGATGCATAGTCTCGGAATTCGACGAAACCAGTTCCATTGGATCCGTAATAGTTAGTTATTATCGGATTTCAATTTTCGTAATAATCGGAGTTGTCGTTTAACGCTGGCAGCTCAAAACGCTTCGAATTTATTTTAATCGATTTAATTTAAAATTGATCATTTACTTCCATGACTCGCGCATACAATCAAATTGGCCTCCAAAACACGTTCCATCGTATTCGGAATGCGGATAAAACCTTAAAACGTTAGTCGGCATGTCTTATTCGGGGTTTGGGATTTCGCGTTATGCAATGAGGCGTTTTGAAGTTTTATAATATAATAAATTTATGGTCAATTCAGTCAGAGATATTTTTATTTACAACGCGTACTCTAGAAGCTTTCCACCAACATATATCTCGCCCCATTCCCTTCATTAGTCTCGAAGCAGAACGAAAAAAAAGGGAAAAGAAAAAAAAACGGCAAACGAATTCGAAATCAAGCAATTCGAATTCATTTCGAATCGCGTGAGTAAATCATCCAATTGACGAGCGGCGACTTTCTTTTCATCAAGGGCATTCATGGGTTCGAAATTAGGGCTGGCGATCTTGAGAGCTATAGAGCGAGTTAGTGGGTGTCGTTGGCTCCGTTGAACTCGCGACAGTGAGGCGCGTCTATAGGGCGATTTTGGAGGCGTACGGCGTCGCATGGTGGATCGCGACCTGGGGGCGACGATGAGGCCGAGTGGGTTGTCGCGTTTTGGTTGTCGATGTGGGGAGAGGCTGGATGTCGGTCTCTTGGTTCGAGTTTCAGTGCTTCGACCTGGGGAAGGCTACGCGATCGAGGAATGTTCGATTGAAGCAGATGCTAGATCGAGCATATGGTAACCCTTTCTAATTTTTTACAAATTAATTTCTGACTTATTGCATACAATACGTTAATTCACTGATGCAGTTAAGGGAAATACAGATTGATTAGATTTAAGAACACGGTAAGGTTGGTAAACAAATGTTATCTGAGAGTTTATCTATATATATGTAGAAAAGATGTGGGAAATTATAAATAGTAAATGTTAAAATAGTTGACAGTTATATACAGTATGATTTTGGGAGTTATATAAATTTTTTATAAAAATATTTGTAGTTTCCAAAGAAAAATATAATAAAGATAAATATGTACATTTTAATTATTTAGAATTTTTTTTAAAAAATAGCGGAATATAGTGATTTATGTGTTTAATTAACTTATCATTTTAATTACTAAAAGATTTTTCAAAGAGAAATTAGGTTGAAATTTAATTATTCATTTAAAATTTAAATCATTAGTTAAATTAAATTATTAAATGATGATTAATTGTTCGGATGTTAATAAAATCATCTAATTATTTATACAAGGTCAAAAATCGAGGAAACCAAGGCAATTTTGAAGTGGATTGCAAATGAAAGCAAAGGTGAGTAAATCTCACTCTGTTGGATTTATATTGAAATTTAAATGATTGGTTGAATGATTAAATTGACTGGATGTGCACTGATGATGATGTGACTTAGATTCTGGTTGGTTCTCGAGTTAATTGTTACTCGACTCGAAATATTCGAGTTTAAAATTATTTAATGTTAAATCATAAAGAAGGAAATATTTCAATTTAAAGTTAATAAGGGGCTTAATGATTGTGATTCATTAAATTAACAGAATAATTAAAATGGATAATTAATTAATTAAATTAATAAATGATTTAGGTTAATTAATTTAGTAATGAAGGGTTGGCATTAATTTCGATTTAAGATAATTAATTGAGTGTAAGCAACTCGGAATAATCGTTGGATGATTTAATAAATAATTACTAAATGAAATTAATAAAATATAATTACTTTGCGAAATAAATCAGGAGATTAATTAAGATGATTAATTAAGAAGAAATTGAGTTATGAATGAAGTAAATAAAGAATAGTTAATTATCGGTTGAGATAAATCAAGAATGATTAATATTTATGGTTTAATTAATGATTAATGTAATTAAATTGGATTAGAATAAATCGAAATGTAAATGAGAAATCATCAAATTTATTAAATCAATGATGTAAACAGAGATTGATTCGTTAAGAAATAAATCGCTATAAGTGACTTATGGGAAGTTAATTTATATAAGCAATTATGGACTAATATAATTCAATACTTAATTAATTCCTGACGTAATTAAGATTATTTATTGAATTTGGGTTAAGACTAATTATTTTCGTGAAATGAATTAAAGATAATTACTTGAACGAAATTGGAAGATAATTAAATCCAGGGTGATTAATTACGATGAATGAATATGGAAGAGTCGATTAATTAATTGGTTTGGAAATCAATTAATGAAGAAATCTAAGAAATTGGGGTGTGGAATTCAATTTGAAAATTGAATTGGCTTGTATGCGATTAAGCTTTGCTTATGGATGATTGAATGGTACTAGATGTTTTGAATGAATTAGTATCTCTGATATGAAATGTTGTGTATTGTATTTGAATAACTTGGGTTAGGATAACATGAGTTTTGAAGAGCCTGAGTCGGGTATTAGGAAATACCCGAAACCACTTCGAATTTTATAAATTGATATGCGAAGACAATTAATAAGATTATACGATATATATTTAATTAATATTAAAACTAATCTAATTATATTCAAGAAAATTAATTAACCTCAATTATCTTAATCTTCCTTCCCTTGCTTTTCTACCGCTACTGCCTGCTCCTCCTCTCCACTGCTTCGTCCCGAGCTGCCTTGCTTCTAGCAGTCACACACACGCGCCTCGAGGAAGACACGACCATTGGCAGTGCCTCTTTACTCCTGGACTCACGCCCACGCTCGCGCACGATCCACCACACCAATGCCATCGCAGTACCCCATGACCACGTCTCCTCTCTCCTCATCAACTCCCGACGGCCAACAAATACGAACAAACCCGAGCTCCCCAGGTCACATCGACCTTGCCGAAGATGACAGAACCATCGCCTCGACCATCGCCCACGTCTGCCTCCACTCCTCCACCAAGTGCTGCACCTCCTACCTCGCTGTCCAGGCTCGATTACCACCATGACCCAAAACCCTAAGCTCGACTGTCGTTGCTCCAACCTTACTCTGCCTGCGACCTACCACCGCGCGCATCCAATAGGCGAATCGCGATCGTGGATTTTTTTTCTCTCTCTTTCTTTCTCCATCAATTTCGAAATGAAATTGAAGAAGAGAGGCACAACTTTTAATTTGAGGAAAAGTCAGCCTCGTACATACGTAGGGTGGCGCTGAGACAAAATATAGGGTGGCTCGAGATGTTAGGTTTGACTATTGATTTGATTTTGCCTTTATATTTTTCAAAATATCTCGAATATAGATAACTCAAAATCCTGAATCCCTATTTAGGCATGCCCCCAACGTCTTTAATGCCATGCCGTTATTCCGAGCCTAATGGAACAAGTCTCGAGGTCTAACTCGATCGTATGGAGAAGATAGCATTTTAAATCGACTATTTAAATTAAATTCAATTAAATTATTTCCAGGCGCTTCCAAATCGCATGACCAAACATTAAATCCAAACACTATAAAAATTGAAATCCGATAATTATACACTATTACAGATCCAATAGAGCTAGTTTCGCCGAATTCCAAGACCGTGCCCCGGATCGCTATTTTAATGCGTTAATTAAATTGACGATTTCAAAAATTGGCGAAATCACTTAAAATTCTAATTTTAAAATTTTACTAACACAATCCTAATTTAAATAGAATTTAAATCAACATTAGAAATTATTTCGATTCATATTCAACTCCATTTCAATTATTTACCATTTTTGTATTACAATAAATCGTTATATTTGAAATTTAAATCAGATTTACTAATTCAACCGAATTTTTCCATATTCAAGATTAATTTATATCCCAAACTCAATATTTAAAACCATTCAAATATTCAAATTTTAAACGTCGAAAAGCCTGGGTCGTTATAATATATATGTATGTATGTATGTATTTATATATTAGTAAATAAATAAAATTGTTCATGCTTAGGACAAAAAAGGCATATATAGATGGGAATGTATCCATTGTGGTGTAAATCCCAAGACTAATGCAATGTTTACATTAACTTTGTACCCTTTTATATGTTGCACTTACATATACATATGGGCACATGTGATGTTCTTAAAACCATTTGCAATTAATTAAATCAAATTGGACTAATGCATTTCTAATTAAACATTCAATTGAAATGTTAACATGTTTATTTAACATATTATCAATCTAATTAGAGACAAACATGAGAGGTTTCTCTCTCTTTAATTAATGTTGTTTACTCCCTTAATTAATTACATAGCTATTAGAGAAGGAAACCAAAGGTTTCCTTATCATATTATTTTAATAAGTAACTACTACATATGTGGGTGTATTTGATACGCTCATTCATTTAAATTTATATAATATTCAAACCCTTTTGAATTTTTTTTCACCAAATCAAATAAAATATTGATTTTATTTAAAAGAAGATTTGGATAAGATCTAAGTATATTTAGACTTCATCGGCCCATTAATGATCCAAAATGGTAATTTTTTTGAAATTCACCCATTTCTTCCGCTGCGGGCTGGCTCAATTCCAATACAACGTCCATTTAATACCTCAACCCCGAAATAGGTCCTCTGCAATGTAAACCTAGTCAATAGATACTAGATATAAAGACCAATGACCCCTACATGGGCTTAATAATTTAATTACCATATTACTAACGCATCTCAAAGACTCATCTAACGGTTAACTACCTTACCTCCGATAACTAATTAACTAACTGACTTAGTTTTAAGGTCTATGTGTATCCCATAATGATTCTACACTAGAAGGAAGCGAATCCGTTAGGGCATAGCTAGAACCTCATAGTTTGATATTTTGATAATGACAACTGAACTACAAATATTTTAGTGTATACTCAACCTTGCAGGAAAATATATCATAGTGTTTTATAGGACTTATATACTATGGTGAAGACAAGGTGAAGATGACAAAATGGTAAAGACAAGATGAAGATAATAAACAAAGTTACATTAGTACCAGTGTTTTGTGTCTGGTAGTATATGATCCCTTCAAAGTGGTATACACACACATAAATCATCAAAGTTGCATTTTCATTTAAAGAAAAGAAATACACAGAACAAGTCGACTTAAACCACTCAACCAATCGACTAATGGAACATCGGTCGACTGGTTAAACTTTTTTAGTCGATTGATATACTTATGCATTTTATTTTTTATAAGACAACATAACCAATCGACTAAAATCATAAAAATAGTAGACTAATAACTCAACCAGTTCGACTATTCCACAGTTTCAGTTGAATAACAAGAGGCAAAAATGAACTATTTTCTTCTGTTTGAAAAATCACTTTTTCGACTGTAACCAGTCGATTGACCGTTACACTACCAGTCGATTGGTTACTTATAATTGTCATATTTTTTCAAATTTCTAATGAGTCTTCTTCCTCAAGCGAATGGACATTTCATCCATGAAAACTTGCACTTATCTCTGAAAGTAGCTATTTCTCATGTATGCTTACAACTCTTCAATCATTATATATAGCACTTTGATCAAAGAATCAAACATGTAATTTTCATTAAGTTCTCTCAAAATCTCTTGAAATCTGTTCTTACAATCAAAGGCTTTCATTTACAATATTGATCACTTGAACGTTTAGGAAATATTATTCAAGTGATCATTTACTTCCATTCTTCCACCTATACACGATATACCACTTACAAAGAAGATTGTAGGAAGGGTGTATTCTATCGACCCATCTATGTTATTTATAACACATGAAGTCAACTTTCTACTACTGCTGCTGTTGAAGACCTATTGAAGATCTGTAGGCCCGAAGTCATGTTCGACAGCTCAGGCAGTTTAGCAAGATACATGTCCCTTTGGGTTAGTTCACACAATTATTACTTTGAAAGTTAGACTTAGCTGTAGACATTTCAAATTTTAGATTTCTCTACTTCAAAAATTAATGCAGTTTGTGCAAATTTCATTTGGAGGGGTGGAATACAAAAAGTCGGTTACAAGATCTCTGCAAACCATAAAAGGAAGGAGGAGTGGGCCCTAAAAACTTATTTGAACTGAAAAAAGTTTATGGACTTAAACTAGCTTGGAAAATTTTGGTCTCAGACAATCTATCGGCAAAATGGATGAGAGCCAGATATCATAATGACAACTTTTGGACAATTAAAATTGATAATAATTCTTCTTATGGACAGAATTATAGACAGAATTATAGACAATTAAAAGGGGTGAAAGCACCTATCTCTATAAAGACTCGTGGCTTAATAATAAAAACTTTATAGATAGAATGGGATGGGAAGAGTTTTCTTCTTATGGAACCCCAACTTGCAAGGTAACGGTATCATTAATGGAGTAGAATGGGATTTTGATAAGCAGCTTCTGCAATGACTCGTAAATTTTGATAATTAAAACTATTAAATTAAATAAGATTTTGAAATTTAATATTATGACAAATTAAAATTTATGATTTATTATTGAGGAAATAATTAGAATATGATTTAATAATGTTGTTTGAATGCTACTGATAACTATTTAATGTAATTTCAATCAATTGAAATAAATTTTAGGATATTTTGGTTATAATTGTAAATAATGAAATAAATTAAATGATGTATGTAATGGTAAGATTGTATGTAATTGATTGAAATTGGTTAGTATAGAATATAAAATCAGTGAGTGGTAAGTAGTTATAATCTTTGTTTGTAAACAATAAATTTATTTATGTGATTTATTTATATGAACTGGAACAAATTCATTAAATAACAAATTCTGATAAGTTATATAAGGATGATAACATAGGTTTGAATGTAATTGGATGAGAATTGGATGCGTAGTTACTGGCATGAATTGGATAATAAAGGAAATTGTAAATGACGATACAATGCATATTTATTTAAGGAAAATAAAATGCATGATTTAAATGGAACATACCAAGTTTATTTCAAATAACGGAATGAGGTAAAACAATTAATTGGTAAGTGATGGATGTCTTTTGTTTATGCAATGAACGTTACAACTGTTTAGTAACGACAATAGAAGTTACAAATATGTTAGTAACAATAAATTGGAAATTTATAACCACCATTTAATTTGAAATATATATATTGAATTGATTGGCATTTAACCTTTTAAATATGATAAGGGGAAACAAATTAATATTGCATTAATTGATATTACATCTTTTAATTAAGATAAAGTGTAACGATTCATAACTTTTAACAACTTTAAAATGGCAGTATTTTTAATTTATGAAATAAACACTACTTTAATAATGGTATATTAAAGAAAATAAAGTGAATGATTATATGAACATGGTTTCTAAGTTCAGTCTTAATAAAGAAAATTTAAACTGAAAATTTGAGAACTAAAAATTTCAATGTTTTAGAAATTGGTTTCCTAATATTTTGTAAATAATAGCAATATTATTCAAAAATGAATAATTAGGATATTTGTTTATGAAATCGAAATGTTTTGTTGTGAATCTTGTTGTTTTGTTGAATAGTTTGGTACCTCTGGAGAGATCGAAATGACCGAACTTTTAACAACAACATGAAGGAAGTGTTAACTCTTACCACTCAAATTAATCGAGACATTAATATCATAATTGGGAGAATCTCTAGAAGAAAATTTACCAGCTTAACGGTACTAGAAGCATAAGCATTGGATAGGATGAGCCGGATGGCAGCAAGTGGAGAAGATCAATCAAAGAATTAGGAGCTTCCATTGTCGATTCTCTGAACCCTAGAGAAGGAATGTTTGAGTTAAAGTATGTCTTTAACTTAAAATATGCTTTTGTATTTATCTATTTGTACTTTCAGATGTATTTCCTTTAGGCCCAACTACTCATTTGGGGATGCACTAAAATTAACCAAGTTTCGAAGAAGAAAAAATCCTACTCCTAACACATTAATTCCTATGATTAGGAAGTTCATAACATTAGTTTTCACATTTTAATTTGTTAAAGCTACCCTTTCCAAAAAGGATTACCATTATATTTTTTCATAAATTACCCAAAAAATAAAACTTTTGCTTCGTTTGAAATTATAAGGTATTATTTCTTACCTTTTATTGAAATATACAGTGTAAACTACAGAGAAGAATGTCCATACTTTACACATCTCTTTCATTTTTGATATATTCCTTATTAATTCAAACGATGCCCTTTTTATACATATTTTTGGAATTGGATAATTTATGGAAATAACAAAAATGTAAACCATTAAATTATACCCCGCTCTCAATAAATTAAAATACAAAAATTCACATTCCAAATCAAATTAGGGCAATCTAAACTAATACTAATATTTTACAACCTAACTATAAATCTGGAATAAACTTTACAACTTTACCAACATTCAAATTTAACAAATTTTGGGACTGATTTTCAAATTTTGCAGGTTAGGATGTAAGTACCATTCCTATTCCTATTATCTATCTTATAGAAGATGTGGACGATAATCCTATACGTTTGTTTTAAGCCTACAACTCATCAGATCTTATATAGGCATAATAACTAAATAAATTTCAACGATATAAATTTCAATGTTATAAATAAATTATGTAATTTCCCACTCACCTTTCTAGCTTTCCAGATCTTTTAAAAGTGAATCAATTCATTTACTTGATTCCTTTTCCTTTCTAACCCAAAAGAATATGTATAACATGGTATATACATACTATTAAAGATACTTGAGGTTAAGGATAATATAAATTTATAATTATAAAATCTTACTATTTTCTTTTGCAATGTTGATTTTCTTCTTCTTTTTTATTTTTTTCCCTTCTCCAATTTTGTTGTGTGTGCGTATATATATGATATTTTATAATTTTTAGAAGTAGTGAAGAATGAAAAATGGAAGAGCTTTTCTACTTTGATTATAAAATATGAGAAGAAAATTGAAGAGCTAGGCGTAACGACTCGATTCTTCGACTCCCAGAATTCGACACTAATACATCCTCGGTATTCATGTGCTGTAGATCCAAGTGCCGGAGAAGTGGATCATTAAGGGTAAGATAAAAATAAAGATAGAATAGAATCTCACATATGTTATTTCAATAAATAATCTTTACAGCGGAAATTAAAATACATTTATCGGAGTTAAACACGGACAATTATAAATCTCGTCCTTGCAAATTTGGGGAGTACAATACTACTCAAGTGTTGTGGAAATAGATAACAAATATTCAGAAAATGTTCTAACTCCATGCTTCGAGTTCCATCTAGCTTTCTTCAAAACTAAACTTGACTATTAGGCTGACCGGGGATATTAGGGCACCCAGAGTTTAAGGAAAGGGGAAATAAACTCTGGGTCAGTCATGGGACAGGTGTGAGAACTCAAAATACGTGTTTTGAAAACAAAATGGTATCTCATAAGACCACGCTGCACAAAAACATGGAACGGGGTTTTACCTTACGATAACTAAAACATTTTACGTCAAAATACTTGATATTATTTTTAATGACATATCTTTAAAAACTTTTGCATGTAAATTTATTAATCTTAGCCGAAATTGTTACATTGATTAAATTCCAGCAATACTAGCCACAAATGCAGGTTCTAAAACAAACTGGCAGGCACTATTGGATAATGGTTTCCATACAAATGACCAGGTAAAGGGACTACCTTCCGATAGTACATCTCTAGAGGAATGTACCAAGGTCAACCGAACATTTGCACCTCTACCAACACAAGACCAGCCTACCTTTCCTTAGATAGTACCGAATATGTCAACACCCTGGTCGTTACCGACCTATCCGAGAGCTCTCTTTTCATACATCCACATTAATTTACATCTCGAACGTCATAGTGGGAAGAAATATATCTAGAAGGATATGATCATACCCTAATAGTTGTGAACCACATAGCCTTGCCCCATCCAACCCTGTTTCGATCATTTCCCGGGTATGAGGCCTGAGGTAATGATTACCTTTTCACATAGCACATCATCTTCCTTTGAATGCCACAACCATTCTATCGATCACTTATTGACTTTCAAAAACATACAACCTTCGAGCTCATACTTCTTGGAAAAGGTTGTTAAGCTAAGAGAAGTTCCTTCTCCACCACCAAATAGATGTACGTTTATCAAAGTCAATGATGTAAATCTCAAGAATGCAATGTCAGACATCCATCCATACAAGTTCGTTCTAGGACTAAACGAAGCCGAAGGTACTCTCCTACCACATCCTATCGGAGGAATTAACCCTTGGCAGTAGCGAGAAGTCCTTGCATCGAAGATTTTCATAACAGAGCACTACTGCCACCATAAATATACGATATGGTAAATTTCACCTGGAGGGACTAGTGGAAAGTAGCCCTACATCATGAATATCTCCATCTTCAATACTTTTATCTTCAGCATGTTTTACTTCGAACGTAAATTAGTTCGAAGTGGTTTTCGGATAAGGATTACCCTATATCCGACCCCGGTTCCTTCGATCCAATCATCGATAAAAAGAGGTTTTGTGAATAGGGAATCATTTTTTAATTGATTAAGTTCTTTCTATCAAAAATCTCCCTCGGAGATATATATTTTTGAAACATTCTTTTCGGTATATACAGAATTATCAAACCTCACTTATGAAATCTTTGATTACTTAAAACCCTATTTAAGCTTGGTTTAATTCGAAATCATTTCATTTAAATTTTAACAAATATTTCTTAATTCAAAACTCTTTATTTTGATCGAGTTAAAACCATCTTATCTAGGATGTTAATCCTAAAACTAGTAAATATTAAGTAAAAAGAATCTATAGAAATAATCTAATTCTACTCAAACAATCCCCGTATTCAACAAATACTATGGAAAGAATAACGGCGAAATCACCTTTTAAATTCCATGAATAGTATGAGTTCCCTCTTTGGGCTTTAATACCAAGTACAAGAAGATCGTCTCTATAAAATCAAGTAGCATTTAATTTAAAAAATAAATCTTTTATACTTAACTCGTTTTTGACATTTCAACCTTATCTATCCCTCATCCAAGGAAGAGGCTAGGTGAACCAGGGCACTGGTTGCTCCTAAACATCTCCTTAGTTTAAGCACCTTACATCCGGATCTCACAAATAGAAAAATCCAGTCTACTCGTCAGCTATTAAGAGCCAAAATTAAACCACTTGTTTATAATAGCTTTTTCTTTAAATCATTCAATTGAACTTTCTTCCGTAAGCTAGAAAACCTCCAAATCATTTTTAAAACTCTTAGTTATCCATTTTTATAGAAGATTTGGAAAAGATTTGTTAAGTTTGAAACCATATTTTAAAAGTTATAGAAAAGCGCCGTAGAAAATTGCTACGGAAAGTGCCTTTTAAGCTGTAATGATCAAAACGACTTTTTATTATTTGAAAATATAGTTTTATTATTCAAATCACTTTTAAACATTTTAAAAGAATTATAAGATTTATTTCAAATTTTTAAACAATTTTAAAACATCATTTTCAAAGAAATCCAATTTTGGATTCCGAACTACAAATTCAGGATTTTTCAAAAACTTGTTTTACTCATATTTCAAAATCTACTTGTCAAAATCTTGATTTTCTTTTTTCATTAGAAAATTATGAATATAATAGTTTGACAAATTCTTATCTCGAAGGATTCCGAGCTATATTCCAACTTTTAAACTTATTTGACTTTTATAGCGCGAAATCGCGAACTACCGATACGTGACGCACTTATTTTTAACTAAATTTCCCATTTCTTTTCAAACTTCACCAAAATACTTTTGAATGTTTATAAAACATTTCAAACACATTTTAAACCATTTATAAGAGGTTTAACAATTCCATACACACCATTGAATTAATTTAAGGAAAGTGATTTCCTTTATGCTTATTAATGTGTATATTCGTGACTTGCATATATATTCAACACCGTGCAGTCAATTCCTCGATATTGCCTCGATATATTCCCGATATATCCCGTAGCGGACTTTTGAGGCAACGATATTCCAATAAAGCGGCCCAATATAGCGGATCCGCTATTATCCCCAATATTGCGGCAATAATCCGCTATATCCTCGAGTTTTTTGCCCCGCTATATCCCCCTTTCCTATAAATAAGCATTTTGCTTGATGTCTTACTTTTAAGTTTTGTGGTAACTTCAAAGTTGATGTAACAATGATATACGTTGTTGGTTATTATAACTTGTTCTAACTTTTTAAGTGTCAGCTTACCTTTACTTTATTATAACTTGTTTTTCTTCATGGGAAATAATTAATGAGCAATACTTGTTCCTCTTTTTAATGTAGAATGATCATAATTCTTCTTTTTAAAGTCGTCCGCTATATCCTGCTATATCCCTGATATATCTTCGCTACAACTTTTCGCACCTCAAACGCTATGAAGCGGCAGGGCACTTTAATTGCACGGATTCAACAACAACATTAAACAACCAAAATTGATGGTCAAAGCATATTAAACATTCATTTGCAAATATCATAACATCATTCAACATATAATATAATATAGACTAGGAGTTCTCACCAAAATCAAACCAAACTTCCTACCAACATTCAAATCACCATAATACTTCATCTAAATCATTACTAAACTTCACCAATACACCACTAAACAACTCAATCATGCTTTCAAAGTGGTTGGCCACCATTTCTACCTCCTCCTTGCTCATGGCCCATGCTCCCATCACCTCCAAACACTCGACCAAGTGCCATTAAAAAAGAGAAGAGAAAGAAGTAGATTAAGAAGAGGTTAGAGAGTAATTAGCGAATTTGTGCTTAAACACTCCACTATTTTAATACTCCTACCTCTCTTAAAGAGGAGAAGCCATTAAAGAGCATTAAGAAGCTCAGGAATGGTGAAGAACAAGAAGAATGAATTTGTGAAGAATTAAAGAGGATATGGATGGGTATTTATATAAAAAAAAGAGGAGTATAACGGAAGATATGCATACATCACTTTTTCCAAGATTCAAGCTTCTCTAACACTCTTCTCCTTTAAAATACACGGCAATAACCCATCTCCCATGCACACATCACTTCCATCCACTCATGTATGCATATTGTAACGACCCGTATTTTTACGGATCGAAAAGTTCGTTCAAATCTGGAATTTTCAACATTTTAGATTGTTTCAGATTTTGGGAAGAATTTTTGGTTAAGTCCTAAGTCGTAGCCGACTTATGGGTTCTGGACGAGTTAGTGATGAGTCTGGGTGAGTTAAGGACTTAAGGGGTGAGTCGGCGACGACCTAAGGAGATAAGTCGTAGCTGGGCTAGGATAGTAGGTTGAGGTTAACTCGGCAAGTGTTAAGTCGAAGGTTGTAAGTCGTTGCCGAGTTAAGGGATAGACAACCTAAGGAAGTGACCGACTTATGTTATTGTAGACGACTTAAGGTTTTGAGTTAAGTGTTAAGTCGGCTGACGAGTTAAGGTAGTGGTCGACTTAAGACCTGGACGACTTAGGAGTTGAGTCTTATCCTGGTAGATCGGCAAAGCTTCCATGTTAAGTCGTAGAAGCATAGATGTGATGAGTCGTATCTTCTGCCAAGTATAAGTCGTGACCAAGTTAACTAATAAGTCGTAGAATGAGTTGTCTCGTCTAACCAGCTAAGTCGTATCCCAGCAGGTTGTTAAGTCGTTAAGTCATATAGACGAAGTGTTAAGTCGCAACCGACTTGGTGGTTGAGTCGTACCAGTTATTTGATGAGTCGTAGCCTTTGTGTTGAGTCGGAAGATGCTATAAGTTGTATACGACTTAGGAGATGGCTGTTTTATCGTGAGTCGTAGACAGATGAGGATTAAGCCGTAGAAGCGTGTGTTGATTCGTAGCTTGGTTAAGTCGTAGGGGGTTGTTGAGTCGTAGGTCGGCATAAGTGTTAAGTCGGCAGCGACTTAAGAAGATAGCCGAGTTACGACTTAAGGTATTTTCTGCTATAAATAGGAGAGCTTCTCTTCATTTTTGGGATCCGGATTTTGAAGCGACGAAGTGCTGCCATTTTGAGAGCTCGACTTCTACACTTCTTCACTTCTTTTCTCCACTCTAATCTAGTGCTTCCTTCCATCCAAATCGAAGATCAAGATTGAAGATTCAAGAGCTTAGATTGAAGATCTTCATCTTTTCAAGAGAGATTTCTTCGTTTGAAGCGGATTCGTGATAGATCAAGCTTGATCCTTTGCTGCCCAGATCTGAAGCGTGTTGATTAGAGATTGGTTAGGTGATTTGGTGAGTGGTGATTATCTCTCACACGGATCCAAGGGAGTATATCGGATTGTTGGCTCGATTTGGTGTTAAAATAGTGATTTCCATGCATTTTCTTCATCCTATGTGTAGATCCATATAGATCCATTGTTCATGATGATGTTACATCCATTTTATCATATGTTAGCCTATGCAAGTTCATTCATCAAGTTTGTAGAGATATAATCCATGTTTTCATGCTTATTGGACTTTCAACTCTTTAATTACGAAAATGCCATTATTGTTATAATTGTCTACTTAGATCATATTTGAATGCTTGATTGTTTGGATTGATGTTTGGTTTGATTGATTGTTATGAACTAGATGATTGATGATTAGATTTAGACCGAAGACGATTCAAAAGCTAAGGGAAAGGCTCTTGAATTGGGAAAGCTGCTCGTGGCATATGTAGCGGAATGATGAAGCTCTTATGCATAGATTCGATGATGTGATGTTGAGATGAGGCTTTGCGAGGATGTAATGAAGCGAGGCAATCATGTGATGAAGACTTGGTCTAATCCAGACGGGATCATTCCAAGCATGTTGATAACTCGGTGATATGATTCGAGTTGAGGATAATGAATGGATATGAGAATAGTCGTCGAGGAGGATGACTAGGAGGCTTGGATGGCATCGTTGTTGAAGGTTCTAGCATGCTCTAAGCAAGAGTACGTTTGGGCAGATTCGATAGTCCCAACGGCCAACTGTTGATGGTCGAGTACTCTGGGCAGATTCGATAGTCCTAGGCACGGGCTGCGACGACGTGCGGGAGTTATGTCTAGAACCGGGGTTTTC
The DNA here is from genome assembly GCA_030737815.1 of Allium fistulosum. Lineage (NCBI taxonomy): Eukaryota > Viridiplantae > Streptophyta > Magnoliopsida > Asparagales > Amaryllidaceae > Allium > Allium fistulosum. The sequence goes on along the minus strand of CM060902.1, from coordinate 650,917,981 downwards.
ATTAGCCCTTGACGGACGGCTGAAAGAATGTGCCGGTCATTCAATTCACGGTGATATCGAAGCAATGATAACAGTGATAGCCAGAGTCATGGATGTTTGGTTGTATCGTCATTCAGACTCAAGAGCGGTATTTTCTGGGTGCTTATCTGATTTAGGCCTTGTACTTGGAAACCATCGCCCTTGACTCGAGTGATAATAGCTTTATTTTAAATTGTATGCTCTGCTATGTTTGCTTCTGCTTAGTGTGTGTCTGGGGGCTATCACTGTAGAATGAGGTTGGAGTGGGAGGATTGTATTCCTATTCCTTTTCCTTTATGCTCTTTTGGTATGTTGTTAGTTAATTTACTGTTCACTAAGACTGTTGTCTGACTCAAGGCTTTATGTTTTTAATTCTTATTGCCTTGGGCTGTTCGTCCATTTTTGGGACGGGCAGACTAGGTAGCAGGTGACAGGTGCCGTTCTCTTCTCACGATGCTGATATCGAAGACGAGCTGGAGGGTTGCATATTATCTTCTTATATGTACTGGATATTCCGCTGTTTTGTATTCTCTGAGAGATATGTAGTGAGGCTTGATGTATTGACTATTTGGATGCTTGTATTCAACTATTATGAAGTTTTTATATGATGTCATTTTGTTCTGTAAAGCTTCACTATACATATGTTCTATTGTATTTTGTCCATGCGCTGTGAGTAATACGATAGATTCTGTTGTTTTCAATCTACCCTGACAATCGTCCATGGTCGCCTGGCGCACTTTACAGCGTACTATCTCTAGATTCGGTGCAGGGGTCATGGGCGGTCGTCACACATATGTTGACTTGTTTAAGCTTAAGGAATAAGCTTTATACAAAATATCTTTGATTTTTCTCTTATGTATGTATTTTTAAATGTATAAGTATATATGTATGTATACATATGTTCATGTGCATGTTACTGGATGTATTTGTATGTTATATATATGTACATGACCTATGAACAATGTTGCATTAGTTCCGAACAATTTTCGTCCGATAAACCGTTGCAGATAGGAGAACCGATTCCCGGTCACATTTTCACTTATACTTTAACGTACAAATATTTCTAAAAAAATTTAAAAATGAATTTATTATAATTTTAAATGAATTAAAATGATCACTTTTCATGTATAAAACTATATAAATTTATCGATTATTTACAAAAATCGCTATTATACCGATAAAGCGGTATCGATTTTCCTTATATTTTCAAATCAAATATATATCTTTATAAAACTATTATAAATGATTTATTATCACTTTAAACCATTCAAAATGAATTATAACCTTTTTAAAATCATTATCTGAATAATTATAATAATTGTTTAATCGTTAAATCTCAATATAAACTAAATAAATCACTAGGGTATTTCATACGTAAAAGTACGTATACCATGATTTCTGATGTGTCCGACACTTGAATCACTAGGGTATTTCATAAGGAATACACTATTCCATAATTCGATATCACTCAATTACATATGTTGAAGATTAGAGTCTTTAATACAAGCGTAGTCCTCTATTATTTATATATTAATAAATTACTTGCATACTCTCTGGTTGTTGAGCATACTCAAGCTAGAGATGTTATGTGTAGTATTATTAATATATTAACTAGACAAGATAAGATAACTATATGTATATGTTCAGCAAATTAAGATGCATATACTACACTAAGACCATCGTGAAATGGTAGGTACGAATGAATAATTTCTAACTAGTTGTTGCAAAAAATCAAGGTCTAAATGAGATTAGGACAAGGAACCATGGTTTAGGAGTTGTATATGATACAACAGATAAGGAGTTATCCATTGTTTGTGGGGTAATAACTTGGTGAGCAAACTCAAGGTCAGAATACCAAGATAGACGAATCCTAACACCCACAAGTGAAATCAAAAGACTTCTATGTTTCATCTTAGGGTTTGGATAAACATAAAAGACTAGTGGGTATCTTATTAGAAAAATAAAATGGTAACAATTAACCTTTATAACATTGTAAGAACATTTATTGTATAAAGCTATAATAATCTACATTGATAAATTTATGCAATTAATATAATTGATAAAATGTTTATTAATTAAAATATACAAATGAACTAAATTAATATTGACAAATAGAAATATAAAACATATTTACCAACAAATTTTTGCATGTTAAGACCTATGCAGTTAAAGCCCTTCAAAATCCCAGCTATAGAATGCAGCGCTCTTCAACCGCTGCGCTATTTCAATTTAGCGCTATTAAACAGTAAATCTGCTTTAAGTCCTGCTATTTTCAGCTACACCGGTTAAATCAAGGCTTTTTAGCACTGCTTTAGCAATTATTAATATACAAAGGTTGATTTGACTAGTTCTCTTTTAAACCTAGTTAATGAAGTTAAGGTAAAGACCTAATTTCAATACATAAGTGCTTAATATAAGTTAGGAATCTATTGTAATCACCAATTCTGCTCTGCATAAATAATGATGTTCATCGGTTTTATTATATAAGATTAAACAGTAGTTCTTTTTCCTACACAAATGATGTGAAAATGAGAATAAATTAACTTTAATATTTGGTTTCATATCTATCGAAGCTTTTTGCATTTTTGTTATTTTCCACTATATCCCCGCCATAACCTTTTGCACCTGAACCGCTATAGAACCGCTGAGTGTTTAACTGCACAGGTTGACCAATGCAAGCGCCTAATTACACAATCACTAAATACGTTCGTAACTTGGTCGCGTATGAGTTTATTTGCCTGGGATCGTGTATTGCCTTTTTGAGTTTTGAATTCTAAAAGCAATACAAGAATATGGAATTTTGATCCATATACAATCGCATATAAATGTTAGATGGTTAATAGTCATAATTCATAATGTACAAAACCTCAATGAAATTAGTTCATCTAAAATAAGCAAGTAAAACATAGTATGGGATTAGGTATTCAATATGATTGATGATAATAATGATCTTGCCGTGTTAAATGTAACATTGGACCAAAGACTACGAGGTCGATATGAGAATTCAATTACTAAAATGACAGTTTGATTGGTTTATGTAAAGTGCAATCTATTTGATATTTGTAGAAGTTAAGCATGACCAAATGCACTTTTGTAAAGAGTTATTTACGATATTGTAGTAAAAGTTTTATTCAAACGGTTCGACCGTTTAGAAATGAAATCAAATGTATATGTAACGACTCAAAACATTTAATCGGTTTTAAATATTAAAATATTAGTTTAAAAAGGTTTACTAACTTAAATTCAAATATAGGGCATATTTTAAAAATTAATATCTAGAATTCAAATATGAGGATTGTTTATCACATTTAGTTGAGAATTAATATTTGAATAGTATTTCAATTAACGGGATTCATAATTGAATTTTGATTTAATTAATTAAATGGTCCTATTTAACTTCTTGTAAATTATAAATAATAACGGTGGATTTATTTGTAAATTTATTTGTTGTAATAAGTGGTTCAAATAAATAATTGGAAAATATATTAGTATTATTATGACTCGATTTCAATTGACGTATTTTCAATTTAATTTATTTGATTTTTCCATAATTTTTAATTTGGACAATATTGAAATTATTTTGATGATTTATCGGCAAACAACAATGTTTTTGTGATTTTATAGAATTCAATAACCAGTGTATATCATTATTGTTTTGGAGTCGCATCATTGTTCTGAGCGCTACCATATTTTTCTTTAATTGTTTGGAGTTCATATGGGGATAAAAATCTGTACGGTGAAATTCCAAAAATAGCAAATTAAATATAACCAAACACCTTGCTCAACACAGTCCTTTTCTTTATCTCATTTTTACTATTACATGAAAGTCAGTTAATCGAGAGAAAAAAAGAACTCAAATAATCCATCTCTTATAAAAATTCAAAATAATTCAAACAAAGTTCAAAAAAATAAAAAGTAAGAATCTTTGGCTTTGAAATGAGTAGATCTACAAGTTGATGGGGTTTAAGGGGTGCAATATCATTCTACAATACTCGATAGTTTTACAGTTTTCAGAATTAACTAGGGTTCGAGTTCTTTTAAAATCTAGGCATCGATTCGTCAAACAAAGCTTGGATTTGAGTCATTTAGGTCGAAGGGCACCTTGGTGGTCGATGTGGAGGCATGTGGTGGCTTGGGGAAGACGCAACCTGATTCTTGGTCGTGCGTAGAAGCGTATGTCACAATTGGGTGGTGAGGTCAGAGTGGAAACGAAGGGTAGGGATGGGTGTGTTTTGGCATTGGGATAAGCTTGGTCGTGATCTTAATAGCCAGTGGTGGCGATGTGGATATGCGGTCAAAGAGGGGTCAAGAGTTTCAAGGTGGGGTCGCGTTTTACTAGAGTTAGGCGGGAAGTAATTTCATATTAAGGAAGAAGGGTTTAATTTTAATTTGGTAATTAATTTGTTTAATCAAGTAATTAATGTGTATTTAAATATCGATAACTTATAAATCGTATAACTTGCTCATACAAGGTCCAAATCAAACGCGGTCGGTAGCATTACTCTCATAGCGTCGAACACTACGCTTTGGACTAGGAGCTATTGGATTTTTGGATTGCTATTTGATTTTAGACGAAACCAGAACACAGAAATGATACTTAGAATTTTGGTGCACCTCTTTGGATAAATTGGTTTGTTATCTAGTACATAAAAATTTACTATTTGTGTTTAGATGACATTATTGGCTGTTTGGTTAAATATTTGCTTCTACAAGCGATTATTATTTACAATTAAAGTACAAGAATTTTATTGAGAAATCCAGATTTCTCGATATTATTACTTCTATATTTCTAGTTATATTCTTGTTGATTCTATTTCAGTTATAACCCTGTTATATAGATTTTCAATTATTAAATCTTGATTTGTTAGCACTATTAGTTATGACATTGTTATATGTTCAAAACTTAACCCCTACAGTGATAAAAATCAATAACAATATTGGTTAAGTGCTTTGGTAACTATTGGCCTCAATTTAGTATTTTAAAATACTATTAGTTGCTGTTATGGCTTGAAATTGGTTTTTGATTCGGAGAATGATTTTAAATCTAATCTTTAGGTTTTGTGGAATATTTTTATTTAAGCAGATTTTGAACTTCTCTATTTTACCTCAACCTTTCTATTTGTCTTTTCTAAACCATTTACAAATGTTTTAAAGTTGTTTAACTATTGTTTAATAGTGTTTTAAAATTCGTATATTTATATTTGATTGTTTTGAAGTATTTATCAATATTTAAATATTTTATAAAGTTATTTATTTAAATAATTAATAATGTTTGAAGATAATTAATAATAATTATTTATTAAAAATAATTTAGAGTTTATAGTAGTTGTTTATTAATAACGTTATGGAACTAATAATAATTATTCATTAATAATGTTTTTGGAAGTTAATTATTATTTACTATAATAATGTTTGAAGATCAATTATTATTGTTTTATTATTAATATTTGAAATTATTAACTATTATGTTTATAATGATTTGAAGTTAATAATTATTATTTATTAGAAATGTTTTGATGTTAATGGTTATTATTATATAATAATAATGTTTTGAAGAAAACAATTATTATTTATTTATACTGTTTTGAAGTTGTTAATTATTATATTAATAATATTCCGAAGTTAATAAATTATTTTATCCATGATGTTGGAAAGTTAATTTATTATTTATTTAGGATTTTAAAGTAAGTTAATTTATCTGGTTAACTGTATTTATAAATAATAAATCGATGAAGGAATCTCATTTAATAAAAGAGATTTATTAAACTGTTTACAAATGAAAATGGGGTTTTAGACTTATAAAGGGTTTTAAAAAAGGCTTTATAAAGAATTTTTATAAAGGGTTTTTATAATGGAGTTTTATAAAGGAAAAGAGTTTTATAAATTGTTTTGGATATCTATAAAAGAAGTTTTATAAATGATTTTAGATATTTATAAAAAAATTATAAATTTATTTTAAAGACTTATAAAAGAGTTTATAACTAAACTTGTAGATTTATTAAGAGTTCTATAAATGGATTTTTAAATTTTGATAAAGGAGATAAGTATATAAATATATTTTCTAAGAAGTGAAGGTGTAGCTTTTTTGTGAATATACTTACACCGTTGAGATAAGTACATGGATATTCTTCCAAGTATTGAAAGAAGTAAAAAGAATTTGTGAGTATACCTTTGTATAAGTACTTTGATACAAGTATTTACAAAGTAATTTTAATTAATGGAAAGATTAATTAAAGAGGTTAGTGGTTGCTTATGCGCTTAACCAATATTGGTTTTCCTATTGAAATAAATCCTTGATTAGATTGTTGTTTATTTGATAGTTAAATAACTGGCTATCAAACTTGGTCAGTTTTAAACTACATTATCGATGCAGAGAGACAGGGATCAGATATATTATCTGAAAAACACTTTGAGCCAGCATAAACTATGAGTCGGCAGAATAGGGATCTCAAGGCTAAACTAATACTAGAGGGGGGTGGATAGTGTTTAATGGATTACATAAATACTTTTCAATTTCTTTAATATTCTACTTGGAATGATGTAATTAACAATCAAAAAATCAAAGTGCAAATAAAAGTAAATGTAGTAAAAGTAAAAAGGAAAGAACACATCAGGATTTTATACTAGTTAAGAGTTACCTTACATCCAGTCCTGCACAATTCCTTGTATGAATTACTTTTCAACTAGTAAATGCAAATACAATATCGATTTCAAGGCTATGCGACAAACCCTCTAGAATCCTGACCTCTAGGTAGAGTCACTTGATTTCATGGCTACAAGAACACCCATTAGATTTATAGGCTACTAAGCACACTCAATTAAATTTGCAGGCTACAATCACACCCATAAGTATAACAGTATGATTTGATAGAGTTTTACAGACTCAGATCTTTGATCTAGATTACAATTGATCCTATAACTCTTGAATAGCACTTTGATCTTGATTTAAGTGAGAGAGATGAGAGAAATCAGAGATTAGATAAAGGAGAATCAAACCAGTGATGATTGAATTTGGTTCTGGTTGAATTTCAACAGAGTTTGGGTATATTTTGATTTAGAAAATGAGAGAGTAGAAAGAGGAGAGAAGAATAGGAAATTATATGTTAAAAATTCATTTGGAAGATTGGTATATATAGGAAAACAACGGTCATGTTCATTCGCGAAGAGATACGACCAAAAGACACTTCCATTCAAATTTGAATTTTGAAAATTAACCACTATGTCAGCATACATAGATAGAGTATGTCGACATAATCTTTACAAAATCAAAAAACACTTGAAAATATTATTTTGAAAATCTTTTGCTTTGTAAAATAATTTGATACCTTGTAAAATCATTTAAATATAGTTTATACACATTTTAATCAAATATAACTTAATAAAGTTTTATAAAATAATTTTGAAAGATTTAATAAGAGTATTCAATATAATGTAAATAATATATATAAAATCAATATAGTTATAACTTATTAAATTATAAACCAAAATTCAATATATATAAAAGCTTAAAAACACTAAAATAATATCTTTGTAAGTATAAGAGATTGGAGATCATTTTAAGGAATATTTTGAAAAGATTATTTTAAAACCAGGAAATTTGAAAAATAATTAAAACAAAATTAGAGAAGGAGAGAGAGATCAGGAAAGTCTATCAAGGTTTTAACGTAAATTATATGACTTTATAACTTATTTGAATAAAACCTTGAGCTCTTCAATACTCATGAGTCTTCATTATTTAACTCTTGAAACTCTATATCAGCATTTTGAATCTACTCTTGATACCATACAACTACACCTATCTAATATCCTGGACAATATACTATATATAACTTGATAAAACATTTAGTATCCATATTTTATATAATTCCTATAGTTGTTATTATCCAAACCAATACCTAAGATACTAACATAAGCGTTCGAAATGGAACATCTTGAAGATTATTAAAGATGGAGCTTTTGAAGTGTAAGGGCTACTTACTACTAATCCTGAGGGTGATTCCAAAATGGATGTAGTAGAGGTAATGCCTTCGGTTTCGTTCATACACAAAACAAACTTGTATGGATGAATGATGGCATTGCATTTCTGCTTGGATGGCAGCGTTAGCATTCCAAGTGGAATTACTATCTAAAAGGTAAAACATAGCCTCTAGCCTTATCAACCGATAAATGAATAAAGCAAGGATGTGTTGTTGGGCTAAGTAGGTCACTCCCATTAGGGTATGATCATCCCTTATTTAGAGTCGATATCTACGTATGCTTTGGGGCTCATTATGGTTGTTTGATCACAACCAATAGGTAATCATATTCGACGCTATCGAGTAAGGGGTAGAGCTAGTCTTGAGTGGCAGAGTTGCAAATTAAGGCAGCATCTTGTACATTTTATCCAGAGGCATACTGATTCAGTGAGTAAATCCTTACCCTTTCATAGTTGGAATCCACTTTCAATATGAGCCTTCGGACTTCATTGTATACCTATTATAATAGAATTTAATTAATGTAACAATTTCGGCTATGTTTCAATATTTATTTCAAACCATTGACCCTATTATAATATCAGAGGATTTTCTATAGAAATATTTTAGTTATCATAAGGTAAAAACTCGTCCGTGTTTACGTGCAGCGTGGTCTTACGAGATACCTTTATTTTAATGGTTTTATAACATTAAAATCCATTTGAGGTGTGTTTTCTCACCCTAGTTTATCAGACTGATCCAGGTGTTATTCTATTATAGTGCTCAGGTCAAAATGAGCATATTTGTAGATTTAGTTTGGATACTTGAAGCTTCAGAACACGAGCTAGATGCCTCCAACTCGTATTCACGTATATTCTATTTCCATAGCATTGGTTCTTTATATTTATTGACAAGTGTAAGGATAGGTTGTTATTGCTGTCCAAGCTGTTGATTGATTAGTGGACTTTGATTGATACATGTATGATAAAGATTAATTTTTTTTGTAAAGTTCATTATTATATTATAGATTGATCGTCATGTTGTGAGATTATGTTCTGTCTTTTCTTTTTTCTCAACAATCAATCTTTTCAGCACTTGGATGCTCAACACGTGAATGCAGGTCGTTATAGTATAAGAGTGAATGTAGCTAAGGCGCAGTTGAGGTGAAGAGATTGAATCATCATTTCTGCTTCATTAAGAAATTCAAATAAAAGGATTGTGAAATAATAATAGATACTTAACATTAAATTAGAAACATGATTTCTATTCCAAAATTATTTTCACATAGAAAATTATTTTTTGTGATATTTATTTCTTTGAATGTAAGATACTTGATGTAAAAATTCTTGATTGTAACCAGGTACGGTGAATGAAATAAATAACCTATATTATGTGGTTGAATGGAGCTTCGTGTTTCATACACTATTTAGTAGTGGCGAAAAGTATGGGAGCATGCTATATAACACTTATTAGTCGCTTTAAGTTGCTTCATAAAAATACTAAACATTATTTATGAGATAATAACTATCTCTCAATGTTGACTGGAAAACAGACATGGTTATATATCGTTATGAATATTCATTATAAAATAAAACTATCATAATGGTATATTTGCGATGCATTGGAAAAATACAAAAGTATGTAAATTTATTTGTAATCATTTTGGAATTACGGACCAAGCCATAGTTTGGAGAAACAATTCTTTAATTATATGATTATGAATCATATGGTACTAGCGAATTATATCTTAAACAAATTGAAGCACCCATTTAGTGGGAGCATCGTAAGAGTCAATGAACTATTTGGATTGATACATACAGATGTATGTTATCATAAGTCTATTAAACCAAATGGTTTCACATACTTCATTATATTCACCGATAAGTTTTCATCAGCATAGACATGTGCATTTGATACACATGTAGTATGTCTATGATAAGCTCATAAAGTATAAAATGGAAGTAAATAAAATAACATGTAACAGAAAATAAAATTGATTCAATTTGATCGAATATGACAGTATATTGGAAAGTGTTCCGAACGTACCAAAAATGAATAAATACTCAACCTCAAAAGTCACTCCTACCTATGATACATAATACTGCATTAATAAGGAGTATTCATTGAACAAAGTATGATTAATGGCGAGTGATGTTGACCTGTGCAGTTAATGCCCCGCTATATCCCCGCTATAACTCCGATATATCTTATAGCGGATTCCTACCGCTACGATTTTTCCATATATCCCCAACATATAGCCTTTCCGCTTTAATCCCCGTTATTTTCGCTATATCCCGTTATTTCCGCTATATTCCGCTATTTTCGCTATATCTTCTATAAAAAATTGGATTGAAAAATGATATTTATACGCTATAAAAATTATGAAATTAATTAATTTCATTGAATTTTTGATATATGTTTAGAAATGATAATACTCTAATATTCTACTAAATTAAATTAAGTTATATAACAGTTTTACATTCATTTACAATACATTTGCACATATTTTTATTTAAAATTATTTTTGTATTAATTATAATTCAATTGAATGTTAATTTTTCACATAATTACTATCTATATATTTGTAAAAACAACAAGTATGGGATTTATATGTTATTTTAGAGTAATCCGATATATCCTGCTATATCTTCGCTACATCCCCGCTATGACTTTTTGCACCTCTACCGCATTGAATCCACCAAGCGCTTTAACTGCATAGATGTTGACACAACTTCTTTCTATAAGGTCATGTATTTAATAGTAGCACACAAGGTTAGAATTAATTTCACATGAAGAATAGTTTTCAAAGTCACACAAGATAGGGGTTTATAATTCACTCCAATATATCATAGGGCAAGGAGTTGGTAGGTTATACGAGTTGAAAAACTACACGTAATGATTGTATGTGAGGGATCTTGTGTAATTCGTCCTAAAAGGAGTTTTGGAACGGTTGTCATTAGATGACCAATTTATGTTTTGAAAATATGTTTTGTAAACTAAAACCAAATTAGTTTTATATGTAAAGCAAGTTTATAAATACATGTTCCATTTCATCGGGAAACAACCGTTGTTTCAAGAAATACCAACTTCGTAGCAAAGAAATTTCTTTTAGAAATTATTGGTAGTACATTTTTAATGACCCATATTTTCAACTATTTTAAATTATTGAATTCAATATGATTAATGAATAAAAATGTTTGGAACTAAAAATTTATGGTTTATTTATGTAATTTATTTAATATGAACTTGAACAAATTTTGAAATAACAAATTTCGAAGCTTTAGGCAATAACAAGTATTGAAATAAAATTTTATTTATTGAATGTGTTTATAATCAATAGCAAGAATTGAATAATAAGTGTTGAATGATCCAGATAAAAATAAAATAATTGTTTAATAACTAAAATTCATTAGAAATTTGATATTGGATTTATTGAAATTCTAATATTAGAATTCATCGAAATTGGATTATTGAAATACTTTAAATAAAGAAGTGGAATTAAGTGTAGTAGTTGTTTTGTTATTTGAATTTGTTTTATAAGTTAAATTTTACAAGTTAAATAACTTATAATTCAAATATGGTGATTTATTGGATAATTAAATTGTTTAAATTTAATATTAGAAATTATTTAAATAACTGAATCTTGAATTTGATATGAATGAAAATGACATCGGAAGTTCGTTTAAGTTTTATTTAAATAAGAATGAAGATTGTTAACTTTTAAAATTGAATTTAAAGTGAATAAATTTATTTCGGAAAATTGCTTATTTAATTAACATGTAAAAATTGTCTTTTTGAACATTGTCTCGGATTTCAACAAAACTAGTTTTATCGGATCCATAATAGTGAATTATTATAGGATTTCAAGTTTCGTAGCGATCGAACTTATTGTTTGGCCGTGCGAGCTTGAAACGCGTAGAAATTAATTAAAATAATTTAATTAAAATAATTTGATTTTGGAAAGCTATCTATTAAATATGATGGAATTAGCTCCCGAGGCTAGTTTCATTGTGTTCGGAATAGAGGTATATAAAACGTCAGGTGGCACGCTTCGTTTAGAGTTTGAAAATTTTATGTGTGAATCTGTAACGACCCGCTATTTCGAACAATTCAAATCGAAAATAATCCACACGTGTCAGACTTAAATTGCTCCAAATAATAGATTGTTAATTTATACATTTGGCATAACTTGGCATATACAATAAATAAATCAACCACGGAATCACATACACATAGTTTATAATAATAAGTAGAAGAATAGACAAATAGTAGTTCATGAAGCTACTACAGAAATAACAAAATCCAAAACAGGTACAACAGAAGTCCATATAGATAAAATTCTCTAATACAAAAGTAAATGACAAGTCCGGAACATACAACTGGAAATAACATAAATAAACTGGAAGTTGAAATAGATGACAAATAGATCTCCAAGTGACTCCAAGCTCCAAAAGCTGAGTCTCAGAAGTTGTGACACTCAGGTTGAACCGAACGTTAAGAAAAACATAAAACACTTGAGTCAGGATTAACATTCTTATGCAGATAAATCAAACTCAAGTGAAATGTCAAGTAAATGCAATATAACTTAAAGGATTTTGGGATTCCATCCTTGTAACATCCCGAAAATTTTCGACTTTCGAAAATTCGACATCGATACTCACTTTATCGACTGCCGAGCAATCGAATGCCGGAAACCCGAAAAGTTATGGTTTTAAGAAAGAAGAAAAAGGTAGAAGAAGAAGATAGAAGAAAAAGAAAGAAGAACAACAACAGAACAAGAGAACAGCAACAGAAACAGAACAATATCAGAACCTCACATATCGCAGCGGAACAACATATAATAGATAATCAGTAATCTTTTAAAACAAAGAACTATATCATTTTATACATACATCAATCATCAAAGTCAATATACAACAATGGACAGTTATATAAACTTGTCCTCATACAGAATACACAGCGGAATAGATACTATCAGATACAAATACTACGTCTCGTCATCCAGCTTGCTTCCAAAGCTCCAGAATATCCAGAATATCCTGATAATATAACTCTAGGCTGCCCGTGTGGAAAATGGTGGGCACCCAGAGTTTAGAAGGGAACAATAAACTCCGAGTCAGTCATGGTGACTGGTGTGAGATCGTAAAACAGTTTATCTTTAAAATAAAGAACAGAATTTAAAGTAAATTTCGCAATGCTTTTGGAAAATGAAACTACCATAAGACCTCCCGCCACACACACAATGCAAACGCAGACTTGGAGGAGATTTCTTCTTATGATAGTCAAAGATGCTTACTACGCAAAAATCAAATTCTTTTTGATATTATTATTAGTGCATAGTGTAGAAAACATTTCGAAAGTAGAATATAAATCTTAGCTAGCATAGGTACCATTATAGTATGCTTGCTATAGCTACCATATTAAATGGCAGGTTCTACAACTAAAACCGTACAAGGCTCGTATTGTTTCTTTGGATTTCCAACAAATGGTCAGGCTAAGGAACTTCCTTTTCCACGATGGGTACGTCCCTGGAATAGACGACCCGAGAAATAACCTAACATTACGGTTAGATCTCTGCCAACACAAGGCCGGGTTACCTCTGCAAAAGTAGGTAACTACTGACACGCGTATGCCATCCCCCGATCGTAACCGATCTTCCCGAGGATCCCCGATTTCCAACAAACCACATAGATAATAATGCAGCAACCACATAGGTTAAGTATCTGGGCTCCATACCATGATACCACCTCTATCCAGAAGGAATGACATACACTAAGGGGCGCTACTCCCTAGAACCTTGCCGCATCCTTCCTGTTTCGACCATTTCCGGGGTGTGAGGCTCGATGAAGTGTAACGATCCTGAATTTTAATTTCATTTAATTGATAATTAAATTAATTTTTGAATTAAAATTGTATAATTAAACGATAAATGGATTGCGAGTTTCCCAGATATCCAAGTATAAAATAGAAACTTATTTACATTATAAAACAAAGTATAAAAATATGTACATGAAGTAAAAAGCATGGGTGGGCTGTAGCAAAATGTCTTTGATATTGTACATAACAACATCACTTTAGCCAAAGCAAAGATCATTCCAGCCGAAGTAAACAAAACATTTAAATGCAAACCAAACAAGTGTATGAATATTATATAGGCAAAGGAAGACATAAAGTACAAAATGTAATACTTACCAGCCACCAAAAGGTTTTCATATCAGCCGAAGTATTGCAAATGCAAAACACAAGGTACATTAACATTAAATGTTTACCTCTCTAAGTACACACAACAAATTATCATCAGCCTCCAATTGAAGAAAAAAATCTCTGCGTGTGTTTGTACTGGAAGAAAATATCACTTGTACAAACACAATATATCACCCTATACTTATCTCTTATATATCAGCTTTCCTCTTCATTTCAGCTCGTTCTATCAAAACTAAGCAAAGTTGAAACTGAGAAAAAGAAAAAGAAAAGCAAGTGTCACTCAAAAACTTAAACAAAATTGAGTTGTAAATGCAAATGTCTTCAGCATGCTTTTTGTACAAGTAATATAGTGCATACTTCCTTTTTATATGCATCAAACCCTCATTTGAGTTCGATAATCTCAACTGAGTAAAAATGGAAGCAAACATTTTCTTGAAAACTCAAAATATCATTCAAGTCAAGAAAACAAAACAGGTTTAAAAGAAAATCAAATCTGCAGTTGCAAACAAGAAGGGTCCTCTGTTCTTTCCCTGTTCTTCTTCTGGGTAAACAAAGGTGAGCAACTTTTCTTTTTAAACCAGATTTCCTTGTTTCTTTACCTGTGAGTAGCTTAACCCGGTATCTCCTTCTTTAGATCCGTGAGCAAACTCTTAAAACTCCTTTATACTTTGGTTTGCATATGATCTGTGTTGAATGGTTGTTTATGAAGTTGAGTGCATGTTTGAATATGTAGAGATTTTGTAGGCATGCCTGTGTGTAGATGTATATACTCTGCATAACAACAGGCTTAAACCACCAGGGAAGGAAGAAAGAAAAAGTTCATACCTCTTCGAATAATAAGATTTAAATCATGATGTTTAAATGAATTTTTTTTTTCTTTTTTTCTTGTAGCCTTATCTTAAATTTTAAAAATATTTAAGAAAAAAAATGAGGATAATTTGTCTGGAATGAGATTTATAGTGGAACTCAAGAATCATGTCGAAATTCAAGTATCATGTTCTTTTGATTCATCCACATCACCGTGTTCAACGTCAAAAACCATGATTTTTGAAATGAATATCAGGATTTTTATTTAAGCAAATCACAAGATATTGGGAGTTGATCAAATTGGAACATTTATTCGATTTCGGATGATCGCATCATTGAGTGGCTTCCGGATTCTAACTAAGGCTCGCTGTAGGACCAGTGATTACTGAAAAAAATCATGCGTGAATTTATTATCCACCGTGATGATGATAAGGCGAAGATTTAGGGTTTAACAACTTAATGTGGTTGATGATGGAAACGTGACGAGAACGACTCCTATACGAGATCGAGCTTCACGTAACGTTGGGGAATGGTTGCTTGGAATGGAGACGAGGTGTGGTCGAAGTTTAGTCGACTCCGGTGGCAGGTGCAGTGGTGACGAGACGACAATGTGGTGATCGGTTTTGGGCAGTTTGGATCTGATGGCTCGTTTTTGTTTTGGGGCTCGAACGATTGTTCTGGTGATCGAATTTTGGCGCTTCGATGAGGAGCGACGTGCCGGGAAGTTCGTCAGAGGTCGGAGGTAGGTCCGGCGATGGTGCACGTGCACGTGCATCTGCGGTTCTGGTTGGTTCTGGTTTTGGGGAAGACGAAGTATTCCTGAGTGTTGCTCGAGATTTTTGCGTGTGGGACTCGAAGGAGTTGACGTGTGGGCTCGGGTGTGATAATTGTTACAGGTTTATGTATTAAACCTGTCAGTATTTGAGTTTGATTGAATTCAAATGGAATGTTGCTCGAGTTATTTTAGTGTCTTACTCGAGTTATTTAGTGTTTTGCTCGAGTGAATCATGGGTTACTCGAGTTAGTTTGTTCAAACTTACAACTTGACCAATTTCCCAAATTTAAACTTACAATAATTAAGGGTTTAAACTTAAAGGTTTAAGATTTATTATTCTTAGGATAATCCAATTGAAATGGGATTTGAAATTGAATTTGAAAGTTAAAATGTTTTCAAATAGGGTTTGAAAAGGATAATTAAATCATTAATCAAAATAATGTTTTTATTCTAAAGTTAATTAAGAATAAATAATTATGTAATTAACTTAAGGTTAATCTATTTAATTTATTAATTAAGAATAATTAAAGTGTTTGATAAGTTAATTTATATCAAATGATTTGTAATTTATAAATCAAAATTCGATAATTAATTCATAAGTAATTAATTTACTTGGAAATAAATTGAATTAATCAGGATTAAACGATTAATTGATTCTGCTTATAAATAACTATTGAATATTTGACCTTACTTATGAATGTTTGAATTCTATTGAATGTGAATTGTTTGATATCCTTGATATATGATCATTTGAGATATACCCTGATTTATGTTGTGCTGAGCTGTGATTTCTGTTCTGTGATATATTACTATGTGATTATGAAACCCTTTGCTCGTAAAACGGCACTTGAATTTCGATGCGACAGGGAGTCGGATTCCAGTTGGTTATCCGAAACCCACATCGAATTGTAATGATGAATCTTTGTGACTGATAAATTTATTTTATCTGTGAAATTGTAAATGAAGATAAGCGTTGTGGATTATACCGCTTATCGATATTGATATATCTGTGATGATTGATGATGTTGCACTATTGTGTAAAACCCCTAGACCACACTTATACACACACAAATATGGATTTCACGTGGAAATCGGTTAAATCACAGATGATTTAAATTCAATGTTTTTGAATTTGAAATTTTTAATTTCAATTGATTTTGAAATTGGAAATTTCGGTTTAAAGTGAAAAGCTTTTGAAATGGAATTTCAAAGATAAAAGTTATTTCGAATAACTTAATCGAGTCTTGAAATTTAAATAATTTGATTTAAATTTGAATTCAAGTTTGAAATTGAATTCTATGATTTGAAACTAGAGATTAAAAATGCTGTACAAATTATATATGGATTAAACCATTTTAAAAGTATTGATTTGGGAATTTGAATTTAAATTCAAGGGTTTTAACTCGTGTAAATATAACTGGATTTTTCCGAAACGAAAACTACTTGTTTTCAAATAGTAAAAGCTTTCACATAAGAAAGGATTTCCAAATTGTGTTGAACGGTTTCAAGTTGAAATAGAATTGAAATGTTTTGAAAACTATGAAATGAGTCTTTGATTTCAAAGACCGGATGAGTTAACCTAACTTGAAATGGAATTGTTTTGAAAGACTATGAATGAATCTTTGAAAACGAGTTTTGAAAGCTATAAGTTAAATCTTGACTTAAAGATTTAACGAGTTAATTCAATTGAAATGGAAATTGTTTTGAAATCCATGAATGGATCTTTGTGAATGGGGTTAACTTTGTGCATTGAATCTTTTTGTTTAAAAGATTAAAAGTGTGAAAATTGTTTAAACCATTGAAGGTTTTTGAAATGAATCTTTTTTGTTTAAAAGATTGGAAATGGTAATTTGTTTTACCATTCGAATGAAAAGTTTTGGGCTTTAAGCTGTGATTTAACTGAGACCCCAGTATCCATATGATTTTTAATTGCGCTCGTTATTCGGTTTAGCCGGGAGAGGACCTTTGTGTCATAGAACCCATTCCGAATAGTGATACGACGATATAGATAGCATTTGAAGACCGGTGGTGAAGACCGGGTATTTGCGAGAGCGATATGATGACCTATCGATTTTCTCTACATCATGGCTACGGTATAGAGATTCCCTAAGTGATGGGAAGTCCGATCGAGATTGTGAATACCCGAATTTGCAAGGGCTTCTTTGGAAGTGCCTTCGGTTCTGTTCGAACCCGGAACAGACTTATATGGATGTGTGTCTGACGTTACACTTTGAGATGTAAAGCTAGTTTCTATCAAATACATTTCTGTTGGTGGCGGAGAATTTATTCTCTTAGCTTAACACCCTTCTCTGAGACGTACGAGCTCAGAGGTTATGTAGTTGATGGTTACTAGTGATACATTCCCAATTTGGTAATGTGGCATACGAAGTGCTGCTGATCATTTGTTGATCGAAGCGTGGCTTTGTGGACGAGACTTCGTCGAGCCTCACAACCCGGTAATGGTCGAAACAGGAATGTTGCGACAAAGGTTTGTAGGGGTAGCGCCCCTAGGGTATGTCATTTCCTTCTGGATAAAAGGGTGGTATCATGGTATGGAGCCCAGATACTTACTCATGTGGATACACTTTATTTATTATGTGTGATGTTGGTTATCGAGCGCTCGGATAAAGGTCGGTAACGACCGGGGGATGACATGACTCGTGTGTTAGTTACCTAGTTACAGCTGTACAGCGTGAGGTAGCGTCAGTGTGTTAGTTACCTAGTTACAGCTGTACAGCGTGAGGTAGCGTCGGCCTTTTGTTTGCAGAGATCCGGTTAGGATCCGGGGCGTCTTTCCAGAGGCGTTTCTATTTCGGTAAGGAAGTTCCTTAGCCTGATCATTTGTTGGAAATCCAAAGAAACAATACGAACCCTGTACGGTTTTAGTTGTATTACCTGCTATGGAATGTGGCGGTAACCTGCTATTGAACATAGTAGCTATAGTAGGCATACGATACTGGTCGTATGTTGGCTAAGATTAATATTATACTTTCGAAATGTTTTTCTACACTATGCACTAATGATAATATCCAATGATTTGCGTAGTAAGCATGTTTGACTATCATAAGAAGAAATCTCCTCCAATTCTGCGTTTGCATTGTGTGTGTGGCGGGAGGTCTTATGGTAGTTTCATTTTCCAAAAAGCATTGCGGATTTCAATGTTTAAAACCTTTAGTGTTTGTTTAAAGATAAACTGTTTTTGTTGCTCACACCAGTCCCATGACTGATCCGGAGTTTATTGTTCCTTTCCTAAACTCTGGGTGCTCATAATTTTCCACACGAGCAGTCTAGAGTTGGGTTTCTTTTCAGATATTCAGGTTTAGTAGATTATCTGGAGCTAATCAGTCTATGGACGACTGACCTTGCTTTCTGCTAGCTATGGATTGGAGCATTCTATTGGAGATATTGTTCCGCTGCTGTTGTTATCTTTTCTTTTCCGCTGCTATTTCTTGTATCATATCTCTGATGTATATTGATATTCATTGTATCACTCTGTTGTATCAGATATTGTATATCAATGTATTATTATTTTCTTTCGCTGTGTTATTTACTTAATTGTGTTATAGCTCCGGCAAATCGGATTTGAACGGTCGAATCTGCGGCATTCTAGTACAATGTGAAGTACGGATGTTGATTTTCGAGCGGGCAAAACCCGAGTCGTTACATGAAGTCTCGTCCACAAAGCTACGCTTTCTACCAAAAGCCCTGCTTCGGGTCAAACAAAATGATCAACCTATGATCACAAAGATATAAGATCAAACAAATGATCATATCACAAATGATCAAACACTGATCATTTCACAGCAACACTCAGTATGCCACGTTACCAAATTGGGAGTATATCGCTGATAAATTTCAACTACATAACCTCTGAGCTCGTACGTCTCAGAGAAGGGTGTTAAGCTAAGAGAATAAATTCTCCGCCACCAACAGAAATGTATTTGAAAGAAATCAGCTTTATATCTCAAATTGTAACGTCAGACACACAATCCATACAAGTCTGTTCCGGGATCGAACAGAACCGAAGGCACTTCTCACGAAGCCCTTGCACATCCGGATAAATTTCTAATCACGTCCGGACTTCCCGTCACTAAGGGTGATAAAACCTCTAAATCGGAGATCAGCCGATGTAGAGTAACTCGACGGTAATCCTTCCGTTTTCAAAAATATCCGGTCTTCAACACCGGTCTTCGAATGCAATTCATAACGACGTATCACATATTCGGAATGGGTTATACGACCCCATGGTCCTTTCCCGGCTAACCCGAATAGTGAGCGTTCATTCAAAAATAAGTGTGGCATTCAAATTCATCCTATTCACAACAAATACCTATCTAAAGGTAATTATTGATAGTCGGTTATTTAACTATCAATAAAGATGCGCAACATCATCAGATTCCAAATAATTTTCCAAATTATTTATTCTTCAAAAATATCTTTTACTAGATATAAAATTTCCACACTTTAACCATTTGAAAACAAATTTCAAATATTCACATTTCATTTTATCTTTGAAGATAAAATCTCAAAACAGTTCATTTCATATTGGAAAAGCATTTCCATACTTATTTAAAAATAAGTGTTTCACAAATCTATTTATTTTCAACACTTGGAAAATATTCGAAATCATTCTTTAAACACATTTTATTTGAGTCAAAACGAATGTTACGTAAAACATCGTTACGACGACTCAAAATCACTAGTATAGGGATTCGGAATTTAGATAGATATATGAATCCCAATACTACATAAAACATTTCCTTTCGGAAATCATTTACTATAACAACAGTGTTATAGTCCACCATTTCCTTATTTTTCGAAAACTTCTATTTCAACAATAAATGTTGAAATCTATGATTTCGATAATTCACACGTTTTAAAACATCTTTTAAAACAATTACTTCATTTCATAATATCACTTCTCCAAAACATATCCATTTTATTTAATAATATATTCACTGTCCAAAATCGTGAATATACTTCGTTATCCAAATTCAACATTTCTACACATTTTATTTGAAAGCTTATCCACTGTCCAAAATCGTGGATATAATTCCTTTAATTTACTTCTACAATTCACTTATCAAAATAAGTGATTTCGGATTTATAAACAACGTTTATAAATCACAAGTTTATATTTTATAACAGTTTCAAGTTATGAAATATCTTATTTAAACAATTCCATTTGACTCATTTATATAAAAAAAATCCAATTCATAAGTTGATAACTCATAATTCATTTATTTTCAAAATCCTTCATCTTATAACTTCACAAATCGTATATCTATTAATATTACTTAGTTGAAAAATCCGTTTATAAGTTCATTTTAACTTTTATAGAACTCCTAAATAATCTCCTTATTTTTATTTATAAAATAACAATTTTATACATCTTCTATAAATAAAATCCATTTATAATAAGTCGAAAATTTCAATTTAACCCAATTACAATTTAATCCACTTATATTTCAAAAACCACATTCTTATTATATCTTCACAAATCTCATAATTTTATACACGAAAATTATAACATTTATTTATTTAAAATGAATTAATTCCAAAATTCAATAAAACATATACTTTCAAATAATCACATTGAAATCCTTTTAAAAATAATATCGTTATTTTTAACTTCAAAAATGGATCCGATGATGCTACAGCATCAAACAATCAATCACAACAATCAAATATCATATATCATCATATGATAGCAGAATATATCACAATATCTGTAAATAATCAATACGGTGAGGAATCCAGTTGGATCCCTCCAACCTGTTTCCCTGCATCCACAGATGTTAGCACAATACCAATTCCGCTCCAGTACGGAATTATCGCGGTATATGGGTTTAATAAAAATAATCCGCTTACTAACGGCGCAATAGGGTCTCATCCGCTATACGAGGCGGGAAATCAATCAATCCAATATATACATATGCCAATATGTATATATTGCTATATATAGATATATATCCTACTATATCTAATATCACATCCAAACAGTCAATCATCAATCAATAACTGTAAAAATTCCACATTCAATTTGAGTGAGAAAAATCTCACCTTGATTTTCTGATAGCAATTTGTAGCGATTTATTTCGAATGAAATTAAACGGACGTTTAATTTCACTCAAAATTTTCACTGACCCCGATCGCTTCCAATCCAGTTGCATCGCGTAGAGCTCGATAAAACGAAGCCAACGCAATTTGTTTCGTCCAAAACGGACCTCGTATGAAGAAGTTATCACATTTTAAAATTTGAACGATTATAAAATAATTAAATTTACAATCTTTTATTTACTTTCAAACCCTAAATGCATCTTGGCCATACGTTCAGATTGGAGAGATCACGACCGCGTCCTTTTTTATCTTCTTCCCTTTACGTGAAACCCTACAGCCTACTAACCCATAGCCGCCATTTTCTACTCGAATTATTCTCCCACCTCGTTGACTTCCAGGACGATCAGCAGCTGCCATTCCACTTGCCATCACACGAGCTACCTCCAGCAAGAAGGATGGCGAACTCGGTCGAGCATCCTACTCGAAAAACGTGCCAAAACCGTAGACAAATGCGTCCCAAATTATCTTCGTATAATACTCGAAACCCCATCACATCCGTATGGATCTAAAGCTCTCACTTAGATCTACAACTTTCGTGTTGAAGATTTCCTGAATTAGTTGATAGATTAGAAGAGATTAAGGAGATAAGAATTGAACAATATCGGCCATCAATCGAATAAGTGGCGGCCTGAAGCTTTGACCTAGGGTTTGAGTGCAAAAGTGAATTATGAAGTCCTTTTATAGAAAATTTGCAAATTACTATTCATCCGAAAAATTTCCGAACTCCAAATCGAGCGTGTCGGCTGACGTTTCTAAGGTTTACCCCGCGTTCCGAACGCAATGGAACGTGTTTCGGAAGCTAATTCGATCGTATGTGTGAGATATGACAATAAACGATCAATTTAAATTAAACCGATTTAAATCGATTTCGAGGCGTTTTGATTCGTACCGGACAAACGGTACATCCAAAAATTATGAAATTTGAAACCATGCAATAATATCACATTACGAATCTGATGGAACTGGTCTCGTCAAATTCTGAGACTGTTCGAAAATTGACTATTTTTACAATCGATAATTAAATATTAAAATATTCGATTTTCACAAATTAACTCCAAATTCAATTTTAAAAGTTCTATAATCTTTCTATAACTCCAGTATGATTAAATAAAATTTTACAAATCATTTTCAATCATTTTAAACTCGATTTTAAATT